>JAGIQG010000005.1:77463760-78686560 GCA_024679065.1 Sphyrna mokarran | reverse complement strand
GTACCTACAAGTGCTGGTTAGAAGCTTGGAATCTTGCAATAAGTAGCTCAACTCCTGTCTCCCATTGCCTGTCCACAATGCACAAGTCAGGAGTGTAATGGAATACCCTGGTTTCGATGATTGCAGCTCCAACAACACCCAAGAAGCTCAACAGCATCCAAAGCAGCCTGCTTAACTCTTACCCCTTCCACAAATATTTATTCCCACCCATCAGTAATACACAGTGGCAACAGTATGCACCATCTACAAGATGCACTGCAAGAACTCATCAAGTTTGGCTAGGCAGCACCTTCCAAATGCATGTTTGCTATTGTCTAGGAAGACAAGAGCAGCATGCATGTGGGAACACCATCTGCTGAAAATTCCCCTCCAAGCCACTCATCAAACTGACCTGGAAAAAAGTGCTGTTCCTTCACTGTCGCCAAGTCAAAATCCTGAATTTCTTCTCTATTAGCACTATGGTGTACCTACACCACATGGACTACAGCAGTTCAAGAAGGCAATCCACCTTCTCAAGGGTAATTAGGTGAGTATTCATTGTCCATTCCTAATCAACAGTGCACATATCGCATAAATGGATAAAAAATATATAAAAGTAGAAAATGCTACAGGTACTCAGCAGGTCTGGCAGCATTTGTGGAGAGTGAAACTATATTTTCAGGCTGTGACCTTTCACCTGAACTCCCAAGATCATTTTCTAAGCATAGGCACATCACCAGCTGGAAGAACTTCTCCCAGTTTTTGACATGCCTCTCTCTTACTTGATTCAATTGACCTTAATATTTCAATTATTTCATAGGATGTGAGTGTCACTGGAAAGGCCAGCATTTGTTGCTCATCCTAATTGTCCAGGAGAAGGTGGTTGGCATGAGCCCAGTGTCTGTGCATTCCTACCCTTCCCCAAAATCTCAAACCATAACCACATGAAAGTTTCCAGCCCTTAGGTAAAGTACTGCTAAATTTACTCAACGTTGCAATAAATATTCAGTTAGAATAACAGGCTTGAGTTTTGAAAATGGTGTGCTTTGGCATGTACCTATTTTATCACAACCAAAAGAGAGAATGCTGGAAAATCTCAGCAGGTTTGGCAGATCTGTAAAGAGAGAAAAGAGCTGAAGTTTTTGAGTCCAGATGACCCATTGTCAAAGCCATCGAGTCCAGATGAGCTTTTGACAGAGTCATTGGGACTCAAAACATCAGCTCTTTTCTCTCCTTACAGATGCTGCCAAACCTGCTGAGATTTTTCTGCATTTTCTCTTTTGGCTTCAAATTTCAGCATCCACAGTATTTTGCTTTTATCCTATTTTAGCACCATTTGATTTAGGCCAGTGCTGAATGAACATATGAAGTGTGTGCTTAACAGAAGTTATGAACAGCAAACTTCTAAACTGTTCAAAAATACAGGCATAAAAATGAATCTTTTCTTCTATTTTCATATCATCTCAAAAGTGTTGTATCATTCTGGGATCTGTTCTTTCCACACCAGCAACCCTCACTGAATCTCCTGTGTGAGTTTGAACAATGTCTGCAGGCTATTTAAATACAAAAGGCACCACAACAGAGTCTCAGCAATTCTCAACTAGGATCAAAGTTTGCACTTTCTAGAAAAGGGATTACTGAATGGTTGTCAGCGGTGATAATGCTGGTTGATATTTCTCCTTCGGGTACTAACTCACGCTACATCACCACAGGCTGCAATTGGGACTGGCTGAAATCAGCTCATTTAGCACAGATCAGATGTTGAAGCTGGAAACCTGATGATCTATTTTGCTCTGATCTATTAAGCTCCCAAAACCTTTTGGGATAAAGAATTCCAAAGATGAATGTGAATGAATTTTTGCATCTGGTGTCAACTGTACAAATTTTTTCAATGTGTTATTGTAATAAGTTTGAAGGCAATTCAATGTGGTTTCAAGAGGCATCTTTTGCCAATAATGTATGTCCGTACGTATTATATTATATATGTACGAGCAATGGTCTAACAGACTACAATGTACGGCTATATATTTCTGTTCCCTGGCTACAACTAAAGTTCCTCCCCTTACACCCGATTGGCTTGGTGCCCATGCTACCTCTCCATAGAGTCCAGCCTAATCACAGAGCTCTCAGGGATCGCCTCCTTAAAGGAGCCATACTCCTCACTCCCTTCCTCCTAATACTTGTGTTCATTTTTGAATGAAACAAAAGGAACATCACTAAACATAGGCATGCATATCTCAACAAGGAGGCCTCAGGAAAATCTCAACACAAGTTCAGTCTGTCAGGAGACTTCTGGACTCTGGAAGATCATCTCAATGCAGTGCGAAGGGGCACAATCTCTTACCAGTTCACCATGCCATTGATTAGCATGGTGAGCTGGGAACATAGAATGAGAGACCTAGAAAGAGTGCAAAGCTCATGTCATTAGATCTCCATGTCATTACAGCGTCCAGTAAGCCTTCTTTCCCCTTTGTTGGTATGACATCTCTGCAGTAATGGGAACCTGGCAGCATGGTGATGTAGAGGGATTGGAGGCCACTGACTACCCAGGTGGGGGGAGGCTGGCAATGTACAATGACGTGCTGCTATGCACTCTGATGGGCGGCAATGTGCAATGACAAGGTCTTTTCACGGGAACTATGCAGGGGAGGGTCATGCAAGGTGGTGATGCAGGGGTGGGCCGGGGATGGAGTTATGATAGGCAGGCATGTTGGGGACTGAGAGGGGAGCCACTGGGAGGGCTCTGATGCTCCAATTCAGACAACCTGTGCTGGTGTAGGGGGTGACAATGCTGACAATGAAGAGGGGGTTCTGATGTCCATGGGGGATGCGGTGAGAGGATGTCTCCTTGTTTACTGGCAGATCATGGTGTCCCGCGAAATGAAACCCAAGTACTCTGTTGCCAGTTTCACTGGCATAATTAGGCTCCATACACCACCATACCGGCATAAAGCACCAGATGTCAAAAAAAATTGACAGAGTGCCGGAGGGTTGCAGAGATGAGTTTCCTGAAAATACTGCCACGGAGCAGTCCCGATTTCCCACCGTTGTGGTACTCAGAATTTTAGGAGAAAATTCTGCCCATGAATGTCAGTAAGGCATCTGAGTGGGTTTCTGCAAAAGGTAAACTCACCAATCCAGTCTCATCTGTTTTGGAAACCATGGAATGTCCCATCTCCACATTAACAACAGGAATCCCTGTATCAGCAACTAATGAGTAAGTGTCTACAACAGACTGTCAGGCCACTTTCTTCCTCAAATGATCCACATATTTATTTACACAACGACCTTGTACCTACAACTTAGGAGACTGGTCCCATTCTTTCCACAATTTTATCAACCACTCATGTTGGTACTGCTGCAAAGTTCCTGGCCAGGACAAGATCATTGAGTTGGAAAACTGTAATGATTTTCTTTCTGGGAGGCTTGTCTAGTCTCCACCCTCCCTGCCAAATCTGAAAATATTAAATCCAACAGGGTTCATAAGTGACATGCCATTGGTAATTCAGCTGGCATGACCCCTGTGGTTACGTTCGGCGTGGTATTGTACGACAGCAACTTGGGCACATTCTGACCATTCTTTCAATTTCTTTAACAATGCCTGCCCACCAAAATAACTTCAGATGAGTGCTTTCATGCAATTCCTGTAACAAAAGCCATTGTCCCTGGTCTGGCACTATAATACAAACCCACCAGAATAAAACACTGCCTTCGCATCTTGGCCACGATTCTCCCATCATGATCTGCAACTTTTCTGGCAGGTCGCAGTGGGAGATGCTCATCACTTGTCTTGTACTGGGATTTGTGCCGAGAACGCGTGTATATCTCCCTGAGCCAGCGAACAGTTGTCGGCCAGACCACGCTGCACGTTGGTGGGAAGGCAGGTAAGTCATTTGAATCTTTTTAAAACGTACTTTAAATATGTTTTAACGTGATTATTGGGAATTTTCGGGTCCCGATTGAATCTCCCATCCCGTCAGCAGTACTTCATTCCAGTAGGATTTACACTAGCTCCCTATGTTTGGAGAACTAGCAGGAAACCCCGCTGGAATGGAGGGGGGGGGGTGCAAACGGGGTCCGCAGGTAGTCGGACAGTAAAGGATGATGCCCCCTGGTCATGGGCACCCTGTCAATACCAATGTGCCCACCCCCGCACTGTCCATGGGATAAAGTGCATTTGCCTGAGGAAGACACGGAGTGTTGAAAGCTCGCAATTTTACTACCAAATAAATCGGTTGGATTAAAAATTGGTGTTGCTAAATTCTTACTGAGTTCTTACCACCCCAATCCAATGCCGGCATCTTTACATCAAAGTGCCCATGCCCAGAGGGCACCTTGGCATAGCCCATCAGCAGGGTTCAGGGGTGATCGGTGGGGGTGAGGAGTCCTGCTGCCATTAGTCTGGGATGGAGGGAGGGCAGCGATTGGGGAGTGCTGGGAGGAAGGGGTGGTCTGCCAGGGTGGGCCTGTCTCCAGGGGGATTCTGACCCCAGGATGGGTCAGTGCGGGAGCTCTGCCAGGGTGAGAGAGTGGAGCGATCATCACTACTGGGGGCGGGTTGGGCTGGATGTCGGGGCACTCCGGGATGGGGGGGGGGTGCGGTGAGAGTAGGCCCGGAATTATCGGAGAGCTGTGATTCGGCTGTGGGGGAAAGGCACTTTGCGGGTCCCAGGGTGGCCAACGGTCCAGCCAGCAAATGGGGAGACTGACAGATTGGAGCCACTGCGCACGTACAGAATTCCAGAACTGCCAGACTCCGGTGCAAATAGGCCTTACCATCCTGAATTTTTAATGAGATTCACGATTAGGACCTCTACAGTGAACAGAGTGGGGAGATTTGGGTGAGAAGATGAACTGACAAAACGGTCGGGATTTAGAACAGTTTTCCTGTCAATTCAGCATTCTTGGGAGAATCACAGCCCTTATCTCCATTCTACACTGCTGGTATTGTTTAAATTTTCTCACTTATCGTATTGCCATCCTTGCATCACCATCCTTTTAACTTTTGATAATGCTGGGTCTCTTTTGGTTTAAGGTTGTATGTGATTTGCTGAAACTGGCAAAGTCTTTATCAAGTACAGTGATTTCTTGTGGTATTGGTGGTAAAGGTACTGTTTGTGGTAGAGTTAAATGGCTCAGCATATCAGCATATCCGCATTCAATATTTGTGTCCCTGGGTAATGCTGGAGAGAGTAAGTGTATGCAGCTAGCAATAGAGTCAATCAATGGCATGGGTTTATCCTTTCAGAATAAAACAAAGAAAGGCTTATGACCTGAAACTATGGTGAAAGATTTGCCATATATATAATGAAACTTCTTCACTGCATATATTACTGCCAGATTTTCCTTTTATCTGAGAAAACATTTTTTATGCATCTGATAATGTCTTAAAGGCAATACAATTAGCTTTTTCAGTCTATCTGGGATCTTGTGGAACAAAACTTTTCCCATTTCATAAGGTGAGGCATCACATGTAAAAAAACTACCAATAGTTTGGTTGGATCAAAGTGTACTAGCATTACTGACGGGTATGAAGCCTGTTTTATTTTGGTAAATGCTCCTCTCCATTTCTAACGCTGATGCTTCTTCAAAAACTGTTGGAGTGTGGCTCAGATTCTAGATACTATTTGTAAAAATTAATAAATTAATAATTTACCATCCCCTGAAATTATTTTAATTCTAACACAATTTTGAGCTGTAGTGCTTCCTTTATAGTTCTAAGCTCATTCTCTAAAGGATGTAAGCCTTTAGCATCTATTTTGAAACTCAAGTATGTAAGTTTATCCACTTAGTGTATTTCTCTCATATCAGGCTCCCACCTCTTTAAATCTTCTCAAAAATTCCTTTAGGTTTGACCTCGTGAGCCTCCTGTAATCAAGACATGATTTAGTATGATGATACTGTGCCTTTAAGAAATGTATTTGAGTCATATGTGACACTCCTGTGTCTTTAAGAAATGCTTATTTTTAAATTATGTCTTCTGCAGTTAAGCAACTTTGAGTTTTAAACTGTTGCCAAGCTCTCTGCTAGAAGTCCTTTTATTGATTCTTCAATGATTTAAATGAGGTTTCGTTTATTTTTAATCTGGGCCTACTGCATTGACTTAGAATTTACACTGGTCGGCAGGGCATGTGATTTGGACTGTTTTTTCTCCGTGAATTCAAGCTTTCATTTTCAGTTTTGAGCTGCTGGCTGCTGTCTTAGTTAGGAGTTCGAACATCAGACTGAAAAGCTGTGGTTCTTCTCTTTCTTCCGGTATTGTAAATTCTACTGGCTAGCTGGAAGCAGGTCTTCTTGCCTTCCTGAGTGAGAATTCTGCTGTTGGTGATTTGCAAACTAATTCTGTGTGTGTCTCTCTGGTATTTTGTGAAGCTTTTCTAGCTTCAAGCTTGTCTACATGTATATCAAGAGAACTGCAGCATCCAACCAAAGGACTAAATTCCAGCATCATATTTTTTGTGCTAAACATGTGGCAAGCATTTTGTTTATGGGATTTGTTTAGTTGGAGTAGTATTTACTGTTAATGTTCATAAAATATCATGGGTTTTTTTTTCCTGTTTGCATTTGGTCAAAGTTATTGCTAATTTTCTTTCTACACGTGTTAACTGTATTCTTAAATAAACTTTGTTTGATAAAAGCTCCCTAGTGGGTCATTTAAACCATACTTGAAGCAAAGCATTTCATGCTTATACTAGCCAAGTCTGGAGTTTCTGATCTGAATTATAACACGTGTATCTTGAGCAGAATTTGGTTTTTCTCACCGAAAATAATTTACCTCATTGGACATGCCTTGTGAGTCACTTACACCCCGCTCTGCACATTCAGCTGCCTAAGCCATCCCGACAGAACATTTCTAAAGACAATTTGATCTGAGCCAGCAACTTCCTCTGCATTACAATGTTTATTCCACAGGCCTCTTAACATCTCCCCTAATGCTGGGTAGAATTTGCAATGCTCTGGTAACACTCTCAATCTGGCCATGAAACTGGAGACTGACTCCCCTGGCTCCTGGACTGAAGAATGAAATTTTTCTCATTGTCATAACTTTAAAGATGACTCTTTCGGTCGGACTTCCCAGCCGCACTCAACCCAAAATGGGAAAATCCCGCCCGAAGTCAATGGACCTTTGCATGGTTCACATCTTGTCCGCTATAATTCCCATGACGGGCGGGATGGGAAAATTCCACCCATTGTGTCTCCAAGTGAAGGAAGGTTTATAACCAACAATACGTACAAGCAATAGTCTAACAGAACTACAGTACTCATTTACATTCTTCTGTTTCCTGACTTCAATTGATGTTACATCCTATCCCAGAACTCATGCCCTTGCATCTGATTGGCTTGGCTTCCCATTCTGCCTTTCTATAGGATCTGAGCCAATCACATGACTTTCAGGGATTGCTGCTATCTTAAATGGGCCACACTACCAGAATTATGTAAAATAAATTACTTTAAAGAGTTCAAATCCCACCACAGCAGCTGATACAATATAAATTCAATTAACTAATAAAAGCCTGGAATTAAATTTGCAATGTAAATGGGGGAGGCACTGAAGATAATGGGCTTGACATCAACATTGGTATCTTTCTTGTACCAGCCTGCCCAACTACTCCTGATAATAGTAAAAAGACATAGGTTTTGCCTTTTGGAACAAAACTGGCTGAAGCAAATCAAGTTGAACTGGCTAGAAACGTTTGGCATCATAGGAACTGTTGAGCAAGTATCAAAAGGTCTTTCAGAGAAAGCTGTGGTAGAGTTGAAATTCAACCTGTCATAATCTCTGATACTTCCAGCTGGAGAATCTGGTTGCAGAGTTACAATACTCTGAAAGAATCCAGAAACTCTCAGATCAATTGACTTTATGAACCAAATGGTCTCTTTCTGGAGATTCTGTTTGGCTATATATTGTTGTGACTAAAAGTTATTTTTGTATGATGCTTGGGGAACTAAAGGGGGAGGAATGTAATAGAGTGGCCCCTTTAGAGGACAAGCATTCATGGGTCACATAACCCTGTTAGGGCCTACCAGAATGGAGGGCGCAAAACTCAGCCTATCAATTGGCAGAACATGGTCTGGGCAAGTGAAACATGACATTTGAGCCCAGGAGTCAGTGGGATTCAATCTGTATCCATACTGAGCTTGTTTGTATATAGTTGTAATTATTGTTCAATAATTTACCATTGTGCTTTAAGGCTTCCTCATTGTATTATATTGCACCTTGGAGATTTGCACTAGGAACCATCTTACAAAATGATTTATTTGGTTAAAGTTCTGCCAGCTTTACACCAATAGCTACTCTGAAAGAGTTAGAGAAATAATAAGACTTCTAACTTCAACATAACAGTCCAAAAGGAATCCCCCCCCCCCCAATGCTCTCCTGAACATCTATGGATCTTCACCATCCCCATCATGCACAGCCCCAAATGGTATATCCCACCTCTGACCCCACATCCACATGGAATTCATCCACCAGCTCCCTCCCCTACACACCACAACCTAACCCCCAAACTGACTCTAAATGACTGGCTCCACCCTACTGACCCAACCTGGTGGACACACCACCCTGATGTGACCTGATTTAACCTTACATTCAACCTGACATACATTCCACTAACTGAATCCAATCTGACCCAATCCCACCCCCCTGACCCAATCCACCCTGTGAACTGACTGAACCTGACACACTCCACCTCCCCATGTCCGATCTCCCCCACCAATGTCTGAACCTCCTAATATCCAATCTTCCCAATGCCTGTCCTGATGTCTGACTATCCATGATGTCCACTCCCCTTCAATGTCTGACTACTTCACACACTCCCCAACCTCTCCAAATTCCAACTATGTACATCCTACCGAGTCTGTTACTTTTATGGGGAAGTTAAACCAGCTAGTGCTGTTTGAAAGGGGGCATTCCCTCCTTCTCACTGCTTCTTTTGGTAACACAGGACCCAAGGACCCACTGTACTGGCTGATTCCCACCCAGCCTGCATCAAGAAGGTCAGGAGAAGACAGGTACCTGAGAAATTTAGCAGAGGCATGTGGGTACAGACAGGCAATCTGATGATGATTGCCGCTGCTCAGAAGTTATGGCCTAATGTTTCAATGAGATTGGCTGATTCAGTGTTACGGACATCTGATTGAATTGTTAAGAAATTCAAATAACCCGTTTTGGTCACATTGGTCATTTATTGTATAGTATGATATGTTTGACCAGAGTCTGCTTGTTAATTCACATGTACCTCATACAGATCCCGAATTTTAGAATATAAGATACAAATTGTAAACTGTTTTATCCTTCTAATCTTGTATAGTTTATTTTGTTTGTTTGCAATCTTATGCTTCATTCTGTTAACAAATGGCTTGAATCTTAAATATTGTCTCCTTTAAACAAAATGTTATTGGTCCCTAAACAGATCTCAGCAACAACTTGGAGATTTGGTCAAGTGTCATAACAGTTTATATATACAAATGTTTATACTTATAATGTCACTAATTTGCAATTTTTTTTACAATTATTACTTAATAACTATGAGTAGTACAGAAAAGTACTTCAAAATATATCTTGCTGCACCTATTTTTAATCAGTTTTACAAGGTGACTGCACCTAAAGTGGGAACTTATAGCTGGCTCTCAGATAAAATGAGTAGCGTGCATGCAAAAGAACAATGATACCTCGTTGAGAAGATTTTTTAATTCTATTTAAGAAACAGAGGTGTTGAAATAGCTGCAATATGAAATGGTGCAATTCATAAAAAAAAACATCAGTGCTGATATAGCACAACATCAAAATCTGTATGATGACAAAAACTTGACACTTAAATGAAATTATTCTTGAACTGCAATGTGTAGTCTTTTGGAGGAAGGGCGTGAGAGAATATCATTTTCACATAAATGGCTTGGCAAATTGTAATAGCTATGATACAGAAGTGGGAGCTACAAATAGCTGATGCTATCATTGACTGCCAAAGTATTGACATTTCTCACTTTGAAGAGCACAACCTTATTATTTTCAACTTTATTTCAACTCTTTAATCCTTCTAGTGGTCACTTTTTCTATCACAGCATTATAATTAAGTCTTGACATCAGAAACATAAACATTAAAGAAATAGAGTTATGGGCGGAACTTTAATTTCCCACAAGAGCTGAGAGAGCATCAGAAGAAGTCACAGGAGGAAATGTGTTAAAATTTCAAAAATCTGAAACAAAACCTTCAACCATACTGTTATACATTTAAAGCCGGGCTGCAGCTACAAATAATTTAATGGCTGAGATTTGGGTTTTCCAAGCTGAACAAACCATTAATTAAAGGAGGCAAAATTACTAGATCAAGCAGATAAGTGCTTTTTCAGCACTCCCTGGGCCAGGAGCAATAATAATGATTTCTTCCCTATCTCCCCTATGCAAGCTAAACTTTCCCCGCTCCTCATGAGTGGATGTTCTCACTGAAATCACATCAATCCTCGACTCATTATCTTCTGCAGTTATATTGGCCTGAATTTTACCACTTTGCCTGCCATGGGAATTGGAGCAGGCAAGGGATGGAGCTCGGGAAGTCTATTGACCTCTGTTGGGATTTTAAGAATTCAGGACAAACAAGGTTGTAAAATCCTTCCCATAATCTCCCATGAAGTTTTCACCCCCACATTGATCCCTGAGCCTCCCTCCTTCATTCTTCCCCCCCATTCCAATGCAGATTTTGCTGCCCACCTGCAGGCCAACTACTCAATCTGACTGGCTACCAGATAACAAAGGCATAACGATTGAGTACAAATTGTAAGGAAGTTACATTGAACATTTTATAAAATCACTATTTGGGTCTCAGCTGGAGTATGGGGCCAACTCTGAGGAAGGATTTCAAAGCTTTCCTTGGAGAGAGTGCAGAAAAGGTTTAGTTGAATTGTACAAGGTCTGAGGGATTTCAGTTATGTGGAGAGTAAAACTGGGATAATTCTTCAAATACAGAATGTCAAAAATCATGTTAATAGCGTTGATCAAAATTATGAAAAGTTTTGATGGAGTAAATAAGGAAAAGCTATTGGTAAAAGCCATTGACACGAATTGGTAACCAAAGAATACAAATTTAAAATAATTGGCAAAAAGAGGTGGTGAAATAAAATTCAACAGTAACTTTAAAGATTATATGTTTGAAACGGAGATATTTCTAGGGCAGTGGAATAAAACTCAGTTCCTCACATCCATTTGATGTTATTCCACTGATCTCACTACTGCCAGTCAATTTGTTCACGGTAGCAACATTCAGGTTTTTAAAATTTCAATTAATTCAGCAATAATTCTGTGTCAAAATAATCATTGCAGTTCTACACAATAATCTATACAGCCATTCAATTCTTAATTACACCTCCCTCATTTTCTAATTTCTTTTATTTCGGGCTGCTTTTCACCATAGGTTTTTTGCTGTTATCAGAGTGGTGCAGCATGAGCCAGCAGTTATCATAGCAATCAGTGTTCCCCTGTGAATAGTTGACAGGGAAAATGTGATTTCACGGTAACACAAGCTTTCTCCACCCCACCCACAAACAAACAACAACTGGTGCTGGCCTTAATCCTTCAATCCTTATAGACAAGGACTGGAAGATTGCAAGCGTTACTTGCTTATTCAGAAAGAGGAAGCAGAGAAAGACTGGTAAATACAGACAAAGCAATTTAACATACGTATTGCAGAAACTGTTAGAAACAATCACCTAGGAGAAAATTAACTGCAACTTGGACAAGCTTACACTAACAATGGGAAGCCAGCACAGACTTATGAGTGCTAATTGTGCTGAATTATCGTGATAGACTAAAATCTCACTCTGTATATTTGTATAATATACATATATATAACATATACTTCCTTGTATTGCAATTTCTAAATTTTAAAATCAGACCTTGGCTGAACAAGATCCTTAAAATGACTGACATTTGTCTGTGACCCCAGAACAAAAGAGGCACTTTATAGTTTTGGGGAAACTTACACCTCGTTATCAAATCTCATCACCAAGGAAATGCACAGCCAGCTTTGAAGAGAACTATACAAAGATCATTTGCATCTAATAACCCAGCTGCTCAGACAAAAGGCCACACATTTCTTTCAACTCATAATGGCTGGGACATTCAGCAGTCTTTGAGTTGGAGTCTCATCTAGCTTCATGATATACCTTGGGATTTCTAATCTGGTCTTTAACACTTACATGAACCAATATTTATTTTCTTTGTGGTCTGGATTATGAAACCTTATTTTTTCTATCCCTCTCTTTACTATAATGTTGCAAACCTTTCTTCCTGTGTTTTGAGTGGGTTAATATAAAATAAGCCTTTGAGTACATCCTATCTGGAGTTTGCTGTAGTGTTATTAATAAAAACACGGATTACACAAAAATTGAGGGTTTGGGGAAATACGCCATCACCTACAAAGAGGAAAAGAAATCAAAACACCTTTGTGTTTATGGACAGACAATGAGAGGAGAAATTGGTGCTGTTTAAATTAACCTCCATCCTGTCCATAACACAGATTAGAGTGACTGTCTTGGTGAGGTAACTGGATGAGGCAATGCAGTGCGTTTGGATATGGAAGTGTTTGATAAAGCACCACGATAGCTTGTTAGTGAAATTAAACCCATGGCGATAAAAGCTAGGGAGAGTAGTCACATAGATACAAAAGTAACTAAGAGTTAGAAAACAGAGTCATGGTGAGGCTGCTTTTTGGATTGGAGTTCCTGAGGTTCAGTGTAAAGATCATACTGATTTTGACTTACATTAATGACTTGGGGTTATAGGGCACAATATTGAAATTTGCAGATGACACAAAATTTAAGGATAATATGAATAAATATCAAAGGAACATAGTTGGGTTGGTGAAATGGGCAGAGAAAACAACATTCCTACATCCCATCTTTCCAGCCCTGTCAGAATTGTACATGTTTCAACGAGATTCCTTCTCATTCTTCTAAATTCCAGTGAATACAAGCCTAGTTGACCTGATTTCTCCTCATGTGACAATCCTGTCATTCCAGGACTCAGACTAGTGAACCTTTGTTGCATTCTATCTATGACAAATATATCCTTTCTTTAAAACTACACACCATACTCAATGTGTTGTCCTTAAGGCTCTGTATAGCTGCAGTAAGATATCTTTGCACTTGGACATAAGTCCCCTTTCAATGAAAATCAACATACAATTTGCGATCTTAACTGCTTGATGTACCTGCATGCACCTTTTCAGTACAGAGCCTTAGGCACATTTTCAGTGGCTGGTATACTAGGACATACATTTGTACATTAACATTTCCCAATCTATCACCATTTAAAACATACTTTGCCATTCTGTTTATCATTTCAAAGTGAACCACTTCACTTTTATTCATGTTATGCTGTATCTGCCATGCATATTCCCATTCACTCAAGCTACCTAAATCACACTGAAACTTCTTGGCATTAGCCTCACCTCTCATATTCTACTCACATTTTGCTTCACCAGAACATTTGGAAATTGCATTTAATTGTCTCATCAAAATCATTGATATGTATTGTAAATAGCTGGGGTCCATAGAACCCCTTCAGTGCAGAGGAAGGTCATTGGGTGCATTGAGTCTGTACCAACTCTCCAACAGTGCATCTTACCTAAGCTCTATCATCGTAACTCTGTTTATCTCGTTAATCCCCCTAGACCCCCTAACCTACACAATTTAGCATAGCCAGTCCACCTATCCTGCACATCTTTTGGACTGTGGGAGGAAACCAGAGCACCTGGAGGAAACCCACATATACACAAGGAAAATGGGCAATGGTAATCACCCAAGGCTAGAATCGAACATGGGTTCATGGTGCTGGGAAGCAGAAGTTCTATTTAGTGATTCCTGAGGATCCAACTAGTCAGTGCCTGCCATTTCAAAAAGGATCTATTTATTCCTATTCTCCTGTCTACTATTGTTTCCTGTCTACTAACCAATTCTCAATCCATGCCAATATATCACCCCCAATCCCAAGTGCTTTAATTTTATATGCTAATCTCTGATGTGTGACTTTATCAAACTTCTCTGTATCTTGTATATTTCTCTTCTACGATAAATTACTCTGAGTAAAAAGTCAGAGTTGTTAAATATAATTCATGCTTCATATATATATTATATACGTATATAAAAAGACAAGAAAGTGGCAAAAATAGCCATTGGACCACTGCAAAATGAGGCTGGAGAAATAATAGGAAACAAAGTAATAGCAGAGGAACTGAATATTATTTCACATCAATCTTCATACTGGAAGACACCATGGAATGCCAGAGCTCCAGGAACGTCAGGGTAGTTGTCATCACTAAGAAGAAGGTTCTAGGAAAACTGAAAAGTCTGAAGATGGATTAATCACCTGGACTGGATGGATTATACCACAGGGTTCTGAAAGCGATAGCTGAGGAAATTGTAAAGGCATTATGAGGCCATAAGGAGGGAATTAGGGTGCCTAGGTTGGACTAGGAAACTACAGGGACTGGGGACATCTGAAATGTGGAGCTTATTCAAGGAGCAGCTACTGCGAGTCTTTGATAAGTATGTCCCTGTCAGGCAAAAGGAAATGGTCGAGTAAGGGAACCATGGTGTACTAAAAAAGTTAATTCGCTGGTTAAAAGGAAAAAGGAGGCTTATGTCAGGATGAGGCTTGAAGGCTCAGTTAGTGCAATGGATAGCTATAGATTAGCCAGGAGGGAGCTAAAGAGTGAGTTGAGGAGAGCTAAAAGAGGACACAAGAAGACTTTGGCTGATAGGATCAAGGAGAATCCTAAAGCCTTCTTTAGATATGTTAAGAATAGAAGATTGGTTAGGGCAAGATTAGGGCCAGTCAGAGACAGCAGTGGGAAGTTGTGCATGGAGCCTGAAGAGATTGGAGAGGCACTGAACAAATATTTATCTTTATAAGTGCATGGTAAAGTAGGACTGAGTCAGCATGGCTTTGTCAAGGGGAGGTTATGTCTGACAAATCTGCTAGAGTTCTTTGAGGGGGTAACAAGGAAGTAATTTATTTATTGACGTGATTTATTTAGATTTCCAGAAGGCCTTTGACAAAGTGCCACATTGGAAACTGTTAAATAAATTAAGTGCCCATGGTGTTAAGGGTAAGTCCTGGCATGGATAGAGGATTTGTTGATTGGCAGAAGACAGAGAGTGTGGATAAAGAGCCCATTCTCAAGATGGTAGCCAATAACTAATGGTGTGCCTCAGGTGTCAGTGTTGGAACTACAACTTTTCACAATATACGTTAACGATTTGGAGGAAGGAACTTAAGGCATTGTTGCTAAGTTTGCAGATGATACAAAAATATGAGGGATAGGTAATATTGAGGAAGTAGGGGGGTTGCAGAAGGACTTGAATAGGTTAGGAGAGTGGTCGAAGAAGTAGCAGATGGAATACAATATGGAAAAGTGTGAGGTTATGCACTTTGGAAAACGAAATGGAACATAAACTATTTTCTAAATGGGAAAATGCTTAGGAAATCAAAAACACAAAGGGACTTGGGAATCATTGTTCAAGATTCTTTTAAGGCTAACATGCAGGTTCAGTCAGCAGTTAGGAAGGAAAATGCAGTGTTAGCATTCATGTTGAGAGAGCTAGCATACAAGATCAGAGACATCTTTCGGAGATTGTATAAGGCTCTGGTTGTGCCCCATTTTGAGGAGTTTTGGACCCCATATCTAAGGAAGGATCCGCTGGCCTTGGGAAAGGTCTGGAGGAGGTTCACAAGAATGATCCCTGGAATGAAGAGAAACTGTTGAGGACTCTGGGTCTGTATTTATTGATAGTTTAGATGGATCTTATTGAAACTTACAGGATGCTACGAGACCTAGATAGAGTGGATTTGGGGAAATGTTTCCACTAGTAGCAAAAACTAGAGTCAGAGGTCACAACATCAGGCTAAAGAGATGATCCTTAAAAATAAAGATGAGGAGAAATTTTTTCAACCAGAGAGTGATGGCTGAAAAGGAACCCTTTTCCGCAGAAGGCTGTGGAGGCCAGTCCATGAGTGTCTTTAAGACAGATATAGAATAGTTCTTGATTAATAGGGGGATCAGTGGTTATGGGGAAAAAGCAAGAGAATGGGGATGAGAAAAAAATCAGCCATGATTGAATGACAGAGCAGACTCAATGAGCAAGCGGCCTAATTCTGCTCCTATGTCTTATGGTTTTATGGTCTAATACTCATTCACATGCATATGTATATCTTGTTTCATTTTTGGAACTTTTAAAAATACCTTTTATTTAATATATCTATGTCCTTCAGATTTAGATCACTCTCATGAGTAAGTCTAAACTTCCCAAACCATTTCAAGAGTGTCTTTTCATGCCATGATCTTTTATTGTTTACTTTTAAAGATGCAGACCATTTTTGAAGAACATCAGTCTTATCGATTAATTCCAAATTGGCTCTTTTTCTTTGATTTCCAAGCTGTCTTTTCTCAGCTAATTCTGTAACTGCCCATGAGGTTATCCAATACCTCACTGTCTGATTCAAACAAAATTCTCTCTTTTATATCCTGGGGATGTCATGGCTTTGAATACCTGATCCCTTAGATCCAAAAGAAATTATCCAAAAGAAATAGTTAAATTCAAACAGATCTGTGCTTGACAATTATTCTAAAATACTAGATACACTTTCAAAGCAGTCAGGAAAAAGATTATGGCAACAAATCATAGAATCTTGCAATGCTATGGTTCAGTTGGCTTCTATATGCTGTTTGCTTAATGATTGAACATTAAAGTATCACCTCAAAAAACACATCGGTGTAAGATTTCTCTTCAACTACAATCAGTAATCCAGATGCAGATTGCACCAAAATTGGCAGCTTTTTAACAAGTGTTTTGTTTTCTGAAGCTTCTAATCAAACACATCATGAAATGCAAAATTTTCATGCATCATCACAATTAAAAAGCATTTTAAAACAATTTTTTAAACAAAATGTTTGTGTTAAAAATATTCCTTTATATTTTAAGGGTGGGAACTTGGTGCAGTTTGATTAATACATCTTGAAAAGTGGGTTTTTCATGAAAGAAACAAGCATTTTAAATGAGTGGCTCATTGCAAGATTCTATGGGTTTATCTCAAGATTTGTTGGCTTCTTCCTCTATAAGAGATCTTGTGTAGGCCTTTGATTCAAATCATTTATTGACACGCTAACAATTTACAAAGGTTAAATGAGACAAAGCTGCAGTTATTCTTTGAGATGCTTCACACTCAGTGGGTGATACCACTGTGAAACAATTCCTTATGCACGTATTCAGTAGTTAACAATAGAGTCTACATCTCCAATACTCTCTCCCACCTCACCACACACACACACACACACACACACACACACACACATCTTTATCCCCATACTATTTTAGACCCATCCTCCTCTTCTTTACAGTCTCTTACATTGGGGCCATTAATCTCTGAATGTGTTCTTAGCTCTCTTTTAGGATGCATAGTTTTACTATTCTCCAGAATCTGTTCTTGTAAGGGTTTGCAGAATAAATGCAAGGAACAGAGATTTTCCTTTCCTCCTCTTTTCCTTTCCCTTCTTCTTGGTACACTGGGGAAAGGTTGGACTGCTGGGTTCTCTTGCTTGAGAGAATGAAGCTTGTTTGGTTCATGTGAAGCTAGAGGGTCTGCAAACTTGTACTGCCACAACGAACAAGGTATTGTACAATGCTTCATCCATTGATGTTGTTGGATTTTATTGAGGCCTTTTCTGCCATTTTCTACTATACCTCTGTAGGTGTAGTCATTGCTGCCACCACCTGTTAGTGTGGTTTTTCACAGGATTCAGTGGTTTATTACACTAGAAGATATCTTGCTAGAACCAATGGTCTTATTCTCCCAAATATATTTACACACTGACTATTTACAATGGTTAAATAAGGCAAAGACATAATTGGAATTACTTTCTGAGATGTGTCACACTCATTTGTCAGTCAATGATATCACAGTGGCATAGCTCCTTATGGACATGTTCAACAGCTATCATTAGTATTAATCTTTCACTCTATAGCACAATCCACTACATGGGAGTAATCTGATTTTAAGTTACTGTAAATAACTTTGAATAATGTAAGGAATAATTTGTTAGTCATACAGAAGTCAAAAAGCTTTTTAAATATGCTTTGCAGTGTTCATGCATCCGAAAGAAACAGCTTAATATTTAGAACATTCTCGGAGGTTGTAAAATAAGTACAATTGGTGGAAACTCCCAGTGCTTCAGAGGGACGTGACCAGTTTTTGTGGACAGGTTTGCTCCTAGATTTTTAAAATTAGCAAGCAAGATTGCAGAAACCCAATTTGCACCGAATATGATTTGCACTTAAAGTTCTGTGATCTTTAGCATGGTTTATTCTGATTTCAGGCAAACTGCACCATAATATTCAGTGCAACTGCGTTGAGAATCATAGAACAGAATCATAATCACTGTATTGCTGAAGGAGGCCATTCGGCCTTTCGAGCCTGCACCAACAACAATCCCAATCAGGCCCTAAGCCTGCAATCACATGTATTTACCCTACTAGTTCCTCATTACCAAAGGAAAACTTTACATTGCCAATTAACCTAACCCACACATCTTCATTCTGTGGGAGGAAACTAGAGCATCAAGAGGAAACCCTTGCAGACATGGGGAGAGTGTACAAACTCCACATAGACAGTCAGCCAAGGTCAGAATTGAACCCAAGTTTTTGGCAATGTGAGGCAGCAGTTCTAACCCATGTGTCACCAATTCTACCCCATCATCTTTGCACAGTGCAACATCAGGAGAAAAAAATGTACACATACGTACATTCTGATGTGGAAATAACTAAAGATGAAGTGTAAGGAATTGTGTGGTCTTAGCAGATTTCAATAATGATAAATAAATAGGTTCATCATAAAATTTGCTAGGTCAGTTGAATATAAATCAATGTCTCACTAAAAATGTACAGTGCATTGGTCAGGCTGCACCTTTAATACTATATATAGCTTTTTGGCCACAAAGACGCAACGAAAATATTCAAGAGGTGCATTGGATAGAGGCTGATCCTCAGCCTCAATTGATTTTCAAGGAAAGACTAGAAAAAAAACTGAAACACTTATTTATCCTTGAAACCACAAAGAGAGCAGCTTGCAGAAATAGCCAAGAGGAGTTTATATGGCTGCTCCAACCATCAGGCTTCATGGTCTTTTCCTATTCAATATTGCCAAATGTTTGCATATCAGCAGTAAGCATAAGGTAAGAACAGATATGTCAGGATAATAGTACAAGTAGTCGTCAGTTCAAGCTGATGGACAAACATTAAGAAAAACTTGAGCAACACTGGATTAATAAATTAACTCAAGAGCATGTGAGTTTCAGCCTCCGGAGGAATAATTGAGGCAAGAGGACTCAAATTATTTAATGGATTTTGATGATATTTTAGTAACAGGAACTCTTTGAATTTGTGAGTGGGATTTTACAGCCTCCCCTGCTGGCAAGGTTTTCCAGCCCTGACATGATCAATCAAAATTTGAATGGCTCAGTGCAATTTAAATCCACACTCCCACAACAACACAACTGATTTCTATTCCAATAGATAACCACCCACTGGCATTCTTGAATTCACTAGCAATGGATTTGCCTGTTAAAAAGTAGAGAGTGTTCAACTTCATTGGCTACTGGGGCTTGAGATACAGCTGGCCTAAAATTTTACTTCAGGATTTAATCCATTAAATTGTTGTGCTTTATTCTATAGTTATGACTATATCACTACATTCTGCGCTCTTTCATTTCCTTCTCTATGAACGGTATGCTTTGTCTGTGAAAGAAACAATACTCCTCACTGTACATATGACAATATATGTGACAATAATACATCAAATCAAATAGTTTAGTTTAATCTGGGAGCACACCTAAAGCCTCGGAGGTGAGGTTCTTGCAAAATGGGGTGATTTCTTAACCTGTCCAGAACGATTCCATCTCTAGCCACTTGTCTTCAAATTCAAGGTTTCTGAATTTGTGAAGTAGCTTAGGAAAGGTTCCATCATCTGCTAGAGATTAAAAAATTCCCAGCCACATTCTCACAAAATGATTAGCTGAGGTAGAACAGTTATTGAGGACTGGCAGTCTGTGGTTTTCTGTTGAGTTAGAAGAGAAGATAGGATGCAATGCAGTGATGCCCTTGGGGTGTTAATTGGAGAGATAAGTCTGCAGTAGTGACTGCCTTTGATAATGATCACAACTCAGAGGAGGTGGTATAGTGAAATGATGGCTCAGTGGAAGAAATGATTGCTATGTGTTGGGAAGTGAAGTATAGAAATTCAGTAGTAATAAGAAACTTCATGGTCAACAGACTAGATAGGATCCTGGGTAGAACTTTGATTCTTAGGTGCCAAATTAATTGGATACGCTAGAGTGTATCCAAATGATTTGGAAAGTTGGGGTGGGGAGGGCGGGTACAATTAGACATTTTGATTCATATTGGAACTCTGTCAAAGCAAGAAATAGAACTGGCGTCCTGTAAAAGGAATTTTGGAAATTAGGTGGTAGATTAAAGAAGAGTAGTAATCTTAGGATTACTTCTGTTGTCATGTACTCGTCAGTATAGGAATAATAAGAACCATTAGGGCATGGCAGGAAAGATGGTATAGGAGGGAAATGTAGATTCCAGGTGCAGGAGTGGCTAGTAGATTATGGACAGACTTCACCAAAACAAGACTGGAATCAATGTTCTCGCTGTGATGTAGGTGAATTTTCAGCTAACATGACAGGGATGAAGAAAAACAAGTTAAGGAAAATTGGCAAAAGAGAAAACAGGGAAGAAATTTTAAAAAGGGAGGAATTTAAAGAAAAACTGCCAAAATTATAACAACTGAGTGATTTATATATAAATGTAAATAACATTCAAAACAATGTGTAGTGCTAGATTATTAATAAACTATGTAGAGTAATGATATGGCAACAAATAACTCATATCTTGAGTTGTGGATAGGATTGGAAACTTAATATTCCTGACTACAATATTTTTAAATTTTAAAAGAGGCGGAGGAGAAAAATTAAAGCATTAGAAGATAAGGTTTGCATTAAGCCAAGATCCATGTGGATGAATTTTAGGAGTAAGAAGAAAAATGGTACAATTCTCTGAGTGTTACAGACCACCGAGAATGGTGAAAATTTAAGATGGGGATTGCATGGTGTTCGGGAGAGGTGGGAGGTGATAAGGTTTGGTACATTTTTAGGCCACAAAAAGACATTCTTTTTTATCCCCTCTTATTTAAAATGTAATTCATATGAATGTTATATTTAACCATTGTTCTCATGGAAATATAAGAATACTAGAGATAGTCAGTGGATGGAAATTCATGGGGAACATTTGTCTAACTTCTCAGCATGGACATCTCACTAGTGAAATTTTCTGCCAGGACAAATCACAGTTGTCTTGATGGGATTGCACCATGCCAGTGGCCATAAAGTTAGGTACTCCAATTTTTCTCAACACCAGATTCTGAATAGATTTGTTATAAATGGGTATTTATTTTAATAGTATTCACTTAACTACAAAAAAGTAATTATGAGATGTAAACTGTAACATTGTCATGAATCTGTCATAACAGAAATTGAGGTATGCATGGAAGGTATAAAGTAGTCCATTTGATAAAAAATTTTTCTATTATAGTATCCATTCGTAACCTTTCAGATTCAACCAGTTAAATGACTTGACAAGTGGAGGCGATATACTGTCAGCTTTTCATTATATTGAATTTAAATTGGATGGCTGCACTTGACAACAGTGATAAAAGCTAATAGTGCACTTAGACATACCTGCCGGAAAAGATAGCTGCTTGAAATGTTTAATGATTTCAGTTTTAGGCTCCCACGTTTGAAAACTATTGTGCAGTACACAGTTATACAAAGAAGTGACAGTGTGAAACTTAGGTGGGAGGATATAGACATGATGGAATTAAAAATAAATGCAGTCGATTTTATTATTCCGGTCTTTTCACTCAACTACTAATATCAGCAATTTTGAAATCCATCCACGAAGAAGGTATTAATGTTATTTGATATCAGGTGCCAGATGTTTCAAAAAAATATCTGGAATCAAATCTATCCAATGTATGTTTTCTTGATGGTCTTGCTTTTGCAATATTTCAGGTAATTTCCACATAAATGATACCTTTATCAAATCAGTAGAACACCACAAAAATATTTAACACAATGAGATAAGCAATTTTTGCAAGAAAATCAAAATTTTTTAGAAGAGACACAAAAGCTTATTGGACATTTTAGTGCAATTTTTCCAAAAACATTCTAAGCACTGAATGAGTGTGAAAATGGGAGAGAATTGCACCCATTTTTTCAGTGAGCTTTCAGACTTGATCTTACAGCACTTTGTGCAAAAATAGAGGCCAGGTGGGATTCATACCAGAAGAGAGAGTGAACAAAGTCTATTCTCACTGGAAAACCAGCCACACACACCAAAGGGCGTTATCATGCCTGTAAAAATCTTTCTGTTCTGTGGAGCAAAACAGAGAGATCAGTCAGTGCCCCCACTTCACTAGATATTGCTCATCCCCTCCAATTGCTGGCTTCCATTACTGATTGTCTATCAATCTCCCCGGATATCGCCCCAAAATCACCTCCGGCTGACTGCCATGCCGATGTCTGCCCTGGTCGATCCCCCAGGACCAGCTGATCACATCACAAAATCCTCCCCATGGTCCAGTCTATTGCAACCCTGGCTGACCCCTGATTACGCAATTTCTCCTGTCTTAGGGCCTGAAACCTTTATGGCCCAACCTCTTCCCCTTGGATTCTATCCTTATCAGGGCCCTGTCCCTTGGCACTGTCCAGTGCCCAATGGGTAGCATCAACTGGTAGTGCCAGAGTGCAAGGCCAGCAATACCGGTTGGCATTGCCTCCTCACCCCCAACCATCTGAGTACCTCAATGACCTCCAGACCCACTGGGGAGGCCACTACATCAATTCCCATTTATGGAGACCATACGTGATTCTCGCCAGTGATAACCTTCACCAGCGAGGTCATTAAGACGTGATCATGGGTGAATCTGCCCTAGACTCACTAATTATATTAAAATAACCTACTGAATATTTAAATCAGCCTTGTGCCCTTCCTAAGTACAAGGCTGATCATGCCAGAAATCTGGAGTTGGTAATATCACGAAAGGTGTGAAATCATGCCAGAACCCGGTTTTTGCCTCTCTCACGATCTTAACAGCTCACCATGTTAATCAACCAGCATGATGAGCCTGTAAAAAGTCTCCTTTTATTTTTGCAAATGAACTTCATTTAAAGATTTTTTTAAATTTGAATAAACCTGGGAATTTTCTACATTGTTGTTTCCTTTAACATAGTAGAGCTTGCTGTAGTGACTTGAAGTGATGCTTTTATCTAGCAGAATTAATCAAATTAGGAGGAAGGGATTACTATTTTTGTAGTTGTGGTGATTTTTCCCTTAAAGGGCAACACAGAGTCACATGGTCTTTGAATGTGAACTCAGAGTGGAATCATCCCATGGTGAGAGAAGCTCCTAGGCAGAGACATTTTGGGTGATAGCTACAGCCATGAGGCTGCTGTATCAATAAATATCTTTTGCTTTATCATATAATCTCTACAGTGCAGAAGGAGACCATTCGGCCGATTGAGTTTGCATTGACGATAATCCCATTCAGACTCTTTCCCTGTGACGCCCCATATTTAACCTGTTAATCTCCCTGACATTAAAGGCAATTTAGTATGGCCAATCAACCTAATCAGCACATCTTTGAACTGTAGGAAGAAACCGGAGCACCCAGAAGAAAGTAATGCGGACACAGGAAGAATGTGCAAACTCTGCACACACAGTGACCCAAGCTGTTATAGTGCATTCAAGAAGCTAAAAGACAGATGCAGTTTAAAAAAAAACGAAAATAATCTTGTGGAGTAAAGAGCTGTGGCTTTAAGTTTAAAAAAAGAAAATTAAGTAAAGCCAGAATTACTGCTGTTCAGAAGAACTTTTGCTTAAAAAAAAGCCCCAAATCTTCCAAAGAAAAATGATTGGCACTAAAAAGCACTGTTTTAGATTTAACTTAAAAAAAAGACCAATATGAACTGATAAAGGTCCCTAAGCCCCATCTGTGGCTCTTGACTATCCTTTGGGAGGGATGCTCCTGCAGAATCATGGCCAGTGGCAATAGAAAAAAATAAAAATAATCTTATTTGTCCCTTCCCCTGCGCAGTCTCTGTGCTGTCTTTGGCAACTCCCACCTGGCTTGGTGGAATTGCCAATGAATTTGTGCCATGTCTGGTTCCCAACTACTGATTTAAAATCTTTTTCAAAGAGTCTGTAGCCTAGAATTTGCAATCAGCCTGTAGCTCACAGTCTGTGCCTGAGCAGTGAATGTAGGCTAGAATGTTAGGTTTCTATCTTAATCTGCTTGTAGGTTAAATCCTGAGGTTTGGTCTGATTAAAAGAGGTAATGACAGTGAACATTGACAGTGCACTGTCAAAAGCCCTAATTCCAGGCCTATATTTGGGAGGAGAGAAATATGATCACCATTCAAACATAACACGTTGGATAATTATTTGAAGCCACAAGGGTTTTTTTTAACTATTCCCACAAACATGTTCTTCTATAATATGAAATCAAGATACCACTTCGTGGAACACCAAAACTCCAGTAAGTTATGGATTATATTGCTAGGTCCATTTCTGTATCTGTAGAAACATTCATGTGCTTTTGCGCAGACTTAATACAGCAACGACTTGCATTTTTATATTGCATCTTTAACATAGCAATGCATCTTGAGGTATTTCGCAAGTGAGTTAAGACTCACAAAACTTTACAAGTCCCCCCTCAAACACTGATGTTATTTCCAGCAATGCAAATTGCATCCAGCTGAATCTTTCATGTTTGATCAAATCCTCCCTTAGAGATCCACTGGCATTTTTCCACTGAGTTTAAAATGACATGGGAAAATGATTATAAAATGAAATATCTCCACCAGTAACTCTCTCCTCAAAGCAATGAATCATGCTGAGGCCATTCCATTGACAATGGCAGGTATTTGGGAGTTCATCTGAGAACTTGTCCTTCACCCTTACAACAAGACGATGAACACTGATGAGTTGTGTCACGTTGAAGGTCAAAATAACTGATTTCAATTCTATCCACATCCACTGTCCATGTAGATAAAAGTAAAATACCGCAGAAATGAGAAACAGGAAATTTAAACAGAAAATGCTGCGAGTGATCAGCAGATCAGGCAGCATCAATGGGGAAGAAACAATTATTGCTTGAGAATGCTGACCTTTCATCCAAACTGAAAGACGCAAGTGATGTACAGCTTTTAATTGAATACAGAGCCGGGTAATGGGAAGAGTGAGATTAGAATAAAAGAAATGCCTGTGATATGGATGGCAGGAGTGATTACATTATAAAAAAGTTGAAGGTATAAGGGAGATGATAAAGGGACAGAACACGAAAACAAGCAATGGATGTCACAGTGGTGTTTATGGTTATAGAATTCCAAAAGAAAATGGCGATAAAGATCTAAATTTATTAAGCTCAAGGTTTAGACTTGAAAGTTTATAGTTCTTTTTTAAATATGAAATAGCAATAATGAGTGAGATATCTGGGCAATTATTTTTGTTCTTCTCCACTGCAGGGATACTAACGCTAATTCTAATACTCTCACTCGTACTTCAGCTGGGATCAGATAATTCAGGATGGACTAGGTTTGAACCTGGACATAAATAGTCAATGCCACACTGTACCTTTATCAGCTCCACTATCAGTGGAGATATTCCATTTTGGTACACAATCAACAAATATTTAACACATTTTAAATCCGTATAATTTCTGATGAAGTGATGTTTTAGTGGTATTGTAGCATGACCGAGTGGCATCGGTAAGCAAGTTTATTGGACTGCTATGTCTCATTGTCTTCTGCCAAAATAACTCATAAATTTACAATTATTCTGGACAACAAAGATAAAATGCTTCTTATCTCCTTTATGAATGGCTTCCTCATATGAATTTTCCTTGCCCCCCTCCATCATCACCTGCAGCAACAAGCAAAAAGCTGTTGGAAGAGGAAAGCAAAAACAGAAAATAAAATAGAAAGAAAAACTGAAAATTCCAGAAATATTTAGCAGACCAGGCAGCAACAAGGGAGTGAGAAACAGAGGACTGCAAATTTCGCTGCTGGGGCCAAAAGCAAGAGGTGACTTCACTCAACTGGGCTGTAGGTCCCAAGTGCAGAATTTTACCAGGGGTCATTTATGAGGCCACTGCTACAGCCACTGTTCAGTTGAAAATGGCTGTCATGCCCAAGAACCCTCTGATAGGATTGGCAGGTCAACAATCTGGGCAAAACCATTACCAGCAGTAACCATTGCTGAGCTGTTTCACCAAACAGAGGGTGCCTCACTGCCATGTTATCTTTGAAGAATGCTTTTGCTGAGGGAAGTGGTGCCAAATAGGCAGACACTTGTGATTAAGAGGACAGGGGAAGTGGATTGGGGTGTTCCATCAGTGCTTTGAATATGGGTTGGTCAATCCTGCTGATGAGGGGTGGGGGGGTCACTTGATGGACCATCAAGAAACCTTCTGGGAGACACAAGAGATCACTCAGAGGTCTCACCATGTAGTAGTAAGCCCCCCAGTACAGAAAAATGCCTAATGGGTGGGATGTAGTCCTTAATTGGGCAATTTATTGCCAGGCTGTAAAAGTATGCTAATAATATACCATGTCAACAGAAAGATGCACCTTCTGATCTCTACCTGTCATATTACCATGCTTCCACCTCCCAGCCCATCTCTAAAAGGCAAACTTGGTTTGTTCTCACTGGAATGACGGAGGTTGAAGGGCAACCTGACAGGAGTCTACAACATTATAAGAGGCATGGACAGAGTGGATAGTCAGAAGCTTTTTTCCACGGTGAAAGAGTCAATTACTAGGAGGCACAGATTTAAGGTGCGAGGGACAAGGTTTAAAGAAGTGTGAAGCAAGTTTTTACACAGAGTAGTGGGTGCCTGGAACTCACTGCCGGGGGAGGTAGTGGAAGCAGGTACGATAGTGATTTTTAAGGGGCGTCTTGACAGACACATGAATAGGAGGTTTTAGTTCAGAAGACAGCATGGTCAATGCAGGCTTGGAGGGCTGAAGGGCCTGTTTCTGTGCTGTATTTTTCTTTGGTCTTTATACTTTGACTAGGAAAATTCAGCCTAAAGTTAACATTTCCCCCCAGTGGCCTTTCATCAGAACCTTTTGCAGGGAGCATTATTTTTAAATTCCCTCTACTTCTCCACCTCTCTCTCTTTCTTATGACCCTTCTTAGAATGCAGGCCTTTTGACAGGTATTTTGGTAATGTGAACCACAATCTCCTTCTTTTACTAGCGCCCATAACTTTTTATTACATTGAACTTTAAAGAAATTTCACAATAGTCACAGCTTTAAAGTGTATTAGAACACATTTCTTTGTCTATGGTGTTAAATAAATGCAGGAGTTTTGTAATACATCTTCAATTAAATAGAGTGTACGTTAGATAGGAAATCCATGCCCCCCAGCAGCTCTGCTGCACCCCCCTAGCTGCCTCCCTCCCCCTGCCCATCAGTCACACAACATAATTTTCCTATTCATCACTGAAATCACTGTCATCTTGGCAGAACAAACTATGGTCCTTACCTTGATTTGAAGCTGTAGTTGTGGTGACAAAAATGACAGTTTTCAGCCAAGATCTCTTTAGGAAGCAATGACATCTCAAACCCTGGTTGTCACTGAGATTTAGATAAGAGAATTGCTCCCTGAAGACACTGTCTGTAGACAGTCTCCTTCTGAGGATCCTTGTCTCCACTCACTTGGCACCCACTGCCCCCACTCCCTTTTTTAAAGCAACTTATTCTGTTTTGCATATCCAATCTGCATTCTACAAATCATACTCAATACCATTAATGTTAACAACTAATTTCTACCCAAGTCTCTAAGGTACCAATAAAGTAATTCCAAACCAATCCCTTGAGATTAATGTATCTTTTGGCAAATGCAGGAAAGCATAAAAGACACTTTGAATACACAAGCTTCCAAAATAAATAATCCACCCATTAACCTGGAAGTGGGTTCATGATCTCTTTAAATCACTCTGCTGAATGTTAGGGGTCCTTCATGCACATGTTTAGCTAAGAAAGGGGCTGGACTTCACACTCCCCCATTGATGGGAGGGCTCTTTGAATCCAATGGGTAATTGACAAGCCCTGACCCTACTGCCATTTATACAAGCAGCAAGAGTGATGCCGGCTGGCTTCTCCAACTGCCTCCTGCCTACCTCCCAACCCCTCACTATCCCACAACCCACAGCAGGTCTCTACTCCAGTTGCCTTAGCATCTGGGGGCAGGGAATTCAGTGCTTCATATCGTTCAATCCAGGTACTGATTAGAGAGTGGAGCTCACAAATGGCACTGTTTCCATTTATGCCATGATCTGCTTACTGTGCACAGTTCCAGCTGTCATTAGGTGCATGGGTATAAACTCCTTCACAAATACAGTGCCCAGCACATTGCCAGCATTAATTTTCTTGCGTATCGTAGGATGTGACTTTTGCACTTTGATCCATTGGAAATGCAATAAATGGATGCTACCGTGCCCAATTTCACATGATTTAACATATTGGAAATATCGGTGTGTAAGAAATTTTTAACATGCTATTCGTAAACAATGATAAGCACGTAACTACATGACTTAAGAAAATTTTGTCTCAGGGCTGGTGATAATCACTATAATAATGTATGGCCTTGAAACAATAAAAATAACATGATAACAAGGCAGGGAGGATCAAGAGAAAATAGCATTATGAGAGAGACAGACAAAGAAGTCAGAGAGGTCAATATTTAATGAGTGGCTTAATTGATGTATAAGCATCTTAAAATCAAGAGCTGTAACGTTATAATTCTGTATAACATAATATAAAATCTATTTCCAAAGCTATTTTAAGCTTTGGTGTTTGGGGTTGGTGTAGGGACCCCAACACCAACTGAGAAGAATCAGTCTTTACATAACTCCATAGCAGAAATATCAGGTAGCCTTCATTTTACTGACAATCCCACATCGGTTTAATTAAATTCCTCAACTGACACAATCCAGTAATGTGACAGGGATTAATTATTAAAAAAAACACTAAAACTTAGCATGAAAGTAATGTTCGTTTCCCTTTATCTGTTGAGATTTTTTGAAGGGTGTAGATAAAAGATTTTCTTGAGACCTGAAGTAAGTTAGTATAAAATGTTAATTGTGAAATTTATATTTGATTATATAACATTCTTCTATGTCATACTTTTGTTGCATGACTTATGTACATTTAAAAATCACATTGAGCAGTATTTTTCAGATGACGGCGTTTTTCGCACCATGACATGAATAATGGGTAGGAATCGCATCCATGCTGATATTGGCTGCCCTGCAGCCACTTAATATTTGATGGGATATTAATCGGCTAAGGGCGAATCTTCTGCCCTATATGGCAATGCCTTAGAGAGCTGCCAGCCAATCGAATGGCCAGTAGCTCCGTAGTATCAGGATTGAATGGTGACCACCGCTGAAAGTACAGCCAGTCCCCAAAGAAAAGGTTGGGGGAGCTACTCCCCCATCCTGTTGTGCTGCCTTTGCAGCACAGTGGGCCAGAAACTCTGCTAGCTGGATTTACAGCACCATTAGTTCCATAAGACATAGGGCAGAATTAGACCACTCAGCCCATTGAGTCTGCTCCAATATTCAATCATGGCTGATATTTTTCTTACCCCTCTTCTCTTGCCTTTTCCCACCTGATCCCCTTATTAATCAACTCCCTATCTATCTTAAAGACACTCAATGACTGGCCTCCACAGATTCACCACTCTCAGGCTAAAAAAATTCCTCCTCATCTCTGTTTTAAAGGATCAGTCCTTTAGCCTGAGATTGGGTCCACTGGTTCTAGTTTCTTCTACTGGTGGAAATGTCCTCTCCACATCCATTCTTTCCAGTCCTCGCTGTGTGCTGTAAGTTTCAATATGATCTCCCTTCATCCTTCTAAACTCCAATGAGTACAGACCCGGATCCTCAATCATTCCTCACACAACAAGCTCTTCATTCCAGGGATCATTCTTGTGAACCTCCTCTGGACCCTTTCCAAGCCCAGCACATTCCCCCTTAGATATGGGGGTCCAAAATTGCTCTCAATAGTCCAAATGGGGTTTGATCAGAACTTTATACGGCCTTAGAAGTACATCCCTGCTCTTGTATTCTACTTCTGTGTTGGAAATTGGTGTGGAGCTGACTAAAATATTGAAATTCTTATTTCAGTGTCACTAGGGATTGTAATGACTTTAGTGAAGTCCATGAGGTGGAGCTGTTAGAATATGAGCTCCCTGATTGGGACAGTTAATACTGTACAATCCGGGAGCTCTGCTGAGGTATACAACATGGAGTGTCCAGGTTACTCGCACTCAAGGTATATATTCTGTACTGGGAAGTACCGTGTAAGTATTACTAACTATTGTAAATAATTTGAAAATTGGTGAAGAGACACAGGCCTTGGTGGAGTTATTTCAAATGCAGCAGCCAGTACTGTAAAAAAGGGATGTATCATCACCTTCCTTTGACTCTTGTGTACTCATTGGACTTGCCTTGTAGAGATTGGACTGGCCTATCTCTGTTTGAACCAGGACTTTGGTCAATTCCATTGAGTAGCAGAAAACTTCACAGCAGTATTGCCGCTGGCCAGAGATCTCACCAATGTAAATAGCTGAACTCATTGTTTCCTGGAGGCTACTGCCAGTCTCCTCTGTTGAAAACCCAGGAGAACCCCCATGCAATTTGAGTGCTGATGTTTGCTTTTGGGCAAGTCTTTTTTTAAATCAGTTTAGCATGAAAATCACAACAGGGGCATGAAGCTAAAGTGGACAGGCCTGAGTTAGGGAGGCTTGCACATACTTGGTGAGAAAAGATGCATTTCCAGATGGTAGGTGAAGCAGACGGGGGAAAGAATCAGTGGTTCAAAATTCAATCCTAGAACATAAATAAAGGAGTGCAACACATACCAGGTGACTGCAATCAAATCTCATGGGGAGCAGATCGTTAAATTTCTTCTGACCTTGCAAGGAATTGCAGATAGTACATTCTAAGTGTGTCTATTTTTAAAAATTCTTCCTGTCCCTTTACTTTAGCTCATATTTATGCAGTTAATCCTTGGCTGTTTTAGATGCTTATTGCAACATACATGTGGCGTCTATAAAATGAATGCAATCACTGTATCCAGTCTAAAAATAACATGTTTGTTGCCAATAAGGTTGTGGTCTTTTTGGTCATGTTTCTACAAAGCTAATTTAATAAATTCTGAGTTTCTGATAAACTTGCAGAAAAATAGATTTTATAACTCCCACAGTTCCTATATATTTCAGCATGTTTTTATATGAAGCAGCAACTGGATGTTAATGCAGAGAATATTCGTGTTACCTGAGTTTGTTGCTCAAAATAACAATTAGGTTGTTAGGTGAATTCCTTTCAGTTCACATTTATTGATTCCTGCTGAATTCCACTGCCACATATTGATTATGATGTTTGACGTCTGCGGGCAGCTACACATTATTTAAAGTATTTTCTTTAATATTGGCCTGCATTAAACACAATTGAGCAAATTGTAATTAAAATAGCCAGAAATTTGAAAAGGAGTTAGTTTTGAAGTTACTCTTTATCAAGAGCTGGTGATGTAAACAAATCAGAGGCCCAGGTTAATGATGCTGGAACAGAAGCTCAAATTTAAATTCAATTGATTTTCTAGAATTAAGAAGCCAGTCTCATGAAACTGTTGTTGATTGTTAGATCCAGTTCATGAATGTGGAAAAGTTATCTGCTATCCTCACCTGGCCTGGTCTGGTCTGGCCTACATGTGACTCCAGAATTGCTCTCTAAAATGGCCTAGCAAGCCATCCAAATCAAAGGCAATTAGAAATGGGCGACAAACACTGGCCTTGATCACATCCAATGAAGGAATAAATGAAAAGATATATGCATGATGCATTTTACATTAAAATCAATTGATGGATTGCTACATTCCATTTCAAAATGTATTGAAACCCATACATCAGCGTTTGTCAATGAGTTGTACAGTATAATATCTACATTCATATGTAATAAATATTATGCCTGCAGGTGGTGCTATGATATGGGTTTCCTGTATTGTGCCTGCAAGCTGACATTACACAATATGATCCTTATGTAACTCTCAGGGCACAAGACAGATGTTGCAATTTTTTTTTAAATTTGAGATCATTAAAAGGTAGGTAAAGTGAAGTCCAGTCCATTATGATACCTAGTGAGTCAATTTCATTAATAAGTTCTAAAAATTGGGGCCAGTACATATGTGGAAATAGGGCAGGAACATAAAAGATAAAATGGGACAATTGAAATCCGCAAAACTGTTCCTCTTCAAATGAAATCATTTTCTCCATTACACCTTCAATTTTTGATTTTGCTACATCTTATCGGTTGCCCAGGCCACTGCTTCCAAGTATGATGGTGAATGTCCCTGGTGGATCAGGCCATTCAAGATTTGTATGGCATTGGGCACAAACTACTGAGTTTGACAATTCCTGCCCCAATACCACCTACTGTAGCTGCTCCCCTGGCACAGCCTCTTCACATTGCTCACACCACTCTTCGCAGCCACATTTAAGTCCAACTGCTATTCTTAGCTTTCTCCCTATTTCTTGCACTTTGCTTGCCAGGCTGCAATACAGAATTGTTTCTAGAGAGCCCCCAATGTCACCTGCTCTTATTCTTACTGTTCAGAAGAACAGACATAGAAAAAGATACGTCAATATAAATATGCAAGATGCAAATCTTATTCCTTGGCTGCGAGTTCCTCGAATTACCTCCATGACATATTTCTGTTTCTTCTATCCAGTTCTTAGGGAATTCTCCAGCACCAGAGATAATTTTCTTGAACTTTTCATTGTGCAGTCTTTGTGGTACCCCGATGGCCATTTTCTTTGAATTCTCACTTACAGAATGGTGATATTGATGCAGTTGATTGTTCAGTGCTGGCTCTCGTGTTCCAACTGCATGTTCAATACAAGCTCTAGTGTGCAATGGCGACTGCTCAGTATTGGCTCTAGTGTGTCAGTCTGCACATTTAATAATGTTCTTGTATGTCAGTCTGCATGTTTAATGTCAGCCCTGGTGTATAAGTCTGTATGTTTAATGTTGGCCTTAGTGTGTCAGGCTGCAGGCTGTGCATTTATTGTTGCTGGATGTGATTCCTCTTCCAGTGCTAGGGGAAGAAATGATTAAACTTTAAAAGTGGTGACAAGAAGGCAGGGATGTTGGAGGAGAAGGTAGTCAGGGAAGCCATATTTATTGCTGTTTGGATCGTTCCTTTTTAAAACTTTTCTCTTTCTTTATTTTCCCCTTTGCTTCTTATTTTTCCCTTTTCTTCCCTAGGATTCTGCACCATTTTTCTTCTCTCTTCCCTTTTTATTCTTATTTCTGCCTTTTCCTCTGATTACATATTACTTTTCTCTTATTGCCACTTGCACAACTGCTTCCTTTCTCTCTCTCTCTTTCCTAAACTTTGGATGTGTCACTTAGGACATGAAGACCAAGTATGCTGTGTGTGGAGAAGGAAGCAAGTAGTTCCTTCAAGTACCATTCTGAATGAATGGATGATTTTGTAACAATGTTAACTGGTTATAATGGAACATGATTTCCACAAATTGAATTGATTTTTAACTTGTGTTCCATATCAGAATTAAAGATGCTAATACCAGATTAAATCTTTGACAAAGATCCTTCATGATTTTATCACATCTCATCCCATTGCTTAGATCAGCTTTTAGTACTTTTTGTGACTAAGTACTTTGGTCCACATCACTGAAACAACTACTGCTGAGAGTTGGAAGGTGTTTTTTTATTATGGGGCCAACATCTTGCCCAAGATACCATTTTATGATGAAGATACCTGATTAGTCATAGCAAGTTTTCCAGCGAGACTGAACAGTACAATTGGAAAGTGAAGTATGCATCAACCGATTCACAATGACGTGACTGATTGCTGTTTTGCTTTGAAACGTAGTGTCAATGCTATATAATTACGAACCTCTGTAAGGAAGTAGAAAGTATTGCTGTTCGAGGAACTTTCATCACTTCTGGAGCACCAGTTCATACATATTGCAGTAATTTATAAGAAACAATGATCAATTAGGAAATCCTTTAGTGATGTGACCCATACATGGACCTTCAGCCTTTTGGATCTTCAGCTCACTGAGTATCTTTGTCCAGCGAAATCAAAAACAAGTGAAACAAAAGCAGGTCAGAAGCTAGGAATTCTGCAGACTGTAACTCACTTCCTGGCTCCTCAAAGCAGAAAGGTTTTATGATTTTGGTTTTGTAGTATGAACAATTGAAAGAGTGCTGGTTTCTGGTTCTGCAATGTTATTGGTTAAAGGAGTATTTTAATAGTACACAGTACTATAATGTAGTAGCATTTAATAATACCGTCAGTTGGATGGATCTCATCAGTACAGTACTGATGCATACAGCATCAGTACTGTAAACTACTATGTATGGCCTTTGTCTTTTTTTAGAATAATTCTTCTTATGTTTAATAAGCACTTAAGATTTTTCATGAAGATATATGAGGAAAACAATAGAGTTATGACTATAGTAAATTTTAACTTAATTTGCATTTAACAGCATGCATCGGTGCTCTTTTGTGATAGATGTACTCTCAAAAGCAACCACTTAGCCATTATTTGGCATCATCCCTGCTCAAAAATTATCATTTGACCCAAATGTTCGACATCTCAAATAATGATCAATTGACATCATTAGTTATCAGTTGACATCAGTATGTTTAAGTAATGTAACTTCCAATCATTTATTATCATTTAATTACCTTCAAAGCATTCAGCTGGCATCAGAACTTCTTTGTTAGGAAAAATTCTACATTCTAGAGATTACCACAAAATTTGATTAAGTTTCAGACATCAGGTGACAACTACCAAATTGTGCCATGGATTTTTTGAATTCCTAGTTGTTACATTTTTGTTTCTGATACACCTCAAAATCAGTCAGTACACATGTACATACAGGAGATGTTCAATATCACAACTGTTCTTTAATGCTTCAATAGCCAAACTGAAAGAAAACATGGATTCTATAATGCACATAATCCCATAATGCACATTATCCCAAAATATACATCAAGCAAGTGATTGTGTGGGATGCCATACGGATCAATCATGATCAATCACAAACTGACCCTCACTGAGATATGAGTCTCATACTCACAGGTACACACTGGGATTTGTGTTCCACACACATCGATTCTCACTGAGATTTCACATACAATGACTCTCAATGGGAAATGGGATTCATACACACTGACTCACACTCGGGAATAGATTTCACATACATGGAATCTCAGTGGGGAATGTGTTTCACATACATTGACTTACTGGGGAAGGGGTTTCACACATACAGAATCTCAGTGGGGAACAGACTTCACGTACACTGACTCTCATTGGGGAAGGGGTTTCACATACATTGGGTGGGATATTACGGCCTCGCTCATCCAAAACTGTAAAATCCCAGAGATTAATGGCTCTTCCCATGATCCGCCCCTCACCCACTCCAATTCCTGTGGTGGGCAGGATGGTGAAATTCCAGCCATTCACCCTTGCTGGGGAAGGGGTTTCACACACACTGACATTCACTGAGTCAGTAGGGAGAGGTTGGAGAGGTAAGGACTGCAGATTTCCTTCCTTAAAGGATATTAGTGAACCAGATGGGTTTTTATAACAATCGACAATAGTTTCATGATCATCAGTAAATTCTTAATTCCAGATATAGTGGGATTCTAGCCTGGATCCCCAGAATATTAGCTGAGTTTCTGGATTAATAGTCTAGCAATAATATCACTAGGCCATTGCTTCTCTCCTTTTTGATATCAAAGAGCACTGATGACTTCATGAAAGACACTTTCTATATTAGACCTCTTGGTATCAAATTATGTTAAATGATCACTGATTGTTTTCTGATCACACTGAATGTCTTTGAACACAAAAATCACATCAACATTGCTAGAAGAGTATGTTTCAGGACCGTTAAATGGGAGAAAAGCACTAATCTTTGAGTCAAATAAAGCTGCTTGCGATGGGTAACAAGATAATTCTGCATAAATGATTTTCAATGCAGGTCATGATTCAACCACATTGATCAAGAGTTAACTGTGTTCATCAATATGGCAAGAGAAAACAAAAATATAATCCATTCATAAGTGCTCATAAAATTATAATGTTAGATTTAGCTAGCTCTTTAAAACGCGGACAGTTCTGCATCTATCCTTTTTGCTAATTATTATATATTCATCTGCTGCTATAAAAGAAGCTTCCTGGGTTCCTCCATGTCTACCTCTTTGTATTGCAAACACACATTTCAGTGATTATTGATTTTACTGTCATAAAATGTTCCAATTAGACCTCCATTAGCTGATTCCAAGAAATATTGAAAAGCATGTCATTTCATTCAATAAACTGTCATCTGCATATGGACGTCATTTCAAACCTTACATATTCCAGTTTGTTTAACATCAAAGGGGTAAAATTGGATAAGGTTGGAAAACATGCAGGGATCACGGTGCGCATTTAACTCACACTCAAATATAGTCACACAGGCCTCACGCAAATTTTATGCTGCCTACTAATTTACATTGCTGTGGTCTGCAGCTCAGAGTAAAGTGTGCTGTTGAGTGGCTACATGTCTCAGCCTGAGACGTCTCTTAAATTAGCCTGAACTTAGGCTCCTAGAATCCCTAGAGAGAAAAAGGAGGCCTTTCATCCCATCAAGCTTATAGTGACAACAGTTCCATTCAGGCCGAAACCCCATAATGCTGTGTATTTACCTTGTTAATCTCCCTGACCAAGGGGCAATTCAACATGGCCAATCAACCTAACCCACACATCTTGGACTGTGAGAGGAAACCCATGCAGAAATGGGGAGAATGTGTGAACTCCACACAGAAAGTCACCTGAAGTCAGAATTGAACCCAGGACCCTGGCACCATGAAGCAGCAGTGCTAACGACTGTGCCTCTGAAATGTGAAGTGCATGTGGCTGCAGCAGGCAGTGGAACGAATTAAAGAAGCATTTATGAGCAGAAAAAGGAGTGTAAAGGGTGTAACAGAGCAGACAATATGGCCAAGTTTCTCCAGTGCAGCACTGAAGGCCTAGGTTTTGGAGGTGGATAAGAGAAGCATGTTTTTTATCCTTGGGAGTGCAAGGGTCGCAAGATCCTCTATACAGACACTACAAAGGAAAGGGGAGCAGATAGCTGCCATGGAATAGCTACCACAGTGTTGGTCTGAGAACTTGAATGCAGTGCTGCAAACAGGTTCAGTGACTTCACATGAGTGTGATCAAGGCCAGTGGATGTATCTTCACTTAACATATTCTTATAATGAAGTGTCAGCCTCACATACTTCTCCGTTCACCACACCTACTTCACCCATCTTCCGACAATCTCTATCAAGCATAACTCATATCTAAAATGTATATTCTTACACTTACATGATTAATATTTTCTGAGCTTCACATTCAAATGCTATTGTTTACAAGCACAGCCAGTTATTTAACAACAACTGCCATATTATCCAATCACACTGCTCTATACTTATTAACTTTCATCTGCCTTCCTTGCAGGTGGCTCATAATGGGAGGCATCAACAGCCGTGGACAACCAATAGGAACCAGGCTCACTCCAATGGAGTGCACAGTTGTGGCCATCATTGGCATGGCAATGACTGAGGCCATTGGCAGTAGAGAGCTGAAATTACAAAGAATAACACTACATTCCTAGCTAATCCATCTTGTGGTAGACCAAGGGGCATGGCACAACACCTATGACCAGGAAGGAGCAAGTCGTCCATCCAGAACCTATGCCACAATCAAGACTTTCTCCAAATCCAACACAATTGTCAGCTTCACCAACTTTAACTAACTGTGTAAACTATCAAACAATTACACAAACTTGAACAGAGTCAACTGTCTTCAACTAACCTGCAAATTGTTAATGGTCCTTTTAAATATATCGGTGCTAGGGATGGCTGCTTTCTGCTGCTGCTGGTGGTGTATTCAGCTGTGTTTGTTTAAGATAAGGCATTAGCTAGAATAGAGTGGTTGAAAATACTAACATGAAAGTAGATAGGATATAAATCATCTGATCAATGGACATGGTTCAGAGGAACTGTCAGTTTAGCTAGCAGCATGCAGTATAAAGAAATTGCAGATATATTTTCCTGTTAACAATAACTGTTGAATCTTTATAGTAAATCTGTTTGCTGAGCGATCATATACTACATCTTGAAATAAGCCTAACCTACATTCAGTTTAGCAGTCCTGTATGAGATTAATAAGTTTGTATTAAGCAAACATAAAAATACACTCTTAACACCAAGCTGGCATTCGATGTGGGATATGCCCAAAATATGCAGCAGCTATTTTGTATTAGAATGGTACCTGTACCATCAAAACTAAGAGGCCAATTTTCCAGCCAAAATCTTTACTTGTAGCTCGAAAATGGATTAACAACAAAGAAGCAGTAAACATCAATTGTGCCACAAGTGTGAATAGCTTGCCAGGCCTCCTCTGACAGCACCTTTTAAACCAAAGAACTCTACCACCCAGAAAGACAAGAGTTGCAGCAAATTTCCCTCCAAGCCACATACCTTTGTGATTTGAAACTGTGGTTGAGATTTTATGGCCTCACTTGTCCCGAAGCTGTAAAATCCTGCTTGGGTTAACAGACCTTCCCATGTTCCATCCTTCACCCACTCTGATTCCCGTGGGAGCAAGCCAGTGAAATTCTAGTCTATATTGCTGTTCCTTCAGTGTTGCTGGGTCAAAATTCTGGAATTCTCCTTGTAACAACACTATTGGTGTTGCTGCCAGAAGATTCTAATTAAAGGATATCCATTCCTTGAACGCTTCTAAGACAGTCAGATTTGTGTCCCGCCATCTGTTGAAAATATTTTTAAGAACAAGAAAACTCCCTTTTTTTTACAAACTGTCTTCTTTATCTCCCTCAATATCTTTCCCCCAGTCACCTGCATCATTCGATCTTGTAGTCATTTATCTGATTCAAGAGTCTTCATTTGTAACGTACTTGATAGTTCTGAGGCCATTTTAGTTAAAAAAGCTCCAGATAATTTTCCTTATTTTTAATTTTTCTTATTTTTAACCAGTTGCTGAGGGTGATTTTTCTCAGCCCCCAATACAGCCAAGCACCTTTGCTGCATTTCTACGTGACGAACATCAAAACTGTCACATCTATACCATTACTGAGTTTCCATAGCTGCTCTTTAATGAAGCCAAAACAGTGAGCAATGTTAAAAAGATGCAGCAAACTAACAGTTGCTTAGGATTCCACATCCCCTTTGATTCATTGTATCCCTTGCGCTTGTGAAATGCATGCAGAAATGACCTTGCTGAACCTGGATCCATTTTGCAAGGATCACTGAATTGGACCTTCAGCCTTTCTCTGACAGCATAGGTACAATCAAATACTCAAAAGAAAATGCTGTGATGTTACCCATCCTGTTTACAAAATAATTGAATAACCTACTTGGGTGTCCCTTTTCAGGTTTCTTATGACAAGGCAGTACAGAGAATTGTTATGCATTTTGTGTGATTTTGGAATATTTCTTATGAAACTACATGTCAGCTTCACTTTATGCAGAGGACAAGGTCAGGGATGCTGCATATTTTTCACTCACCAAGGCTGAATATCAAAGTTCCTGTAAATTTTGCCAACAATGATTCCTCCCTGGAGGCTTTAATTTTGACACACCAATGCATTAACCTTGGAGGGTTTAATAATGATCTCTACCGAGTGCCAGAAATTGAACTGAACCAGCTTGATTTTTTTTATTATACTTCATTTCTGTCCCCGCATTCTGGCACAAATGCACCTCTCATGGGATGATTGAGGCTCTTATTTCCTTTTGACATTTATCCCTCAGAGCAGCAGAATCCAGCTAATTGAAAGCTGGCTTTATGAATACATTTTCCGCAGAATGTGAGTATTATTAAAATCGCTTGAACAAAAATGAACTTTGAAGACCCTAATGCAGATGATTTTTTTTCTATCTGAACACTTAAATTAAAAGCTATTAAAGGAAACTGAATCCTAATTTAATTGCTGGTAATTTGAAAGACAGCTTAATTATGGTCAACATTTGTTTAGATGTTCCTGCAGACATCAAAGCTGCATCTTTCTCATTTTTCTAGCTTTGATAATCTCTGCTAAGTGCGGAGACTGCTCACAGTATAACATAATAAAGCAAGACAATGTTTTAGATGCTGACGCTTCACAAAAATTTGCTGAAGGTCTGTTCTAAATTTCATGTGTGGCCACTTCTGGTCTTCAGGACAGTGGATAACTGATTGGCCAATATTCCTGTTCTGGGCCTACGTCCATCACATTTTGCATCCACATCTATGCTTTTAGCCCAAATGGCGATATTACGACTTGAAGAGAGCAAAATCACGCATTGCAATGAAGACAAATTGAATATTCCTCCTCTCTCGAAACTGGATGGATAAGCTGGCTAGGCAATTATAATGCTCTGGATTTGACACAACATGGAATCAAGTTATAACCAACAATTGCTCTTAATCAAAATTAGATAGTGATCCCTTAGATAGTATAGTGAAATCACATTTAGTTGTGCATCAGTTTTGTTTTCATTTAGGAGCGATGTGGTGGCACAGTGGTTAGCAGTGTACTGGGGATTATACCAGGGACTGGGTTCGATTCCCGGCTTGGGTCATTGCCTGTGCGGAGTTTGCACATTCTCCCCATGTGTGCATGCATTTCTTCTGGGTGCTCCAATTTCCTCCCACATTCCAAAGACATGCAGGTTAGGTTGATTGGCCATGCTAAATTGACTCTTGTATCAAAGGGTTTGTCGGGTAAATAAGTGGGGTTAGGGGGATAGGATCTGGGTGGGATTGTGGTTGTGCAGACTCGATAGCTGAATAGCCTCCTTCTGTACTGTAGGAATTTTATGAATTACCCGACATGTAGATTTGATGAATAATGTTACTTTTTTTTGTAGTCATAATAAACTATATATCCAAAATGATTTCAAAGCTTCTGAGTGGTTGGAGATATGGGGGCTAAGAATTTCCAGGAAGTGTTCCAGGAGATCATCTCAGAGTTTATGGTTGACCTTCCAGTAGGATAGGCTGAGGCTCTGGGAGTATCTTATATCGGTTTTCATTCCCACCTATTATTGAGGGTAATGAGACCCATGGTAATGCAATCATGATATCATGGAGTAGATGACTGAATGGGAGAGTTGCACAGCAAATTTAGAAATACAATGGACATTGGAAATTCAATATTCCACCTGCTGACAATTCTGTATAGCATGTTGCTTCCCAGTCCCAGAGTAAAGGACAGTACTGAAACGTTACAGAAGGTTTTAAGGCAGGGGGTGGGGAGGGATGGGGTACCTTTGGGAGCTAATGATATAGGAAGGATTAAAGGAACAATGGCAATTGGCCAAAGGACAAAGCAGACAGTCATGATGAACAGTTATTTTATCAAACTGGAGAAAATCTAACAAAGGGGAGGATCAGTATTAGGACCACTGCTCTTTTTGATATATGATAATTACCTGGATTTGGGTATATAGAGCATAATTTCAAAATTTGCATACTGCACAACTCAATAATTGGTTGGATAGATCTACCAAAGAATTGGCATGGGCTCAATTGTCTGAATAGCCTCTTTGATGTTGTACCATTCTGTGATTTCTTGATTCCAAGATTAAGTCATTGTGCCAGACATCATACTTGTAAAAATAACTATTCAATAACGTACATTCTTTTTATTTTAGCATCTTCAACATCCTCAGGTATTGCAATGCATCATGATTCTTAATTTTATTACTGCAAGTTTATTCCCATGGAACATCCTTATGGTTTTCAACAAATAGGATATTTCCACTTACTTTACTGCATTAATCAGAGTAATTAGGACAAGCTATAAATGATACAATTTTGGTCCTGTACTATATTTGTTTTATTTTTTTCCATCTTAATATTCTCCCATTAACAAAGAGTTAAATTCAGGATTAAGCCCATACATCTTGATTTGCATCTTACTTTTCACATTGTAACATCTCAAATAACTTTAAACAATTAATTAGTTCTAGAAGGCAGTGACTTGTTACTCTGTGATTGATTGAAAAGCATGCCAATACGTGAGCAGTCAGCTCTTAATTAGTTAAGGAGATTTGCACAAGAATACTTCACAGGTAACATGAGTCTCTGATTTCTCAACTAGGTCTCTAAGCAAAGCACTTAGCATTTATTGAGTATTTTACTTGAAACAAGATGATAAAATAACATTGCCCATTTTGGCTTGCTGCTCCTGTCGGCCAATTGTGGGAGATATGACAGTTGTTGATGTGACTGTGAACAGCGCGGCTGTCTGCGTAATGCTACTTGGAGACATGATGCCACATTTGGGGAGGGGAGGGGGAATGTGAAATGGAAATATGAAATGTCATTTATAATAGTTACATGCCATGAGGACTCAAACAATATACAACATGTCACTTTGTTTAATGAAAAACTTTTGATTAAAAGCTAAGCTCAAAGTCATTCTAAGCCCTTTGCTTTTATTGAATATGTGACAGAGAATATTTAAATATCCCTTAGGATATTCTAAATCGAGCTTTTTAAAAGCCCACTACTATAATGGAAATTTGCACTTTGCTGTCTCCTGCAGAATAAATTACAAACTGGTGTAGCACTCACAAATTAAAAGCTGCAGACTGCTGATGTCAGTATATTAGATGTTTGAAGACTTGTACTGTAGATTTTACTTTATCAGACCATGGACATCCTTTAGTAAATTAATCTTTTTCTGCACTTCAAACCAAATATAAAGTTCTGTAGGAGTAAATTTTATAATTTGTTTTAATATTCAATAATCAAAGCATTGTCCCTAATTTTCCAAAAGCTTGAGTGCCTAATGTTATTCTTCTGCCTTGTAACACAGACCTTCATTTGAAGGCTTTAAAGGGTGATGCAGCATGATTTAGGTTTTGTTTTATGTTTTGCAGTAGAATTAATGATTTGGGGAAGGGGGATGGGGCAGAGAAAGAAGATGATTTTAACATTCTTTGAAAGATGGGTAGCCTTAGTTCAGGTTGGATGTTAAAAAACTAAAAATGTTAACTGCTTCCCCATTTATCACTACACGCATAATTTCTCCTTAATCCCAAACCCATCCAATACACTACTGGATCTATCTGCTTTTTGCCAAATTCAGCTGCAGTCCTACATTGCAGGATTCACCAGCCAACAGGCAGCCGGGTTGGGTGCATCTGGGAAACCTTCAGAGAAAAGCAATTAAGGAGATTTGGGAAACCTGTAGTTTCAGGTTTGCTGACCTCAGAACAGACTCTGATCTCTCCCTGTCTGTGAACTAATATACAGTGCTATATTTTTGTCCTCTTTAATTGATTGTTTCCATTACTCTAGAACACATGGAGCAGGATTTGCAACTTTAATGGAATCGCAGTGTCTCTATGACTGAGTGGACATTCCAGCTGCCCCAGTGACTCACCCGTGAACTATGCTCTGTGTTGATCTTAGGGCGCCAAACTTGAGGAGTTGAGAAAATTGAGTCTGCCATAGTGTTCAGTTGTCTCTAGGATAGCTGAAAAAGGCTATTAAGTTGAATAAATAGCAATAATAAATAGGAGGAACATAGCACACCAAGGACCCAATGTGAGGGGGGTACAAATGGCAGGATACATGTTGAGTGAAATGTTCCTATCATTTACATTCCCTTGGAATATGCCCACCAATGTCCAACATTTCTTGACACTTCTGCATTAAAAGTTCCTAAAAGTGGTAATGGAAGTTAGAATAACTCCCAAAGAATTCTTCCAACTCTAGCTCACTGGATTAATATGGAGAAGCTAAAATAAATTCAGTGAAAATTCTACCTTCTAGACATGAAATAAAGTACTTTCAAGTATATGATTTCTTCAACACGGTCCTCGTCAATATTATTGTTTTATGCAGGGCTTGAATACATGCTATTTGCCTGATTAATCTGAATTTGGTTTACTATAGTACTGTATTATTTGTCTGAAAACTGAAATAAGACAATTTGGTTTAGAATTATTGATTTTTTTTATACAGAGCCAACCAATAAGAATATAACTGTAATCAGAGCTATTCTAAATACTTAAGTAAGATTATTTTGCCAAGAACTTAAATTTTTCATTGGCAAAACAACTTTGATGTTCTGCCATCATGCTCTGATGTAGATTAATCTATAGATCATTATATTGAGTTGTTATGATTTTTCTTCTTCTGTTGTTCTTAAATCTATAAATCTTATTTTCAGTCTGAAAGCAAGCTCTAAGATTGCTTTACTGAAGTATGGTTGTTAGATTTATTTGTTACCTATCATGCTAAACAAGACATTTACAGCAGTTCCATGATGTTCAAACTCAACTGTTTTAAGGTTACAAGGAAATTCTTCAACAGCTTGTGCTTTATTGATGTAAACATGGAGGTATGTCTTCAATGTTATGGAGCTAAAAAACTTTTGACAAACATCCTGCCAAATCTCTTCAATATTTGTGAAATATAGTGCAATATGGTGCATATCAATTTCAACACCGACTGGTCTATACAGTTTTGGACTACTTGAACATCTTTGTTGCACAACTGACTTAGTCAGTTTTCATATGCTTTAGTTAAGCTAATTCAAGCTTTATCAAGCATCACACTTCTTTCCAAAACTGCCTACTCCTTTGGGATCTTCTGTCAGATGATTTCTTTGCGCTCCTTTGTCCTGCCCCCAACAACTCAATCATTAACAAATGATGAGCAGCTCATGGACTTTGTCATCAAAATAGTGAGTGTTAGTTCACCTGCCTTTTCTGTTTTTACTCTTCCTCTTCCTGCCAAAGCAAACCTCTCACCATGTCCCTCCAACCATAGAACTGAGCATGTTACTCTCTCTTCTTTCACCTTTAAATTCTCCTGCATCAACGCCAAACCTAGTACAACCTACAACCATGAGACCCAACTTCAGCTGGAAGCCTCAACTATGACTTTGTTACTTCTCAACTTAATGGCTCCAATCCTCTCCTGGATAGTTGCAATTCTCCACATTCTGCAAAATTCAGTTCATCACTGTTCCATACTTAATGCAATTCTTGTTGATCTAAATTAGATTGTGGTTCTCCAAATCCTATAACTCAAAATTTTTACCCTTTGTTTAAATCTTTTCATGGTCTGGCTACTCCATGTCTATACCAGCTTTTACAATTTTATGACACTATCCCACTAAGCTCTTTCTTTATCTGAATCCACACTCCCATTCACCTTTCTGAGCTTCAGCCTCATGGCGCCTGTACTTTAAGCCCTGGAATTATATCCCTAAATCTTTCCAAGTCTTCTTTTACAATCATCATTTAAATCAGAGGTAGATTTTGGTTACCTCACCCCTGCTAATAACCCTTTTTTTTTCCTTACATCTCTTATGAAGTAATTGGGACATGATGCCATGCTAAAGGAAATACATAAATGCAAGTTGCCGCTTGTATCCAATGTTGCTGGTGTGTATTTGGTGGAAAATGTACAAAATATTTTTTCCATTTACAGGTTTTTATTATTGCCCACTTCCAGAGCTACATAGTCTTCATTAGTGGGAGGCGATGTTCTAGTTGTACTATTGCTAGACTATTAACTTAGAAATTCAACTAAAGTTCTGGGGACTCAAGGTAAATACTGCCATGGCAGATGGTGGAATTTGAATTCAATTTTAAAAATCTGAAATTAAGAATCTACTAATGACCATGAACATATTGTTAATTGTTGTAAAAACCCATTTGGTTCACTAATGTCTATTAGGATGGGAAATCTGTCATCCTTACCCCCCAGTCAGGTCTACATGTGATTCCAAAGCCACAACAATGTGGTTGACTCTCGGCTGCTGTCTGAAATGGCCTAGCAAGTACTCATTTCAAGGGCAACATGGAAAGGGCAATAAGTTCTAACCAGCCACTCACATCCATGTCCCACAAATGAATAAAAAAAAATTTAATGAGCAGCTACGACTCGGACTCTTACAGAGAGTACGTTCCACTCATGGTACCTCTAACATTCTGACATTAAATAGTATTCCCAACTTTCCAAAGACAAGGTACAGATATGGACAATTGCCACTGGTAATGCAGGTAAAGATGCACTGTGTTGAATCAGTAACAGAAGGAATGCAGATCAGCTGCCAAAATAGTTTCTTTATGGTCAAGGACAGAAACTGTGCGAATATAAACTTATTGAAATGACCCTTATGTAGAAAATATCTGGATTACATGTAAGATGCTAATCCAACATGACACTGTTAGAAAGAATTCAACTCGGAGCATCAGAAAAAGAAGAGAGGAAGAGTTGGCTGGAAGCCTTACTTGCTAATCTTGTATTCAACTGGTAACATTGTATGTTTTTCTGAGTCTTCAACCTTGCTTGCCAGCTGCCGTACACAAAAAACACAAAATAAACATGTCCTAAGAATGCAAAAATCTTAGTTCAAATAACCTTTTCTTATTCTATCAAACTTGCTATGTCTGTATAAAATTGTTCAGTCCTGGATATGTTTTACCAGCCAAACATCAGCTGACTGAGAATTCCCTCATAATCCTTACATTCACTATTTTCTCAGCAAACATCTTCTAATTTGAATGTTGTAATTGTGCCATTGCACATTATGCTTCATGTCCAAGTTTGACAGTAAGTACCTCCGTTTATATATATAAGAAATCTTGTATGTCTTCTTTAAAGGCCTCAGTCTAATATTGTCAACTGACAACCATCTGTGATGTGGTTATTCTAGGTTATAGATGCATAAGTGTTTGACGATTGTAATGAATAGCATCTACAATAAATCAAGCAATAATGGGTCATGAATGTACAGGTGCACTCAATTGTCATTTAAGAATTGCAGCTTGATTGAATGTTAGGATTGGAGGGCAAATCTTTCAGACAAATTAGTAATAATTACAATTTGATCCATGGTCACAGCATTATTTTTTTGAATGAATCTCTTTTGCCAAAGCAATTTTCCCATTTCAGTTATAATGCTGGAGATAATTGATTTCTAATTGTTAAATTTATTCCAGTGACTAGAATTTCCACCATTGGTGATGCAAGAACTTGATAATTAATCATTTATTTTAAATATTTTATGTTATTGGCACTTTAACCTATGTGCTGTATAGCTGGGCAGAATTTACTGTGAAATAATGCTGCAATTATCATTAGATCACGAATGTGTACAAAATAGCCTGACCAAATACACTGCTGAGTCCCTGACAGCCTCATGATTGGATTGTGATATTGCTCTGAAAGTGAGTATTTTAAAGTACAGATGATCTGGCAGTGCAAAGATAAATCAGGGATATGCTTTTTTATGAATTTTCTTTATTCATTTTGAGACTAAATGAGTTCACTGCTGCTATAATTTAATAATATATCCCAATTTTTTCCCTCATTTTTGTTTAATTTCTAAAGCCTGAACATTGTGGACAGTTGATATCATGATATAATGTATATTATTAGTTATCACAGTTTTTTGAAAAGTTGGATATTCCATAATGTATGATTAGCCATATGGAACATAAAGTACCCTCAGTTCACAAATATTTAAGTGCTTGGTGGTACAAATGATGAGAAATAAACTGCACTGCATCCCAAAATGTGCAAGTTAGGTGTATAGGCCAGGCTAAATTGCCTCTTCAGCCTATTCACAGCCCGATCGCATGTCCCACAACAATTCCTGGGCCAGCCCTGACCTCCTCACCCCACCTGCCCCCCCACCCCAATTGCTACCCTTGCTCCATCCCAGACCGTCTGCAGAGTAGTAATGGGACCCTCCCTTCCCACTGATTGCCCCTAAGCCACAATAGGTCCCATCTCCTTGGCACTGCCAGATTCCTGTTGGGCAATGCCACGGTAGCCCTAGGGCATGGGCATTTTGTCCCTTGGGCAGTGTCAAGAGGCACAGACTAGCAGTGCCAGGGTGCCCAAGCCCAGGCAGCACCACTCCCCCACCACCCGACCACCCCTCCCCCCCCCCGCCCTGGGGGGCTCCAATTACCCCTTCTTCATTCCAGCAGGGCCTCCTGCTAGTTCCCTGAGCATGGGGAGCTACTCCAAACCCCGCCGAAATTAAGTACTCCCGTCCGGGTGGAAGATTCAATCGGGACCTGAGAGTTCCCAATAATGAACTGCTAAACATATTTAAAATACATTTAAAAGAAATTCAAATGAGTTGCCTGCTTTCTCACTGGTTTCCAGCATGGTCTGACCAGTGACTGTTCGCCAGATCTGGAGATGCGCATGCATTCCCAGCACATGCGCAAAACCCATTCAAGGTTGGCGACATGCATCTCACATTGCGACCCACGGTAAAGTTGTGGGTTGTGATGGGAGAATCACAGCCTGGGTTTCTCCATGCATGGAAATTTGCTGTCTTTGTCCTATTGTGTTATTTTTCCAAATGGGAGTGTATTGTGGAAATTCCTGCTTTCCAAAGAGCAAGACTCCGCATTCAGATGGCATGTTTGTAAAGTCTTTCTCCTACTGTCAGTTCATTTCAAGGAAATTACTCAAAAATGCACCAAATTCAGTATGTAGACCTGTTCTGTATTTGTTTTCAGTTCACAGATTTTGATTACCAAAATTGCATCATTTTGTTGAAAATAGATTAAATGCACATTATTCATAATTGTTTGTTACCTATTCATAAAACGTGCGAACGTGCACCTTTGGAGCATGCAATTTTGTTAGAGATTAAAATAACTACTGAGAATGCACTAGGTATAATGGTCCTGTTATTCTTTCCAAACAGCTGCAAGGTCTTTTCAGTTTACTAAAGAGAAATTTATGTTCTGCAGAAAAAATTCAATGCAGCTTATCAGATTTATTTGAAAATAGCTCAGCAACAGGCGGAAAAAAGCACATTTAGCAACCTTCCTTTTTATATGCTTGTGATCTATACAATAGAAGACTTTTGTCATGCAGGACAATAACGTGATATGTGATATGGTGGTAACAAACTTACCAATCTCTCCTGAATAACATGAATTCAATATCAACAATTCTACAGGGTGTTTAAGAAGAGACTGATTGATTAATTTGAAGCAAAGCAAGCTTGTAGAAGAATGTAGCCATACATAATCACAATTGGACAAATGTGATTGGACAAGAATCATGTCATGAGAATTTAAACAACACTGCACCAACATATAAAAAATTAGCAACGTTTACAGAAAGGAGGTTAATAAGAGGGAAAAGTGTATGGTTGTTCAAATGCAATGATATATGACAGAGGAAAATTCCCATAGGCCCCATCGCCATGTACCAATTCACATTATTACATGTAAAGCTGCCACCTGAAGCATAACATGGAATAGCTGGTGGGACCCATATGTATAAATAACTCTGCATTAAATGATAGAATAGTGAATGTGTTTATAAAAGTAACTTTGAAGGCTTTGGGACTGCAAATATGGAAGACTTGTAGAAATCAATTTCTATGGAACAATATTAATTCAATTTCCACAAATTGCATGAATAATTGTATCAGCATATTCATACACATTGGTTGTACAATAATGCATTCAATAATTTGTCATGGAGATGTGATAACAACAGTAGAGACTTGAGGAAGTTGATACAGTAGGGGCAGCTCACATGAAAGCTATTACTTTGATTGAGAAGGTGTGAAAGTTTATCAGATATTGGCAGGAATGAGGGTTGAAATTACTATTAGATCAGCCATGATCTTGATGAATGGCAGCACATGTTCGAAGGGCTGAGTGATGGTGAGAGTCAATGTTTGTGGAAGGGGTAGCAATCAAGTGGGCTGCTTTGTCCTGGACATTGTCAAGCTTTTTCAGTGTTGTTAGAGCTGCACTCACCCTGGGAAGTGGAGAAAATGCCGTTACACTCCTGACTTGTACCTTGCAGATAGTAGACAGGCATTGAGGAGTCAGGAGGTGAGATATTTTCCATAACATCCTTACCCATTGACCTACTTTGGTAACCACAGTATTTAAATGGCTCATATAGTTTAGCTTCTGGTTGATGGTAGTCCTCAGGATGTTTATGGGATGGGAGGGTTGGGGATGGGGGTTGAGGGGAGAGATTCAGTGATGCCATTGAAGGTCATGGTGATGGTTGGATCCTCTTATGTTGAATATGGTCATTGTCTAGCACTTGTGTGGCATGAATGACTTGCCACTAATCAGCCCAAGCCTAGTTCTTGTCTTGGTCTTACTGTATTTGAACATGGAGTGCTTCAGCATCTGAGGAATCACAAATGCTACTGAATATTGTGCAGTCATCAACAATTATCCCACCTCTGACCTTATGATGACAGCAAGATCATTGATGAAGCAGCTGAAGATGGTTGGACCTAGGGCACAACCTTGAGGAATTACTGCACTGCTGTCCTGGAGCTGTCAGTCGTCCTCCTTTGTGTCAAGTCTGACTCCAACCAATGGAGGGTTTCCCTCATTCCCATTGATCTCAGTTTTGCTAGAGTTCTGTGATGCCATACTTGGCATCAGCATTCCCAGAAATGGTGGTGTCTGGAACATTGTCTGTAAGGTATGGGTCTATGAGTAATATTTATATCAGGCTGTTGCTTGAATAGTCTGATAACTATTGCTTTTGCATCTTTGTATTAACTCTGTTGGACTGGGATGATGGTATTTCAGCAATATTCATATCAATTAATCATGTAAAAAGTGAATAATTTTTAAAATTCTTCTAGACTGAAATTCCAGGTCCTTCAGAGTGTATTCCTACTTCAGCTCTGCTATGGATGGTGTAGAAGGATTGCAAAATATGCTAGGACTTGGATTTGCTAGCACCTAATCATAAGATGAAGTTACCTTCAGCCTTCATGTAGGTTAAAGGTTTTGCCTAGGGCAGACCAAAATAAGGGAGCAAGTGGAAAATTCCAAACCTGCAATTCTGTGAAAACAGATCAAAGGGTATGTACAACAGGGAGAATACCTGATCAATTAGATGACTGATATCTTAATGAGAAAACAATGTACAATCTTGAACTTTTCTTGATTTGCATCATCTTTTCTTTTGCAAAGGATCAGATGTGGATTATTGAGGGTGTGGTGCATTTCAATATTTTTGCAAGGCGACCGAGAAACAGCAACAAAAATTAATTTCAAAACAATGTTTCAATAATTAATCAGTGCAAATTTCAACCTGCTGGGTAATAGGTAATGATGTTCCCAAACATCTGCTGCCTTTGTCCTTCAGGGTAGGGGAGGCTTCAGGTTTAGAAGATGCTGCAAACAGAGCCTTGGTGAGTTGCTGCAGTGCATTTTGTAGATGGTCCACAATGTTTTGCCATTGTGTCTTGGTGGTGGAGATGTGAATGTTGAAAGTGGTAAACGGGGTGCCAATCAAGCAAGATTCTCCTGAATGGTGTTGAGCCTCTTGAATCAAAAGGTGAGTTAGGTGTCACAGACTTCCTAGCCTCTGATTGGCTTTTATAGCCATAGTGTTCAGTCAGTGGTGAGACCACCAGAATATTGACCGAGGAAGAGTCAATGAAGGCGATGTCATTGAATAGCAAGATGGTTAGAATCTCTCTTGTTGGGGATTGTCATTAGCTGTCACTATTATAGTATAAATGTTGCTGATCACTTAACCGTTAAAGCCTTGCTGCAAATTGACTTGATTAATTGAGTTTTTGAGGATTCATGAATGGTGCTAGACGCAGTGCAATCATTAGAGAACATCCCTACTTCTGACCTTATGATTGAAAAAAGGTCATTGATGAAACAGATGAAGATTATTGGGCTGAGAACATTTCTTTGAAGGGCTCCTACAGTGATGTCCTGGAACTGAGATATTTGACCTCCAACAACCACAACTATCTTCCTTTGTTCTCAGATGAATTCAACCAGTGGGAGATTTTCCCCTAATTCACATTGACTTCAGTTTTGATAGGGTCCCTTGCTGTTATAATCAGTTAAATGCTGCCTTGATGTCAAGAACAGTCACTTTCACCTCACCTCTGGACATCAGTCCTTTTGTCCATTTTTGGACTAAGGCTTTAATGAGGTCAGGACATGAGTGTTTGTGGAAGGACCAAAACTGAGCTTCAGTGAACAGCTTATTGCAGAGTAAGTGCTACTTGATAGCATTGTCTATAACACTTTCCATCACTTTGCTGATGATCAAAATAGACTAATGGAGTGGTAATAGAGTCAGCTCAAAGTCTGCTATGTTCAGGCTAAACCTCTTTCTGGTTTGAGTCCTAAATCAGGTGGTATACCTATTATTGGCAAAAACAATGGTCTAATATTTAGCCTGTCATGCTGGAAACCTAAACCAATATGCTGTCTGTCACATGACAGTGATACTTCGGCACAAGAGGTTAGCTACTTACATTGATTAATATGTGCAATTCTGCAAATGTTTTAAGTTTTTTTGGCATCGGTAATGATCCATCATTGATTTAATAAAATTGATAATGCCATACTTGTGTGTTTGGCAGTATCTTCTTGTCTTCTGCCTAGTCCTTAAATGCACTAAATAGTTCAGCTGATCAAAAAAAAACACATTTTTCAATGCTGCCAGGGAACAAAACAACTGCTCCTTTTTTTTACATCCAGAACATCACCATTAACCATTGCTCAGCAAGTAATTTACTTCAGTGCCAAGACGTAAAATGTACTGATTAATCTCTTTTGAGACGGTATGTCCACAGTTGACTGCCAACATGATTGATTGATGTATGAAGCTGTGAACATCATGGACAATCCAAAAGTGCTGATAATACATCTTTATGATTAAAATATCTTATCTGTCATGCATGTCAACTGTATCATCAATGTTAAGACAGATATGCAATTTGTCAAATGCTCTGCTCCTGATGAATTGTCTGGTTTCCTCCTTTCTAATTGTTTACTTTCTATTTTCATTGTTTATTGATCATATCATACAAAATCTTTCTTTGCAATTTCAATTATTGTCCCCAATATATTTAACTTAAGGAGTTCTGTTATAGCTGCCAGGATAAATTGTCATCCACCCACAACTGAACTTTAAACTGAAAAACATCAATCCTTGATGGTTTTAAAAGCAAATGAGTTATTTGGGTTTAAATAAAGAGAACCGCATATAAAAGCAAAAAAAAAAGCTTTAAAGATTATAAATCACTGATTACACATCAGCTAGGATATTCTGGGCTTCACATTCTGGAATGATCTAGAAGGTCATTCTAAGATCTAGAAAGATCTAAGAACAAAGGTTTACTAGGAAACTACACAGATGAGGGTCTTCAATTATAAGAAAGTTTTGAAAGTTGGACAGTTCTCCTTAGAACAGAGAAAGTTAGGAGGTGACCTAATAGAGGCTTTCAAGATGACGTTTAGATGGAATAGCGAAAAATGATTTCCTCTGGTGAGTGGATCAATAACAAGAGGTCATTGAGTCACAATCAATCCCAGATCTAGAGGGAGGAATGAAGAAAAATGTTTCATGCAAATCAGAGAATAGTCTATCTGAAAAGTTGCAGAAGCTGATTCAACCAAGAATTTTTAAAAGAGAGTTTTGGGTTTGAAGAAGCAGAACTTGCAGCTTTACAGATAAAGAGCACTTATTGAGTAAGTTTACAGACAAAGAGCAGTGCTCAGGACTAAGTACAGCTGATTTTTCAATGAGCCATAGATATGAAGAGCCAAGTGCCTCCTCTGTGCTGTACATTCCTACGATGCTAATCATAAATGTTTCAAAGGCTTCCACCCTTTCAACAAATACCCTCAAATGGCTTCTGAACATCCTGACCTCAGGGTATACTTTGTTGTTCACGCCCTCCATGCTTTATGACCTGTACCTAACCAGCTGGTTAGGTGCAGATCATCAGGAATGTGTTGCAATGTTTTTGATCATGAAAATGTATGTAGTCTACCTTTAATGTCAAAGACTACGGTGGCAAATTGGACAGCCCCTAAAAACAGATGCAGAATTTGAAATATGTAATTACCCTATAGTCAATCAAGGTGATGCAGGCAGCACCACCTTCATGCTGTTTGCTATGATTGTAACATGGCATCAGTGTTAATCATGTTATTGAGTGGCTACACATCTCAGCAGTGTGTCAAAAACAGTGAGAAGTTAGTGTGACTTAAAGCTAGCCTCCACAACTTAAAACCAACCTGCCACTTTTATGATGCATCACCAACCATGATCATATTGAATGGCGGAGAAGACTCAAAACGGCAAATGGTCTATTTCTGCTTCTCTTTCTATGTTTCTATGAGTGGGTAAACAGTGAAATTCCTTGTCCAGGTCACTCCAGTCTAGAAAAAAAACTCAATAATGGATCATCAATGGAGTAAATGTTCTCAAGTTCTTGGATGGTACACTGTTGGCTTGATGAAGGACCACACTTAATGGCACTTATCTTTTCTCTTGCAGGATAAAGTGGCACGCAACAAGAGATAGCCAGACCTAAATGGAGAGGCAATGTATGTGGATTTTCTTACCCCATGGGGCACTAGTGCTTGTTATCATTGAAATAGCCATTGCAGATTTCATGATCAATGATGGGTCTGAAACCAGTGAAGGTGATAAGGAAAAGGTGAGAGAGCAACTCTTATTGGATGGGTGGTGAGTAAAGAAAAACGTATTCCATTGCAGGTAGCATTGAAAGAAATTCTGCAAGGATTTGAAATGTGGTTAACTCTTAAATGGCATAGTAAGCCAATCAGATGTATGCACATCCCGAGTTATTTGGGTTAAAGACAGAGGAACAGCATACAAAGAAAACAAAAATGAATGAAATCGAATGGACCACCTGGCATCAAATACACACCAGGAACAAAAAACAGCAAACCCGTTCCTGTCAACCATGCAAAGTCTCCCTCACTAAAATTTGGTGAATTGATAGAGCTGTCTCACAGACTGATCAAACAGCAGCATACCATAGTTTTACTGACAGAATCATACCTTACAGATATTGCCCCAGACACCACCATTACCCTGGGTATGTCCTGTACCACCAAATGTGGCATCAAGGAATACAGCAAAACTGAACTCAATCGGAATCAAAGAGATTGGAGTCAATCATCTCAGCTCCAGGATAACACAGCAGGAATTCCTTAGGGTAGAGTCCTAGTCCCAACTATCTTCAGCTACTTCATCAATGATCTCCAATCCATGACAAGGTCAGAAGCGAGAATGTGCAGTCATCCACAATGTTCAGTATCATTTACTACTCCTCAGATACTGGAATAGTTCATGTTCAAATGCAGCAAGATCTTGACAATATCCATGCTTGAGTTGACAAGTGGCAAATAACACTTGCACCTCAAGTGTCAGACGATAACCATCTCCTAGGGATCACCATTGACCAAAAACTGAACTGGACTAGCTTTCTAAATACTGTGGCAACAAGACTAAGTCAAAGACTAGGAATCCTGCAGTGAGTAATGCCCCTCCTGATTTTCCAAAACCTATCAACCATCTTCAAGGCACAAGGGGGTTAAAGGAGCCTGTCAAAATACTTTCCACTTGCCTGGATGAGTACAGCTTGATCAACACCCAGAACGAAGTAGGCCACTTGATTGCTACCTTTCCACAAACATTAATTTTCTTCACCACTGACGAACAGCAGCAGCATTATGTACCATCTTTGAGATGCACTGCAGAAACTCATTTTACGCAGCACCTTCCAAACCCATGGCCACTTCTATCTAGATGGACAAGGGCAGCAGAGTCTTGGGAACACCACCATCCTGACTTGGAAATACATCTCTCACTGGGGAAAAATCCTACAATTCCCTTCCTAACAGCACACTGGGTGTCATTACACTTCAGAGAGTATAGCAATTCAAGAAAGCAGCTCACCACCATCTTTTGAAGGGCAACTAGGGTCATGCAATAAATGCAGGGCTTGCTAGGAATGGCCACATCCCATAAATGAATAAAAAAAAACGATTCATTCAAAGAAAACACAAGTTGGAAGCAAAATACTATGTGGACCATGGACAACACTAGTCATCAAGAGTGGGAGCACTGATCATTGCTTGGATGTTGACTGTCTGCCATGGTATACCTTAAGCCTCCACACCTTAAAAGAAAGCTAAGAGCTCCCCAGCCCTAATGTTCTTTCTCCAGTCTCCATCTCAAGACTCTCCAAAATCTCCTTACAATTATCTATCCGTCTTGAAGTCCATGTCAGCAGCTTCCTGCCACTTCATAATTCACTCCCTCCTCCATTATCTTTCTTTGAAGGTCCAGGTCAGATCTGGAAGTGACTACATCTCTAGAAAACCACATGCTGCTATTCCATGTAGCAACTATTCTATCCACCTATGTAAATCACATTAACACCCACTCTGTTTACATTGAACATTTATTTCTAGATGCATTCCAGTATATTTTTCCCCTCAGATTACACTGCACACATACCTCCTCCAGTATGGCAGCTACAAGGTATAATGATGTCATTTGCATCCCTCCCACCACCGAGATAGTGCTTGTCAGGAACACTGAAGTGCTGAGAAAAGCAGCCCCAACTTCTTCAGTGAAATTAAATTCCGACCGATGTGCAAGTCATTGCCCTTTATCTAGAGGACATGATAAAGTGTGAATCATGCGCAAGGTTTCAGGATAGCTGTAAAGGAAACACCTGCAGTTTGCTCGACACATTGACTGAGTGGCTACAAATGTCATTCAATGTTTCTTACTAAATCTGAAAAAGATGGATGTCTGTTCAGAGCTTAGTTGTCAAAATCTGGCACATCTCATTAAAATTGGCATGAGATTTATCAGTTGTGCTTAGCCAGCAATTCAATGAGCTGCATTTCAATGAACAAATTGCGCAGCTTTGCTAATCCTGCCAAAGTGCCAATGAAGAGGCCAATTGCTACATGTTCAACACAGTCTGGTTTCTCAACTGAAGTTATACTTTATGTAGAAATTCAAATTGTCTATATAAACAACTTCATCACATAATAGTTACAAAATGTTTTCTTCACAATAGAGCATGTTACCTATCTGAATTCATAGACTATCCAATTTGAAAATCTTTAAAATGTTATGGGGGCAAAATTCAATACCTCCCGAAAACAGACTTCATCTCATGCCAATTTTAATGAGATGTGCCACATTTTGACAACTAAGCTCTGAACAGACATCCATCTTTTTCAGATTTAGTAAGAAACATTGAATGACATTCGTAGCCACTTGAGGTTCATGATATGTTATAAATCCGTGCTGAATCCTTCCAATGCAGGCAATTGAAACTTGCGTGGGTGCTGTGAGATCTGGAAAAAGCATGAATATGAAGTCCAACCAATGCAGGCTTCATGCTGCCTGCTAAGTTGAATGATAGTAGTGTGGAGGCCTGCCATAAATGAACTGTACACTCAGCATTATGTTTGAGAGGCAGATTTGTGAGACATTTGCACTACTTAAAGTAAGTCTGTTAAAATCTGTCTGTGCCATATAAAGTGGAGTTGCATTTTGGCTGAACAAGATTTTGGATGTGGCAAGTAAAGACACTTTGATCAGAAAAAAGACTGACTAATGATGCAATGAAGCAGAGGCCGTGTTCCAAGGTTCTCAGATTCAGCACTGAAGGCCTTGATGCAGAAGGCAAGTAGAGAGCTGCCACCTTTTCACAAGGGGTTAGCATGGTCTCCAGATAAATTCTGAGAAGGCAATGGGGGCACATAACTATCCTGGTCAATGGAAGCAGTGTAGTCCCAAGGACCTGGATATGGTGCCATAAGAGCTTTACTGAAGTGCAAGGACTCTTAGAGGTCCAAAAATTTATCTTCAATTGTCATATCCTAACATCTGAACAATTAGCCTCCTCACCTGCAGTCTGCTTGATTGGCATCCCATCCACATCTTCAATAGTCAATCCCTCGAGCATTGATGTATAGTGGCATCTGTGTGTGCCATCTAGAAGATGCACTGCAAAATCTCACTGACTACTTCAACGACACTTTTCAAACCTGCAATTTCTATCACATAAAAGGACAGGAGCAGCAACATCACCACCTGCAAGTTTCCCTTCATGATGCACACCCTTCTGACTTGAAGATATATCACTTCCTTCACTGTCACTGAGTTAAAATCTTGGCACTACCTTCCTAACAGTACTGTGGGTGTACCTGGACTACATGGACAGTAGTGATTCAAGAAGGCAGTTCACCATCACCTTCTCAATGGCAATTAGGGATGGGAGATAGTTGGCCTGGCCAGCGATATCTACATCCTGTGGAAGGAAAAACACTGCTTAATTCATTGCACTCCTCACTCACCTACTGATAACTTATATTAATCTTGGTTGGACCTCATATTCATGCCTTTACCATTCTCATAGCACCCTTGCAAGTTTCATGCCCACATCTTACAACTTACATAGGATCAGCCATTTAACCCAACTCACTGCATTGTCTTCTTACAATTAAAATGGCACATAATCAGAAAGCAGTAACATCTGAGCAATGAAAGGCAGGTATGGCTGCATGTCCTTACTCCCATGGAGAACACGTATTCTCCATAACTATAACAACATTGACTGAGGTTACGGCCAGCACTGGGCTAAGCCATTGCAGACGATTCCTGCATGAGAGTCATCCTTCTCACATTTCATTTGTCCTATAATCTTTTCAGATTTACAAAATCTGATGTGCAAACATGCATTTCCTGCTCTCTGACCCTCCCCTCACTGAACCCTATCCTTGTGCATTTTGCCTTTCAGAAACCCAAGAGCTATCACCTGGCAAGGCTGTGATGAAAGAACAAGAGGTAGAAGAGTAGAAAGGCAGTGATAAAGAGGAATCACACTCACTCACTCTCTCCCTGTCTCTCAGATGCTAACATGTGTACTTTAAAGTGTAGCTTTGAGAAGGGATGTGCACTTTGACTACAATAGGACACGGGGTGGCAGTATGGATAGACAAGTGTCAGAATTTGACACAGAATTTGAGTGTGAGGGGATGGATTTGCACAGGAATAAAAAAAAGCAAAATAGTTTTAATGAGACAGTTTTGAAGAGTGTAAAAGGAGAGAGGGACCTGGGTGTTCATGTGCATCAATTTTTCAAGGTGACAGAACAATTTGGTGGTGCAAATTGGTGAACATATGGTTAGTTGGATTTCATAAATAGAAGTATCGAGGACAAAAATAGAGAATCTTTCTGTCTAACTAACGTATTGCATCTAGGAAGGTTGTATCGTCCTTCAGAAAGTGCAGAGGAGATTTACTAGAATGGACCCAAGGTTGAGGGAATTTAACTACAAGGTTAGGTTGGAGAAACTGAAGTTATTCCACTTGGAATAAAGAAAATTGAGAATAGAAAATTATTTGACAGAGAAACGTTGTTCCCATTAGCTGATGGTAGAAAGACCAGGGGTCGCAGACTTAAGGTTGTGGGCAAAAGATGCAGAGGGAATGTGAAGACGTACCTTTTTATCTGATGATATTAATGGTCTAGAACTCGTTCTCTGAGCAGAATGGAAATGGAGAAAATAAATTTGGTAGGTAATTGAGGAAACAAACTTGTGAGGTTGTGGGAATAGGGAGGGAAATTACACTGAACCAGATTGCTTTGTAAAGCTGGCATGGATTTAATTTGCCTGACGAAGGCTATAGAGTCAAAAGCTCGTGAATTTACTATCAAATAAATCGGTTGGATTTAAAATTGGTGTTGTAAAACTTTAATGGATTTAATTGGCAGAATGACCATGATATGGAATGATGGGCAGAATTCTCCCAAAAAATTCTAAATGTCAAATTTGCATGAAAACTGGAATAATTCATACTTTTCTTCAGCGGGAGTTCAGAGAAGAATCTCCCACACTCTGTGCGCTGCAGAGACCACCAAGGAATATATCATTAAATTTCAGGAGGCTATTCCCATTGGAGAGGCTGAAATCAGCGCACTGAGCGAGCCACTGTGCACGTGCTAATCTGTCAGCACTGAGATCAGCACATGCACAATGGCCTGCACTGCCAGCTTCCCGATTGCTGGACACTTGATTTGTGACCCCGCAATGCCGACTCTCTCACCCAAACTCCCCACCCCCATCCTACAGCCCGACTACTTTCCCCTGACCATTCCTGGGCCACGCTCCTTGTCTCGGCCCACCGCAACCTCCAACACCGCCCTCCCCCCCACTCCTGACAGTAACCACTCCCTACAATCTTAACACCCCTCCCTCCAGTAGGGTGATCATTCCGACCTCCAACTAGCCTCCCTCCTTCCCCCACCAATCCTGATTGAAGAGTTGCAGCAGGATCTCTCTCCTCCCCCCCCCCACAACCGATTGCCCCCTTGGCACTGCCTATGCCTAAGTTGAAACACTCTTGCAGTGTGGCAGACTCTAACCAGTCCAGAGACTTCAGTTCTGGGCCCATTAATGATATTCAGATAATATTAAAATGGCCATTTAAATGGTCTGTGCATCTCCTTGCCAATTTCCAACATGGAACAGGCGCTTGGAGACGCAAGCAGGTGTGAATGTTTATACAAACCCCACAAATTAGCTGCCATGGGATTTTCCCGGTCTGCAGCACTAAAAACTAGTGGAACAGGATGGGAGAATCAACAGCTGAGAACTTTCCTTAAATAAAGGGACCAAAACTGCTCACTATGTTACTTATTGCTGGCTGTCTGTCCCAACTTTTGGCACTTTGACAAAAGGAGTCAAAGAGTCGGGTCCCACGATATCGCAGTGGCTGGATGGGCTCTGAATGAAACCATCCCATCAGCGATCTTGGCTCTTGGCAGATTGGTGTACCTGATGGCAGAAAGATAGAAATAGGAAGAAGGAATATATCCTTCCACACAGGGCCACCTTCAACACCATCAGATTCCTTCTCACAATAGAATCCTCCCATGGACACAGACTCCACCCGAGCTCCTTCGCCAAACGCTTCCCATGAACACAGAGCCCCTAGAAAACCTCCCCCCCCCCACCCCCGGTCCCCCCGTCCCCCATCCACCATCATCACTACCTCAGCACAGCCTATTTACTGTTCGGACATGACCTTCTTCACTCGGGAACTGTACTTACCTATGCGCCCCTGCAGCTTCAATGCACCAGTTCTCCATTTTTTGAAAACCTGTTATAAACCCCACCAACATATCACCATGCTGCCAAACTTTACGACATGGGGGTGGGGAGCATTATGGTGAAGATACCTGCCATTGTATTAAAACATATTCAAATGGGTTTCCATCATTGCATGGAAGGAACCCTGTTATGCTACTGGCAGAGGGCAGGTATAATGGAGAGAGAAAATCCCACTATCATAAAAGCTGCTTTGCAGTTTCTGCTTTGATATCTATCCTTCCTACTCATTCAAGATGGGGGCAGAAAAACACCGCTATAGGATTGAGACCGAAATGCTCAGCATGAGGAGGAAGAATATTTAGTCTGAAATCCTGCACGGTGAGAGAAATATTATTCAGTGAAAGAGTTTGAGGGTCACTAACATGCTCATGAATGTGGGGTTCAGGGAGATGTTTAAAGTCTGGAAACCTATAAGTGAAGGGAATGAGGCAGAAAATTAGTTCTTAGGGTTGGCATGAAGGCCTGTATCTATCTCAGTGGAGGAGGGGATTAGATCAAAGTCTTACTCAGTGAAAGGGTAGGCTTGAGGTTTGGAATTCAGGATTGAGGATAGAAAATTTGATGAGGGGACATTGAAAATCTTGCTCACATTGAGATGATTTTTATCTGTATTTTCATTTGGATGCTCTCATATAACATTACATCCAATCTCATGGTAACTCATATATTACATGATGCTTTCAGAACCACCTACACATGTAATCTTATTATAATCTTGACATCACTCACTGTTTTGATAGGTTATTTGTATAGAACAAAACAGAAGCTAGAAGTGTGTAATTATGATATTATCACCCTTTTTCTCATACATACACAACACATACCTCTGCTTAAAAAGTGCTGAATATAGATTTTGGCTCCCTGTGAGGCTTTTGAAATGTATTCCCTTGTTCTCTACAAATATTTCTTGAAAAGCAACTGAACTGAATGCAGCGGGAGATAATAAAAAGGAACCGTCCATCAGTATAGCTGATCGAACAGTCCTGATGTATTCTGGAGAATTAGGTATGGTGCACATGCTCAGACTGTACAAACCTGACTCAGCTCAGAATCACAGCTTTCAGACAAAATCTAAATCCAGCATTAAGCCTTCAACTAAAAAATGTAGTAGAAGCTATAAAAGGTAATTCAGCAGATGAATTTAATGTTCTTGTGAAATGTGCAACTTTTAAAATAATTTTTATTTAAGCGCTTATTTTGGACATTGGTAATTTCAGTTGTGGAAAAAAATGAATGAAAGCATTTTAAGCAATTTATCTGAATCCAGGAACTGTATTGTGCAATCCTATGGTTGTATAACTATAGAGTAGCAGCTAGACTATGTTATGCAGCGTAGCTCCATTAACACTACAAATGCCAATAGCTATCACAGATTAATTTTCAAATAAAAGGTGCATCACACATAATCAGTTTAGTTCTATATTACTGTAACGTATTAGAGAGTGTTCTTAAGTAGAAAAAGGTGGCAAATAATATAAAGAAAAACTTAATTTGACCTTTAGTGTTTACCAAGCTTAGAGTCTGATTTAATTTTGATAGTGCTAGGAAAATTGTCATTTGAGTGTTATCATTTGGTTCCTAATTTGTCCTGGCCCTTTATACAGTTGAGTTAGATACTAAACTACCCTCTCCCCACAAATGACCAAAAAATGCTAAAATTAGGAATAGATTTAGAGAGCTGAAGACAACAATTTATTAAACAATAGAAAAGCCTTAGTTTTCAGTCATTTGGATGTAGCTGATACAGAAGCAGAAGCTATATAAAACATCATTTTGCAACCATGTCACAAAAGTCAAGTTTGGAGATAAGGTTTATTCATGACCCATTACAAACTTTAAAACAAACTGAGCAAGTATCTCATATTTGAGAAGTTAAAGAGTTTATTCTTTAGAAAATAAAGCAGAAAGGTTTCCTCTTTGTGCTGTATGTATTAAAATCATAAACTTGTTTTGGTATACATTGGTTCCCTCCTTAGATCATCAATTATACCATGTGATTTACAAACATTAAACACCACACAGTCACACTGATATTTATCGACTAGATCTGTTTTTTTCCAAAAGCAGACTCGTGAATTTACTCCAGCTTTTGTGTTATTTTTCAAAACTGGATGGAGATGGCTCGAATCCTGAATTATTCACCTCTCATGACCTTTGCAGAGCAGTAATTATGATAAATCATTTAAAATAGTTGAAAGCTTTTCTAAGGCATGTCATAGTAATTAATTGTTTTCTAAGGCCCAAGTCCATTGCTTAGATGTTGCTATTAGTCTTCCTGTAAGTCCCAGAGATGATGTGAAGCAAATTAATTTGACAATTACTTTATTTATGATCTCCTAGTTGACTTTTTCATCTCTTCCATATTTCACAATATCCCCTCAGCTGCTTTTGGTCATATGGGACTGGATAATATTGCAAATGCATAAGTCTCAATATTGCCATACAATTTGCATGGAAATTAATATTCAGTATATTATCACCAAATATATTGGAATTACAAAGATGCAATATTTCAGAAGCAAGTTATATCACTGATATGGCTTGTTTTGGCAATTAAACTTTAATGGATTAAATTTATATCTTTCAATGAATCAAATTACATTCTTAATTTGAAAAAAAACTGGTGTAACAAATAAAGGTGTACATAATTCATTATTTCACTCTTTGATCACTGTTGTGTTTATTCTAGCTTTTTTTTAAGTTACAATAAAATCAAGGTCTACAGAAAAATTGAAACATGCAACATCAGAAAAATGTTACTGGCATTTTGTTTCTGGGAAAAATAAAAATTGATGCAAGAAATATTCTTCTTTCAAAAGGATGTGGTGAAAAGCCGAATTCTAAGTAAGTTTCTAAAAATTTCATAAAGAAGATCTTGGACAATACAAGGGGTAACCCGTCTTTGAACTGCAAGGTCATAAGTTTTATTCCAAGGCTGCTAGTCATTTGTTGAGCAAGTTCAGTCAGTTCTTAGCTAGGTTGCTAAACAGAGATTGTCAAGATACAACCACAGGGGATTGAATAAACTGCCTACATCTGACCCATTCAATTTGAAGCTAATCTTCTGTCCAGCAATGATGAAGAGGCATTGATGAGAATCAGGAAACCTCTCAGCTGGAGGAAGATGTGGGTGACAAACAGCTCAAAGGGAAAGGAAAATGAAATGTTTGTGCCTTTCATTTAACAATCTAATATTTTAGCTATTAATTAATCTTTTTAATATGTTTGTGTATCTAATCATTTTAATATACAAGGCATATGTGATTATTTGCAATTATTTGTACTTGATAGAATCAAAATTTGTTTATTTAAACCCTCACTAATTTGCTCCATATCAAAATTACCTAACATTGTTACCTCATTATGAGTGGTAAGTTTTGGCACAAACAGAGTATTTTGTTGACTGATATGTAGTTCTTGGGAAAATGAATCAAGTGTAAAGTGTGCATCTGGAAGGTTTTGAGTCATTGCTTTTTGGGGTTACTTGCTAGCAACAGGAACACATCTTCCAGACATATTCATGCAACAGAACTGTACGTACATTTTTTCCTTTATCCTAACAACCAAAGTTTTCTTTTAAGCATGTATAAGAGATACAAGTATTTTTTCAAAGAATACAAATACATTTAGATAAATAAATTGATAAAATGGTTCTAAGGGTGGATCTTTCTTACTTATGATAGAACCCTTAGGACAGATTTGGACAACGTGATACCGTGTTGATAAAATATAAAAACTTCAAGTCTTTATTAATTTCCTTGAGAAACATGGGCAACTTTGAGCCAATGTTAATGGTCCATGGAAACTCCTAAGTGGGAAGAAAATTTGGAGAGAATGGCGTTTTCTGATTTTTCTACACTCATCATTGTGGTGTCACAAATGGCAAGAGCGTCATTTTAATGGATTTTAAGTCATTTACATATAATCAGCCAACCTCATCACATGATTAACCCCCCGCCCCAGTCTCCTTCACTGATATTCAAACCTCACTAATGTGACATCATGTCAGCAAAGTTTACAACAATTTTGAAAAATGAGATAGAGTTGAGGGGTTTCCCTGGACCACAGAAGTAATTATAGTCCCCACGGGAGATGAACATGCCTGAGCAGTACTCTGGCACAAATTGACACTGTGCCAACCTCACAGTACCAGCCTGTGCCAGAGCATACCTCATGGGAGCCGCATTGATCAGGGTTTGCCGTTATATGCAGCAGGCGAGGGTTGGGGGGGAGAAAAGAGTGGGCTATGAAAGAGGAACTTGCAGGCACTGGGGGGAGTGGGCAGAGAGGAGGGGAGATGCCTGAGATACCTCAAGTGGTGGGGGACAGGCGCAAGAGAGGTCCCGAACAAAGTGCAGGGGGGAAATCCCCAATGATTTTATGAATGATTATAAGGATGATTATAAGGATGATTGTATCAGAGTGGAACCCCCAGTATCTCAGTGGTGGAGAGTGAAGGATGTGGGGGAGGGTGGAGTTTCTCTTTAGCGCTGATTGGGGTGCCCTTTAAAGACGGTGCCTTGATCTCTGTGGAACCGGCCTTGCTGCCTCTATCGTGCCCGTCCAGAACGACGGGGTAAATACCACCCTCTCATTTCTTTTATCAGATAGGCTCAAGATCTGGAGTGAAAAATGGCTGTGCAGCTGAAGAACTGCATCTCAGTTTTCAGTTTGAACTTGACCCTGAAAACAATATGGTAAGATTCTGCTTAGTATGAAAATAAATTAAATGCCAGTAAGCATGAAAACGCATAATGCTGTAATTTCTTATCATTAATGTATTGGAGTTCATTAAATTACATCAATTTGATTTGCCATGTTCATGGTTTCAGCTGTGAGAAAGTTTTACACATATCTGAGTGAATAGCAGATTACAATTTAAATTGGTTATTTTTTACTTTAAAGTACACTCTGATCTCAGCATTTAATTGCTGGTGTCACTTCTGAGGTTACTTGTATTCTCTTGTACATTTATTGATTGGAGCCACCTGGGTTAGACTGAATTCTTTCCTTTCCAGCCTGAAATGTGGGCAATTTATCACTCAAAAAACAGATACTGCACAGCTGAATTTCTAGGCTCAGGTCTAGGATGGAAGGTTCAGTAATATCGATGGTAATGTTAGATTGACATCCTCTGACTTCCAATCATTATCTCTTGTAGAAGCTGAGGATAAGAAGAAACATGGCATTCTTTTTCCTTAGAGGTATTACTTGTGCATATTTACTTGGGTTGTAGGAATGGGCCACTAAATGGAATTATCTTTCCTCTTTTTCATGTTTTCTCCCATTCTTTTTAGAACATATTGATGTTGTCCATGTGAAACAGTACGATAAACCTTAATTCAATATTCTACTATATCTGCATGTTCTTCCTGATTTGTAATAAAATTTTAATTGCTATAGCATAATATTGCTACCATATCAAAATATCTCAAAGTGCTTCACAGATGGAATTACATTTGAAATTCAAGGACAAATCTTTCCAATCCAATGGCAACAGGCTGGGTGATGGTTGGCTGCCGGAAGTATCCAGAGGAATGTGAGGACAGGGGTGCCTGAAGTACCTTCCCACTGCACGAAATGTTGTTGGATGGGAGAATGTGATGGATTGGTCATCCACCTGCTGTCCAATTAAGCCACTTGAATGACAAAGTAAAGGCCACTTCTTACCTCTGTAGGCATATTGTCCACACCAGGAGGAAGCTGCCAACTTGTAGGGAAACTATCAGGTGCAACTGGGGAAACCCTTCTTAATGACAATGCTACGTATTCGATGAATTCCTTCCCCAAGGCTGGGGCCTACCTACCAGGTTATCTGGTCCCACTTTCCTCCCCAACACCTACTGATCATCAAGGTATGCTCACCATTAAGGTACCCCATACCTGTTGTTGCAGCTCCAGGAATGGTACTGTTGATGTTACTGAGCTACCAGCTTTCTGCCTAGAAATATGCTGCCCTGTACCCCACCACCTGCCAGGGTAGTGCTGCCTTTTGCTTTCAGTCCTGATGGAGGAATGTGCCAATAGTGGCAAAATATCACTGAATACCAATGATTTTACCAACATGGCCACTCTGAAATTAGGGCGGGCGAAGCTCACAGAATGGCATTCCCCGTTGGCCTCGGGCACAATCTTATGATCCTCAGATAGCTGTACCGGTAAAATCAGGGCTTTACTGTCTGTTGCAAACATAGCAGCTGTTCAGTCTCAGCAACATTCATCAACATCCATGAGATGAATGACCATTCAGTCTGTTTTTAGATGATAATTGTTTAGAGAGAATACCATGCTTTTCTTCAGGTAGTGCTGTGGTATCTTTTACCTAATCCAAGCATGCAAATAAGATGGCACCTCCAATAATGCAGCATTCCCTAAGTTTTGTGCTGATTGTCAGCCTCCAGTACGAATTCAAGCCTTAACATGACCCAGAGGTGTGAGAGCTCTGGGCCACGATAAGATTGTAAACTTAAAAACTATCAAGTTGGATTTTGAAAGTTTTCATTATGTCTGCAATTACTAGTCAGCAACTATTGACTTGTCATATTGGAAATAGATAGGTTAGAGTGTTAATCCCTGATATTACCTGAGTTAGCTAGTGGTTTTTCAACACATTTTTGTTCAAATTAATTTTTATTCAATTACAACTCATCACAGTTTGCAACAATTTGACATGGAAACTTTAAACTTCCAACCAGCTCAATGTCTAACATCAAATCTCTTTCAAATTCACCTGACCACAGTAGAAGATTTTGACATTTGATGCAGCAACATGGGACCAGTGATTTATGTTAGACGAAATGAAACAGGAAGAAAAAGTCTGGCAGAACCCATGTTCCATATGGTCAACTTCAACAATATTCCTCTGAAAACTCAAAATAAAGCAAACAATCACAACATTACACAAACTCCGCTCTTTATCAGCTGTCAGAACATGAATTAAAGCTGAAATAGCTTATAGTTGCTTCATAATTATACTTCCTCACGTCTACAAAATATTTATTTTCCCCGTGATACTCATTGCAAACAGATTTAACTTTTGAGATCATTTTGACTGATGAGTGTATTGTGTCCTAATGGGACTGACATCGGCTCATTATTCTTAAATTTTTGTCATTCACAACCAGTAACATGTGGACAATAAATACATCACTTTCAGATTATTGAAAATGATCCCTGCTTTAAAGGTCCATTTTTCTCACAGTAATGTTTCTAAGCTGTTACTTTGCACAGAAGTAGGAGTTTTGATGCAGTGATGAACTTTGTGCAACTTTACTTTTAGGAATTTGTCACGTGTTGCCAAGTTCTGTGAAACCATGATATATTTTAACCATGTGGAGCCTGAAGGTAAATGTATTGGTGTATTGAACTTGTTGGTATACAAAGACGCAATGAATGTCAGCATTGAGATTACATGCCGAATTTTGCCGCGGGCTTTGGGAATCCTGATGTTGGCACAAAAAAGCAGAAGTGATTTTGCTGCATGTGGCCTCTTAAATGTCCACTTGCAGATCCACTACCCAGTTAAGGATGGCAAATAGGCTCCTGATACCACTAGCCCAAATACAAGGAGAGGTAGCCCTGCAGATACATAGAATATAGAACATAGAAAACTATGTTCAAACAGGCCCTTCAGCCCACAAGTTGCGCTGATCATATCCCTACCTACTAGGCCTATTTATATCCCTCAATCCCGTTAAATCCTATGTACAAGTCAGAAAGCTCAGGCTGTCCCAAAATGGATAACACTTGAAGGTGAAGCCGGGGTGGGTAGAGGTGGGGGGGGGAGGGGGCTGGATAGAGGGGTAATTAGTGCCATTATTGCTTTGTGTGCCCCAGTCCTCTATTTGAGCTCTGGGGCTTCTGGGTCTGATGGACGCCCAGGATACTGCAGGAAAGCTGGTGGCTTTCCCATGTTGTAGGGGGCAGCTCTGCCATTGACAAAACTGTTCCCATGAAATTGTCCATACTTGGAATCTCAAATTTGGAAATCAGAGAGCGAACAGCCTATCATCGTTACAATGTGCTTCCTGCCCTCTGAGGGAAACTTTCCTGGCAACATGACACTGCAGCTCCTGCTTCCAATCCTGCTTCGTATGAGCCAGTAGAATTGAGTCCTGTTTGTCATGATGTGGATTTCAAAGTTCAGTTGGACTGGTTCAGAAGAAGCCCTGTCTACGTTGAGTGGTATTCATGATGGGTTTGGTAGCAGAACAATCGCAACAACCAGCAAAGGTATTCATAAAATTAATGCTAACATCTTCTATGCTTCCAAATATATTCATAAAAGAAGTCTTTAAGGAAAAATGTCCCTTAAAATTGTCACACTCTTTGAATAATAGAATTGATCTTCCTTTGTTAAGTGCCTGGGAATACTCAATTCCCATTTCAAAACAAAAAGAAAAGAAATTAGACCACTATACCGCATCCCCATTTCCCCTCCGTTATCCAGGGATGTTGTGAAAATTGGCCTTGTGCTTGGATAGCAGCTAAAATGACTGAGAGCCATTACTGTTTCTATAGGACTCCCAGGCTTACAACAGTAATTGAATATTCTTTCCTAATTTCAGTTGGATACACCCAAGGGACACCTCCTTGGGGAACATCTGGCTTGTGTCAATGAATTGAGCCTGGAAATGCAAGTGAGTTCACTAATGTTAACCAGAGCAAGTGAAACAACAACACTTCTATTCAGATCCATGTCAATGACATTGTACTATAATTGAAACAAAAATTTATTTCCTTCTATAAATTATTGGTAAGGTTGCATTTATGATATTCTTTGCAATTTTGGACATGTTATCTTGAAAGAAATACCAAACTATCAGGAAGAGTTCAAAGAAAAGCATAAAACTTAAAACTCTTTGTTACAAAGTAGAATTTGTTGAACTAAAGAGAATGGAAGAACTAAGAAGAAAATTTTTGAATTTTCCTCCTTTCATTAGCCCTGTGCTTTTCTCTATTTTTGCTTTCTTAGGAGATGATATCTCCTGCAGGTCAGGGAGGACAAGTGGGTAGGAAATGCCTAGTTATGATGATTTGACTAAGTATGGGGCAGGCTTGGCTGATCAGTCTTGTCTTCTCCTGCATGTCATTCTCTATGTTTTTATGTTTAATGTGTACAGATAGAAAAACTTCATGAGAATTTTTTGTTTCTATAGGACCTTCACTCCAACTATTGACTCAACTCAGGAGGCAACTGGCCAGCGTTGATGTAAAGAATGAGTTGTAAATTCCATTTTTACAATTACAACATTAACTTCATCTGTACCTAACTTTTTGCATATCGTATTATGTGAGATGAGTTCTTGAGATTTTTTGTTCAAACATCCAGGGCTACTGTGTGATAATAAATATCCATATTTACTTTGAGAGATCCCCAGAAAGCCTGCTATTGGAGTTTATTTTGAATTAAGAAAAATCACTCTGAGGGTAAGGAGTTACACCTTACACACAAACAACCTGATTACGGAGCAAAGGGATCACACAAATTCTGTCCTTTTATCATAAAATTCCCAACCTAACCAATTCTTGCAAAGCATCAAAGTGACTTCCTCTTTCTTGCATTCAATGTCTTTATCTATAAAGTTCAAAATTACAGTTAACTTTTGTGCCCTTTACAACGTGTGCTTTTAATTTCAAAGATCTATGTGGCTGATGACTTGTAACAGCTTCAAAGTGGAATCGGTGGACTCACACAATTAACTCCCAACAATCAGCTCACTGTTGCTTTAGAGGTCTATTGACAAGCAGCAAAAGTATCTATCTTTATCCTTTTTGATAAGTAAATTGGTAACCTTTGATATTCTTGGGATTCTGATTATCATTTTAGTAAGGCACTGGTCAGATTGTACAATATATATGTTCCACTCAATTTCAACAGCATTACAGCTGAAAGAACCCCATATAAAGGTAAACTACTCTGTGCCCCTGTGGTCTCTGCTGGTCTGGGCTTGTGTCCCTGCAGTTTCCCTGAGGAAATGCCTGCATGTGCTGGCAGGATCCCAGTTATCTGATTGTCAGTCAAAACTTGTCAGCTGCTTTATGTTGCTTGGCCAAGCCCACTGTCACAATAAAACCAAGCCACAGCTTTAAAATTGCTAACACAATTTGCCACCAAATAAGTAGCTGATGTTCTCTGTTAGTTGGTTACCCAAAAGTTAAATTGATTCCTTATTTTCTGCACTCCCCCGAAGAATTACATAGAATTCATAGCACAGAAACAACAGAGCTCAGTGTCTCTACATCAGGGATGCTGTTCCACATGAACTTACTCACCTTTATTTCATGGGCAGGATTTCCCACCCCAATGTCAGAAGATTTAATGGGGAACACTTTCCCAGCATTTAATTGGCTAAAGTCAAAACTTATAAAGTTGTTGATTAATCCGCCTCAATTACTCTGCATGGTAGCAAGTTTTACATTCTTGTCGTTTTCTAGATTAATCTTTTCCTAGATTGTCTTATCTCTAAGATCCTTCGTTTTTGGAATTTAGGACTGTTTACTTCCTTTCAGTGTTCTTTGTCTCAAAATGTATTATTTCATATTTCTCTACATTTCCTTCACAATCACTGGGTCAAAGTCCTGGAATTCTTTCCCTAATGGCATTGTGGGTCAACCCATAGCACATGGACTACAGAGAACTGAGAAGGCAGTTCACCACCACCTTCTCAAGGGCAATTAGGATTGGGCAATAAATGCTGGCCAGCTAGCGATGCCCATAACACAAGAATAATGAAAATAAATTTGAACTACATCTGCCATGTATCTGCAAATATACTCCTGCAGTCTCTTTGTATTTGTACCTAGTTTGCTTTGCCCACTAATCTGCTGTTATGAACAAACGTCAGTATAGATCCTCCTGAGTTTATGTCCAAATCCTTGAGATAAATTTAGATAGGGTAAACAGATTGGAAAAAATTGATCTTCAGGGGCTAAGAATAAAATTTTGCAGCAAATAAAATGGACACAATATTGCTAAACAATGATTAGCACAGCAATAAAAAAACATTTGAAATGTTGTTCAACTCAGTCCGGAAAAGTATTCAAGCAGAAAACTGGATGATAGAAATCTGAAATAAAAACAAGATATGTCTACTAAATTGCAAAAAAAATTAAAGGGAAAAATAGAAGCAGAGAGCAAACTAGTCAGGAATATAAAGTCAGCTTGGAAGAACTTTTACAGGTATTTAAATAGGGGCAAAGAGTAGGTGGAGTAAACATTGGTCCCTAAATGATAGAGACAAGAGAAATTATCATGGAAGTGAGGAAATAGCGACGATGTTGAAATATTTTGTTCCAATCTTCATAATAGAAGACATTGCAGAAAATGAGGGTGACCAACGATTTAAGATGAGTGAGGAACTTAAGGTATTAATATTGGCAGAGAAAAGATATTGGAGAAGATTAAAAGACTAAAAATCAACAAATCCTTGAATTCCAAAAGAGGCAAGGAGCTCGATTTACCATTTTAACGTGATCTGCGCCCATGTCCACGCAGATGCCCACTTTACTGAGGCCAGGAAAAGGCCGCGATCCAATTCATGCTCGAAACAGGCGCATTGGCGATTTAAATGTATTTACATGCATTTAAGTTGAATTAACAAACTGCCCGCCCAATTTTATCAGCATTTCCCCCTTTACCACTGCATTCGCCGATCCGGAATTGGGCTGAAATGGACATGCTAAATAAAAACCTGTTTTGGATGCTCCAGAGGTAAGTTCAGAGCTTCCAAAGGCTCTGTGATTCAGGCTGGGTTGGAGGAGGGCGGGGGGAGGAAGGGAGGCGGTGTTAATTGGTTGGTTGGGTGGTAGTGGTAGTATTGGTGATGATGGTGGTGTGGGGTGGGCCAGATTATTCTTTGGTTGACTGGGGCTGAGAGAGGAGGGAAGCTCAATTGTTGTCTGCCCCGGGGGAGTAGGGGAGTGGGGGGTGCAGGGAGGGGGGGGGGGAGGTGAATGGAGGTGGGCCTGATCATTTTCTGGTGAGGGGGTGGGGAGGGAGAAAGCGAAAGGTCAGATGTACCTCTGGAGGATAGGGAGGAGGAAGGCCAGATCATTTTCTCTAGGGAGTGAGGCCAGACCGTTCTCTTGTTTGGTGGGGAGGGAAGGAGGGAGGTGGGTAAAATGTATCTCTGGTGGTGGGGTGGAGGGGAAGGCCCAATTGCTCACTGGTCGGGGAGGGGGTGATGGGGAGGCCACATGAATCACTGGCGGGGGGGGTATGGGGGACAACAGGTGGGTTTGCTGCCACTCTGCGGGCGATTGTTGGGCCGGGGAGGGGTTGCGATCAGATGGGATAGTGGGAGAAGTGAGTGGATAAGGGAGACAGTTATCATGCGGGGATGGGGTGATGTCTTTGAGGGCTTTTCACTCCTGGGCTGCTTTCTCTACTTTCTGCAGCTCAGGAGCGATATGACACTGGTGTGATTTTTCAAATTTTTTTCTAACTGCACATGCACAGTTCAGTGCTCTGATCATTTCAGGCGCACTAAGCCCTGCCCACAGCATGATTTGGACTTGCGAATTTTTTTTAAGCTAAGTGCTAATGGGATCGCCTGAAGACAGATTTTCAAGTTCGATCTGATTGCGCCCAGTTTCAGCACTTTGAATAAAAATGATAAAATTGGCCCAATATTCACTGGTTATGATATTTTAAAACTCCCTAAATTCTAAATTTTGAAGTTAGCAAATGCAACACTGCTATTCAAGAAAGGAGGGAAAAAGAAAACAGGGAACTATGGATCAGTTAGCCTGTTATCGATTTCCAGGAAAATGTAAGAATTTATTATTAGCAATGTCTAAATAATGCACTTAGAAAATTATAGTATATTGAGACATGATCTTAACAACGAAAATTGTGTTTAACAAATTGAATTTTTCAGGATGTAGCTACCAGGGTAGATAAAGGGAATAAATTGAATGGACCTACTTGGATTTCCAAAAGGCATTCGCTCGGGTGTCACACAAAAGGGTAATGTGCAAGATCAAGGCTCATGGAGTTGGTGACAATAAATTCATGTGAATAGAGGATTGACTAACAGACAAGAAGCAAAGAGTAGGACTAAATGGGGCATTTCCAGTTGGCAGGCTGTAATTAACCAAGTAGACATAGATGAAAGTGGCCAAGGAAGTCAGCATCAAAAGTATGGTCTTTCTAATCTGAAGACAGTGCACCAACAGCTTCAGGATTCAGGAAGGTGGGAAAATTGAGAAGCATAATACCTTCAGGTCACAAGCCTGGCTTTCCTGCACAACACTTTTTAGAACACTTGCAAATGCACTCATCCCTCTCTCTTCAGACACCTCATCTCTCTCTCTCTCAATAACTAACACTCACTATCACCCTCAAACTATTGCCTTTTTGCACACATGCCTCACAGTCACCCTCTACAAGTGATATCTTTCCCTGCTAATCACACAATACCAACAAACATTATTTTCTGCTTTCTCTCCTTGCAGGAAAAGAGAGTACACAACATTGGGCAGAGACAAAAACAGCGAGCTGATCCTCCAATGATAAGCACCTTGATAGCCACAGGTCCACTGGGAAAGAGGTCTTGTTCCAGGAGGTTACAGATGTCAGCAAAGATCTGCCATAAAATCCCGAGCATCTTGAGACATAGGTGCTCCCATATGTTGGAGAAGCTAATCCTCTGCTTGTAAGCCTGTGTCGGAGTTTCACATCTTGGAGCTGGATTATGTATCCATCCCCTCTGCCCTGTGGAGAGGCATGCAGCAGAGGAGATGGCTCCTCCTACTGCTGTTGAGGCTGTTGGTAGTGGTGCTGCTACTCATACTCTATATCAGAGGTGCAAGGTTAGCGATGGTAAAGGCTGGCATTAGGGAAGTGCAACTGAACTGAAACTACAAAATTCAAAGTAACTGCAGTTATTTCTGAGATCAAGGGATATGGGGGGAGAGGAGATTACAATATTGAATTTGAAGATCAGCCATGATCGTAATGAATGGCAGAGCAGGCTCAAAGGAACGAATGGCCTATTCCCGCTTCTAGTTTCTTTGTTTCTAGTTCCAAGAAGTTGGCAATCACCTGTCAAGCAGTGAGAGCACTCTCTGGGAAGTAATGCTGCGAGCAGCAGCCTCTCATCTGGCCACAGCTGGAGTTCTTCAGCTTCATTGGCTTCTCAACCTGTTACTTTCAGTGACGTAGCCCTCGCTGTGTACTCAGCTCAGTAACAAGAGTAAGTTGCTGACAATTGGGAAATAGTTCCACTTGTTAAGTTCAGAATTCTCAGATAAAACATGATTTAATTCCTATTTAGAACATTTATATCCATTACTTGATAGTTGGATAGGTTTCCCCATTCGCCTTCAAACCCACCTTGTTAAAAATTCAGAAGAGGACAAAACAATGTCAAGATCCCAACATAGCATCACTTTTAGGGGATAAAACTCCCCGCATGTATCCAAACCTGCTTATCCTTATCTAAAAATCATGCCCCATTGTTTACACTTATTGGGACATGTAAAGTTGGAGGCCATCAAGATAAAATGGACTGTTTGAACTGACTGGCCTTTATTTCATTGGATATTCTATATAATTCTACATCAAATCAAAAATGATAGGCTGTCCCACAGCTCTCTGAGTAAACCACTATCCACATTCTGCCAATATGAGAAAACATCCTTTCAAATCTTCTCTGCTTTTTGTCCCCATACATTCATCCATGCTGTGTATCTGAGTTCCCTTTTATACCATTGAACTCAATCTTCATAAAAAGTGGTCTCTTATGTGAGACCTTATCAAATACCTGAATGCATAAAATATTTAATTTGAAGTTACAAGCATAGACTTAACAATGATATTTGAAAAAAATTTAGATATACTTCAAAATCTGTCATTGATGTATCTCAACAGAGAAAGGCCTTTACAATTAACATGGCAGCCTTAAAGTCCAAAAGGAGTTAAGATACACATTCAAAAATTCACTAATAACAACATATTTTTGTTTAAGCAATGTGAACAGCAACAATATTGTTAAGATCAATATGATCAAAGTAGAAAATACTCCAAAAGGAAAAACACTTTTTTTCCAGGTAAATCTGAGATTTCTAGTCAAAACTGAAAACATTGAAAATGTAGATTATGCAGCAATGGAAAGAGAATGGCATGATTCATTATGGTTAATTCTTCTGTTTTAAAAAATACCTTCATAAATGTTGCTATCATTAACAAATGGTGAAAGAAAACTTTGACATTTGTACATATTCTTGGCAAAGAATTTTGCTTTAAGATCATATCCAAAATTCATGGAAAACAACAAAACTATATTTTTAAAAATAAACTTAAAATCTCTCCTGGGTTTATTAGATAAAGACAAGATATTGAACTTGACTTTGTAGATTAGGAATGTGCATATTTGTTGTCCGGTTGTGTTGCGTTATATGGGTCATACTTTTAAGGGATCCACTTTGGATGTTGGGTGTAGATAATATCGGGCTCAGCTGTGATGCCCCTACTATCATCTGGGTTTATTGCAATTAGAGTGGATTGGAAACAGAGTGGGAGCTGAGAATTTGGTGATGATCAGAATGTATAGAGGAGCAATGATTCTAAGATTAAATATTTTAACTAGTTTAAGAATTTAAGGATCTAATATAGAAACATAGAACAGTACAGCACAGTACAGGCCCTTCAATGTTGTGCTATGTCCAAACCCAAGATCATGCTGTCCCACTCCCTATCGTTCCGGTGTGCTCCATGCTTCTAACCAATAATCGCTTGAAAGTTTCTAAAGTGTCTGACTCCACTATTATAGCAGGCAGTGTATATCACACCCCATCCGGTCTCTGTGTGAAGAATCTATCTCGGACATCCCTCCTATATCTCCCACAATGAACCTTATTGTTATGCCCCCTACTAACAGTTATATCCACCCAAGGAAATAGTCTACTCTATCCATCTCCCTCATCATCTTATAAACCTCTATTAAGTCACCTCGCATCCTTCTCCACTCTAAAGAGAAAAGCTCCAGCTCCCTCAACCTTTCCTCATAAGACCTACCCTCCAAACCAGGCAGTATCCTGGTAAATCTCTCTGCACTCTCTCCAATGCTTCCACATTTTTCTTACAGTGAGGTGACCAAAACTGAACACACTATTCCAAATGTGGTCTCACCAACATCTGGTATAGTTGCAGCATAACCCACGAGTCTTAAACTCAAACCCCCTGTTAATAAATGCTAATCCACTATAAGCCTTCTTCACAGCTCTATCCACTTGAGAGACAACTTTTAGAGATCTGTGGATATGAATCCCAAGATCTCTTTGTTTCTCCACATACCTCAGAACCCTGCCATTGACCCTGTAATCCACATTCAAGTTTGTCCTACTAAAATAGTCACCTTGCATTTATTGGAGTTAAACTCCATCTGCCACTTTTTGGCTCAGTTCTGAATTCTATTAATGTCTCTTTGCACCTGTAAGAGCCCTCCACTTCATCCACAATTCCACCAATCTTGGTGTTATCAGCAAATTTACTAACCCACCTTTCAGCCCCCTCTTCCAAGTCATTGACAAAAATCACAAATAGCAGAGGATCCAGCACTGACCCCTGTGGTACACCACTGGTAACTGGCCTCTAGTCTGAAAATATTCCTTCCACCACCACCCTCTGTCTTCTATGAGGCAGCCAGTTACTTATCCAATTGGCCAAATTTCCCTCTATCCCACACCTCCTTACCTTCTTCATTAGCCTACCATGGGGAACCATATCAAATGCCTTACTAAAATCCATGTATATAACATCAACTGCTCTACCTTCATCTACACAATTAATTACCTCCTCAAAGAATTCAATCAGATTTCTGAGCAGGACCTACCTCTCACGAAACCATGCTGACTATCCCAGATTAAATCGTATCTTTCCAAATGGTCATAAATCCCATCTTTCAGGACCCTTTCCATTAACTTACCAACCACAGAAGTAGGACTAGCTGGCCTGTAATTACCAGGATCATTCCTATTTCCTTTCTTGAAGAGAGGAACAACATTCACCACTCTCCCTGTCATCTGGTACGATCCTCATAGACAGTGAGAACCTAAAGATCAAAGCTAAAGATTCCGCAATCCCACCCTTTGCCTCCCAAAGTATCCTTAGATGTATCCCATCTGGCCCGGGACTTATTGACCCTCAGGTTTTTCAAAATTGTTAACGCTTCTCTCAGAACATCTACCTTCTCCATCCTATCAGCTTGTATCACGCACTCATCTTCAAAAACATGGCCCCTCTTCTTAGTGAACACCGAAGAAAAGTATTCATTCAACGCCTCACCTATCTCTTCTGACTCCAAGCACAAGTTCCCACTACTATCCTTGACTGATCCTAACCTCATCCTGGTCATTCTTTTACCTCTCGCATAAGAGTAAAAAGCCTTGGGGTTTTCCTTTATTCAACCTGCCAAGGACTTCTTATAGCCTCCTAGCTCTTCTAAGCCTTTCTTTAAGTCACTCCTAGCTACCTTGTAACCATCAAGCCACCCAATCGAACCTTGTTTTTTTCATTCTTACATATACTTCCTTTTTCCTCTTAACAAGACATTCAGCCTCCTTTGAAAACATGGTTCCCTCACTTGGCCATTTCCTCCCTGCCTGCCAGGGATTTACCTATCAAGGACACGCAGTATTTGTTCCTGAAGAAAGCAACACTTTATGATTGTGCCCATATCTGATAGTATTTGTTCTCATTTTATGCTCCTTAATTCTTGCCTAATCGCATCATAATTACCTCTGCCCAATTATAAATCTTGACCTGTCATGTGACCCTGTCTCCCTCCATTGCAATAATGAAAGACACTGAATTATGGTCACTATCTCCAATGTGCTCTTCCACAAACAAATCTAATACTTGGCCCGGTTCATTACCCATTTCTCTTTCTTTGTGTTAGTGCCTAAGTGTTCTTGTTCAACTTGAGGAAATAATTTAGTATTTATGTAGCTTGTTGTGAGGATTAAGTAGAAAAATAGCAGTGTAGTTTATGTTTCGATGTAGTTGCCAGGCATTAGCAATTTTCACTAATATTATACTCTCTAGTCTTACCCTATGGCAAACTTGAGATAGCCAGTATAGTTTATCTTCAAACAATTTATTAAGAGCTATTTACAAAGACCTCAGGCATGGTATTAAGAATGCAGATTATTCTGTGCTCACTCCTTTGGAGCTTTGTTGTAATCTGACTACTGATGCCACAGTTAACATCATTAATATTTTCATGGGCTTATTAATATAAGCATTAATACTTCACAGTTTAGACCAAGTTAATAATAAGTAGAAAATAATCACTTTACATCTAAGGAGATTATTTTGAATGGAGGGACTGCAAAGTGGGAACTTTACAGTACTTTGCGTCGTGGACACCTATGTGCACAGGAAGATTCTCTAATTGCTCAAACTTATGCTGAGAGTATCAGAGCTGGAGGGGCAGCTGGATTTGTTGCACAAAGACCGCATATTTCCAGATGATGGTCACCCCACAGAGTGTTAATGTCAATATTAGAAATCTTTTAGAAACAATAATCTGGGGAAAATTAACAGCTATTTGGACAAGCTAATAAATAAGAGGCATCAAAGATTTATTAAGGGCAAATCACGTTTGGCTAACTTGACTGAGATTTTTTAATGAGGCAACAGTGAGAGTAGATGTCCAACAAGGTAGTTGATGTTGGACCTTCAAAATGTTATGACAAAATACCATATATTTGTCTCATTAACAAGACAAATGTGAAGGACAAGGGTACAAATACATGGGAACACCACTACCTGCAAGTTCCCCTCCAAGCTTCTCACCACCCTGACTGGGAAATGTATTGCCACTGTTCCTTAGTGGTCACTGGGTCAAAATCCTGGAATTCCCTTGCAAACACCACTGTGGATCAACCCACAATATGTGGACTACAGCACTTCAAGAAGATAGCTCACCACCAGCTTTTCAAGGTCAACTAGATATGAGCATTAAATGCTGGCCAGCCAGTGATGCCCATGTCCCACAAGTGAATTAAGAAAAGCAAAATTGAAGCCCTTGGAGCAAAAATGGCAGTAGCAGCATAGGTACAAAATTGGACAGGAGTAAATGAACAGAATCGTGACAAACTGCAGTTTATTTGAACTGGAGGTAGGTATACAGAAGAATTCCCACGGTCCATTGGTAGGAGCACTGTCATTTCTAAGACTGACTTAGACCTGCAGGCACAGCAGCACAAATCTGAAATATGCAGATTTTACAAAACATTGAAATGAGCTACACACTGAGACGATAGTAGATTTAAAGAAAAGTTAATAAAATTCAACTCAGAAAAGTGTGAGGTGGTATATTTTAGTAGGAGAACGAGGAGAGACTGTACATGCTAAATGATCCAATTTTAAAGAGTTTGCATGAAGAGAGGATATGGGAATTCTTGTGCACAAATCTTTAAAGATGGCAAGACAAGACAAGGCAGATAATAAAACATGTAGGATCCTGGGTTTTTTATATTTCCAATGGCTGAAGAATCAATAACCAGAGGGCAGTTTTATTGGCGAAATAAGAAGTCTAACAACACTGGGTTAAAGTGCAACAGATTTATTTGGTTGCACAAGCTTTCAGACCACTGGTTCTTCGTCAGGTGAGTGGGTCACTTACCAGCTTGGGTCACCATCTATCACTCATGTGATGAAGGATCAGCATTCTGAAAGCTTGTGCTGCCAAATAAACCTGTTGTACTTTAACCGGGTGTTGTGAGATTTCTTACTGTGCTTACTGTGCATCTCCACATTATTGGCTAAAGAACTAGATGTGATGTGTGGATCCTTGATTAGGATCTCGAGAGCATTGCCTGATGTGGTGGTGGGAAGTGGCTCAATAGGAAAGAGAGTATTGGAGAAATGCTTAAAAATAAAAGCTATGGTTATGGGGAAAATGTCAGACAGTGAAATTAACTGGATTGCTTTGTAACAACCATTTTGAGTTGACGGGCTGAATGATGTCCAGCTCTGTTATTCTTTTAACTCTATTAGAATTTATCTTAATTTGTGCTGCTAATCACAGGGCCAGCGGGGCAGCAAGGTGGCACAGTGGTTAGCACTGCTGCCTCATAGTGCCAGGGACCTGGGTTCAAGTCCCAGCTTGGGTCATTGTCTGTGGAGTCTGCACATTTTCCTTGTGTTTGTATGGGTTTCCTCCAGGTGCTCGGCTTTCTTCCACAATCCAAAGGTGTGCCACTTAAATTGTTCGGCCATGTTAAATTGCCCCTTAGTGTCTGGGATTAGCAGGGTAAATAAATGGGGTTACGGGCATAGGGCCTGGGTAAGATTGCTGTGGGTGCAGCCTTGATGGGCTGAATGGCCTCTAGTGTAGAGGCTGAATTCTATGATTCTTTGAATTTAAACTTTGTGAATTTCTTGGTATTATTCCCAAATGTTGGTAGGTTTCTTTAGTTTATAAACAATATGCTACATTGCTCTGTAATTTTTTTTGAGAATCAGGAATATTTGGTACAGGAGTAGACCATTCTAGTTATTTGTATATGTTTTCAGAATATCAAGCGGCTTCACTATAATTCGAACTCTCTTTGCAATTATGTGTCAGTTTCATTTACAGAGAACATGCATCATCTGTGGGTGTTGATATGATATTGCTGTTTTGAATAAACTAGCAACTTCAACAGAAACTGAGAAAGTAAGATTGTGTGATGGGTAACATTTTTTGCATTAATTTAATTGGAGAAGCTTGACAATTTGGGGCTCTTCCACTTAGAGCTAAGAACATTAGGCAATGATTCAATAGGCATCTACAAAATTGATAAGATATTTTAAATAAAGTAAACTAGAAGAAATGTTTCCACTAGCGGATAGGTCAATAATCAAAGGATACAAATTTAAGATACTTGGCAAAACCAATGGGGAAAATGAGGAGCTTTTTTTTTTGTGGAGTGAGTTGCTTCATCTGGGGTGCAATGCCTGATAGGGTGCTGAAAGCAGATTCAACATAACTTTCACAAGTTATATTTGGAAATATACTAGGAAAGGAAAAATTTGCAGAACTATGAGCAACACTAGAAGGTAATCATTCAAAGAAGTAGCACAAACCAATGGGCAATTGATGCAATAAAACTCAATAATTCTTACATTGTATCATTCCTCCACAAAATAAAGTAGATGTTCTGATCCCAGGCAGCAGTCTTGACTCAGTAACAGCACTCATATCTTCGACTTAGAAGGTTGTACCTTTAATTGCATCCAAAGACTTCAGCTCACACCAGTGCAGTACACAGAAAGTGCTGCATTGTCACAAGGGCCATCTTTAGATGTGATGTCAAATTTAGACCTTCCCTTCTCTCTGATTTGGAGATAGAAGATTCTATGGCACTACTTGAAGAAAGTATGCAGAATTCACCTGGTATCCTGTCTAATGTTTATTCTTCAAAAAAAAAATCTGGTCATTATCTTGATGTGGTGCTTTCTATGGAACCTTGCTGTGCATTAATTGCCTCCAAGTTTTCTATATTATATCAATGAGTATTCTTCAAAATTACATTGACTGTAAAGTACTTTAGGACAGCCTGAGGTCTTGAAAGGGGCTTCATAAACACAAGCTCTTTCTTGCCAATTCCTCTTGGGACTTGACATTGTTGCTCTGCCTTGATGTTTCCTACTTTGCATGACATGAATCACAGTTGCTCTATAAAAGTCTGGATTAGGCACAACAGTAGTGAGTGGAGTGAGGAGGTTTGTGCCACTGAGCACCAACTGTGGGTATGGGAGATCTCAGACGCTGCCATGGTACGGGGTTGGGTATGGTGGATGACTTGCACAGGCGTATGGGTCTGGGGTGGGCTGTGCCAGTCTGGAGGTTCTTGGGGCTTTCCCTGTCTGCTAAATGATCCCTGAGGGATTGAATGTGAGATTGAGTCTCGACCCCACTGGCACACTGGTTATCCTGCCACCTGACAGCTGATGTAAAGATGCCGGTGTTGGATTGGGGTGGTAAGAACTCAGTAAGAATTTAGCAACACCAATTTTTAATCCAACCGCTTTATTTGATAGTAAAATTGCGAGCTTTGTTGAGTTTTGTCAAGAGTGTTGAAAGCTCGCAATTTTACTATCAAATAAATCGGTTGGATTAAAAATTGGTGTTGCTAAATTCTTACTGAGTACCTGACAGATGGACAGGCTGTATGGTTTCTACAGACATTCCTTCCCAGGCCCCACTAATAGTTACAAGAACCGGGCCTAATGGCTGTTGCCCCACTCAAGGGAGATATGCAGATATTAACATAGTTTTTCACACTGCATGGACTCTGCAGTGCTGCTTTCAATGGAAACCCATTTCATGCTAGTCATGCGTATGTTTTTCCAGTGTCTGTCTGAACTGCTGGCCATTCCTGGATCCAGTGCATTAGACATACAAGTGAGTGCATGCACATGTATGCTTCAAGGGTTCACAATAGGGACCCTTCACAAGCACCCTTATGCTCTCCGCGCCTGTCAAGATATGGGTGTAGAAATGGTTGGCAACACGTTATCATAGAACATGGCTCCAGGGATGGTGTGGATTGCCAGTCTCCAGGCAAGGAGTGAGGGGTCTGGGACCATCTCAGTCTCTCTCTTTCTCTGTTCCCCCCATCCCAGAGGGAAAATGGATTTTGCATTGGAGCTCTGCCATACACCTGGCAGTGATTCTTGTGGCTGCTGAGGAGGAGGAGGGAGACGGCCCAAGCTATTGCAAAAGGACAGGATCCAGCAGTCAGGGCCAGGACATGGCTGCTCATCCCATGGAAGAGAGGGTAAGAAACAGGGGAGACAGAGACCGAGGGTGTACAAGACCTTCATGTCCTTCAATGCTGCGTACTATCACAGACTCTGGCTCAGTAAGGATACAGTGAGGCACTTGTGTCAGGCCCTCAGAGAACTTGCACTTTGTGGGACTTGGGGGCAGCTGCGCCCAGTGGCAGTGAATTCACAGCAGCAGGCAACATTTACACCATTGGGTCCTTTCGGACTGCAGCATCTCACAGTCCACCATGCGCGTGTTCATGAAGTATGCCTAGACAGGCCATTTCATAATTTCAACATGGGCCATGCCCAACAAGAAGCCCAGGTTGCAGGCGTCAAACTACCTCCTTCCTGCATCCACATCCCCTTATCATGGGTCCCATTGACATCACATTACAGTGATGAGATTGGCCATATTAGTGAATTATTGGTCCAGGCAGCAGACTGATGATGACATACTATGTGGCACACTGTGATGCTGCACTCTGCATGAGAGGTCTCTGCATGAGAGGTCTGACTATACGTTGATACCCAGGATCACATCTGAGTGAAGTTATGGGAACAGTTGTGCAGCCCAATGGCCTGGTATGGGGCAATTGGGAGCCTGTATTTGGGTCTGTGGGTGATGAGGATGATGTGGAGATGCCGGCGTTGGATTGGAGTAAACACAGTAAGAGGTCTTGCAACACCAGGTTAAAGTTCAACAGGTTTATTTCATAGCAAAAGCCACTAGCTTTTGGAGCGCTTACTACTCCTTCGTCAGATGAATGGGAGTTCTACTCACAAACAGGGCATATAAAGACACAAACTCAATTTACAAAATAATGGTTAGAATGCGAGTCTTTACAGGTAATCAAGTCTCAAAGATACATGAAGTGTTAAGCACAGTTTAAAGAAATGAGTATTGTCTCCAGACAGGACAGTTAGTGAGATTTTGCAAGTCATGGGGGTTACAGATAGTGTGACATGAAGCCAAGATCCCGGTTGAGGCCATCCTCATGTGTACGGAACTTGAACCTGATGAGGATGCCAGGCCAGGCCATCAATGTGGGCCTTGAGGGTCCTCACTGTTGGTAGTGCTCAGAGGTCCAGCAGGGATGGGAGTAGTGGAGCACTGACTGCTAAGTTCCCTGTCAGCGGCGGGGATGGGGGGGCAATGGGTAGTGTTTGAAACACCATAGTCAGGGGTTTGATATAGGAACTGAAAACTGTGGATCACAGAGTAGGTGAGCTAAAGGGCCTGTCTTACATAGGATGCTGCTCTGAGCCTCTCTGAGTATGGTCAGATTACAGCCATCCCTGCAGGTGACGAATCACAGACTACAAAGTCACAGTTGCGGGTTGCAATAACATTTGTTACTGAGAGGCATGCAGTGCATGCCTTCACTCACAACCTCTTGGTGATCCTAAAACTTCTTACTCTTCTGTGACCTACTACTTTGTCTAGGTAACCCTCAAGATACCCGTCAAAGGTACAGGCAGTTGGCTGTGAACTGCGCCTCATAGCCTGCAATGTCCTTGGAGCGCATTTCCTAGAGGGCTGGGACCTGGAGGGCACTGGCCAATTTTCAGGGTGTCACGGATGTAGCCATGCCACTTTGTTCATCCCGCTGCCCATTAGATGTACCAGTGTCAGGACTGGAGGAATCAAAAGTGCTGGCGACAGCCAGGGTCTCCCATATGGAAGGACCCTGGCACGGGCTTTCTTCAGGATACCCAGGGCGCCTGGAAGCCTCCATAGGATGGAGGAGCAGCTGGAGTGACCTCCAGAAGCCTTGGCATCACCTGGCTCTGCCAAGCTTGGAGGCTCAACTGCATTTGCCCCATGGTGTGCAAGCTTCAACAGCAGCCCTCTATGAATGGACCAAGCACTGCATCCCCTTAGTGTCTTCGGAGACTGGACTAAGCTCTGGAGCTCTTAGTGATGGCCCATAGTGACTAGGTCATGCTTTCAAAGCCCACAGCCATGACTCTCTGTATCTCAAGCATGCCACCGGAACACCTCATTCATCTGAAGAAAAGGATACCTTCAAAAGCTTATGAGTTTACTGTCAAATAAATTGGTTGGATTTAAATTTGGTGTTGTCAGACTTCTTACTGTGTTTACTCAAGCATGCTTCCAGGGCTCTCAGGACTCAGTCATGCCTTGGACCCTGCCAGTTATGGCAGCATTTCCTGCCCCAGGCTTTCCACTGTGGATGTCACCCATGCAGTATTAGTCTGGGTGACACACAATACCAGCATCACCTCCTGCACCTGAAAACTGTGGGACTTCTCCAAGTGGCCTTGCAATTGCTAGAATGTTGCCAACAGTTCCTCCTGTGATTCCCAATTCAGCTACTGCATCTTCAACAGTTTTGGGAGAACTGATCCCATTGATATGACTGGGCAGGGGGCGGGGTGGGGCGCGGTGGGCAGCTTTGTCCATGACTCCGGCAGAATCCTCAGACGTTCTGGCCTCCACCTGATGTACATTTACGGCTGTGTTGTGTGCACCAGACAGTGATCCAGAAACCTCATCATGTCGCATCATGGTAACTGTATATCTGCTTGTGGATGCTGAGATGGATGCCTATATCAAACTTGCTTTCCTCAGAGGTTTCAATATATATTATTATATATGTTATTATATATATTATTATTATAAAATATATGTATGTAAAAACTTAACTAATCCCCATGCGGAGAACAGGCACTTTTCAAATTTTGAAAAATAAGTAAATTATATAGGGGTCAGATGTACCGTTTTCAAGGTACAATTGACTTGCTGCGATGGCCTTTGTTTTTATGCGACCACGACATGATCAGGAAAGCAGCAGTTCCATATTTAATAAAAAAATTTTCTGCTTTCCCGAAGTTTTAATAACTTTTTAGTAGCTCGCTAAGCCACTAGATGTCGCTTTTTGTGAATAATTGCAGTCAACTGCTTCGAAAGAGAAGATTAGACATTTTTTCAAACAAACTGAAATGGACTGTTTTCCAAACGATATAATAACAACAACACTGGTACATATTACAAACATAAAAAAAAACTTTCGTCCACTAAATTCTAAAGCCAAGCTTTCTGTACCTTGAAAATACAGGTCAGCGAGGCTGCAAAATTGCCATTGACACAAACCAAAATGAAAGTTTTCTCCTGTCATGTATGTCTGGGTGGTATTACTGAGTTTTATTACTGCTCTGCACTGAAGTTAGAAAACTTACATCTCAAGGGTGTGTTTTTAAATAATGTTTGTTGTGTAAAACATGCATTTGGTTCTCTTATGTATTGTGAACACTCCCACGAGACTCATCTCACGGGGCGAATTAAATTAATACATAACAAATTACTCATCAGTATACAGAATTTATTATGTGGTTATAAACAATCTGCTGTTTGTAGCTAGGGGTTACTCTAAAGATTGCAGTGCAGATAAACACTTTGCGAAGAAAGTGGACACAGCAAAAGCAATGCTAGTCTTCAAATTTTGCAGACTCGTGAATTTAACAACGTTACAAATAAATACAATCTCATGTCTCTGTGTCATTATTTATTTAAAATAAATTAGTTCCTTGCTTTTTCCACTTAAATTATTTTTCAAGTAACTATCACAAAATGTAATTTCAATGTTAAAATTGAAAAGTTTAAAACAAAAGAAGAGTGTTTGTTTCGGATGTGATTGTAGATATAACTAAAGGAGTAAATAAAATGAATGTATAAATAACTTCAATTAACATGTTCAGAAATATAAAATGCTTCCTTCCGATCCACGATACTTTCACTTCGAAGGGCGACATACAATCGCAAAATAATTAAGTTGTAAAGTACAGATATATATGTATATATGCACTATAAAAACCTGCATAGCCTTGTTTCCTATTTTACTAATTAGATACATTTCGGTCCAAAATGAACAATCGTGCAATATCAATTGAACGTGTTTCCCTTTGTCTACGATAAAACGACGATTAAAGCATGGCTGCCATTAGGTATAAGTGTACAAGAAGCAAAGGATTAGTTTGACAGTTTCCAAGACAAGGTTTAATATATCCAGTCCAAAGCCAGCAGTCTCAGGTATACTCTGCCCGGCGTTTGCCAAGCTCATGCTCTGTTGTATCACGCCAAGTTATGGGCAGATATAGTCTAAGTAATGCAAGATTGAATCGAACAGATGTTCAAAAATATACTACATTTTCGTTTTCACCTATTTGCATGAAATGGAACATAATTCCTATGCAGATGAAGACCAGCATATCTATCTGAATATGATGCTTCACTGCTTGAAAACTTCAACATACGTGAGTGGAATATCAATAATTATAATGGTAAACGTGTTACAGACAAAATGAACACAACCATTTTTAACTTGAGTTGTGTTGATGAGCATATTAAGAAAATGCATTAAAGAGAATTACGTAATACATGGGCATTTTAAAATCTTAATTTACTTTGTGAGTCATACAATTCATGTCAATTATTTGATGAATTACGCAAATATTGTCCATCTGCGTAAGCAAATAAATTCATAATCGCAAAACAACTAATCGAGATCAGGGATAAAATAACAGCCATGTTTGGCAATTTCACTTCACAACATATCCATATCTGGCAAAAGGCAACTATTTGTTCTGTCAACCACCGATTATCTTGCATTAAAGTTACACGATAAAGGGCGTTTAGATCAACATTAGCACATCCACAAGGAAAGTACTGCAGTGTTCCCACTGCAATATCCAATTATTTCTGAAATTATTCCAAAATATTAATTTCCACACAGCTATGTGAAATTCTATTCCAACTGTTGATCATGCATATGTGAGGCAGCACTTCTTGATGTCACTATTTTCCAGTTCGAATACTTTCTGGTTTGTTCTTCTCTGACAATTTATTTTAAAATTAATATTCTGGATTTACCGTTTCTATAACCGTATCTTCCTGGTATCCAGTACAGTCTAGTACAAGTTGCCTCATAGATCTATTTTTCAGGTTGAAAAAAATTCTCAGTCTCTCATCATAACCCATAATACCTTATGTCCCATCTTATGACCCTTCCCTGCCTAGAATGTTTGCATGTCTTCCCTGTTCTTCGATGATCAAAATAAATACACTCAAGATGCAGTTCTGCTGGAGTACAATACAGTTTAATCATTATCTCTATTTTATATGCTGCTTTGCCAGTTATGAAGTTCAGTATTCTGCCCTGCACGAGTTAGCAATGTAGAGCACTGCATCTACCAAATGCCAATCATTCTTTTAGTTTCTTCCTTAGCTATTTTAACACCAATCATGAAGTGAATTGGTCATTTGCCTTATAAAATATAATACTATGGATGCTGGAAATTTGATGTGAAAAACTCATCAGACCAGGCAGCATCTATGGAGAGAAAGACAGTTAGCATTTCAGGTCAATGACTTTTCATCGGAATTGAAGAAAAATATAAATGTAAGAGTTTTTAAACTAGTGGAGACATTGTATCCAAATGAGGCATGAATAGTTGTATAAAATCCATCGGAATGCAACATGTGCACGACTTAAACATTTCTATATAAAATTTCCTTTGCTATATTTTAGTCTACATACTTATTTTCTCCAATTGAATCTGTAATTTCTGATTACTTTCTGTTCCTTTTACCAATGCCCACCTTGAAAATTTTACAAAATGTTATTGATTCTGAATTGATATAAATTAGAAATCTGTTGAGATGGAAATAAATTGTTCTAGGACAAGATTCAAAGAAGGTCAGGGCCTAACATTTATCTCTATAAAATTCCATAAACAGGTCATTTGTTTCATTGTTGTTTGTGGTTTGGTATACACAAATTCAGTGGCATATTTACTTGGACAACAACAGTGACTGCTCTTCAAAAGTTATCAATTGGCTTTGAAGCACTGAATGCTTTTTTTACTATCGTCTTTTAAAAAAAAATTCTTTGCCACGTGGTTGACCCTGCTAATTGCTTCTGAATGTTTCTGTCATAATCCGAGAACCCATTCCCATATACACTTGCAGGATTTGAAGTTGGCATTTCCACTTCACTTTAAATGTAGTCCATGATCTTCTTCAGATTTAAGGGTTACATTAATGCATCTTTCCTCTTTTCAGTTATGCAACGCTTTTTAACAAAATTATACTCCAGCCTTTTCAAGTTAATTAAGGATAAAAAAAAATTGGTCCATTCTAATTTATCCATAGAAAGTAGTTTATACTATAGGATTCAATTATTTCTTAAATTACTCTCCAATAAAATATTCTAGCAGGTTGCAGGCGAGGAGTCCTGCATCAGGTAACTTTCCAAAGCCTACCCACCCTCTACAAGACACAAGTCAGGAATGTGATGGAATACTTTTCACTTGCCTGGGCAAGTGCAGTTCCAACAACAATCAAGAAGCTCAACATTATTCAGGACAAAGCTGCCAGCTTGATAGGCACCATATCCACAAACATTCACTATCTCTACCATCAATGAAGGGTGGCAGCAGTGTGTATTGTCTCCAAGATACTCTACAGGAACTTAACAAACCACCTTGGATCGTACCTTCCAAATCCAGACTGCTACTATCTAGAAGAATAAGGGCAGCAGAAACATGGGAACAATACCACGTGCAAGTTCCCCTCCAAGTCATTCACCATCATGCAGTGGAAAAATCATCATTCCTTTAATGTCAGTGGGTTAAAGTCCTGGAACTCTCTCCCTAATGGCACTGTGGATGTACGTATACTGCATAGAATGTAACAGTTCAAGAAGCCAATTCTCCAATACCTTCTTAAGGGTAGTTAGGAATGGGCAATAAATGCTGGCCTTGCTAACATCCCATAAACGATTTTCTCACAATTGTTTTCAATATCAATTTCATATGTTAATCACTTCATGTGAAGAAGAAATTCTTATTATCAGTTCTAAAAATACTGTTCACTAATTTGAAATTGTATCTGCTTTTTCTTCTTTCACAATTGAATGTAAAATAATTTCTTGTGAATTTTTGGATGTCAGAGGCAGGTTCTTTACACAGAGGGTGGTGAGAGCGTGGAATGCCCTGCCTGCAGCAGTTGTGGACTCGCCTACTTTGGGGGCATTCAAATGTTCGGTGGATAGGCATATGGATGATATTGGAATAGTTTAGGTTAGAGGGTCCACTGGCTGGCGCAACATCGAGGGCCGAAGGGCCTATACTGCGCTGTAATGTTCTATGTTCTATGTTCTTTTTCCAGGATGGGAGAATCAATTACCAGGGGGCACAGGTTTAAGATGCGAGGAGCAGGGTTTAAACCAGATGTAAAGACAGATTTTTTTATAAAGTAGAGGGTATCTGGAACCAGTTGCCAGGGAGGCAGTATAAGTGGATATGATAGTGACTTTTAAGGGGCATCTTGACAAATATATGAATAGGATGAAAATAGAGGGATATGATCCCCAGAAAGTAAAGGATTTTACTCCTTTCAGGCAGCACAGCCTTGGAGGGCTGAAGGGCCTGTTTCTGTGCTGTAATTTCCTTTGTTCTCTCTACTCTTGGATATTGTATAATTCTGTGGGGTGACCTCTCACATGCCTCCTTGTCTAAGTTCCTCCAGTCTTTCCTTATAACTCTTAATATGAATCAGCTCCATGCCCTTTTCCTGCACTACTGTGAGATTTGGATCACGCTCCTTTGTGATGACTAGAAGATTGCAATAGCTTTTTATTCATTCGTGGGATGTGAGCATCGCTGGCTAAACCAACAATTATTGCCCGTCCCTGATTGCCCTTGAGAAGATAGCAGTAAGCTACCCTCTTGAACCACTGCAGTCTATGTGATGTAAAGACACCCAGACTGCTGTAAGGGATGGAGTTCCAGGATTTTGACCCAGTGACAGAGAAGGAACAAGCAATACTTTTCCAAGACAGGATAGTAGTGGTTTGAAGGGAAACTTCCAGGTGAGGGGGTGAGGGGCGGGGCGGGGGAGGAGGAAGGACGGGTGGTGGCAGGGGGAATGACGTCATGACGCTCCCCTGGCGGCTCATCAGAACTCGCTGCGCGTGCGCGTCTCGTGAAACATCGCCCGGCTGGCCATAATTGACATGTTGATCGTCCAATCGACAGAGGGAATTTTCCGGGCGCTGCGGCCATTTCGGCCAATGGAGGAAGAAGAAGAAGGGAAAGGGGGCGGGGGGAAGGGTGGCTGCTGTCGAGTCAGAGCAGCGCGAGGGGGAGAGGGCGGTTAGAGGAGCGGCTCGAGCCGGTGCTGAGGAGGCGGCGCGAGGGACAGGCTGCGCCTTGGCTTCGCGAGGCACCAGGCTTAGAGCCCGACAGATGTCCGGAGCAGCAGCCGAAAAGGACGAGGAAACTGCACACACCGCCGGGGGCATACCTTGTGGGAATCAGTGTCCGCAGCACGGGGGTAGGGGGGAACCTGTTTCCTCTCTGGTGCTTCAGTGAAGGAGGGAGACTGATAGGAAGAAATTAGAAGCAGAGAATAACGGCGACTCCTGCACTTGAAGAATCCGAGTCCCTGGGAGACCATCTCACTGAGGAGATTGCCGCTGAAGGATGCCTCTGCTCTTTCACACTGTGCTCACGTTTATTTGGGGCATTTACTTGCTCACGCTGTGAAGGGAGTTGTTTGAAACGAATCAGATTTTCCAAAGTTGAGGGAGTTTCTTTGATTTTAAAAAAGCGATTTATTTATTCTTCTTCGTAAAAATTGAATCCGTATACCTCTTCCTCCTTCCCCACTTGTTTCATTAATAAAATGAGGACCTTTATTATTGACGATTGACGGTGGACCGGGGAAACTTTTCTTTCTCACAGAAGTCTGCAGTTAGATCAGAATCATAAGGAAAATATGTTTGCTGTGCGGATGATGACCTTGGCTTCTCTGCCGACTAGACTGTAGATTTGAATAATTAAAAATAAATAAAATCAAAGGCACTTGATTTTCCCAGATGACAGTCCAAAGAAAAGGATTTCAGCAACATAAACAATTATGAAATGTACACGCACGAACGCAGGATGACTATCATCAGCTCAAAGAGTAAAAGAATGAAAAAGGGAAAAAGTTGTTCCTGATGACAGGCTCCTGCACTGAAACTCCCAGACAAGATCCAGGTAATATACTGGATTGTAATTCTACATGAAGAAAAATACTACTTATGGGCAATGAGCATCTTTAATAGTAACTGAGACTGCGTTCCCAAACATCAGTTTTTTATGACAGCTTGTATTTTAAGTTGATTTATTAGTTTGTGACTCGTTTAAATGTCAGTATTTGTGCTGATTTAAAGATTTTTGATGAGAAACCTCTCTAAGTACACCGCAGAGCCAATTTGAAGCACGTGGGATTCTGTTTATATTTCTAAAGCGAGATGACAGTGATTCTCACTGCTGACACTCGCCTTTGCTGCTGTTCCTGTTGCCTGGCATTCAGGACCGCGGGCTACGTGATTGTGAAAGTCGGGTTTCTGAGCCAGCTTCTGTGCCAGTGGAGGAGGCGAACTGCTTGCTTTTCGTCTTGGTAACCACATTAACATGGCGGCAGTAAGGTTCTTCAGCTGTGTTCCAGTTTGGGCTGGAGGGAACTGAGCTGTGAGCATCCTACCTCAGCACACGCTCCCTCCTTATAGCTCACAGTCAACACAAACTACTGGATTTCACACTCCATCACATCAATTACAAAGGCAGGAATTTTGGCATTGGCTTTCTAAAAACACTTACCATTGAAACAATTTTTTAAGTGAGAGTTTGTGATCAATTTTCTTTTTGTCTATAATATTACATGGGATTATTGAATTCTAAGTGGTAACCGATTTCTTTCTTTTTTCCCTACATCCCTCCCCATCCTTTTTTATTATGTCCAGCGGCCCCCCGCTTGTCCACATGCAGGCCAAGAAAAGGTATCTACTAGTGTCATTGGGCGCCTGTCTTTTGCTGCTTTTCTACTTGGGAGGAGCACGGGTCCGACAGTTGTCCCCAAATTTACCTTCATCTTCATCATTGTCATCGGATCATCTTCACAATGTAAGAAATCAGGTCTCAGCACCAATCAGACACCGCTGGCCTGTGTGGATTAACCTCTTGAGCAGCTATTTCAGCTTTGAAGATGGGCAAAATAATGAAGAGGAGGGAACCCACCTTGGTATCAACCCTGGACTTTCTCCAAGGGAGAGAAGAGAGATCAAAGCAAGTGTTTACAAGAATCGAAAATGCAGGATGGAGACTTGCTTTGATTCCTCTCTCTGCCAAAGGAATGGATTCAAAGTATACATCTATCCACTTCAAAAGGGGGAGAAGATTTCTGAAAGTTATCAAAAAATCCTTACTACTATTGAGGGTTCAAGATATTATACGTCAGATCCAAGACAAGCATGTTTATTTGTCCTCAGCATTGATACCTTGGACAGAGATCAACTTTCATTTCAGTATGTTCATAATGTGAAAGCTAAAATTCAAAGCCTCCCATTGTGGAATAATGGGAAAAATCATCTTGTATTCAACCTGTATTCAGGGACTTGGCCTGATTACACAGAAGATTTAGGGTTTGATATTGGGCAGGCAATGTTAGCTAAAGCCAGTATCAGTATGGACAACTTCCGATCGGATTTTGATGTGTCCATTCCCTTGTTTTCCAAAGAGCATGCTCAGAAAGGAGGTGAGAGGGGCTGGCTTATGTATAACAATGTGCCACCAACAAGAAAATATCTGTTGGTTTTTAAAGGTAAAAGATACCTAACTGGCATTGGGTCAGAAACCAGAAACGCATTGTATCATGTACATAATGGAGAAGATATTATTTTGTTAACTACTTGTAAACATGGGAAGGACTGGGAAAAACACAAAGATGCCAGGTGTGATAAAGACAATGAGGAGTATGAAAAGTAAGTAACAAACTTTTATATTTTGATTCTGTTACAGCAGTTGATGAGCCGCATGGAAATGCTTAAGCTGTCATTCATGCAGCGTGTAGTATATGTTCATCCGGTGAATACAGTTATCAGCAATGGTTATTTCATGTTGTCCTTTCTCGAAAGAGAACAAATATTGTTGCTGTTTCTTCATATGTCATTTGTTGATTTTGATGGATATACATATAATGTACATGATTGGTATATTCAAAATCAATTTCTGAAAATATTCTGTAATTCTGCAAATGTTATAAATTGTCACTTTAAAAGTTGCTTACATTTATACAGTAGTAATTATGTCAGGGAATATAATGCTTTTCTTTGATATACTATAAAAAAACAAAATCTTAAATTCATAAAACCAGCTGAAACATTTTAATGGGGCACTTGTATTATCATCCATACATTCCAGCTGAATAGACAGTGGAAATGTTATCTATTGTATTGATAATTTATATTCTGGTTTTCTTTCTTTCTCCATGCCTTTGTTATAGCTAGACTTGACTATACTCATGCTCATCTGACTAACTTCCCATCTTTACCTATAATCTTGTGTTCATTCAAAACTCTGCTGCTTGGATCCAAATCTCATTCACCTTGTGCCCTGACACTCAGTAGGTCCCCATTTAACAAGCACATATTTTAAATTTCTCATCCTTGTATTTAAATCTTTCTATGTCATATCTTCCTCCCACCTAGCTAATTTCCTCCTGTGCTTTAAGCCTTTTCTGCAGCCCTTGAATTCTACTCTCCTGAACATCCCTGCTTTTAGTTGCTCTGCTATTTTCCATACTTTCAACTCCTTTAGTGAGAAGCTCTGGAGTTCCCTCCCTATAGCCACTCAAACTCTGCCTTCTCTCTTTTAAGATATTTCTTAAAACCCACTTCTTTGATCAAACTTTTGGTCGTCTCTATTGATCTTTTCTTCAATGACTTGGTGTCTAAAAATGTCAAAAATGTCTTTTATTGCCATGGTTTTTGTTAAAGCAACTTGGTTTGTTTGTAATGACATTAATACACTCCAAATGTAAGTTGTTGTTGTTGTATTTATTAAGTATTGGTGTTACGAAAATTTCTTATCCACTTTCATTGGATGGGCTGATTACTCAACCTGATGTGGTCGATAAAGAGAAAATCCATTGTCCCTAGATGTAGTGCTTACCAAGACTCTCAAAGGTGTGGCGCTTATGCTAATATAGGTACTAAGGACAATCATTGATCAGAGCTTATCACAAAATAGTTAATTAGATGCACATTAAACTCTTGCTATTGTATTTGTTTAAATAATTGCCACTGAACGAATTGCAGAAAATAGATTTGTAGATATGAAGAATTGGTTATGTAAGTGAAAGATTCCCCCAAATAGGGTGATCAGTAATAGGGACACTTCACCTGTAGTAGACCCCTGAAGCCTACTAAAGTTCTGCCATTCTCTTGGGTAATAGTGAGCTGTATCTCAACTCCATTTTTCTTTTCATTTTCTCCATCACCCAGAACAGCCTCATCTAACAACAATCTATTGATTTGAACTTTGAAAAGTTGGAATTGTCACAGTATCCATAACCTTTTGTGAGAGGATGGAGGGGCAGAGAGAAATCATGGCTAACATGAGGGGACGTAGCTTTAAATTGAGGGGTGATAATTAAAGGATGGATGTCAGAGTTAAGTTCTTTACTCAGAGGGTAGTAAGGATGTGGAATGCCCTGCCTGCAGCAGTTGTGGACTCGTTAACTTTAGGGGTGTTCAAATGGTCAATGATAGGAATATGGATAACATTGGAATAGTTTAGGTTAGAGGTTCATTAGATTCATTCCACTGGTCGGTGCAACATTAAGGGCTGAAGGGCCTGTATTGTGCTGTAATGTTCTATGTTCTAACGTCTCCACTTTTTATGTTTAAAAGTGGATTTCTATCTTAACTGGCCTAGCTGACATGGTAAGATGCTGCTGTTTTGCTCTGGATAATCCACTATCAAAAATAGGATAGATGCAGAGAAACATCAAATTCCTTTGTCATTTTGAAGACCTCTATAAGATCACTGAAGGGAATAAAAGCCAAGTTTATGCAATCTGTTCTTATAATTTAAATTCTATTAAATCTGTGCTGCATCCTTTCCAAGACTAATAAATTTTCCTTCTGGTTTGATGCCCAGTGCTGAAAGCAATACTCCAGATGGCTCTACAAGAATTGTCACCTCACTTTTATATTTCAAACACCTTGAAATAAGTGCCAACATTCCATTAGCCTTTTTGATTGCTGTTTGTACTTGTGCATTAGTTTTTATGCATTCATACATAAATCCTTTTGTTCTACCTCAGTTCCTAGTCTCTCCTGATTAAGAAAATATTCTAATTTGCCTTTCTCTGATAAACAATGGATTATGTTGCACTTATGCACATTACTTGTTATCTGACACAGTTTTTCACACTTTCATATATCTTACTCAGTCCTTCTGTATAAATAGAGCCTAAATTAATTTGTGTGAAATCAACAGGATTCTGGTGACACACAGGATGGCAAATCTGAGCAAGGCATGACCTACATTTGTTCTTTGGCTTCATCATTTTGATTCAGCAAATTTTGGACGTCAGTTAGATGCTATGATTCAAGCTTGTCAGGTCTTAACAAATTTTGACTCAAGTAGCGATCTCGGGCAAAGTTGAACGGTGCAAAGGCTGGAAAACTGTTAATGGTGTGGGGCTTGGACAACAGCAGTCATTGTTGGAGTGAACTTGAATTGTAGCACTACTTCCAACTCTATAAAAAACACTCATATCAGGAAGTTTTAGAGCTTTCTTTTAGCAGCTGAGGATCTGAAAATATTGGTTGGAACTTGTGAAGAGCAAGCTGACTTTAGTCAAATTTTGATCTTGAGGTTGGAATAGTCAGACAGGATTGGCTCATGCCTGTCTGAATGCTCAGTAACACAGGCTGAGATTTTCTGATCTGGCCAATGGCAGGCATTGTCGAGGAAGGATAGGAAAATTGAGAGAGTGGTCAAAAGTTAATTGACTGAAAAATCCCACCCACAGTTTCTGATAGATTCCAGTAACTTCCTCACAACTGACATTAAACTATTAGGGCTGTTATTACCTGTTTTCTCCTTACCTTTCTCTTTTCTTTAAATAATAAAGATGTTTTCATTTTTTTAATCCATTGGCGTATTTCCTAATTATAGACGCATTGGAACATTATTGGCTAACCCATTTGCAATTTCCTATATCTTTTAATACCGTAGGCTGGAAAGCATTGTTTTAAGTCCCATTATTTTCTCCTACACCTCTTAATTTCTTCTCCTTAGTTTATGTTTAGGTTCCTGCACTGTGGTTCTTTTGTGCTTTTTATCCACTGTGAAAACAGATCATAAAATGTCCATTTAATAAGTCTGCTATTTACTTATTGTCCATTGTGGTCTCATCTGCATTTCTTTAAAGGCTCTGCAACTCTCTTTACCACTGACTTTTTCTTAATTTAAAAGCTTTTGTTGTGAATTATACAACATAAACTGGATACTGCAAAGTTGTTTTAAGTTACTCTTATCATGAACTTTATTTCATAAATATTTGAAATGTTATTAAGGTTGAATCATGTAAATATTGATTTTTGTCCAAAGCATTGGTCTTTTACTCTTAGCTGTTTAGTAAAACATTCACCATTATTTGCTGACTTTATCCAATTGTAAACTGTTATTCAAAAGAATATGTCTAATGTACTTCTGTCAGTTAAGCTATTTGATATTTTCCTACAAATTCAATATTTATAAAAATTGCAAAGTTTATAATCAATAACTTGAGGTTATTCAATTGTCACAGAATGTAGTAAATTGTTTATTCAAAAGTATATGTTTCTAGTTCTGTAAATCAACATGCTCCTTTTGATTATTGCTATCTTTGAAGTTCTGTATGCTGTGATGTGCTGCATTTTTGCGCCAATGTACAAGTAGAAATTGGGTTTTTTGTTTATAATTCAGGTAAGCACATTTTTTGCATTAACCTGTTTCACAATTCTGGCCAATTCTGATTTATTGAATGAGGTTATTGATTTTCAATTATGTAGTTTGCTCTCTGGAGGGTCTTGCATTGTGAACATTTCATAGTGAAAATAATAAGTACTGAGCAGGTTAGCATCATAGCACTTTGGGAAGTTGAACACTTATATATTTCAATTTTACCCTATTGTTTCCAAAATAAATCTCAATTTTAATATAAAGTTTATATTAAATTGTGGAGAGATGATAATGCAAGAACAAAGGGCTAACGGTATTTTAAAATGTGTCTCCATAAGAATCCTAATAAAGTTATAGTGTGTATATATATAACAAGTAATCCTAACTTTACATTCTAAAGAAATCCTCACGTATGTTTGTAAGGATGGTTAAGTTGTTAGTTTAATAAGTTTTCAGTATCTTTTTAAAATTTAATTTGATTACTTGGTATATTTTCAAATTGAAGAATTCTTCATGTCGAGCTACAAGTATAAACATACTTGTGCTTAAAATCAATTATATCCTTACTTGGATTTAAGTGGTGTTGGCTGTGTGTTAATTGTTCTCTTCAGTAATTAAATGCATTTTAATTATTTTTATGGAAAAAGCTACTTTGTATAACCCAAAAACAAAATGAACTGTTTTGAGTAAATTTGGTGAATTAAAAATTCTGCATTTTAAAGAAGAATTGAATGGATGTTTATGAAAATGAAGTGAAGCTTGTCATTTGGATTGTTAATCACCTCTGTGGATAAACCAGAAGGGAAATAGATCCTGGTGCTATGCATTTTGACAATTGCTGCAAGCACGTTAGAAATGGTATACTTCAGTGGATTTTTCTGTGCTTTCATTTTGGACCATTTATAAACATTCATCTCTATAACTCTAGTGATTCAGCAGACTCCTTTAAAATAAATATATTAGCGAGTGTAAATCTTTTCAGTATAATACCTCATGTACATTTTCTGGGAATATAAAATTTAAGGTGAAAAAGAGATATTCTGGATTTATTTTAGTGATCATTTAAATGTCTCAGTGTAGCTTTCCTTGTGGAGGAGGATTAGGAAGTGAGGGGTGGCATATCTTGCTTGGCAGGGTATCTTATGGCACCTGATATCATTTAAACTTCCCTTTCATATTTAAATTTTTAAACATTTTGTGTGGCAAGTTGCTGAAAGTTTGAGCTAATAACACCATATTGAAGAAAATATGCATGTGGTGAGTTTAGTTTGTTTCCAGTGTTCAAATATAGTAAATTTACATGATTAACTGCATTTAATGGTTGTTGTTAATATATCTCCACACACATACTGCATTTTATCCTTTGGCGAACAGTAGGGGAAGGATTTCAGAGCTGATTATTGGCTCATTGAATCATGTTGAACTTTACTTAAATGGCCAACGAATTCTGATGTTGGACTTGAACTGGAAGCTTCTGGTCCAGCAGTAGGAGTGCAATCACTGTGTCACTGTTACTTTAATGGTGACATCTCTGTGGAGTATTGTGGAAATTCTACAATGTCTCTTCCTTGGAATGAATATTACTGCTGATGGACACGAGATTCCACAGCATTTTTCAAGAAGTTCTTCCAATGTTTTACTGAGCATTCCAGCTTAAAACGATACCACTACAAAAATGTTGACTGATGGTTCACCACATTGCAGCTTGTAGAACCTTGCTATATAGAAATGGATACTATGTTTATTACACTGAAACAACTCTTAGCTTAAAACAATTTATTGTATATAAAACACTGAAATACTGTGTTCTGATAAGACATTATATAGACATACATCTTCCTTTTGTTATGACAGTCGAAGGACTTTGAATGTTGTTATAACTATGATGTCTTCATTATAATTGAGTTTTAGTTATTTTAGGGGTTCAATAAGCAAGTAGTGCCGTGTTCTTTGAGCATATTGTGATTTAGAGGTATTCAGTTTATGCTTTCACTCTACAATTTTTTTAACCCTTTCAGCTTTAGAAATGTTTACACCCAGGGTGACGGAAGTAGATTCAATTGTGGGTTTCATAAGGAAATTAGGGAAATTGGATTTGGGAAGCAGGCAGCACAGCAGTTGCACTGCTGCTTCACAGCACTAGGGACCCAGGTTTAATTCCAGCCTTTTGTGACTGTATGGAGTTTGCATACTGTCCCTGAGTCTTGGGTTTCCTCCGGGTGTTGTGGTTTCCTTCCATGGTCCAAAAATGTGCAGATTAGGTGGATTGACCATGGTAAAATTGTCTTTTAGTAATCAAAAATGTGTAGGTAGGGGGATTTGCAGGGTAACTACATGGCTTTACAGGGATGAGGCAGTGGGTGGGCCTACATAGGTACTCCATTGGAGAGTTGGTGCAGACTTGATTGGCTGATTGGCCTCCCTCTGCACTGTAGGGATTCTATGAAAAGCATCAAAAGAGAGAAAATTTGCAGAGCTATAAGGAAAGTGCAGGAGAACGGGGTTAGCTTGCAGAATGCTACACTGACTTGATGGTATGAATGGCGTCCTTCTGTACTTCCAACTGTTTTTAATTGTATGTGATTGTGCATACAGATTAATTTTAGATAGTTTATTAACTAAAGATGGATGATAGAACTTTGATTCACATTTGTTGTTTGTACACATTTATAGAACATAGAACACACAGCACAGAACAGGCCCTTTGGCCCTCGATGTTGTACCGAGCTTTGTCTGAAACCAAGATCAAGCTATCTCACTCCCTATCATTTTGGTGTGCACCGTGTACCTATCCAGTAATCGCTTGAAAGTTCCTGAAGTGTCCAACTCCACTATCACAGCACGCAGTCCGTTCCACACCCCAGTCACTGAGTGAAGAATCTACCTTGGACATCCCTCCCAAATCTCAGACCATGAACTTATAGTTATGCCCCTTTAGTAACAGCTACATCCATCCGAGGAAATAGTGTCTAAACGTCCCCTCTATCTATCCCTTTCATCATCATGTAAACCTCTAAATCGCCCCTCATCCTCTTCCACTCTAAAGAGAAAAGCCCTAGTTCCCTCAATCTTTCCTCATAAGACCTACCCTCCAAACCAGGTAGCACTTTGGTAAATCCCCCCTGCACTCTCTCTAATGCTTCCACATCCTCCTTATGATTAGGTGACTAGAACTGCACACAATATTTCAAATGTGGTCTCACAAATGTCCAGTATAGTTGCAGCATAACCCCACAGCTCTTAAACTCAAAGCCCCTGTTAATAAACACTAACATGCTATAGGTCTTCTTCATGGCTCTATCCACTTGTGTAGCAACCTTCAGAGATCTGTGGATATGAATCTCAAAATCTCTGTTCCTTCACATATTTCAGAACCCTCCATTGACCGTGTAATCTGCATTCAAATTTGTCCTACCAAAATGAATCACCTTGCACTTATCGAGGTTAAACTCCCATCTGCCATTTCTCGGCCCAGTTTTGCATCTTATCAATGTCTCTTTGCGGCCTACAACAGCCCTCCACTCAACCACTACTGCACCAATCTTGTTGTTATCATCAAATTTACTGACCCACCCTTGAGCCCCCTCATCCAAGGCATTAATAAAAATCACAAGTAGCAGAGGACCCAGCACTGATTCCTGTGGTATACCGCTGGTAACTGGTCTCCAGTCTGAAAATTTTCCATCCACCATTAGTTACTTATCCAGCCGATCAAATTTCCCTCTATCCCACACCTCCTTACCTTCTTCATGTGCCTACCATGGAGAACCTTGTCAAATGCCTTGCTAAAATCCATGTATACAACATCAACCTCTACTTTCATCTATATACTTAGTTACCTGCTCAAAAAATTCAAATTTGTGAGGCAAGATTTACCCTTCATGAATACCCTGAATTAAGCTGCATCTTTCCAAATGGCCATAAATCCTATCCCACAGAAACTTTTTCATTAACTTACCAACCACCGAAGTAAGATTAACTGGCCTATAATTAACAGAGTCATTCCTATTTCCTTTCTTGAAGAGAGGAACAATATTTGCCACTCTTCAGTTCCCTGGCACTCTATTTCCGGTTTGTGGGTTTTTTATTTGTTTTTTGCTGCCATAGTTAGGCGCGGGGTAGCTGGGAAGGGAGCACGAGAGTACAAATCAGGTACTCACCTGTGGATCCACCTCTCTGTTCTCTGGAACAGAGTGTTTGGAAATGCTGGTGGCTGTGATGAGTGAGAGAATTTTCAAATCGCTTTTTTTTTCTCTATTTCTGGTTCGTGGGTTTTTTGTTTGTTTTTTGCTGCTGTAATTAGGAGTGGGGGTAGCTGGGAAGGGAGCACGGGAGTGTAAAAAAAAGGCTTCAGTAGACAGCGGACAGCGGAGTGAGCAGGGAGCAGAGTGAGAGCTTTAAGGGCTTTGGCTCGCTGGACTTATGCAAGAGCAGGCCTAGGCAAGGTGAGTTACTGGCTATGTCTTTTTTTCCATTTCTGTGTTCATTACCTCCAAAGGTGTTCAGGAAAATGGCAGAGTCTATGGGAAGATGCTTCAACTGCACGCGGTGTCATATGTGGGAGTTCCTGGAGACAACACATCTCCCGAAAGTCCACATATGCGTCAAGTGTTTGAAGCTGCAGCGTCTGAGGGCCCAAGTTAAGCAATTAGAGCAGCATTTGAAAGATGCATTTTTAGTTAGGGAGAACGAGGCAATAATGGATGGGAAACATAGTAAGATGGAGATACCAGGGCCTTGGCGGGGGGATGTGGAATCCAGACCCTAACAGGTGGGCTACGGTAAGGAAGGGGGAAAAAAAGAAAGGAATAAAACAAAGACTTCCCCAGTGGTAGTCCCCCAGAGGGAAGGAAGGAGGCTAGAAGGGAGATAGTGGTAGAGGATGGGAGGGTTAAAGGAATAGACAGGCGGTTCTGTGGTCAAAAGCGGGACTCCAGGATGGTAGTTTGCCTCCCTGGAGCAGGGGTGCAAGATGTTTCTGAGAGGGTAGAGGGAATTTTGAAGGGCGAGGGGACCCAGGCTGATGTAATTATACAGGAGACAAGTAAGAGCAAGGAGGATATACGAAGGCAGTTCAGGGAGTTGGGGTTTAGGCTGAAGAGCAGGGCCTCCAGGTGGCAATCTCAGGGCTGCTATCAGGGCCAAGTAACAGGGGAAACAGGAAAAATGAGATCCTACAACTGAATGCTTGGCTGAAGGATTGGTGTAGGGCAGAGGGTTTTATGTTTGTAGATAATTGGGAATTATTTGTGAAAGAAGAGCACTTGCATAGAAGGGATGGGGAACATTTAAATGGGAAGGGCATGAATATCTTAGCTGGGAGGTTAGCTGGAGTGTTTCGGCAGGGTTTAAACTAATGTGGAGGGGGGAGGGGATGAGACTGATAGCTCAGCAGATAGTGGGATTGGGAGCGAGATGGTGATAAAGTAAGTTTGGACGAGAGGAAATTCACCAGAAAGAAGGAGGTTCCGAGTAAGCTTGGAGTTCTGGAGTGTGTATGTTTTAATGCTAGGAGCGTAACAGGAAAAACAGATGAACTTAGAGCCTTAATGTTGGCAAGGAACTTAGATGTGGTTGCAGTGACAGAGATGTGGTTAAAGGAAGGGGAGCACTGGCAGCTGAATATTCCAGGGTATAAGTGTTTCAGGCGTGACGAGGAGGGTCGAGAAGAGGTGGAGGAGTGGCATTGTTAGGTAGGGAGCACATCACAGTGGTGCAGAGGGAGGACAATATAGAGGAGTTAGGAATTGCGTCGCTGAAGGTGGAGTTGAGGAATCGGAAGGGGGCACTTACTATGCTAGGGGTGTATTATAGGCCTTCCAGCAGCCCGCAGGCAGTGGAGGAAAGCATGTGTTAAGACATTCTGGATAGATGCAGAAAGAATAGGGTTGTTATAGTGGGAGATTTTAATCTCCCTGGTGTGGAAGGTACCTAGAGCTGGAGGTTCGGATGGGGAGGAATTTGTCAAATGTGTATTGGAGGGATCATTGGAGCAGTATGTAGCTAACCCGACTAGAGAGGGGGCTATATTAGATTTAGTTCTGAGTAATGAACCAGGTCAGGTGGTTGAGGTTGCAGTAGGAAAACGTGGCTAACAGTGACCACAATTCTGTCTACTTTAGGATACAAATGGGAAAAGATGCTTGTTGCTCTAAGGGGAGGTGCTAAATTGGGGAAGGCTAACTGCAGTCGGATAAGGCAGGAACTTATGGAAACTGGGAAGTCCACGTTTGGCATGTGGGATTCTTTCAAGGGAAAACTGAAAAGGTTGCAGGAAAGATATGTGCCAGCTAAGCGGAAGGATGGAAAGGTAGGATTAGAGAGCCGTGGATTACTAGGGATATTGAGGACTTGGTTAGGAAGAAAAGAGAGGTCTAAGCAACTGGGAATGGAGAGAGCATTGGAGGAATATAGAGGGAGTAAGAGGGAGCTCAAATGGGGAGTTAGAAGGGCAAAAAGGGGGCATGAAATTGTTTTGGCGGACAGGATTGAGGAAAATCCAAAGGCTTTTTACTCCTATGTTAGGAATAAAAGGGTGGTTAGAGGAAAAATTGATCCTCTGAGGGACAGAGGAGGGGAACTGTGCTTAGAGTCCAAGGGAATGGGGGAGATCCTGAATGAATACTTTGCATCAGTATTCACAAAGGAGAGGGGCTTGTTGACCGCTCCTGTCTTGGAGGAAGCTGTAGACCAGTTGAGGGAAATATCCATTACAAGGGAGGAAATGTTAGGTAGCGTTAAAACTGATAAATCTCCAGGGCCTGATAGCATTTATCCCAGGCTGCTTAGGGAGGCAGTGAAATTGCTGGGCCTTTGATGCAAATCTTTGCCTCTTCTTTGGACACAGATGAGGACCCAGAGGACTGGAGAATAGCGAATGTTGTACCGTTGTTTTAAAAGGGTAGTAAGGATAATCCTGGAAGTTATAGGCCAGTGAGTTTGATGTCAGTGGTAGGGAAGCTGTTGGAGAGGATTCTTGGAGATAGGATGTATATGCACTGAGAGCATTATGATCTGATTGGGGATACGCAGCATGGCTTTGTTAAGGGGAGGTTGTGCCTTACGAGTCTGATAGATTTTTTGAAGAGGTGACAAAAACAGTCGACGAAGGACGAGCTGTTGATGCCGTCTATATGGATTTCAGTAAGGCGTTTGACAACGTCCCTCATGGGAGGTTAATTGAAAAGGTCAAGGCTAATTGAATACAAGGACAGGTATCTAGATAAATAAGTAACTGGCTTGGTAATAGGAGACAGAGTTGTAGTGGAACTCTACACTACAGGGGTGTTTTTCTAGCTGGAGGTTGGTCACTAGTGGTGTGCCACATGGCTCAGTACTGGGACCTCTTCTATTTGTAATATATATAAATGACTTGGAAGAGGGAGTAAGTGATGTGATCAGCAAGTTTGCAGATGACACAAAGATGGCTGGACTTGTGGATAGTGAGGAGCAGTGTCGGTCAGTACAGCAGGATATAGGCTGGTAGATTGGGCAAATATATGGCAGATGGAATTCAATCCTGATAAATGCAAGGTGATGCATTTTGGGAGAAAGAATGTAGGGGGGATTATAGGATAAAGGGTAGACCTATTAAGAGTGTAGAAACACAGAGGGACCTGAGGATGCAGGTACACAAGTCTTTGAAGGTGGCAGAACAAGTGGAGAAGGTTGTGAAGAAAGCTTATGCTAGCCTTTATAGGAAGGGGTATAGAATACTAGAGCTGGCGTTTAATGTTGCAGTTGTATAGAACATTGGTTAGACCTCATTTGAAATACTGTGTCCAGTTCTGGTCACCTTACTACTGGAAGGACGTGGAGATCCTGGAGAGAGTGCAGAGGAGGTTTACCAGGATGCTGCCTGGTATGGAAGGACTGGGTTCTGAGGAAAGGTTAGGCAAATTGGGGCTGTTTTCTTTAAAAAGATGTAGACTGAGAGGAGATCTAATAGAGGTATACAAGATTATGAAGGGTATAGATAACCAGTGGTAAGCTTTTTCCTAGATTGGAATCAAATATCATGAGGGGCCATGTGCTTAGATTGAGGGGGACAAAGTATAATTTGGATGTTAGAGGGAGGTTTTCCACACAGAGGGTCGTGGAGGTATGGAACGCACTGCTACGTAAGGTGGTGGCGACAGGCACGCTAGAGTTATTTAAGAGATACTTAGATAGACACGTGAGCAGAATAGGGATGGAGGGATATAGAAGACTGATTTAAATAGAGATCATGAGCCTTGGGACGTTCCTGGGAATTGCATAAGTTGTGCATGTTATTGATGTATTTCTCTTTTATCCTACAGGTACTTCGGTCCGCCTTGTTGTCCAACAAGGGGCATACACGCGATGGGTCGTGAGACGGCTGCTCTTGGATTTTTCGAGAGTAGCCTAGTGCTGCACGTCATTGGTGTACGCTTAAACAGGACCAGTTGATGGGCAACATGACAGCTCAGTGACTATCACTGTTGCTGTGCAGATACATTGGTTTGGGCCAGTATCTGTGGGAATTTACGCATTCTCCCTGTGCTTGCGTGGGTTTTCTCTGGGTGCTCCAGTTTTCTCCCACACCCCAAAGATGTGCTTTTAGGCTAATTGGCAAAACAAATTGTCCCTAAATTGTATCCCCAATTTGGTTCCAATGCAGATTTCCATAAACACAGACAAGGGTCACGGGTGGAAACTGGAACATTAAGATGGTGGCATGGGCTTGTTGGGCCGAAGGGTCTGTATCCTGTGCTGTGTTGTTCTTTGACATTGAGGACTCGGAGATCAAAGCCAGAGGCTCTGCAATCTCATCTCTTGCCTGCCTAAGAATCTTAGGATATATCCATCTGGCCCAGGGGACTTATCGACCCTCGGGTTTTTCAAAATTGCTAATACATTTTCCCTCAGAACATCTACCTCCTCCAGCCAATCAGCATGTATCACACACTCATCCTCAAAAATATGGTCTCTCTCCTTGGTGAACACTGAAGAAAAGTAATCATTCATAGCCTCTCCCATCTCTTCTGATTCCATGCACAAGTTCCCACCACTATCTTTGACTGACCCTAACCTCACCCTGGTCATTCTTTCATTTTTCATGCAAGAGTAAAAAGTCTTGGGGTTTTCCATTATTCGACCTGCCAAGGGCTTCTCGTGCCCCCTCCTAGCTCCCCTAAGCCCTTTTTTAGCTCATTCCATACTACCTTGTAACCTTCAAGCGACCTAACTGAACCTTGTTCTTTCATCCTTACATACACTTCCTTTTTCTCTTGACAAGACATTCAACCTTTTTTGTGAATTATAGTTCCCTCATTTGACATTTCCTTCCTGCCTGACAAGGACATAACTATCAAGGATACACAGTATTTGTTCCTTGAACAAGCTCCACTTTTCATTTGTATCTTTCCTTGGCAGTTCCTGTTCCCATCTTATGCTCCCTAATTCTTCCCTAATCACGTCATAATTACCCCTCCCCCAATTATAAACCTTGCCCTCCTGTATGACCCTATCCCTCTCCATTGCAATAATGAAAGAACCAAATTGTGATACTATTTCCAAAGTGCTGTCCCACAAACAAATCTAACACTTGGCCTGGTTCATTACCCAGTACCAAGTCCAATGTGACCTCATTTCTTATCGACTCATCCACATATTGTGTCACAAAACCCTCCTGCACGCACTTTACGAAAACTGCCCCATCCAAACTATTCGACCTATAAGGGTTCCGATCAATATTCGGAAAATTAAAGTCACCCATGATAATTACCCTGTGACCTCCACACCTATCCATAATCTGATTTGCAATTTCCCTCCTCCACATCTCTATTACTACTTGGGGGCCTATAGAAAACTCCGAACAACATGACTGCTCCTTTCCTCTTTTTAACTTCAGCCCATATTACCTCAGTAGGCAGATCCCCTTGAACTCTCTTTTAGCAGTCATTAAACTATCCTTGGTTAACAGTGCTACTCTTCCACCTCTTTTATCACCTTCCCTCTTCTTACTGAAACATCTACATCCGGAACTTGCAACAACCATTCCTGTCCCTGTTCTGACTATGTCTCCATAATGGCCACAGCTTTATGGTTGGAAAAAATTAGTTGTGAATTTAAAAAGTGAAAGCTACAAATATTTTAAATTTAGAATTACTGGAAGTATATGTGGTCAATCAGCATCTTGAAAAAGAAACAAAATAGATTTATGTTTCAAGTGAGACTTCTTGCGATGACTGTGTTCTGATGAAAGATTTCACCCCAAATGTTAACTTGTCTTATTTTAAAACTGAATGGATCTGTTATGTATTTCCAGCATTTTATATTTTGACATTAGAATTTGTAATCTATTAAAAAAGACATAATTACACCACATAATTGTGATAAAATGTATCTATAACTACACTAGTGAATATCAATGCTGTGTTTGCAGTCACGCGGTCTGTATACATCTTTTACCTTATATTCAGTAATGACTTTAGAACTGTGACTTTTTCTTATGGATCTTCATATAGAATTCTAAATATATTATACTCAAAAGAAAAATCTGATTAACTGCAGTGGCATCCATGCTTTGCCAATGTGTCCTTTCCAGGATGCACTAAAAAAGTGTTCTGTAAGTGGAGGGATTGCGGTGATGTGTTGTCATTTTGTTGGTGTTGATAACCTTCACTTTTTGCCAATGTTTTTGAAAATAAATGAGAGTTGAAAACAGTCTTCAATACCAAAGATTATTCTGTTCATTCTCCTGGTGTGAATAGTAAGATACTTATAATATTAAAGGATAGAGATTGCCGTTTCTTGATGTACTCATTAATGGCAGGTGATGGCAGTCTTGAATAGTCTTTAGGATTGCAGTATCCTTTTGCAGAACTTGGACTGATTTTCAAATGATCAAAATTTCATCTTAAAGTCCACAATCTACTAGAAAATGTAAGTACATAACAGTCATTGCATTCAAGTAATTAATTGTGAAGTGCATTGAGATGTTTTTGAAAGATGTGCTCAGATACAGTACAAATGGAGGTGGTCTTGAAATCACTTGGCAAAGTTTCTGTAAATTACCTTGTTCCTGATAATCCAAAAGCCAAATCTTGATTTAGTGACTTCTTTTAAGAATTGTTTTGGATAATGACAGTATCTGAATTGGCAAATTCTGCTTATGTTTAATTTCCATCTCTGTTTAGGCTTGGTATTAGGAATTACTAACACATACATCACACTAACTGAGTCCTTCCGGCCTGATTGACATGATTTTGAATATACTGCAGGACGGGGAAAAAAAAAATCCTTTTCTCAGCTGTTGAAATAGTGGCACAATGTTGCTGAGAATTTTGAGTCGCAGCTTTTCCCTAGCAAATTAAATGAAAAAAACCCTCTACCATTTGATAGTATGAGAGTAGATCATTTTATCTTGTTGACACCTTTCCCAACAATATTATAGTTTGACAAAAAGAAAATCAGTGCATAACTTGCAAAATGACCATGCAAAGAAAACCATTCAGTGATTTAAATACATATGTATGTAAAAAATAGATTTCCATTAACATTCCATCTAGCAAATCACAGCTGAACTGTTCTATAAGGACCATGTGAAGCATAATATTTTTCACCAGTGGAAATGTGGGTGTGTTTCTCCACTAACTAAAGGTATCCTGTTTCAGCTGTTTAAAAAAAACACACCTTTTTGTATTTAAAAGATTCTCATCTCAGGCATCCAGGAGGGGTTTAATCTATGAAGCATACCCAACTACTAGAGAATGCTAAATGGGTAGGCTAAGATAGAGGCAGTTACACAGATCTAGCAGTGGCCAAATGGCTTAAAAAGAGAATGCAGAGGGTTAGCTGGGAATTATTTAAGTTGAATAACATGGTGTATTGAAATAACATTTTAAATCGATAACCTTTCATCGTCAGAACCAGCCCTAAGCTTATTGACCTGAAATGCTAACTCTGTTTCTCTTCACGGTTGCCTGACTTGCTGAGTATTTCCAACATTTTCTGGTTTTGTTTCCAATTTGCAGCGTCTGCAATATTTTGCTGTTGTGTAATTCATTGATGTGGAAGAATGTTGTGTTTATGACTTAAATGGCTTTGTTAAATTTATAGATTTTTATCATTATGGCATTTTCCAGTAGAAGGATAAGCTTGCCAGTTAACCCCCTTCTTTTGTGCCTGGCACCTGAGCCTTCCGAATACAACAAATTTAAATTTTTTTTATATTATCAATTGCTGAAATAGGCCACTCAATCGTTCCTTATGGTCAATGGGAAAACACACTTGTGCTTTAGCATCCTAATAATCCCACCAATTATTTTCTTCCTATATTAAATCTTATCAGTCATTGCACTTCCTCTTTATATACTTTGTTCAACATATTTTGTATTTCCTGTATTACTCATCAGATATAATTGCCCATCCTGGTTTGGTGGCATGAGTAATATTTGAAGTACTAAATATTTGAATCAAGTCATTAATGTAAATTTGAAATAATATTTATTCCAATACTGAACTCTGGGACAGCACACTCATTAATTGGAATCATAGAATTCTACAATGAGGAAAAGGGCCATTCAGCTAATCGAGTTTGCATGACCACAATCTCACTTGGTCCCATCCCCAGAACCCATGCATTTATCCTGGTTAGTCCCCCTGACATTAAGTGGCAACTTAACATGGCTTCAACCTAACTTGCACATCAGATCTACAGATTTGGGCAGCACGGTAGCACAGTGGTTAGCGCTGCTGCTTCATAGTTCCAGGCTTTGATTCCCGGCTCGGGTCACTTCGGAGTTTGCATATTTGTCTCATGTCTGCGTGGTTTCCTTTAGGTATTCCAGTTTCCTCCCATAGTTTCCTCCCAAAAAAATGACCCTTAGTGTCCTGAGGTGCATAGGTGAGGGATTAGTGGGTAACATATGTAGGGATATGCGCGTACGGCCTGGGTAGGATTGTGTTCGGTGCAGACTCAATGGGCCAAAGTTCCTCTTTCTGCATTGTAGGGTTCTATGATTCTATATCTGTGGAGGAAACCGGAGCACAGAGGAAACCCATGCAGACACAGGAAGAATGTGCAAACTCCACACACACTGTCCCAATCTGGGAACCGAACCTAGGTTCCTAGCTGTGCAGCAGCTATGCTACCGTGGCACCCCATCTTCTACCTCAAACAGTGACTTAACTTCCCCAACACTGTTAACCCAATACTGTTAACCATCCTCAGCCAATTTCCTTTCCATTTGCTGCTTTTATCTTGAATTGTCATTGCTTTGAACTTAATTACTTGTTTTTGGCAAATGACATTTGGAAGTCTAACACAACATCAGCTTTTATTCAGTCCATGTGACATATCATTTTCTCCATGTTCCAAAATTCAAGCTAGTGAATAATTTCAGCTTTTTCTCTTCAGGTCATCATTCATCTACTTTATTTAATTTCTAATCCCTGCTGCAACTATTTTGCACTGCAAATTCCTTTATTGTGATTAGTTCATTGTATCCCATTGCATTATTGTTTTAAGATTTTTTTCAAAGTAAATAATGTTATTGGAAATAAACTGATTTAAAGGAAGTAATAATGGTTGTATTGGGACCCTGAAGGATAGTATGCAGAAAGAAAATTAATGTAAAATTAATGTTCTGAGTGAGTATACAGTGAAGAGAATAAGATTTCTTACTGTATATTTTATATACATTTCCTGGTTATTTCTAAAATTGTAAAGACTGAATAAATACCTTTTAGAATGGCTGGATCAATGTCAGTCTGCAATCTTTGAACAAAAGGAGTTCCTCTGGCAGTATCAAAGAAACTTGTACCCTGATATCTCTGAAGAGACACTAATGATCCCCCGAGGGCTGCAGAGCCCAAATTCAAAGAGAACTATACAAAGACCATTTGCGTTTCCTAATCAAGCCTGGCCAATTGGAATCTATTTGTCTGTTTGAATGGGCCCTGAAATCTTTCTTTTCAATTCTTAATTGTTGAGACATGTAACCATCTCGGGAACCAAAACAATGGATATGCGTGCCTTGTCAAAGACAGTGTGGACAGATGGGAGTCATATGACATGGACTTGTAGCTTATGTAACCAATTTTATTGACTTTCAGTGCTGCAAGATCACATCTTGATGTGCATTTCTATTGTGGAATCTTATCTCTATCTGTGGGCTGCAGGTATACCTCCTGTTCCACCACTGTCTCCCTCCAACCTGATTGTGTCCTCCTTCACCTTTGCTAGGGCTTGGCTCATTTGTCTTGGCAAAATGCGCTCCACTTGTCTTGATATCTGGTCTTCTATGATGATTCTTACAGAGACTGGCCAAACTCCCTGCAGTGGCCATTCTTTCCAGTGGCACTACTGGGGCAGGAGAGCTGCCAGCTATCTGACTATCAGGTAGCTCTCAATGACAGGACTTCCTTGAAGATATGGGCAGAAGTTGCAATCCAGACTAATAGCCTAATGGCCATAAAATTGGGTTAGAGATTCTTGGTGATGCAGAGGGGTGGCTTCACTTGACCTTTCAGAGGTGAGACCATTGCCTCCGCATGAAATTCTGGCACTGTTACGTACCATGTATTTAGCAATGAAAAATCAGTTGTTAGTAGTAAGCTTTTTGCGATATGTGCATCAATAAACATAAAACTATTTCTGACTATCAATGATACATTGATCACAGGTATTGCATTTCTCAGACCCTCTTTTTCATTGGCACAGTCTGTTGTTGATAAATTCTCATGGGATGAATAGATAGCTCTGCTACTTCACAGTCCTGTTAATAAGCAGATTACATGTTTGGAAGTTGTGAAAATTGCACATGCAATATGCAATATGTGGTTGTAAGTTATTTTCAATTGCTGTGAGGTTTGAAAAATCCACCAAATTTTCCACAAGTACTAAGGCCCAAAATTAAAGCTTTAGATAATAACTCAATGACTAACTTTAAATTGTTTCAATTGATATGTTTTTTTTATTTGAAGTGTCATTTGGAACATTCCAAATTTCAGTTAGTGAATAAAAAGAGCATTGTTTATTTTTTTGATTCGTTAACAAACGATAATTGCCAAATATTTATGTAGGCAAATTATGTAGGCAAAGAGATTTCTTGAAGTTAAATATTAAACATAAAGCTGTGACAAAGATGACAGTCAGAAGTGACATTTGTGGAGGTATGTGCATAAGTAAAATTTTTAATGAAGTTTAAAAAATGGCTACTACTCTTTGTACCTGTAGCCATCCCACCAAACAAAACAAAATACTTATGGGATAGCACGAATGTAACTGCTGTCAGCTGCATTTTGTGTTCATACAACCGCTTAAGAGAATATAGTATCACAGGCACAACTAGAAATGTGTCCTCTCTCTCACTATATTGGTACAGAATAGTATTTACCAGTGTTTATTATGTAACTTGATCTACATTTCTTATTCTGAACCAAATATTGTAATTTGAACTCAGCATTCAACTCTGCGTAAGTGGATTCAGCAAAGGTGCCCTACTTATGTTGCTAGGAAACTCTACGTGCTTGAATGATTATTTTTTAAAGAGGTATTAGCATTGATACAGAGTTAGCAGGCTTGCCTTTACATCAGAAGATGTGGGTTCAAGCCCTATTTTAGTATGTAGTCTGGACTGACACTTCAGTGTAGTGCTTCGGGTGTGCTACATTACAGGAGGTGGTTGGGATTTAGATTACAATACTGACAACATTTCAGAAGTACTTCATTGCCTGTGCACTTTTGGGTGTATTCAGGTTGTGAAAGCTGGTACGTAATTCCTTCTGCAACAAACACAGAAATCCACAATTTAAAAAAAAATTAGTGTTCTAATGTCCTATTGCTGCCAACCTCTTTTTGCTGGCTCTACCCTTAGACCAACATCCTCTATTGATATTCTTGGCTTCATTACCTACTCTGACCTCAAATCTGTTGCTCCCATGACTCTCCCGTTATTAAAGCTGTCTCTAAGAAGCTAATTTTTCTCTCTGGGGTCAAATAACGTTTTTCTCCTGAGAAAACTATATAATTCCCTGCATAGCTTAAGATTTTCCCAAGTTTTTGTTGTCTGAGGAAATTGCAGAAACGGATAAATAGAGATATAGTTGCAGCAAACAGGAGAGAAAACAAAGTACCAGCAGTAATTTGGGTAAGAGCCTGGTGGTGCTGTATATCTGAATCCAATCCAATGTGGTTTATATTAGTGTCAATTCAGCAACTTAATTCAGGCAGTTAGCAATGACAAATGAAGGTATAGTTTCCGGATAACCTGAAAATTACCACCATAAACAGGGTATTGCAGTTTTGAATTCTGTAAGTATGTTATGGCAGTATTAAATATAAATATATTATTAATGACAAAAATTCTCAAATTGACAAGTTTTTATAGTTTGCGAACCTATAATCAAACATGGTTATTGGCATACCTTGAGTAAGAATGGTTTCAGAAATTCTTGTGGCTATTGGAACCTGATCTTGGTTATGCAGTCTGAGTTGTGTTTTGAAAATTGAGCAAGAAGCTGTAAAGGAAAAAGTTGCTGATTAAATTAATGAAAGATGATTGATAACCACTACTGTCAGGAGTTAATTTATAGTGTATATTATTTCTACAATTTGGTTGTTTTATGTTTAATGCAAATTTTGCAAAAGCTATTTTTTTGGTAATTGCAAACTGCTTTGCTTAAGGTATAATTCCCATATTCTGGCCATATACAAATAAACTTTTATTATGTTGCTTTTGGCTGGGAAGTTGAGACAGTCTGAATCATGAACCTTTCCATGTTTGTGATTAATATTGCTTGGTACAATCCAACACAATTTTAATATGTTAATGTTTTGTGAGTTTTTTCTTTACTTCTGCATTGTTCTTCATAATAATTGTTCAAATTAATTCATTGAAGGAAGCAACTTGAGGTAGTACTTGGTTAGAGGACTTGACTTGAATATTTTCCAACCACTTGAATTGAGATAGACATAGACGTAAAGCCCCACAGTGCACAAAGAGGCCCTTCGGCCCATCGAGTCTGCACCAAACACAATCCCACCCAGACCCTACATATTTTACCCACTAATCCCTCTAACCTACGCATTCCAGGACACTAATGGACAATTTTTTAGCGTGGCCAATCAACCTAACCCGCAGTGTGGGAGGAAACCCATGCAGACATGAGGAGAATGTGCAAACTCCACACAGACAGTGACCTGAGCCGGGAATCAAATTCAGGTCCCTGGAGCTGTGAAGCAGCAGCGCTATCCACTATGCTACCATGCCGCCTGTCCAGAAGAACAACTGCTATGTTCTTCTGTTGTTTCTTTTCACCCTGGAAAGTACAATCTTAAACTTATTGTATGCAAATTTCATATCCATAACATCACTTTTCACTGCACTACTGAAACAGATTGTCTTACGTGGAGTTGCATGTTGTGTTAGCTAATTCTGATCAGCCATGCAGCTTGTCATCCTAAGAAGGAAATCTATATAGGCAGATGTGCCAGAAGCAGATGTTTGGGTGGTATTCTGTCATCTCACAGCCATACTAGTGATGTTCAGTGCCTAAATGTAGACCATAAGGATTCATTGTATGAATTTGCTTGTCATTCAATCGGATCAAACATTGTGTTCAAAGAGGGGTAAAATGCTAGCGTTACTTAAGGTCAGATGTTGGACTTGAAGTTCAGATAATTTTTAAGAACTACTGCTGTTGCAAAATGTCTGGAAGTACAGGAGGGCAGAATTTAGGTAACCTGTCCAAACAAAGATTGCAATGGGTATGGAACCAGCGGTTACAGTGCTTTTAGGTCTGTAGAATGACAAAAGATTGAATAGAGACAGCAGAGAGCTGTGCAATGTCTATTGCCATGTTGAAGCCAAACTCCAAAGGAGTCGGTGTGGCAAACCAATCAGCATCTCAGTTTGCATAACCATCAATGTTTTCTTGTACGCTATCTAATTATGTTCCTCATTTGATTCCATCACTGGTCTCCAAATTTTCCCTCAGGTAAACTAGCAAATGAACCAGCCTTGCTGGACTACTCGTGCTGATATGCAGCCCCAGCTCTGTACTAACTGCCAAGATCTTTGCAGTGTCAATATCTGAGCTAATGGCTATGAGTGCTGATCAATTAATTGAACCTCTTTATAATAGAACTTTTGTTTCTTAACTTGTTCCATTATCCCTTCTTTTAGCCTTGCAACATGAATCCTTTTGTCTTTTAATCTCTTCTGCCTTCCGTTTTGTCTGATAACTTCACTTTTGTTCTTATTCCTCTCTTCATTTGCTTTAAACATATTACTACATCTCTAATTTTTCTTATTTTTGAAGAAGTTAAATGTTAATTTTGTTTCTCTCTCCATTGATGCTGCCTGTTCTGCTCAGTATTTCCAACATATTCTATTTTTATCTTTGTGTATACCAATTGTTTCCAAGCAATTAATATCACTAATAAGCGTTCCTCTTTGATATAGCATGACTTTGAGAATGGACGAAAGGCATACAGAGTGAGATAACCTGCTTGAAGAAAGAGGAGTAATTCCCTCATCTGAATCCGTGAAGAAAATGTGTGATATATCCCCATTTTACTAATGAGGTCCTTATTGCTATTCTCCCCCCCACCCCCTGCTACAGTGATAGCTGCTACTTAAAGCAGAACAAGAACCATATTGCCAGAGGCTGTGAATGCACCAGATGCCTTCAAGGCTGAAGCTGGAGATATTTGCCACATCCTTTGTTCGTCATTCACTTTGCATAAGGAATGCCACAGTGAGGGTTAGCTTTATATCATTCCACTTTGCCAGAAAGAAGCTTGTACTTCCACCACTTCAGCTCTGAAACTGAAAGGAGAAAGGCACAATGATAGGATTGTGGTGATGGCATGGATGAAAAGCAAGAGGTGCATGCTTACATACAAATAGTGAAATTTGAGGAGGAGGATTCGGTACGACAATACTGTCATCTTTGATGGTTTCAGCACACTCCAACGATGCTGACCACTATTTTCTCCACCAGGCCATGGTCATGCAGCTGTACTGATGCCCACTAATTAGATCTTGCTGACTCCAGTTATATCTCACGTTATCATGCAAAAGTGAGGAAGGGTGTTTACGAGTATGGTGTTTGAATGATGTTGCTGTCATGGCCGAATAGCTGGCACTATTTGTGTGTGCAAGTTGTGAATTATACATTTGAGGCTAGTAGTAGTGCCAAACTTGTGTGTGAGGTAAAACTCTGAATGTTTGGAAAGAGCTGTGAGTGTTAGAGGTCAATGGTAGATAAATGATGATGTGGTTCATTGAGCAATGTGCAACTTTGGTTTTTAAGTTTATTTATTACAAGTAGGCTTACATTAACACTGCAGTGGAGTTAATGTGAAAATCCCGGTGTCTGTATGGATACATTGAGGGAGAATTTGCATGGTCAATGCACCTCATCAAAACATTTTTTGGACTGAGGGGGAGAAACTGGGGCACCAGGAGAAAACCCATGCAGACACGGGGAAATGTGCAGACTCCACACAGACAGTGACCCATTGAACCTAGGCTCCTGGTGCTGTGAGGCAGCAGTGCTAACCATTGTGCCACAGTGCTGACTTTATTGCAATTGAAGATCTAGTCACTGATCTTGACCACTTTTGAGGTAATTTCCCTTCTTGTGGCAATGCATCCAATTCCTCAAAGCTAGACTCCTGGCATTGATTGCCATGACTACCTGTTGTACTGCTTTTGGGGAGCATCCTGCCATTTTTTTCTGGATAGATATTTTGCTTTTATACCTTCTAAAATGATGGTGCAGCTTTAGAACTTGTTTCAAATGTTGTTAGGGTATTGAAAACAGGTGAAAAAAAGGGTGCTGAACATATGTTCTTCTGATAAGAAATGCCTGGTTGAAATTTTGGCTTTAGCATGCAATTTTGTGAGCTAATTGATGAATAATTTTATTCATGCATGGCAACCAGAAACTTGCAGATTTAGCTACTGCTGATTAGATGCAATTTTTGTGGAGAGATAGCCGTAGGCTTCCATCTGACCATTGTACCCAATGTGCTGAAATTATAGTGCTTTTTGACTAGCACATAGCAGCATATTGTAGGATGGCTCAAAGATTAAAAGAACAGGTGCACAGATTATTGATGTGGCATTGGAAGTTCTGGTGAAGGAGAGCTGTCCAGTACCTAGTTGAGAAAAGGATGCCACCTTGCCTGTTTCTCTCTTTTGAAACAGCTAATGTTATTCCAGCTAACTTTTTCTTTTCTGACTCTCTGTCCAGGTCAAGGGGGCTATCTATGTTCAAGCACTCCCTTTTTCCTGGTGACTCCTACAAGGTGGAGTAGCATAACATTTATTCTTTCTAATTGAAGTTCTCAAGATAATTTGTGTAATACAGAATTGTAGTGCATGAAATCGACTTCAGTGCCTTGTTTACTCCCAAACAGCTGATTGCTATCAGAGTGTGATTAATTCAGCTAGGATACTGAGGTTGGCTTGCTAGAGTCTGAACTTTGCACTTCAGTCCCTTGCTTCTGATCTATGGGCGTCTGGTGCAGAGGGGAGAGATCAGGAGGAGGACCTCCTCGTGAACCTGCTCCTGGGCCTAGCGAGGTGAGCCAGCAATTGGTCTAGGCAGCGAACAATTGAGGGGGTTGTCTACCCTGACTATCTCCTCCTCTACCGTGGCTATTTTTGTGGCCAGGTGTCCCTAGAGAGGAAGCATGTGGTATCTGGGGGCACAGTTGGCATCCTCCATGCCCACTGGGCATCAGAGGGACTGGGATGTATTACTGACTGTGATAATCATATTTTAATTTGATGTTTTAAGTTTCCTTCCTGCTTTGTTTTTTGGTTTGGGCCATTCCCCCTCCTTTTAAAGAGCTGCCCTTTTTGAGTTGTCCCTCCGTTAATTTGATTTTGTTTATTTCATTGGTACTTAAAAAGAGAGATGAGTACTAATTGATGGTTAAATCAGGGAGTCACATGTTCCCTATTTCAAGCAGGTGTGTCAGAATCCCAACCTGCATTCAGCAGGGAGCAACTAGAGAGCTGGTTGTGTATAAATGTATGGTGTTAAAAAAAATAACTTGGTGATGGGACTTTCATCACCATGAAGTTTTTAGACAGGGGAGAATACAAGTGGAAGCCCATGCCATCTAAATGCTATTCAGTCTCTTTGAGCACTACCTGACCAAACATCTGTTTAATGCACCTCCAGGCAGCCATTTCTAGCATTTGTTTCAACAGTAAGCAGGATATTGTCTTGTACTAAATACAACCCAAACCATTATTTCAGCTTAAGTCTATGTCTTTGATTATCTTTTTATCTCCTTAGCACCTGACATGTTTGGCAAAAATTGTTTTCTTTTACACTTTGCGATTAAGATTGTATTCAGTATTGTTCAACCCCTCATCTGTCTTGTGATGATACTTATCTGGAGGTAGGTAAAGGAAAGCTGCCTCCTGGACAGCTCTGAAGAAATTTGACTCACCCTCTCTTGAACCACTAACACTTGCTTATTAATCATAAGGAAAGGTTTCTTGCTCCTCCTGTCAATACAATTACACCTTCAATGAAAGAAAAGTATGCAAACTGTTATTCTTGTCCTATTCCTGAAAAACTATTCTTCATACTCTCGTTTGTTTGTCTTATTCCTTCAATTACTGCTTGACGCTACACTGCAGTAAGGTAATCATCTCTCTTTAATACAGATGGCAGAGGCATCCAAGCTCCTCCTTGGAGTGCTGCTTCCACCCAGACAGGAATGACAGTGCAAGCATGTAGTTGGGAAAAGTACATAATAAACAGGAATAGAGAGATTTAAATTTTAGCATCTTGCTGCTAAAACTGAGTTTCAATATTTTTAAATATTCAGGAACAGCTGACAAGTTAATGGTCCTGTTTTTCTAAACATTGGACTGCACAGAAATCTATCTCTTTGGAGACCTCTAATGTATAGTATCAAATTTGAGTACAGTACGCTTTTAAAATAAGCCTTGAGCTTTTAAAATTAGTCTCTAGAGGCTTTAAACGCAGCTTGCTTCATTTCTGCTTTCTCGTTACTGAATTACCTATCACCAATCCATACACCCTGTGAAAAGTTTGCACTGGGTTTGTTCATAAAACTGTCTGATTACTACATTCCATTGTTGATTCACTTCTATAATTTTGAAAGTCAGATTGATCATTGGAACGTATTTTCTATATGAGGGAAAATAAAAACTCTAGGACAAAGAAAGCTGTTACTTTCAGTCCTGTAAGAAGTCTGACAACACCAGGTTTAAGTCCAACTGATTTATTTGATAGTAAACGCACAAGCTTTTGTCAGATTTCTTACTATGTTTACCCCAGTCCAACTCCAGCATCTCCACATCATGACTTTCAATCTTGCCATAAAAGATTATAGTTCTTTCCATAAAAGTACCAAAATAATTTTGCATAAAACTGGATGAAACTAACTGCACCCAATTGAAGATCTCTGGAGTTTCACTATCCCAGCAGACTTCATCAATATTTAAATTACTCCCAACAGGAAAATCAGTGCAGATTTGGTGTGCTTTGCCTTCTGGGAGAGGAAAGTCTGCTCTATTAGGAATTCTGCTCCTATATTATTTCTGATGGGAATTCCCAGGTCTGAACCATTCTCTGTATAAAGGTTAAATGAGCTCTTCCCATTTTACCATATCAAAATAATAATTTTTGATAGCTCTATTAGGCCTCTTCAACTTTTCTGTTGGCATGAAATATTTCACTTGATAATGAAAGTCACTTGTTCCTAATGTCATTTTAGTGAGCTTCTTCTCTATAGTCTCTTTCCTTCCTAAGGTAAGATATCCAGGACCAGCTTTCTATCAGAGGTAAGAATTGGGAGATGGGGCTCATTCTGCTATTGGAATCCCATAGCTGACTTGGGTCTGTCGGAAGATAGAATCTTCTGGGTGCGGAGATAGCCTGTCAGGCAGGTGGACTGAGTCAAAGGGAGGCATGTTAAAAGGTCTGTTTTTGATCCCAAAAAGCTTTCGTTCTCAGTCAATAAACAAGACTTCAGAACTGTTATCTCAACAAATATTTAAACTGATTGCAGAAAAACAATGGAAAAAAATTAATCATTTGCAATTGTCATACTAGGTTACCTTACAAAGATTTGAAATATGCTCTGCATTTTTATCCATTAGATTAAATTTATAACTTAGCTGAAGACTTTTTATATTTACATATTTAGTGTGACAGCTTTCTAATTGTACAACCTGGCAAATGTACTATTTAAGGGCAGTTACATCATCCTATCACAGTACTGCATAACTTACCCGACTGAACATAGATAAAGTTCATGCTACAGCGTCCTTTGGTGAACTATAAAGGAGGAAAAACCATCTTGCTTACCTGTTAAACACTTTCTGCCTCCAATCCAGTGTCTATGACTCCGTGCTGTTGGTGTAAAAACATGTGCTAAAGTCCAGCCAATTCCATGAATATTTAAAAAAAATACTTCGGCTGGGCTCTCAATGAGCACATAATCCTGTCACGTTCTTACTACAGAAAAGTGGGAATTCTGGGGCCAGCATACTCCTCTGCCTTTGAGAATGGCTGAAGGTGGGAACAGAGGCAGGACCTCCAGCTGCCCTGCTCTGTGGCAATTTTGTTTGGGTCTCAAATGGGACCTTGAAAATCCTAGCCCCAAAATTAGATATAATATCATTGTAGCTGTACCAATGATTTGTGCACATTTAGAATGACTTCCTTTTATATACTGCTTCTTTATTATAAAATGGTGGACCTGATAACTTGTCCTCCCTCTTTTATTTCTTTAAATACCATTTAGCTTACACTTCCCTTGTTTTGCTTCCAGCCAAATTATGTAATTTCATACTTATTTGCATTACACTTCGTTTCCCATCTACCTGCCCATTCCACTGACCTGTCAAATTTTCTTACTGTACTGTAAGATAGAGAAGAACAATGATTTCAATACTTCTGAGGGACGTGACTGTTTATAACTTTCCAGGTCATAAAATTGTGTTTTGGCTTCAGTTGGATTTGTAAAAGCACTCAACAATTCAGCAACCTTTTCTAAATAAGCTATAATTAAGTTGTTTGTTTCCAGTTATAAATGAATGGAGAGTTTACTGTATTATACAATGTATTAAATCTGTTTCTATCAAACTATTCTACATGACTACACACTGGCTTTCAAAACAGGCTTCACTTTTAAATTACTGAAGTGTAGCATATGTATTCATGCTTAAAATAGGGAATTTTGCTTATTTGTAGCTAAACAGTAGCATTGCTTTAAAAGTAAGTGCATCATATTGAGAACATCCATTAAAATTTATTAAGGGAAATTATAAAATTGCCCCAACTCCACCTTCAGCCAGTTGTTACTGTACTTTTAAACACAGTTGAATAAAATTACTGATGAAACAACTGCAACTAGTATTGTTCTTGTTAGCAACATCTCTTGAGGGCTAACAGCCACTGTTATTGTAAGCAATTAAACATGGCACTGTTTGCAATATGTATGTGTTACAGGTTAGAACCGATTATCCACCAGAGAGTGATGAAAAACATTTTTTTGTACTGCATGTACTTGTTTTTACCATAGGAACATAAGAAATAGGAGCAGGAATAGGCCATCTAGTCCCTCAAGCCTGCTCCGCCATTCAATAAGATCATGGCTGATCTGATAGTGGGTTCAGTTCCACTTGCCCGCCCGCTTCTCATAACCCTTAATTCCACTATTGGTTAAGAATCTTTCAATCTGTGACTTAAACACATTTAATGAGAGAGCCTCTATTGCTTCATTGGACAGAGAATTCTAAAGATTCACTACATCCTCAACTTTGTTCTAAGTTGATTTCCCTGTATTTTGAGGCTGTGCCCCCTAGTCCTTGTTTCCATTGCAAGGAATAACCTCACTGCTTGTACCCTGTCTAGCCTCTTTATTATCTTGTATGCCTGTATAAGATCTCCCTCAACCTTCTAAGCTCCAATGAGTACAGGCCCAGTCTTCTCAATCTCTCCTCATAAGCTAACCCCCTCATCTCAGGAATCAACCTGGTGAACCTTCTCTGTACCTCCTCCTAAGCTAATATCCCCTTCCTTAAATAAGGGGACCAACATTGTACACAGTATTCTAGGTGTGGCCTCACCAGTACCTTGTATAGTTGCAGCATGACATCCCTGCTTTTATACTCCATCTCTCTCGCAATAAAGGCCAACATTCCATTTGCCTTCTTGATCACCTGCAAACTGAGTTTTTGTGATTTATATACAAGGACTCCCAAATCCCTCTGCACAGTAGCATGTTGTAATTTTTCACCGTTTAATAATCCATTTTACGATTATTCCTTTCAAAGTGGATAACCTCACACACTTTCCAATGTTAGACTCAATCTGCCAGATCCTTGCCCACTCACTTAGCCTATCCATATCTCTCTGCAGACTTTCTGTGTCCTTCACGCAATTTGCTTTCCCACTCAGCTTTGTGTCATCCACAAACTTTGTTACTCTACACTCGGTCTCCTCCTCTAGATTGTCTGTGTATATGGTAAATAGTTGAGGCCCCAGCATTGATCCCTGTGGTATGCCACTCGTCACTACCAAGAAGAAAAGCACCCATTTATTCTGACTCTCTGCTTTCTGTTAGATAGCCAATCCTCAATCCACGCTAACACTTTACCCTCAACTCCACATACCTTTATCTTATGCAGCAACCTTTTATGAGGCACATTATCGAATGCCTTCTGATAATTTAAATACACCCCTCTGTCAACCGCACTTGTTATATCCTCATATAATTCCAGTAAATTAGTCAAACATAACTTTATGAATCCATGCTGCGTCTGCTTGATTGAACTATTCTTTTTCAGGTGGTCTGCTATTTCTTCCTTAATGATTAGATTCCAGCATTTTCCCAACTGCAGATGTTAAGCTAACCAGCCTACCTTTTGCCTCTATCCTTTTTTAAACAGTGGCATTACATTAGCTGTTTTCCAATCAGCTGGCACCTCCCCAGAGTTCAGGAAATTTTGATAAATTACAACTAATACATTTGCTATTACTTCTGATGTTTCTTTTAGTATCCTGGGATGCATTCCATCTGGACCAGGGGACTTGTCTACCTTTAGTCCCATTAGCCTACTCAGCATTACCTTTTTAGTAATGGTGATTGTTTTAAAGTCCTCACCCCCTCTTTAGTAATGGTGATTGTTTTAAAGTCCTCACCCCCTACAGTTCAATGACTGTCAATTATTGGTATGCTATTTGTATCCTCCATTGTGAAGACCAACACAAAAAACTTAAGGCCTCAGCCATTTCCTCGTTTCCCATTATTAAATCCCCCTTCTCATCTTCTAAGGGACCAACATTTACTTCAGCCACTCTTTTCAGTTTTATATATTTGTAAAAACTTTTACTCTGTTTTTATATTTTGTGCTAGTTTACTTTCATAATCTATGTTTCCTTTCTTTATTGTTTTCTTAATAGTTTTTTTTTAAAAACTTTCCCAAACTTCTAGTTCCCCACTAATTTTGGCCACTATATATGTGTTGGTTTTTAATTTGATACTCTCCTTTATTTCCTTTGTTATCTATGGCTGGTTATCCCTTTTCTTACATTCCTTCTTTTACACTGGAATATATTTTTGCTGAGTACTGAGAAAAATCTCCTTAAAAATCCTGCACTGTTCCTCAACTGTCCCACCAATTAGTCTGTATTCCTAGTCTACTCTGCCCTCATCCTATTGTAATCCCCTTTGTTCAAGCAGAGGACACTGGTTTGCGACCGTACTTTGTCACCTTCCATCTATTAGAAATTCAACCATATTGTGGTCATTCATTCCAAGAGAATCCCTCACGAGGAGATCATTAATTTTACCTGTCTCATTACACAGTACCAGATTCAAGATAATCTGCTCCCTCATAGGTTCTGTAACATATAGTTTCCTCAAACAATCTCAACAGCATTCTAAGAACTCTTTCTCAAGTCCACTGCGTCCAACTTGAGTTGACCAATCAATATGGAGGTTAAAATCCCCCATGATTATTGCTGTTCCATTTTTACATGCATCTGTCACTTATAGCCCGCTCCACCTCGAAATTATTATTTGGGAGCTTATAGACTATGCCCGCCATTGACTTTTCCTCTCACTACTCCTTATGTCCACCCACCTTGATTCCACATCTTGCTCCTTAAAGCCTATAGCATCTCTCACTACTGCCCTGATATTATCCTTAATTAACAGAGCTACCCTACCTTCTTTTCCTTCCTGTCTATTCTTGCGAATTGTCTGACACTCCTGGATATTTAGTACCCACCCTTGCAACCACGTTTCTTAATGGCTACTAGATCATACCCATTTGTACTGAGTTGTGCCGTCAACTCATTCATTTTGTTTCGATGGCTACGTGTATTCAGGTAAAGTGTCTTTATATTAGCCTTTCTTACCTGGACCTGATTTGTTAGTGCATTCCTTTGTTTTCATGCTATGTCCCTTCCTGTCACAGACTGTTTATTCTTCCTCAGACCATCTCCCTGCACTGTGTTGACCATCTCCCCTCTCTCGCTTGTCACCTTTTTTACTCTGCCTGAAGTTAGATTCCTGCCACCTTCTATGCTTTCTGTTCTATGACGTGATCTGGAAACTTTACTAACCTCTCCTGAGCCTTTGGCTCATTTGTGATTTGAGGAATAGTTGAAATGGTTACCGAACCAGTGATATTAACTAGTTAAGATTGATGAAGACAGCAGTGACTCTTTCCTTCATCCTTCAGGGTAAAGATGGTCACATTCATCATCTGTTTGGAAAGGTTCTGGTGGCTCCATAGGTGACTGTTAAGACTGATCTGTACTTGGAAGGTTCTTCTGCAAATAAAATGAGATGCCACAGTCTATTGAGTTTTGAATGATTTGCTGGCTCGGGATTTTCTCTCTGTTTCTTATATACAGTTGCTTTTTCTATTTTATTGCGCCAGGTGCAGCAATCCTGGGCAAGCGTTTCCTGGGATTTGAAGTCAATATCAAAACTTTAAGTGAAACCTTGAAGATGTTGTTATAATATTTCATTTGACCACCATAAGAGTGCACCACAGGTTCAGCCTCTCTATGGAAGAGCCACTTTAGTGAGCAAGTGTTAAGCATTCTGGCTACAAGATCAGCACAACCCTGTTGTGACCATCTCAACATCGTGTGGATGCTTGGCATGTCAGCTCAGATGAGTACCTCAGTGTTTGGTATTTTGTCCAGCCATCTGATCTCCAGAAGCTTCCAAAGGCAACTTAAATGAAAGTGGTTGAGCTTCTTGTCATGAAGCTGGTATGCAATCCAAATATTGCCAATGTAGCTTAGAGTATTGTTCTATACACTTCTACTTTGGCAGACAAACTTGTTTCTCTTCACTCTCAGACTGATGTTTAAAGTCTGTTGAAGGCTCAGCCATCTATGACAATTCATGCAGGTGTCTCATTGTCAAGATGGACAGCTTGAGAGTGCTGTGCTGAGTTAAATGAATTTGTCTGCTGCTCACAGGTTCTCATCATAGGTTGAAACTTTGGGCTTGAGATAGATAGGGAGGGTGATGACTTGGTGGTATTATTGCTACATTATTAATCCAGAAACTCAGCTAATGTTCTGGAAACCTGCTTTTGAATCCTGCCATGGCAGATGATGAAATTTGAATTCAATAAAAAAAAATCTGAAATTAAGTATCTTCTGATGACCATGAAGCCATCGTTGATTATTGGAAAACCCATTTGGTTCACTAATATCATTTAGGGAAGGAAATTTGCTGTCCTTACCTGATCTGATCTATAATGTATCTCTGGAGCCACAGCAATGTGGTTGACTCTCAACTGCCTTCGGGCAACTAGGGATGGGCAATAAATGCTGGCAAGCCAGCGATCCCATGTCCCATTAATGAATTTTAAAAAAACGGCTTTCGTGGAGCAGGTTGGAATGTTATTACAGTTTCCTTTTTGCTGATCATAAGGTCAAGTTGTCCAATGCATCTGAGAACAAGTCTATCATTTTACATGTTCAGCTTTGAACCAACAGCATTAGCAAACAGAAAGTTGTGATGTATGTCCTTGGAAACTTCGGTATTTGACTGAAGTCATCTCAGATTGAGTACTGTCTAGCCTATGCAATATCTGATTGCAATGCCAGGACCACATCATGGAAAACATTTGACAACACAGTGCAGAAAACATGCTGAAGAAGTTGGGGCTAGCATGCGGCCTTGCTTAACTCTTAGTAACTGGGAATTAGTCAGAAGACTCATCATCGTTCAGGACATGTGTAAGTATGCCTTCCTGGAACTTTGTAATGAGCTTCTTAGGGCAGCTGAATTTCTCTCACCTTCCAAAGGCCTGCATGTGCCTTGGTCAAGTGAATTAATATGGTGTAAAAGTCCATATTCTGTTCTTGGTATTTTTTCTGAAGATATCTAACAGCAAACACAAAATAAGTGGTTTCTCAACCTTTTCTGAAACCACACTGATTCTCTGAGAACGGATCCTGGTTGGGGTGCAAAAAGGCTTCAAAGAGATTTAGACAGATGTAACTGAGTGGGCAAGAATGTGGCAGGTGGAATCTAATGTGGACAATGTGAAGTTATTCACTTTGGTCAAAAAAACAGAAAGGAAAGGGGATATTTTCCAAAAAAATTGCAGTGTTGTTTCTAGTGAGAAAACTGGCATGTTTCTCTCCAGATCTTAAGACACTACGTTTTAAAAAATAATTGAGAGGATGTTTAAAAAAAATTTGACGCAAAGATGAGTGGAAAAGCGAATTGCGTAAAGGGCACGGAAAGTCTGCAGCGAGGTCTGGACAGGCTGAGTGAGTGGGCGAGGATCTGGCAGATGGAGTATAATGTTAGCAAATGTGAGGTTATCTACTTTGGTAGAAATAATAGTAAGAGGGATTATTATTTAAAGGGTAAAAAGCTGCAGCCTGCTAAAGTGCAGAGGGACCTGAGGGTCCTTGAGCACAAATTGCAAAAACCCAGTCTGCAGATGCAGCAGGTGATCAAGAAAGCGAATGGAATGTTGGCCTTTATAGCGAGGGGGATAGAATATAAAGGTAGGGAGGTCTTGTTGTAACTGTACTGGTGAGGCCACGACTGGAATACTGAATGCAGTTTTGATCCCCGTCTTTGCGAAAGGACATATTGGCCTAGGAGGGAGTACAGAGAAGGTTCACCAGGCTGATATCGGAGATGAGGGGGTTAGCTTATGAGGAGAAATTTAATAGACTGGGTATGATGAATTTAGAAGGCTGAGGAGGGATCTTACAGAGACATGTATAAGATAATGAAGGGGCTAGATAGGGTAGAAGAGATCCTTTCTGCTTAGAAAGGATAGCAGAACTAGAGGGCACAGCCTCAAAATAAGGTGTAGAGGGGGACAGTTTAGAACAGAATTGAGGAGGAACTTCTTCACTCAAAGGATGGTGAATCTCTGGAATTCTCTGCCTGTTGAAGTGGTGGAGGCTACCTTGTTGAATATATTTCTGTTAGACAAGAGAATTAAGGATTACGGGGAGAAAATGGGAAAATGGAATTGATTCATTTCAGATCAGCCATGATCTTATTGAATGGTGGGGCAGGCTCGAGGGGGTAGGTGGCCTACTCCTGCTCCTATTTCTATTGTTCTTCTGTCTCAGGCTGTCATGTCAGAGGCAGGGCCTAAACACGATTAAAGAGTGCCCCAATCAGAACCAGCCCACCACAAAGGTCTCCTGTGTCCACTCTCTCCACTTCTGATCGGAGTCAACACCTCTACCCCTTTTCCCTGATCATCAGCCCTTCATCCTCACACCTCCACCCCACTCGTCAGCAGCCATTGTCAATATACTCTGCTCCTCCATCTGTCCAAAACCAAATCAAATGAATCCTGCTCCTCCATGAGGCTCCGAGTGGGGCCAGCCCTAAGCACTGGTTGGCAATGCTAGGCAGGCATAACGTCAATCTGGCTTTGCCATGGTGCAATGTCAGATGGCACTTACTTTTACGACCCTAGGGAGACCCTCACGATAGGTTTACATCTGGATGAACTTGTAGATTGCCTGCTGAATATCCGGTGAGGGGGCAAGTCTCGGGGAGAGAGTTTGCTAATGTATTAAAATAAACCTTCTGTGGTTCAAGGCATATTTCACGCCACTCTACTTGCGAGGGGCCAGTGAGTTCGGAACTCAGAAATTCGCTGGTGTGAATTTCGTTCTCCTGTTTTGAGCATGTGCAGCTATTCCTGCAGATATAGTGCAGGTTCAAACTTGTCCCCACAAAATATTTTTTTAAATGGAGTGAGATTGGGAAATGTCGATGTTCGTAGGAACCTGGGTGTTCTTGTTCATAGGTCGCTGAAAGCTAAAATGCATGTGCAACAAGTAATTAGGGAGGCAAAGCCTTTTTTGCAAGGAAATTTGAGCAAAGGAATAAGGAAGTTTTGCAGCAGTTGTAAAGAGCCTTGGTGAAACCACATACAACGTATTGTGTATGGTTTTGGTCTCTTTATCTAAGGAAGAATATATTGGCCATAAAAAGTGTGTAACAAATGTTCATCAGACCAGGGCTCGTAGGATTTTCCACTGACGAAAGATTGAGGAGACTGTACCTGCATTCTCAAGAATAAGTGATCTCAGTGAAGCAAATAAAGTTTTTATTTGGCCTAACAGAGTAGATGCAGGAAAGATGTTTCCCATGGTTGGAGGGTCTTGAACCAGGAAACAGGCTCAAAATAAGAGGTAGGCCATTTAGGACTGAGCTAAGGAGGACTTTCTTCATTCAGAGGGTGGTAAATCTTTGGAATTCTCTACGTCAAGGGGTAGTGAAGGGTCAGCAATTAAATGTGTTTAAAGATAGATTTCTAGATACCAATGACAAAAGATATGAGGATTGTTAAATGGTAGAGCAGGCAGGATTGAGTGACCTACTATTACTCCTGTGTTCTTATGAAATGTAGCCCTCGGTACTTTAGAAAGATTCTAGTGAAGGTTTTGTCAGCAATGGAGAGGAGTGAGTTTCCTCTATGATTATTGCAAGGTTAGGAAGTTTCTTTCCCTTTCTTTTTAAACAGTGGACAATGGAGGCATATTTGTATCCTTGTGGAAAGGTTCCTTGTTCCACATAGATGTAGAGCGTTTAGTGAGCTTCTTAACTGGGCATTAAACTCAACTAGGTTAGTATCAGCCCCAAAGCTTTGCTGCTAGACAGGCATTTGATTGCATCAAAAGAGCAATTGATGGCAAGCTGTGGCAGCTGTGCATTGCTTCTTCACTGATGCATGGCCTGTTGAAGATTGGTGAAAATGCTCTGCCCATATTTCTAGAATTTGAGCTTTCTCTCACCCATTGGCACCAAGAATTGATGATGAACCAGTAGAATGTAGCCTATAGATAGATTTCAGAATCTCTTCCAGAGTTTGTGGTCTGTATATGACTGAATTTTTTAAAATTTAATTTGATGTATTATTGCCACATGTATTGGGATACAGTGAAAAGTATTGTTTCTTCTGTGCTATAAAGACAAAGCATACCATTCATGGAAAATATAGGGGAGAAGGAAAAGAGAGAGTGCAGAATATGTTACAGTGACAGCTACTGTGTAAAGAAAGATCAACTTAATATGGTTGGCTTATTTAAAAGTCTGATGGCAGCAGGGAAGAAGCTATTTTTGAGTCAGTTGGTAGGTGCTGTCAGGCTTGTGTCTTTTTCCTGATGGAAGAAGGTGAAAGAGAGTATATCCAGAGTGCATGGGGTGCTTGATTATGCTGGCTGCTTTTTGAAGCATAATGAAGTGTAGATCAAGTCAGTGGATGGGAGGCTGGTTTGAGTGATGGACTGAACTTATGTTCACAACCCTGTAATTTCTTGCGGTTTTGGTCAAAGCAGGAGCCATACTAAGTTGTGGATAGAATGCTTTCTATAGTGTTCATCTGCTTTCTGATTTGTTAGGCATCTTGCACTCTCAGTCCAATGGATGTTTTGGTAGATGTGCTTGAATCGTAACTACTTGTCATGGAGGAAAACCATGTAAATGCAATATTTCTCCTCCAGTGGTTTTTGGATCAAATCAATCTTGACCTTTGGTAGGACCAAAGTTTTCCAGGACAATGGAACACTATGTCCTGAAGATCTTCCAGTTATTGTCAATGCAACAAGTGTCGATTTTTGTTGAACAGCAGTAACTTTCCAAAAGAGATTCCTTTATGACTATCTGTTGGAGCTTTGAGACATTGAAATGTGACTAGACTTTTGTGCATTGGAAGATCTAAGGGGATAATTCTTGATGCTTTGAAATGGTAACACTGAAGTCAACTCAGTTGTAACTGCTGTACATGGCTTTTATTACACATACATGTTATCTGTCCCCCTGTCTAGTAATGACCTAGTTTATTAGATATCATTGCATAGAATAGGGGTGCATTCAAGATGCCTTGTGATTAGGAAGGAGGAAAGCTGAATTGTTCCTTAGTGTCCAAAGTTTAGATTAGGTATTAGCTATGGTAAATGTGTGGGGTTATGATAATAGGATGCCCTTCTGGAATGTTGGTGCAGACTTGATGGGCTAAATCACCACTTCTTGCACTGTAAGAATTCAATGATAGTAGAGAGGTGAGCAGTGTGGTCCTAAAAATGGCCACTAACAGAGCTGCTGAGCTTAAGTTCTGTTTCATTCCAGTAAAAATGATCTTATGGCCTGAGCTGCCTGTATGCAGATTCACAGCTACAGTTCATTGTGAATCTACACCTGCTGCAATGTCGCTTGCCCATCGCTGTAGGACTTGTGACAGACAGATGATGAATGGCAGATGATAAGGTGCTTAACATGACCTACAAGTGAATTATATTCTAATGAGGGAGAATAGTGATATTGTCAGCCTCACACACTCTCATTCTGACTTGATCTGGTGGCAAGAGGGATGTAGATGGCTAAAGATAGATCCGGATACAGTGGATCATCTTTTATGTCTTATTAAGCTCCACACATTCCACAAAATGTGCCTTCAAGATCATTGGACCTTAGATTATGTGTAAGGGTAGTGAGTGTCTGAAGTGATATTTATCATTTGGATATGGAAAACTAATAATAAGTTGTTTAGTCATAAATGACTTATAAATGTCTTTCACATAGCAAAAGGATCATGAATAATCCAGCAAAATACAGAGTACTGATAGAGGATAGTGATGATTAGATTATGCCATTGAATAGATATTTCTGCTTGTGAAGTGACTAAATTTTCAGCATATGTTTGGTCAGCTCATAAATTGGCCTTATGATAGTGCCAATATAATGCATAGACATAGATAGATAGAATCCTTACAATGCAGAAGGAGACCATTTGGCACATCAAGCCCGCACTGACTCCCCTATTGTCTTACCCAGGCCCGCTCGAACCCATCCCTGTATTCCCACATATTTACCATGCTAATTCACCTATCTACACGTCATGGAACACTTGAGGGGCAATTTAGCATGGCCAGTCCACCTAAACTGCAGATCTTTGGATCATTAGGCTATAATACAAGTAATGTAATGATTCTTATGCCCAAAGCCCCAATTGTTAGGCTATAATGTCAAATAATTAATGTTTTTGCATTTTTTATATTTGAATTGCAAGTAATTCGTGATGAACATTACTGGTTTATTTGAATTACTCTTTGTTTTCTCAGAGATGATTGTGTGATACCTGAAAATCTTTTAAACATGAATTGAATATTCAGTTAATTTGCACCTCCCACCTCTAAAATGCAATTGGCTTTACTGTGATTCACAATTTGGTGTCTAAATATAAATAAAATATAACTTAGATTTTCTGTGGTACAGAATTAAAGTGATAAGTATTTGCTTTATTCATTTCTGTGTATTTGAACAATCTATAGTTATATACCATCATGGCAAAAGCTATTAATATTTTGTCATTGATAACTGAGTTAATATATTTAGGGTTAAGATAGAGCTGTCAGATGTGACATTCAAAAGCATGCTGGTTGTGGAATTGCTGGATAAACATGGAAATATCTCAGTGTTGGCACCTGAATAATGATGACATCATCAGTACGGAGATGTAGAAAATACATTAGACCCATGGGATGTGATTATATCCCATGCGTGAGCTGACCTGAGAGTTCACAGGTGCAACAGTTGTAACTGAATTATGTTGTGTGTCATGAGTGCAATATAAATTGTGTCTTATGGGACTTCATAATGTATTCCATTTATACACCATTTTAAATTGTTAATTGCAAAAAAATTTAAATATATGTTTACTGCTGAACTGTACTGATTCCACTATGAACTACTGTCATCCAACAATAGTTTTAACTTCAGACCATTTTCAAATGCCTAGGGTGTGTGGGTAGATACACAAATTTTAAAGCAAATACAATTCCAGGAATAGGAATATAGAAATGTGAAATTTGAGATGTGTTAAAAATATTAGATCAAGGTGCCATGATAATCTATATTTAAAATGAGAGAACATTAGATATCTGTTGATGGCTTATAAGTACTGTAGCTATTGAAAAGGATTCAGAATATATCATAAGCTGGAAGACTGAATATAAAAATGGACCTTGCTTATTTGCTCCACTGTGATATATGTATGGATACTTTGATATGTACTTCATGACTTTTTCAGAAATATTCTGTGGTTACTTTCCAAAGTAAATTGAGGGTCATTTCAATATCTGCTAAACACAATTAAAAGTTTGTTTATTTAACTGTATATTGCATCTTAAACCAAAAATTATATTTTCAACTATTCATTAATGATCATTTAAATTCTTATGGATTGGAGTTTCCTAGCTTAATTTTAATTTGGCTACAGAGATGAGGCAGAGCCAGTGTATTGGTTTGCTGGCATGTTCCCACCTAAGGGTTGATTAGGGCCATGTTGCCAACAGCAATTGTAATTTTGCAGTTGGTACATGGTCCTCCTTTACTACTAAGGCTTAAGAGTGGCTAGGGGAGAGATGCAGCCTCATGGTGGAAGACTTGTTTGTACTTCATCTGCAAGAGCCTCCACCTCTGGGTCACAGCAACGAGTGCTAGTCATCTCGTGGAGGAGTTACCTCACCACAATGACAGCCTGGCTGTCCCGGATTCTTCTCTATTATAAAAGGGCTTCTGTATTTTAAAAGGTTTTCAGAAGTGGGAGCATCTACAATTCCCACTTCTGACGGTGGGAATACTGATCCTTTAGAATTGAAAGCCTTCCAGACTTAGCACCCAGCCACAATCCTTAATTGGATAATGCTCCTAGAAGTGGCCTACTTTAAATCATGACCAGCGACCTACCATTGACATTTCCAGGTTTCCAGGCTTGGAATTCATTTCTGATATTGAGATCAGGAGCCTTGAATGAAAATTCAACCCTGTGGTTGTAAAATTGCCTCACATAATAATGTTATGGAGGCCTTGCAGTTCTTTTCATGTGTGACCAATACTGTTTGCTCTTCTTGCTTGGCCTGCAGAATGCTCTTTGAAGATAAGGGTACATGCAGGGACAGAAACTAGGGCAACCCAATTTTTAGCCCTCTATCTTTAACTTTCAAGAAGCATATCATAAAATGCAGTATATATTGAGATTTTTAATTGGTAGATTGTTACATTCTTAATATATTTAATTTATGCCAATGTAACCTCTTGTTGTAAACATCTCTGTCAGTTTCCTCTTCAACCTCACTTTAGTTGGCTTGCACCTCATCTTTGTAATATCAGCCCTGATCCAATAGGGTGTTTAAATTTTTATATTGGAGTTTTCCTTTTTAACTCGTGCTTAAATCTTTCAATATTCTGGCCACTGTTCCCAAATTGCTCACCCACTTTTAGCTTATTTATCTGACCAATTTTATTACTCAATCGTATTGGGAAATACCAGGCCTTTGTCAGCTAACTGATGAGGAAGAAAATCAGTACATACTTCATTTCTTCTCTATTTATTTCCTTTATGTCCCAGTTGGAAAATGAATAATTAAAATATACCCGAATAATTAAAATATACCCAAATAATTGAAGTTCAGATTTTCACTTCCTTTTTTTCCCCCACAGTTAAGAGGGGAATATAATATATTTATATATTACAAATATAATATATCAAGCTCCTTTTTATATTCAGTTTGTCTGGACCCTTTGTATGCAATAAACTTCTCTGCAGCATGCAGGTGGAATAGGGTTAGAGGACAAAGGAATATTTGGATTAGTGTGAACAGATGTAAATCAGTCTAATTTTTAAAAAAAACATCCAAGATATATGGGCTTCGCTGGCTAGGCCAGCATTTATTGTCCATCCCGAATTGCTCTTGAGAAGATGGTGATGAGCTGCCTTCTTGAACCATTGCAGTACTTGCAGTGAGGTACAGAAGGGTTAGGGAGGATTTTGATCCAGCAACAGTGAAGGAATGGCAATACATTTCCAAGTCAGGAATGTGATTTTAATTTATATATCCTGTCCTTACTTTTATACTCTCAAAATAGATGTTGTGCCATTATTATAGAAACTGCCTATGTAAACTTGTCACACAGTAACTCCACCTTCCCACCAGGAACAGTATGACAGTTTCCATTATAAATATGGATGTAAGAATTTATAACCAAACTGATAGCTGTAAGGTTACACGTGAAATTTTCAACATGCAAATTATTCAGTCAATGGCAACATTTTTTCTCTGCAGTTTTGTTCTTAATCGATACCTGTAGATGTGTGCTTTCTACCAGATGTTAGTGAATACTGATCAGAACGTAGAACACTACAGCACAAACAGGCCCTTCGGCTCACAAGTTGCGCCGATCACATCTATACCTACCAGGCCATTGACCTATCTATAACCCCCAATCCCATTAGATCCCATATACTCATCCAGAAGTCTTTTAAAAGACCCCAGCGTGTTTGCCTCTACCACCACCGACGGCAGCTGCTTCCATTCACTCACCACCCTCTGAGTGAAAAACTTACCTCTAACATCTCCTCTGTACTTGCTTCCCTGCACCTTAAATCTGTGTCTTCTCGTAGCGACCATTTCAGCCTGGGGAAATAGCCTCTGAGAATCCACTCTATCTATTCCTCTCAACATTTTATAAATTTCTATCATGTCTCCTCTCAACCTTCATCTCTCCAGGGAGAAGAGTCCCAGCTCCCTCAACCTATCTTCATAAGGCATGCCTCCCAATCCAGGCAATATCCTTGTAAATCTCCTCTGCACCCTTTCAATAGCTTCCACATCCTTCCTATAGTGAGGCGACCAGAACTGCGCACAGTACTCCAAGTGGGGTCGGCCAAGGGTCTTATAAAGTTGCAGCATTACCTCCCGACTCCTAAACTTAATCCCTCGATTAATGAAGGCCAGTACACCATACGCCTTCTTGACCACATCCTCCACCTGCGAGACCGATTTAAGAGTCCTATGGACCCAGACCCGAAGATCCTTCTGCTCTTCAACACAGCTAAGACTTCTACCCTTGATATTGTACTCCTTCATCCCATTGGTCCTGCCAAAATGGACCACTACACATTTATCCACATTGAAGTCCATCTGCCACTTCTCCACCCAGTCTTGCATCCTGTCTATGTCTCGCTGCAACTTCTGACATCCCTCCAGACCATCCACAACACCACTGACCTTCGTATCGTCGGCGAACTTACTAACCCATCCCTCCACTTCCTCATCCAGGTCATTTATGAAAATGACAAACAGCAAGGGTCCCAGAACAGATCCCTGGGGCACTCCACTGGTGACCGACCTCCATGCAGAAAAAGATCCATCCACAACCACTCTCTGCCTTCTGCAGGCAAGCCAGTTCTGGATCCACAAGGCCAAAGCCCCTTGGATCCCATGCCCTCTCACCTTCTCAAAGTCTTGCATGGGGGATCTTATCAAACACTTTGCTGAAGTCCGTGTACACTATGTCCACCGCTCTTCCTTCATCAATGTGTTCAGTCACGTTTTCGAAGAACTCAACTAGGCTCGTAAGGCACGACCTGCCCTTGACAAAACCATGCTGACTATTTCTGATCATTCTAAACTTCTCCAAATGCTCATAAATCTTGTCCCTCAGAAGCCTCTCCATCAGCTTACCAATCACTGAGGCCAGACTCACCAGTCGGTAATTTCCCAGACTATCCCTGTTCCCTTTCTTGAAAATAGGAACCACAATTGCAATCCTCCAATCCTCCAGAACCTCTCCTGTCTCCATCGACGACGCAAAGATCATCACCTGGGGCTCTGCAATCACTTCCCTCACCTCCCACAATAACCTGGGGTACTTGTCTATCTTGATAGAATTTAAAAGTTCTAACACATCCTCTTTCTTAACATCCACGTACTCAATCTTTTCAGTCTGCCACAAACCTGTAGTACAACTTCCCAGATCACTTTCCACTGTGAATACCGAGGCAAAGTACTCATTAAGCACTTCTGCTATTTCTTCCGGTTCCATACAGACTTTTCCCCCTTCACCTTTTATAGGCCCTATCCCTTCTCTTCTCATCCTTTTACTTTTCACATATTTGTAGAAGGCCTTGGGATTCTCCTTAATCTTACCCGCCAAGGCCTTCTCATGACCCCTTCTGGCTCTCCTAATTTCCTTTTTTAAGCTCCTTTCTACACGCCTTATACTCGTCTAGATCCCTAACATCTCCTAGCTCTCTGAACCTTTTATATACTTTTCTTCCTGACTAGATTCACCACAACCTTCATGCACCATGGTTCATGTGGCCTACCAAAACCTCCTTGTCTCATCGGAACGTTGTCGTGCAGAGCTCCAGACAAACATTCCTTGAATATCCGCCACCTTCCTTCTGTGCTTTTCCTCCTTCCAGTTTATTGGTCCAATTATCTGCCTGATGTCTTCATAATTCCCCTTACTCCAGACAAACACCTTCCTAGCCTGCCTGATCCTATCTCTTTCCAATGCTATCGTGAAGGAGATAGAATTATGATCTCCATCCCCAAGATGCTCTCCTACTGAGAGATCTGACACTTGTCCTGGTTCGTTAGCCAGCACCAGGTCAAGTACAGCCTCTCCTCTCGTAGGCTTATCCACGTACTGTGTCGGGAAACCCTCCTGAACACACCTAACAAACTCCTCCCCATCCAAACCCCTTACCCTTGGGATTTTCCAGTCAATGTTTGGGAAATTGAAGTCTCCCATCACGACAACTCTGTTATTTCTACATCTCTCTAGGATCTGTTTCCCTATCTGCACCTCAACTTCCCTGTCACTATTGGGTGGCCTATAGAATACACCCAGCAAAGTTATCGACCCTTTGCTGTTCCTGACTTGCACCCACAGAGAGTCCGTAGACAGTCCCTCCATGGTATCCATCTTCTCTGCAGCCATGACACTGTCCCTGAGCAACAGTGCCACTCCACCACCTCTTTTGTCCCCAACCCTATCCTTCCTGAAGCATCTGAATCCTGGCATCTGAAGTACCCAGTCCTGTCCCTGAGACATCCAAGTCTCTAATGGCCACCACATCACATTCCCAAGCAGCAATCCACGCCCTAAGCTCATCTACCTTATTTACTACACTCCTGGCTTTAAAATAGACACACCTCAGTCCCTCAGCCTGGACATTTCCCTTCTCCACCACCTGTCTAACCTCCCTCTCATACTGTCTACAGTCCTTCCCTACCTGGAAGCTAACCTCCTTGCTCTCAGTCTCCTCATCACTATTCCGTCCCCCCAACCTTTCTAGTTTAAAGTCCCCCCAGTAGTTCTAGCCAGTCTTCCCGCCAAGATATTAGTCCCCCTGGGATTCAAGTGCCACCCGTATTTACTGTACAGGTCACCCCTGCCCCTAAAGAGGTCCCAATGATCCAGGAACCAGAATCCCTGCCCCCTGCTCCAGTCGCTCAGCCACGCATTCACCCTGCACCTTATTCCATTCCTGTTCTCATTCTCCTGAGGTGCAGGCAGCAATCCTGAGATTACTACCTTCACTTTCCTCTTTCTCAGTTGCCTACCCAGTTCCCTATAATCCCTTTTCATGACCGCTTCCCTTTTCCTGCCTATGTCAGCAGTACCTATATGAACTACAACCTTGGTTCCTCACCCTCCCCTTTCGGGGATGTCTGGGACGCGTCCAGAGACATCTCGGATCCCAGCTCCAGGGAGACAAACCACCATCCACGACTCCCATCTGCGTCCACAAAAACGCCTGTTTGAACCCCTCACTATGGACAGCATGGCTGATTTTTTTTTTTTTTTGTTCCTTATTTGGATTGAGGACAGTGGGGACAATTGTAATGCCTGAGTTGCTACCCAGACTGATGTGGGCTTAACTTGAACTGAAGATCTTAAATTAGCTAAATTTGTTTTCATGTTTAAATTTTTTCTGCATATAGACGCTTTATCTTCTTTGGCATCCATGCTCTCATTTCCCATTCCCAAGTTAAAATTGACCCTACTCCATTTGAATATATTATTGACACCAACATGAAATTAGATTTATTTTTAAAGCACGATGGCAGTAAAGAGTAAAACGATCATTTACAGTGATGTTATTTTAAATTTTTATTGGTACTCACTGATGTGATATTTTAATACCTCATGTAACATTCTTAAATTATTTTGTAAATGAGATCATTTACATTTTTATAAATCCATTCCTTGACTGATTAGTGCAAACAACTTTGGAATCAGTTATGAAGAAACATGATCATGAGACTGCCGCACCCTTCAGGATTCCTTTCAAAAATAGCGAAGTTTGAAATTGTCTGCAGGTACATCTTTCTGGACATCAGCGTTATCAGTATCAGAATGCTGATGAAGAAAAATTGAAAAAGAAAATTTAAAGGAACATTTTTAAAATTGTATATTTAGCAGTAAAAGGACCCCATTTTACATTCTTGTGCATATTTTGAGATGGGGTATCTAAATATTACGGTAACAATTAGGTAAACTGAGGAGCAATCTGTTAAATCACAGTACTGCAAGTTACAAGTCTACATATGGATCATGTTGCCTATTTCTTTCCCACATGATACTTTCATTGTGTAATATTTATTACCATTGTGTCACATCAGCTAAAAACAGGTAATTTAGATAACCATTACAATTATGTAGAAAATAGTGATTGAATCTCTAAGTGTAGAAAGAGGCCATCTGGCCCATTAAATTTATACTGACTCTTCTCCAAAAGAGCACCCTGGCAGTACCTCCCCTCTACCCTAACCCCATGCATTTACCATAGCTAATCCAGCTAACCAAACATCTTTGGACACTAAGAAGCAATTTAGCATAGCCAGTCCACCTGACCTGTATATCTTTGGATTGTGGAAAGAAGTCAGAGCACATGAGAAAAAAATCCACAGTCATGGTGAGAACATGCAAAGTCCAAACAGTCAGCCAAGGCTGGAAGCTGGAACCTGGGTCCTTGGTGCTGTGAGGCAGCAGTGCTCTGATGGAATGAACATAACACAGACAATTAGATTAGTTAATGATCTCTATACTTCTTTTTGGGTTTGACTAAAATGTACAATGTTTTAAATATCTAACTTTATGATTCATATGTTTTAGAAGTATAACTTTTATTTTAAAAGAATTTTTAATATAAGATAAATTAAAACACCTATTTTGAGAAGTTGATCTACAAACCTAATGTAATTGGGTTCTGCAAGCATTTTGCTGGAGATAGAGGGCAGAATTTTCCAAAAAAATGGTCATATGTCAGATTCTGACTGAAAACTGCATGTTTCTCTCTAGGTTTTCTCACTAGGTCTTCTGACACTGTCAAATTGGGGGCATGGTCTGGCAGGGTGAGGCCTGAGAGATTATAGAGATTGGTGTGCCATCCTTAAAGCATACCCTAAGTTCTCCCCCCCCCACGGCACATTCTTCCCCTCTTCAGCCCTGCGCTGTCGTCATCACTACATGGTTTCTTGGAACAAAGAGAATGTTTGAGAATTGTGGATAATCAGTTTAAATCTCTATTGAAGACATCCCAGGTGTTACACTTGGCTGTGGGAATGGATTGCAGGGAAGCTTTTTCTTGCTTTTACATTTTATACATGTAATTATGCATAGCAATATGCAGTTGAAGACTTTAAAGCAGTTGGAATGAGGAGCAGAGACTTGTCAGAAGCTGGGAGTGTTTCTGATTTGGGAGTCACAAATCCAGAATGCAGTGAAACCCCTCCTTAAACTGCAGAATTCATAATCATGAGGTGTTGAAGGAGAATTGGAGGATTCATCTAGCTAGATGGTAGTGGAAGCACCTGGAGAATCTCATGCCTTGGAGAATAGCAAAAGAATCTCAAAGGGCAAGAGCATTTTGAGAATCAAAGTAAATCCGTGACAGTGGTTTGGTCCTGGAGAAGTGTTGGAACCCTCACGATTCTGTGGAATATTAGGCAACTGTTAAGTGGAAATAAAAGTAGAACAGGATGTGGTCAGGTGTGATTTTCAATATTTAAAGTAGAAGTAAGTAATGGAGTGTCAAGTTAGTTATCTGTGAAAATGAGGAATGTGCGTAGTCACAGGTAAAAGCGGCAGAATGGCACTAGCAGAGTTGCTCATTTGGAGAGCTGGTACAGATATGGTGGGCTGAACAGCCCCATATTGAACAATTCTGTGACTTTGAATCTGGTATTGGAATTGAACCTTTGCACAGAAATATGCTAATGTAAAATATTAATACAAAAATGTGCCTCACCCTAGCATGCATGTGGTCTTGCTGTTTGATTTGAATTCACAAATATCTTTCAATAAGCCAGAGATGGTTTATTTTACAGGAATATCTGTCCATGGCCATTAATTAATAACATTAAAAATAATTATTAAATTTTAAATTTAAATGTTCTATACACTTTGCTGAGCTCCGTCATAAAGTGGGAACACTTATTTGTACATTTGAATAATCCACTTGTCTTTTGTACTTCTTTTAAGGTATGTAGTACTGTTACAGGCAGTTGTTCATTACATTTTAATCAAGTGTTGACTTCTTGTCAATTTCCATTTTTGTAATTGATGATAATTAAATTTTCTTATGAATTGTTGAATTAAAATTGCGAAGAATTTGTCTTATGGCCTGCACTAGCTAACACTTTTGTACAAATCTTGAGGATAGTTCCCCTTTGGAACTATCTTTCATTGAATGAAATAATCAGCCAGCTCATGTCTGCCTACTATATTTGTTCAGGTGGATTTGATGGTTTTGTAATACATTTTGATGAAAAGCAGAGAATCTGCCAGTGTCCTGGCCAACATTTTTGCTTCAAACAGTACCATTTTTTAAAAGTCCAACTGTTGGATAATTCATCTCATTGTATTCATTTAACACAACAAAGTATAACCGTCTTCATTTATATAACAGTCACCACACTTCAAGGCAATTAATTGTATGTAATGAGTTTGAAGATGTTAGTGAGAGCTGTGAAAGGGCACTCCAGAATTGTAATTTTTTTTAGCATTCCTTCAATTTAGTGGATTTTTAAGTGTGGGAATCTAATATTCCCTTCATAGGTAAAGGTGTTTTCAATGAAATAATGGGTCTTCTGATTAAATGTTTTCTTTTGGAATTTTGGTGCTAAAGTTCACAGCTATTCATTTGTATCCTAACAGGACATACAATTTAGAGCAATGCAGATTTTACACTTTTTCAGGCCAGTGATAGTAGTTTTATTGCTGTAAATTTTAATCAGTTTGCAAAATCATACGCTAGCACAGAAGCAGGCTATTTGCTCCATTTAGTCCATTCTAGTGTTGCAGCTCCCACCTAATCTGTAACTTCAACTTATATTCCCTTGTCCCTCATATTCATGTATAACATGTGGAAATTAACACCGTGGTAATGAAAATAGAAGAACTTATAATTTGGAAACCTACATGTCCTGATGGTATTGCTTTGTTAAAAGAAGTGAACAAACAGTAATATAGTACTTGCATGTTAGACTACATTAACCTTTTTGTGGAGTGTACAATGTTTATGCAAAATAGTTTACAATCAAGTTTAAAAATTCACTACCCATGCCTTTGGATGCACTTATAGCTGTTATAATTCCTGTTTATGTCATGTTTTTAATTTCAAAAACCTTGCAAGTTATTTTGCAAAACAGGGAAGAAAAAAATGGATAATGACAAGGAAACAAACCATTGTAGAGGTGACTAAAAATTTTATTGAAAAAATTAATGTTGAAGAAATTCTTAAAGGTGTGGAGAGAAATGAGGAAGATATTTTTGAGGAAGCGGCAGAAATTAGGGCTGGGACAGCTGTACACCATGAATGATACGATGGAAGAATGGGATGCATAGAAGATCAAAACAAGAGAACTAAGAGAATATAAACTGGACCAAGTTGCAAAGATATTGAAAAAGTAAAGTTGGGAAGAAAAGGATAAAAATTTTAAATCCATTCTATGGGTGGAAATGGAGCGAGTATAAGTCAGCAAGTAAGGGGTGATGCTGGAGGAAGCTTTGTGCTTCATGTAGGGCAGGATATGGGAGATTTAATTTGTTTGGAATTCATAGAACTTGGGGATGTTGGAGAAATAAGGTTCAGGGGTGACATAAGCATGGATAAATAAAATAATAACTGATGGGACAAGGTGAGTTAGTGGTGGAGATGAACATTACTGTGGAAATGGAAGTATGTAATCTTAGTAACAGATAGAATGTGGCGTTTGAAATTCAGTTCGGGGATGAATAGAAGATAACAGTTTTCCATAATCTTACATGAGAAAGTAATTGAAGGATCAGTGGGAAAGGAGTGAAGCTTATAGCCACAGCCAAAATCAATAGTTTCAATCTTCCCAGTGTTCACCTGTACAAACTTCACAATTTGTCATACAGAGTCAGAGCTGTGTTAACAACTCTGAGGATCTGACAGCTTCCCATTTCAGACATTCCTGTGGTTACTGGGGTTAGATTCCAATGTTAGTGCCAGTTTGGTACTGCTCAAGCTCTCTAAGAATGAAGACTTCACAAACTAATGGATTACTTAAATCCAACAAAAAGTGGCCTTCATCCCATCACTCTGAGCTAGATTTGAATCTGGAACCCAGAAGTAAAAGAACAGTATTCTAACTGACTGCATCACCTAATACCTGAGGCAGATGGATCTGATTTTACTTTTGGCTTCAATGAAAGCATTGGAAACATGCATAAATTGTATTCTCCAAATCATTTGATTGTTTTAAATTGAATTTGGTATCTGTATTTGCTGATAGGTGTTCGTAGTTAGTTTGTTGGTCTGAATACATTTAAACACAATTTTATGGAATTAAAAAATCCTTATGGAAGATTATACTGTATCAACATTGTACAAAAGCTATTTAATTGGCAATTAATCATTATTCTTGTTCATATTACTTGACACAATAAGTGTTCCTTTTGTCATTTGAGGACATTTCAAATATTTCATTCACAATTAAGTTTAACAAAATCTTTAGTCTAATTTTTGAGAGAATAACTCCAGTCAAGTCTTTCACATCTTTTAAATGGCTTTAATTGATCTGAACAACTGTGCGCAGTTGTCTCAGTGCAAACTGCTCAGTAACTATTCGGTAGCCAGGATTCATTATTGTTGGATTATCCAAGTGGTTGAGAGGTGTTAATTTGATTTTTACGTTACTGAAACTATAAATTAATGGAAACCTAATACAAAATCAAAATGTTGGAAACACTCAACATGAAACGCAGCATCTGGAAGAGAAATGTTGATATAGGATAGCTCTTCACCAGAACTTGAGTTGGTGCTGATTTTAGTCAGTTCTAATTCAGAAGAAAAATTGAACAGATAAATCACACAAAAAGTAATGACAGAATAGAAATCAATTTAATACAGATTAGCATAGTCATTGTTTTATCATTTTTGTAACTTCATAATTAATCTGTCAGCCACAGTAGTTGGCTTCACAGGAGTTTATTTAGATAAGAGTTAAGTTTCCTAAAGAAAAACACCACAAAATATGCAATATGACTGACAAAATTGTGGCTTACAACATTATTTTTATATTAAAATTTGGAAATGATTAATTTTGCCTTTTTATTGGGCCAAAAGTTCAAAAAGTTGTTTTACTTTTTTTTACAATGAAGTTAGTTGTTACTACATAGTATCAGGTTGTATTTAATAATATGTGAAGTGCTAAGGACATAGCTGATGGTAAACACTGGGTTATTCCAATGAATAGAAGGAGAACTTGAAGCAAGTGCCATTTGTTGTATTTTGCAATTTAACGTAAGCTGAGGAAAAATTTGGAATTCAAAAAATGATGTCCCAGATGTTTTGTAATGATTTTAAAAAAAGGGTTTATTGAACAATAAAATAGCACAACAATGCAATAAACTAGAAGTACCCTGAACTATGATAAAAGCAAAATACTGGAAATGCTGGGAGCTGAAATAAAAATAGAAAGTGCTGCAAAGTCTCAGGTGTGACAGCATCTGCAGAATGAGAATAGAGCCAATGTTTGGGGATCTAGGTGACCTTTTGTCAGACCTTAACCAAGACAATGGTTATACACGTTGAACTTATTCTATCCAGTTCCAAACAATCTTTATTGCACTATCTTCAGAGTTAATTCTTCCCTTGTCCCGTGACAGCTTAAAGATTTTTTAAAAAGTATTTAAAGTTCAATAACAATCACCACACCAGGCAGTTGTATCTTATGGGATTTGCTTCTGAGGTAAAACGAACAACTGGCTTCTCAAAACAATTTTTCTTCACAAGCCTGGCTTGCTGGGAGTTAAACAGCTAATGTCTGAATCAGCTACCATTGCATAGATTTAATTGTCTCCTGATATACAATTTTTCATTTTGATCTTTCCTTATCTGAACTAACCTCTTCAGAAGTCAAACTTAATTACTTTCATTTCATGAGGTTACCTAAAGTTTGTTTATTAATCACAAATTGGTTTATATTCACATGCAGTGAAGTTACTGTGAAAATCCCCTTGTTGCCACGCTCTAGCATCTGTTTGGGTAAACTGAGGGAGAATTTAGCATGGCTAATGCACCTAGCCTGCACATCTTTGGACTGAGAAAGAAAACCAGAGGACTTGAAGGAAACTCATGCAGACAGAAGGAGAAAATGCACACAGACAGTGACCCAAGCAGGAATCAAACCCTGGTCCTCAGTGCTGTGAGGCAGTAATGCTAGCCACCATTTTGTGTACACCCTATTCTAAACCTTTTATGTTTGATTCTCTGTTGTTATCAACTTGCCTTGGTTAAACATCTGTTCAATTTAGCATAACCAAATTGCTCCTGCCTTAAGCAGCTTACATTTTCCAATAGTTCTTGAAAACTAGATAATCACAAAAAATATTCCCACAATAGGGCCTAAATATGTGACCTGTGGTTTAACAAACTCACTCCTCCAAGTTAATTACCAAATTAGTAGTCTGAAGTGATTGAATAGTTCTTTCAGAAGCTATAGGTGCTCCTCCTAATTCTGAATGTGTCAAATCATCAATGTATACAGCACAATGACTCAGTCCACTAATATTCCAATTTATTGGATTTTTCTGATATTTTCATATGATCACTCTTTTCCTGACATCTCCCTCCATTTTTAGAAATTAAACATGAAATAAAAAAAGGTTTAATTTTCCAACTGTTCCTTGCCATTTCCAGTTTGTACAAAATTATATTACAAAACGCATGCATTAATATGATGATATGACTCAAAGTTTCATTGAAAATAAAAGCTATGATAGTCTTTTCCTTCCCGTTTCAAATATAAAATCTTAACAATTTAAATCCTTAATATTGCATCTACAATTATGTTCTCCCTTCCAGCCCCATGGATAATTTTTAAAGTTAAATAATTGGAGTAACAGACTCCAGCAAAATAGCCTGGTATTCCGAACTCAAGACTTTTCCAAATATCGCAGTTGATTGTGGTCAGTATAGCCAATTGTCCCTGATGTATTGTTGACAACAGAAACTTTAAAATGTTGCAGTGCCAATACCAAACAGTATTTTCTTTTCAAAAGTAGAATGTTTCTGTTGATAGATATCTAACTTTTTTGAAAAATATCCTGTGGACTTTTCTTATTTTGCGTAGTGTTGCAGTAATAACACCAATGCCAAAATCACTTGCATCAGTAGCCAATTTAAACTGTTTGGCATAATTGGGCGTTGCTAAAAGTGACACTGTTTTCAATACTATTTTTAAATTTCTGAATGTATTTTGGCACTTTTCTGTCCAGTTATAATTCATGTTCTACTTAAGAGATCAGTTAATGGCACAGCTTTGTAGCTAAGGCTTGGCACAAACTTGTTGCAGAAAGCACTGATTCTGCCCAGAAACAGTAGAAATTCCCTCTGATTTGATATTGTCACATGTATTGGGGTACAGTGAAAAACACTGATTTTTGTGTGCTATATGGACAAAACAAATTGTACATAGACTTCATAGGAGAGAAGGAAAGGAGAAGATGCAGAATGTAGTGTTACAATCACAGCTAGGCTGGTTTTCCGAGGCAGCAGGAAATGTAGATGGAGGAAATGAATAGAAGGCTGGTTTGCTTCATGGACTGGACTATGTTCACAACTTTTGTAGTTTCTTGCAATCTTGGTCAGAGCAGAAGACATACTAAGCTGTGATATATCCAGAATGTACAGATGCCGGCATTGGATTGGGGTGGTAAGAACTCAGTAAGAATTTAGCAACACCAATTTATAATCCAACCGATTTATTTGATAGTAAAAAAGCGAGCTTTCGACTCCTGTGTCTTCAGGCAAATGCAGTGTTCTGGTATATTCTTTCTATAGTGCATCTGTAAAAAAATTGGTTACAATCGTAGCAGAAGTGCAGACGTTTCTTTTTTTCCTTTCCTTTTCAGATGCGGCCTTTCATGTTAAATGTTTCCAGCATTTTCTGATTTTGTCAGGTTTCCATTATTTTATAATTTTCTTAGCCTCCTGGGGAAAGTAGAGACATTGGTGGGATTTCCGAACTATAGTGTCAGCTCTCTGGGAACTCTACAATGCAATTATCTTTGTGCCTCGTGGGGCCATTTACTAAGTCCCACAATAGGGCCGAAATATGTGACTTGTGGTTTAACAAACTCACTCCTCCAAGTTAATTACCAAATTAGTAGTCTGAAGTGATTGAATAGTTCTTTCAGAAGCTATAGGTGCTCCTCCTAATTCTGAATGCATCAAATCATCAATGTATACAGCATAATGACTCAGTCCACTAATAATTCTATTTGTTAGTCTCTGAAAAGTTGCAGGTGCATTTTTCATTTCAAACAGTCTGATTTTGAACTGATAGTGCCCAGTTTTTTTTTGTTTTTATTACAATTCAATCAAATCAAGTCTAATTCAGAGTCTCAACGAGTTGAGGCATTCCTGATCCAAGCTGACAAGACAAGGCTCTCACCTCCTGTCTGCATGATCCAAGTTGATTGGAATAGGCGTAGATCCTCCTCCAGGCTTGATCTCATTTTCATCTTAGCCAAAAGGCCAAGATGCCGCTTTTAAAAATCGCTTCAAATGAAGCTAAAATGTAACCGAATGACTTTAACCAAGCTCAACATGTTGATAATACACTTGATCTTAGCCAGAAGGCCAGTTGGGATCGCAAAGGCTGGAATCTCCTTGCTCTTTTCACTAAAGTTTCTTGCCAATATTGTTTCAGCAAGTCTATTTTAGTACCAGATTTTGTCCCTTTTTTCTGATACAGTTATCCAAATGTGGTTTGGGAATGAACTCTGTTTGTTATTGAGTTAACTTTCTGGTAATCTACATAGTCTTTGGGCCCCATCTGCCATCACAAAAAATGAGCTCCAATTACTAGAACTCAATTTCAAAATGCCATTTTTTAGCATAAATTCAATTTATTTTTAATCTATAGGATCTATTTCCAATCTATAGGATTCAACCAATAAGAATGTTGTTTTATTGGAAATGAATTTTCTACATTTATGCCATGCAAGGCTATGTTTGTTTTTCTCAATTTATCTTCACAGACTTATGTAACTGCAATAGCTCTCTTAACTCATTTTGATTCTTAACTGGAAGGATATTCAGAATTTGTTTGCATTTTTAAGTATTTGCTTTGAATTTGAGGAAATTCACTTTCAGAATCTTTTAACTTTTATGTTTCCTGACTACCTTTTCATTACTACCATTACTACTTCAGTTTGGTTATCCTCCCAATCAGAATACCTCTTGAGTATATTTGACCAAAATACTCCGTCAGTTCTTCTTTTATCTGGAGTTCTTGCCAAATAATTTAATACTTGAGTTTCTTCTCAATTTGGTGTCGTCTGCTAAATCTGACTTTTAACAGTTTGTTAATACTGGCAACAAAACTAATACTTTATACCCAGCTATGAAACTGAGCCTTCAGTCATCTTCACTTGCAGTGATATTTTTAATATCCTTGCAAATTCACATGCTACGTTTAATCTTTCCTTGAACTTTGATATACACTTAAGAGTAGGAAGGAGGGGAGCAGTTTAGAATGGAGTTGAGGAGGAACTTCTTCACTCAAAGGGTGGTGAATCTCTGGAATTGCCCATTGAAGTGATGAATGTGGGACCATTGTGGTGTGACGCACACTAGAACAAAGAAAATTACAGCATAAGAATAAGCCCTTCGATCCTCTGAGCCTGCACCGATCTTGCTGTCCATCTGCATCTGAGCGACTGCTGAGGACTATTCCTATTTTGACATAACATTAAATCTTTTTTGGGAAAACTCTACCCTTGGGATAGCCAATTTTATTAAAACAGCAACATTTAATATTTTTCATATCCCTTCCATTTTCAGCACTATCCCTTTTATTCTGAGGTGAAATCATCTTTAAATATCCAACTATCCCTTCACCTTATTGATATTTTAACCATTTTTCTATCCTTTTCAGATCTAAAAGGGTGTTGAAATAAAGTCTCTGATCTATGGACTAGTTCTTAGTTATCTACTAACCCTGTTGCCTGCATAGCAGTTTCAATTTTTTGTTCCTCCACATGAGCTCAACCATTGAAAACAGTGAGTGTTTGAATTCTTCCAAAAAAATCACTTCTCTAAGAGCTTCATAGGTTCCCTCTATTGTAAATACCCCTATCCAACTATTAAAATTACTTTCAAAATCAATATGTTTGTCCAGGCTGTTTCTTGTATTTCAAAACTTCTGTTATGGTACCAACTCATAAACATTAAAGACAGCTTTTTTCACTGCATCATATTCCTAAGCTGTTCTCCTGACAGGAATGCATACATCTCAACACTATGTACGAATCTATTCTGTAAAAGTCATGTCCAGATTTTTTTATCACTTCGTTTGTTTAGGTATTTTTGCGAATGAATTAAAAAAAATTCTTCAACATCATCTTCCTCAATTTTGATTTGAGGATATTGAGGATTTGATCAGGAAGAAAAGAGAGGCATATGTTAGGTCCAGGCAACTGAGAACAGAGAGATCTTTGGAGGAATACAGAGAGAGTACGAGGAAACTCAAACGGGGAGTTTGAAGGGTGAAAAGGGGGCACAAAATGGTCTTGGCAGACAAGATTAAGGATAATCCATATTGTTAGGAACAAAAGGACAATTAGAAAAATATCGGCCCCCTTAGGGACAAAGGAGGGGAACTATGTTTAAAGCCCAAGGACATGGGGGAGATCCTGAATGAATACTTTGCATCAGTATTCACAGAAAAAAGAGACTTGTCTGGAAGTGTCTTGGAGGGAGTTGTTTACTTGTTGGAGAAAATCTCCATTACAAGGGAGGAAGTGTTAGGGTTTTTTAGGTAATATTAAAACTGATAAATCTCTGGGACTTGATGGCATTTATCCTAGGCTGCTCAAGGAGATGAGAGATGAAATTGCTGGGCCTCTAATGCAAATCTTTGTCTTTTCTTTGGACACAGGTGAGGTCCCAGAGGACTGGAGGATAGGGAATGTGGTACCGTTGTTTAAAAAGGGTAATAAGGATAACTCGGATAATTATAGGCTGGTAAGCTTAATGTCAATGGTAGGGAAGTTGTTAGAAAAGATTCTTAGGATGTATATGCATTTAGAACACAGCAATCTGATTAGTGATAGGCAACATGGCTTTGTAAAGGGGAGGTCGTGCCTTACGAATCTGGTAGAATTTTTTGAGGAGGTGTCAAAAACGGTTGATGAAGAACGAGCCGTGGATGTTGTCTATATGGATTTCAGTAAGGCATTTGACAAAGTCCGTCATGGCAGGTTGGTGAAAAAGGTTAAGGCTCATGGGATACAAGGTCAGTGGCCAGATGGACTGAGAACTGGCTTGGCAACAGAAGACAGAGGGTAGTAGTGGAAAGGTCTTTTTCTAGTTGGAGGTCTGTGACTAGTGGTATGCCGCAGGGCTCCATACTGGGACCTCTGCTATTTGTAATATATATAAAATGATTTAAAAGAGGAAGTAACTGATGTGATCAGCAAGTTTGTAGATGACACGAAGATGGCTGGACTTGCTGATGGTGATGAACAGTGTTGGACAGTACAGCAGGATATAGGCTGGTAAATTGGGCGGAGAAATGGCAGATGGAATTTAATCCAGATAAATGCAAAGTGATGCATTTTGGAAGGAATAATGTAGGGGAGAGTTATCAAATAAATGTAGGATTATTAAGAGTATAGAAACACAGGGACCTAGGTGTGCAAGTTCACAAGTCCTTGAAAGTGGCAGTACAGGTGGAGAAGTGGTGAAGAAGGCATGTGGTATGCTTGCCTTTATAGGAAGGGGTACAGAGTATAAAAGCTGGTATCTAATGTTGCAATCGTGTAGAACGTTGGTTAGACTGCATTTGGAGTACTGCGTCAAGTTCTGGTTGTTACACTACTGGAAGGACATGGCGACCTTGGAAAGAATGCAGAAGGCATTTACCAGAATGCTGCCTGCTATGGATGGTCTTAGCTATGAGGAGAGATTGGGCAAATTGGGGCTGTTCTCCCTGGAAAGACAGAGAATGAGGGGAGACCAAATAGAGGTGTATAAGATTGTGAAGGGTATAGATAAAGTGAACAGTGGGAAGCTTTTCCCAGGTTGGATATGAAAATCATGAGGGGTTACGGGCTTAGGATTAGAGGGACGGGTATAATTCAGATGTTAGAGGGAGGTTTTTCAGAGGTTGTGGAGGCTTGGAATGCACTGCCAAGTATGGTGGTGGAAGCAGGTATGCTAGAGTTGTTAAAGATTTACCTAGATAGGCACGTGAGCAGACTAGAGATGGAGGGATACAAAAGAATGTCTTAGTTAAGGATCACGAGCCTTAGGACATTCTTGGAAATCAACATATTCCTATGAGCCGTCTAACATATTTTATGGCTCACCTGTCTCTTACGTTGTAACTACTGGGGATCTTCCATGAATGTCTGTATAGGCTGTGTATGTTTATTGATGTCTCTTTTTTTTACATCAACAGGTGAATTGGTCCACTTTATTGGCCAACAAGGGGCATACACGCGGTGAGTTGTGTGAGGGCTTCTCTTGGATGTTGCTTTGAGAGTAGCCTAGTGCTTCATGTTGTTAGTGTATGCTTAAACTGGACCAAGTGACGGGCAACACTGTTTGCTGTGCAGATACAAGGACCTGAGTCGGATCTCTGACTTAGATTGGTGTCTGTGGGAGTTTGCACATTCTCCCCGCGCTTGCGTGGGTTTTCTCTGGTTTCCTCCCACACCCCAAAAATGTGCTTTTAGGTTGATTGGTGTTAATAAATTGTCCCTAAATTAGATCTCCCTTAATCTGGCGCACATTTAATTCTCTAAATTTGAACCCCTTTATTGTGGAGTCCAAGAGGCGTAGATAAAAGTCGTAGGTAGAAGAAGAATTGGAATTAGGCACACAGTGTTAAATGGGCAGTGTGGGCTTGTGGGGTTGACGGGCCTGTTTCCTGTGCTGTGTAGTTCTTTGTTCTTTTGGAAGAGTCTCAATTAATTTAAACATCTACCCACTGAGTTCTGACTTGAAAATAAGACTTTTCTTGCCACTTTCCGATGTTTCTCTTTTAACTGCCAGCTTATTAAGCCAGAATTTTGTTTCCTTGTTGTTTTCCTTCTTTGCCAACTTCTCCATTTCCAATTGCACTGCCTCTCTTTCTGTCTTCTGCCTTTCTGCTTTTTTGTTTTCCTTTTCCTCTCTTTCCCTTTCTTCTTTTTCTTTCATTTGCCTTTACTGTTAATTTGTATTTAGGTTTAGCCAATTCAAATGGCTCAACCTTTGGAGAAGTTAATCTCTTGAGTATCCCTTACAATTTCAAATACTACGCTATATCTTCATTGTTTGCGATGAGTTAAACAGTTGTTTCTGCTGTGGCTGATGTCTGAATCAGCCACTTTTGCATAGGTTTAATCATCATCTGATATATATATATATATTTTCCCTTTTGATCTTCTCTCATCTGAATTAACTTTTTTAGAAGTCAGATTTAATTATCTTCATTTTGTGAGATGATCTTAGAGTGTAAATGCAAAGTTAAATTTGGACCACTAACACTGATTCAAAACCCTTTATTTTTTGTTCTCCATTAGTTTAAAAAATATATAACCAGTAGCAAACATTCCAATTCATTGAATTTCCCTGATGTTTTCATATTATTTTTCCTGACAGAAGGCACCCATTTGATTCATACAGTTCTTGCACAACTGAGTTTTTAAAATGATGATAAGCTTGTAGCCACATCTTTCTTTCTTCAATGGAAAATCACTGGTCCGTTAATGTGCTGTGGCATGGTCATCGATTCTGCTGTAATTGAACAGGATCAACAAAATGCCTGAAGCTATATGAGCCATTTATTTACTAGCTGTTTAATACCTTGTTAATTTGCTTTTTAAAGTACTGGGATTTGCAGGGTAGTAAGAGACAGTCCATTGACAGTTATCAAAATAAACTAATCAAAGTTGGAATAATATTCTGAAAGATATACGATGAACAAACCTATAGTACATATGTCTTATCAGTATATTTGTTACTTTATCCATTTTCCTCTATACTTGCCAACTATTTATTCAGTCCATATCTGTGCAATTCATTCCATCCTCTTGGTCATACAGTTTGAAGCGTGATTCCTTTTAATATAGATTCTTAGCTATATTAAATGACTTTCATTCCTACTGAAATGGTCTACGGTGCTTTTGTGAAATTTATGGTGCAATTGCTAAATATTGGATCTATTCATTGGCAACATTGATCTGTTGTTCGTAGGATTCAGTCAGTTTCCATCTCTGCTTACAGTTACCACAGAGTTTGATAGATACTTTTACATTGGTAATGACCAATATAAGAATGAGAATCACAAGAATTGGTTTTGCAAACCAGTCTGCTAATAATAAAATATTTTTAGCATTCCATGATGACCTATTGTACTTATGTCATGAGGAACAAAACAATTTATTTCAAAAATGTTAATCTTGTTTCCTTCACATGCAGTGGTATAAAGTACATACAAGTCACATGATATTCAGTTGATATTGTTCAATGCAATTGACAACTGTCAAACATACAGAATATTTGCACACCCTCTACAACAGTAAGGTGTCAACCATAATTTAGTATACATGTCTCCAGATTGGAGTGAGGCTTGAGCTCACAGTCTTCTGCCTCAGAGACAAGAGTACTGAAACCAAAGTCAACGTCAAAAGGAGAACTTGTTGGAGAGTAGTACCTCTGATAATAGGAAGTACATGAGAAATTGCATAAGCACTATATTGCAGGATGCTATTTCTTAGTCTTGTCCAGATTACAACTGTTAAAAGCTCCTGGGGGTTGGGGTGGGGAAAGAGATGTAGACAAGCTTACCTGTAGGTACATTTTAATTTCCCCAATGCATTAACAATTTATTGAATGAGAAAGATAGTTAGGTTTTAGGAAATGATGTAATATATTTCTTAACAGTGTAAAATATTTCTTGCTGGCAGGCATTGAGGGAAACTTTTAAAAACAAAATAAGAATAATGAAGTGAAATCTTGGGCTGAATCTAAGGAGGCAAGATTGGAGGCAGGTGAAGCAGTAATTTTGGGAGAGATTTTATATAGCCTGCAAAAATGGGAAATGTGGCATTGGGGTGACCAAGTTAAGTGGGATGTGAGATTTTGATTTTCTAACAGTAGGTGGAGATGCAGAAATAAAGTCAGTAGTGTGTTGGTGCCATGTCATGCTATTCTGTCAGTAAGAATTTAGCAACACCAATTTATAATTCAACCGATTTATTTGTTAGTAAAAAAGCGAGCTTTCGACTCTTGTGTCTTCCTCAGGCAAATGCAGTGTTCTGGTACATCATGCTATTCTGTGGCAGATTTCCACTTGTAATATATTTGCAAGCAATACCTATTCAAAAATATGAAACTTGAGACCAGTAAGAGTGAGTTAGTGATGAAAGGGGTTGTGGACTGGGGTCAGGGACATGGGGGAAGGTGAGGGGATATCCAAGGGAGGACAGAGAGTGAGTTGATGGCATTGAGAAGTTAACTGGGAAAACCCTGGCATCCTGGGTGTGTTGGGAGGGATGGTGAGCTCAGTCAGTCAAGGTAAGAAAATAAGGGGCCTAAAGTGCGTTGTCAGTCCTGTCCAAATGTGGGTCCATTTTGTTGTTAACTGATAGAGTCCTTCTAGGCTTTGAGTTCACTTGCAACATTTCACTTTCCCACTAATAGGAATCTTGGACAATGTCCTTTGCAATGCATAGAAGGGAGGGCCAAATGACCCTGCAAGTTTAGCCATGTCCCACAGAATGGTAGGTGCAACACAGGATACTAACATGAACATTTAGTAAGGAATGAACAAAAAAAATTGTTACTAATGACATAGATAGAAAGGGGGATGTGGTCTGCAGTCAGGATTTAGGGAGTAAGGTAGGAAATTAGCAAGTAGATTTTGGCCAAAATGTTACAGCCGATCATGTCGGTGGGTTTTTCCCATCCCTTGCAGTGAATGGAGATTTGGCACGTTGTAAAATTCTCTGATCTCGCTGTAGCAGCAGTGTGGCATGAACAGCCAGTAGGATCATGCCCTTAAAATAGTAATTTCCATATTATTTCCAGTGCCACACATACAAAGGAAGATTAGACAATGTGTGTGTGGCTGGAAAGATAGTGCAGGACGGAGGGCTTAGATCATTTGGGCTTTGGGACTGACTCTGGGGGAGATGGGATACATACAAGATACATCTGAACTATAACATATCCAACTAAGACAAAGAACAAAAACCCTTTTTATCTTAAAGGGTCCCTAGTTGCTCATCAACAACTGCTAATTCTATTTACTTCTCATGCCTTGGCACTCTAAGTACAATAAAAACACAGTTGAACTTAACCAAACCCTATCTATACAAGCATCATTGTCCAGAATGAATCTAAGTATAGGTTTTATCCTTCTAGGCGCAGAAACATTCAATTAATCCCATTTGACTATATCTTATTTCTGATGTTTATCAGTATGAATATAAATCTTTTAAAACTACCCTTGCTTTTAACACAGACCCAAGTGCATCATACTTTTTAACTGCATTGAAGACCATTTTGGGCAAAAACTTGACAGACGATATCTGATGTCGGAAATGTGAAGTTATGCACTTTGATAAAAAGAATAAAGGAACTAAAATTTATTTAATGGAGAAACGCTGTAGAAAGCTGCAGCACAGAGGAATTTGATGGTCGTCGTGCATAAATCACAATGTTAGCATGGAAGTTCAGCTGATGAGGAAAGCAAATGGAATGTTAACCTTTATTTCAAAGAGAATAAAGTCGAAAAATAGGGGAGTCTTGCTAAAACTATTCAAAGCACTAGTTAGACTAAACCATAAGAGTAGTGAACTAGAGAATGGCAACTTCCTTTAAGACTTGGGATCAGTAAGAGTGAATTAGTGATGAAAAGGATTGTGGACTGGGGTCAGGGACATGGGGGAAGGTGAGGGGATATCCAAGGGATAATGGAGAATGAGGTTGATGGTATTGAGGAGTTAAGTGGGAAGAACCTGGAGTACCGTGAACAGCTTTAGTCCCTTATCGAGGGCTGTGGAGATTGAGCCATTGAGTATGTTTAAGTCAGGATTTAGGTAGTAAGGTAGGAAATTAGCAAGTAGGCTTTGGCCAATGCTGTTATTGGAGGCAGTCCAGAGAAGGTTGATCCCTGGTATAGAGGATTTCCTTCTGAGGAGAGTTTGATGTACTGTACTCATTGGAGTTTAGAAGAATGTCTACACCTTCTTCTGCCTCAGAACAGCAGCCATCATAATTAAGGACCCTGCACATCCCGAACATTCTCCCTTCTACCTCCTTCTGTTGGGGAAAAAGAATACAAAAGTTTCAGGACACACACCAACCAATTCAAGAACAGCTTCATTCCTGCTGCTATCAGGCTTTAGATTGGACTACCTCGTGTTAAATTGATCTTTCTTTATACCTCTGCTGTAGTACCATTCTGCACTCTCTCTCCTTTCCTTCTCTATGTATTGTATGTTTTGTATACTGTGCAAAAAAAAAACTTTCACTGTATACTAATACATGTGACAACCATTCAAATCAAAAGAAAGAAAGGTGATCTTATTGAAACATATAGGATTCTCAGGGGGCTTGACAAGCTAAATGCTGAGAGGTTGTTTCCCCTTGTGGGAGAGTTGAGGACCAGAGGGTATAATCTCAATAAGAGATTGCCCATTTAAGACACAAATGAGAAGAAATTTTTCCTCTAGGCGTAGTGAATCTGAAGAATTCTTTACCACAGAGGGCTGTGGAGATTGAGCCATTGAGTGCGTTCAAGACGGAGATAGACAGGTTTTGAATGAGTAAGGGAACCGAGCATTCTGATGATAAATTAGGAACCTGGAGTTGAGGATTATCACCCAGATCAGTCATGATCTTGTTGAATGGTGAAGCAGGTGTGCTGGGCCAAATGGCCGACTTTTGCTCCTAAGTATTACGGTCTTACAGTCTTTGCCAAACACTGACTTGATGCGTGCAAATAAGCCTTTTAACCTATTTATTCTATCAAGTTTTCTAATTCCTGTACGTAGGAACTAGGAACAGGAGTAGGCCCTTTGAACCTGCTTTTCCATTCAGTGTGATCATGGCTGATCCTCTATCTCAATGCATATTTCTCCACTCTCCCCATGATCCCTTGATGCCATTAAAGCCTAAAAAAAATTATTTTCTGAATATATTCAGAGACTTGGCCTTCACAACCATTCCACAGATTCACTACCCTTTCAGTGAAGAAATCTTTGCTCATCTCATTCCTAAATGGTCTACTCTATATTCTAAGACAGTGTCTCCTGATTCCAGATTCCCCATCCAGGGAAAGCATTCTCCCTGCACCTAATCTGTCCAGCCCTGTTAGAATTTTATGTTTTAATCAGATCTCCTCTCATCCTTCTAAACTCTTGTGAATACAGGCCCAATCAAACCAAACTCTTCTCTTAGAACAGTTCAGCCAATCTTTGTATCAGTTGAGTGAACTTCCGCTGCATCTCTTCTATGGCAAGAATATCCTTTCTTAAGTAGAGGAACCAATCTGCACACTATATTCTGTGTGGTCTCACCAAGGCCGTGAATAACTGCAATAAGACATCTCTACTGTAGAAAATCCTCTTCCAGGGAAGAGTAACATGTTATTTGCCTTCCTAATTGCTTGCTGCACTTGCTTCTCTGCTTTCATGATTGGTGTACGAGAGCACCTAGATCTTATTGTACATCCACACTTCCTAAATATATCACCATTTAAATAATACTCTTCTGTTTTTCACACATGCAAACTTCCATATTTAGCCATGTTGTACTGCATTGCCGAGTGTTTGTCCACTCATTCAACTTATCTACAACACCTGAAGCCTCCTTGCATCCTCTTCACAACTCTTAATTCCACTCAGTTTTTGTGTTGTCAGCAAACTTGGAAATGTTATATTTCGTCCTCTCATCCAGGTCATTTATTGTGACCAGCCCCGGTCCAAGCACTGATCCCTGTAGTACCTCACAAAAGTCACTGCCATTCAGTAAAAGACCCATTTATTCCCACTCTATTTCCTATATGTCAATCAATTCTTGATTGTGCCAATACATTACCTCCGTCCAATCTGCTTTAATTTTGCTCATTAATCTTTCATGAGCAACCATATCAAAAACCTTTGGAAAAATCCAAGAACACCACATTAACTGCTTCTTTCTTATCTATTCTCAGTTACATCCTCAAAAAACTCCAGTAGATTTAAGTATGATTTTCCTTTCATTAAACCCATATACTGGCTTTGTTCAATACCATTAATGTTTTCTAAATGATGTAATAATCATTAAACATTACCAGATTGGTAATTGTTATGGGGGACTTAACTTTACTAATATTGATTGGAATAGCTATATCTCTAGCACGTTAGAGGGGTCAGTTTTTGTACAAAGTGTGCAGGAAAGTTTTTTGACTCAGTATGTAGATAGGCCAACTAGAGGTGAGGCTACATTGGATTTGGTGCTGGGCAATGAGCCAGACCAGGTGTTAGGCTTGGAAGTTGGTGAACATTTTGGTGATAGTGACCACAATTCGGTTACGTTCAGCTTAGTGATGGATAGGGATAGGCATGAAGCTGGGGGCAGTAGTTATAGCTGGGGGAATGGTAATTATGAGGCCATAAGGAGGGAATTAGGGTGCATAGGTTGGACTAGGAAACTACAGGGACTGGGAACATCTGAAATGTGGAGCTTATTCAAGGAGCAGCTACTGCGAGTCCTTGATAAGTATGTCCCTGTCGGGCAAGGAGGAAATGGTCGAGTAAGGGAACCATGGTGTACTAAAAAAGTTAATTCGCTGATTAAAAGGAAAAAGGAGGCTTATGTCAGGATGAGGCTTGAAGGCTCAGTTAGTGCAATGGATAGCTATAGATTAACCAGGAGGGAGCTAGAGAGTGAATTGAGGAGAGCTAAAAGGGGACATGAGAAGACTTTGGCTGATAGGATCAAGGAGAATCCGAAAGCTTTCTTTAGATATGTTAAGAATAGAAGATTGGTTAAGGCAAGATTAGGGCCAGTCAGAGACAGCAGTGGGAAGTTGTGCATGGAGCCTGAAGAGATTGGAGAGGCACTGAACAAATATTTCTCTTCGGTTTTCACGCAGAGAGATGTAAATGTAGTTGTGGAGAACACTGGGATACAGGGTTGCAAACTGGAAAGTATTGAAGTAGATCAGGAGGATGTGCTAGATATTCTTGAGGGTTTGAAGTTAGATAAGTCCCCTGGGCTGGATGGGATTTACCCTAGGATTCTCTGGGAGGCAAGAGAGGCGATTGCAGAGCCTCTGGCTCTGATCTTCAGGTCGTCATTGGTTACGGGTGTGGTTCCAGAGGACTGGAGGATAGCAAATGTGGTCCCATTGTTCAAGAAGGGGAAGAGAGACTTTCCGGGAATTATAGGCCGGTGAGTCTTACTTCTGTTGTGGGCAAAGTATTGGAAAGAATTATTAGGGATAGGATTTATAGTTATTTAGAGAGAAATGAATTGATTGGGGATAGGCAGCATGGTTTTGTGAAGGGTAGGTCGTGCCTTACTAACCTTATTGAGTTTTTTGAAAAAGTGACCAAAGAGTTGGATGGGGGTAAGGCGGTTGATGTGGTATATATGGACTTTAGTAAGGCGTTCGATAAGGTGTCCCATGGAAGGCTTCTTCAGAAAATGCAGATGTATGGGATAGAGGGTGATTTAGCTAATTGGATTAGGAATTGGCTAGCAGATAGAAGACAGAGGGTGGTGGTTGATGGAAGATATTCATCGGGGAGTTCGGTTACAAGTGGTGTACCTCAGGGATCTGTTTTGGGGCCCCTGCTGTTTGTAATTTTTATAAATGATCTGGATGAGGGTATTGAAGGATGGATTAGTAAATTTGCGGATGACACCAAAGTCGGAGAGTGGTAGATAGTGAAGAGGGGTGTTATAGTTTGCAGAGAGACTTGGACAAGTTGCAGAGCTGGGCCGAGAGGTGGCAAATGGCGTTTAATGTGGAAAAGTGTGAGGTAATGCACTATGGCAGGAATAATAAATGTGTAGAGTATAGGGCTAATGGTAGGATTCTTAGTAGTCTTGATGAACAGAGAGATCTTGGTGTGTATGTGCATAGATCCCTGAAAGTAGGCAGTCAAGTCGAGAAGGTTGTTAAGAAGGCATATGGAGTCTTAGCTTTTATTGGTAGGGGGATTGAATTTCAGAGCCGCAACGTCATGTCGCAACTGTACAAAACTCTAATGCGGCCGCACTTGGAGTATTGTGTGCAGTTCTGGTCCCCGCATTATAAGAAAGATGTGGAGGCATTGGAAAGGGTACAGAGGAGGTTTACCAGGATGTTGCCTGGTATGGAGGGCATGTCTTATGAGGAGAGGCTGAGGGATTTGAAGTTGTTTTCGTTCGAAAGGAGGCAGCTAAGAGGAGACCTTATCGAAACATATAAGATGATTAGAGGTTTAGAAAGGGTGGACAGTGATAGCCTTTTTCCTAGGATGGAGAAAGCTAGCACGAGGGGCCATAGCTTTAAATTAAGGGGTGGTAGTTATAGGACGGATATCAGAGGTAGGTTCTTTACCCAGAGGGTGGTTAGGGTATGGAATGCCCTGCCTGCGGCAGTTGTAGATGCGCCAAGTTTGGTGGCGTTAAAGAGGTTAGTAGATAAGTTTATGGACGAAAAGGGAATGGTTTAGGTTAGAGGGTCATCGCTTTTTCCTAATTGGTCGGCGCAACATCGAAGGCCGAAGGGCCTGTTCTGTGCTGTTAATGTTGTATGTTCTATGTTCTATAATTCCATGGAGGCAAAAGTCCCATCACCAAGTTACTTTATTTACACCATACATCTGTACATAGCCAGCTCTCCATTTGTTCCCTGCTGAATGCAGGCTGGGAGTCTGACTCACCTGATTTAAATAGGGAGCATAAGGCTCCCTGATTTAACCATCAGTTAAGATGCTCAAGCAAGCCAACCTCATTAGCCTGGCTGAAGTCATCACAGTCTTCCTCCCCCCACGTCTGAAGAATCCCTTTGGTTTGCTTTCCTCAGGGATCTTTTCTTCCACTTGAGTGCTGGGTCAGGGTACTCTAACTTGGCCTTTGATGTTGGCAGTGTGTAATGGTTGGGTGCCCATCTGTTCTGCTGTGAATGCCAGAGGTTTGGTTCCCCGTTTGCCTCAGGTGGTGGGGAAATCGCTGCAGATGCAGCTTCGTCCCTTGTATAAGTTTCGCATCATGAGGTTCCCATCAACGGTGCAGGGAAGGTGGTACTGACTTGTCAAGGGGGACTCTGCTTGGCTCTAGGGCTGCAGGCAGACTTGGCTCTGAAACAGGTGAAGAGCTTGAGGCCTGGATCTGGTCCAGGTGTTTCCTTATCATTGCCTTGCAAATGTGTACTCGGTAGGCTACCGGTCCGGTCCTGGACTCGATTGTTCTGGTTACTCAAGCAGGTCCCTTTGAATAATTTCTGACCCAAACTCTCTCCCCTGTTTCAAAGTGCCTCTCTCAGCGAGTGCAGTTATAGCCTCTGCATTAGACTTCCTGGTGTCTTTCCACCTTTCATCCCAGGTTTGGCAACAACAGGCTCAGTCTGGTGTGGAGATGTCTGCCCATCAGTAACTGTGCTGGCACAGTTCCCATGGTGGTGTGTGGAGTATTCCTATAGTAAAATAACCACTTGAAAGTTTTGATTCTAATGAGGCTGCTAGCTGTTTTTCAACCTAGCCTTTAACACCTGACTGCTCTCTCCACTAATCCATTTGGTGCTGGTGATAAGGTGCCGTCTTGATGTGCCGGATCCCATTTGATTTTATAAATTTTGTGAACTGTAGGCTGGTGAACGCTGAACCATTATCAGAAAATATTACCTCTGGGATCCCATGTGTTGCAAACGAGATGCGCAGTTTATCAGTTGCCATTATGTTTATTGAGTTTAATTTATAGATGTCTAACTACTTGGAATAGGCATCTATTATCACCAGAAACATGGACCCCATAAATGCGCGTGCAAAAATCGACAAGGAGTCCAACCATAGTCAGCCTGGTCATTCCGATAGGTGCAGCAGGGCTGCCAGTGGTGCCTTCTGTCTCTGTTGGCACTTCTGGCATTGTCCTACCATTTTCTGCATCCAGACTGGCCACCAGACCTTGTTCCTAGCCAACATCTTTTTGATATTCCAGGTATGGTTCAGCCAATATATCTTGACAGCCCTGTCTTGCGACAATGACCTGTGCTTCCCATTAGCAGTATCCCATCCTCCACCGTGATCTGCTCCTTCCTGCTCCAGTGTGGGTGGAACTGTGGATGGACCAGTCTTTCCAGCTACCCTGTTAGCACTACGTGCTTTACCTTCGTCAGTACAGAGTCTTTCGGTGTCCATTGGCATATATTGTGTGCATCCACCAGGAGGGGACTCTCAGAGACCATTTCCCCGAGCTGAAATGGTCAGTACGAGAGGACACAGATTTAAGGTGCAGGGAAGCAAATACAAAGGAGATGTCAGGGGTAGGTTTTCACTCAGAGGGTGGTGAGTGAATGGAACCGACTGCCGTCGGAGGTTGTTGAGGCAAACTCACTGGGGTCTTTTAAGAGACTTCTGGATGAGTATATGGAAAAGAATAGGATAGGGGGTTATAGATAGGTCTGTGGATTGGTAGATGTGATCGGTGCAACTCATGGGCTGAAGGACCTGTTTGTGCTGTATTGTTCTATGAAGTTTAACGTCATCATGGTCTCCTCCATTCTGGATACTGATGGTGAGGTGTCTGGTAACAATAGCTTGCTTAAGGCATCGACATTTGCCACTCTAGTCCCTGGTCGGTGCTCCAATCAATACTGATATGCCGCCAGCAATAGTGCCCAACGCTGGATCTGTGCTGACGCTATTGGAGGCATTGCTTAGTCTTCCTTCAGTAGGCCTAGCAAGGGTTTATGATCTATTATATGGTAAATTTTGCTCATGGAAATTTTTTGACTGCAAAGATTACCGCCAGCCCTTCCTTTTCAATCCAAGTATATCTTCCTTCCTCCCACCCTGAAAGAGCGTGGCCCCCTTCTCCCCTCAAACACGCACGCAGCCCCCTTCTCAAAACCACCAGGCGTGCGGCCCCCTCCGTATTCCCCCACCACACACACCGCCCCGTTTCTCCCACTACACCCTGCTGCCCCGTTCCTCCCACCCCACCGCCCCGTCCCCTGCCCCTGCCACCCCGTTCATCCGTCCTTCCTCCCTCCCTCCCTCCCACCCCATGCCGCCGCGCGCACACCACCCCCTCCCTCCCATCCTGCGCGTGCGCTGCCCCTCACTCCCTCCAGCCACATGCGCTGCCCCCCTCCCTCCCTCGCTCACGCCCTCTTTCATCCCCTCCCTCTTATGTTTAGTGTTATCCATAAATGTTCCTTCTTTCCATTCTAGGAATTATAACAGGAATGTCATGTGGGATAAAGACTTGAACAATTAATATAAACAGAAAATTCTGGAAGGTCTTGCAATATCTCTGGAGAAGGAATCAGCATTAATGGACTAGATCCAGTCAGATCAAATTCAGAGACCTTTAACAAAAAATCAGGTGGGATTCATGTGCCCCTTTTCCAGCACTGGCAATTTTAGCCAGTGTGGACTTACTAGCCATTGTGACCCTGCATCCAGATTTGACTAATTCCATTCTGGAAGTTGGCATCACCCCCCACTGCTAAGCCTTCAAGTTCTGGCTCGGATGAGTTGTGAACCACAGTCTGGATTCAGGAAACGTTAAAAATGTCTTAGCTATGTCCCTTGTATGCCCTTAACCAAGCTCCTTCACCCTGCATCTTCTATGCCCAATCACCTGGTATGCAACATGTAAAGACCAGTGAACCATATAATAAGAAAGGCAAGTGTTGAAATTGTCATCAAAAACACTTACTCAGAGATCTGCTTTGGAAAAAACTGTAGATTTCTGAATGTGACACTGAGACATTATCATGCATAGTTTCAATAACAGAGACTTTACTCTTCTTATCTCTTAACCTTATCCAAATAAATTTAAGAAATAATAGCTTAATCTCATAAAGATGTCAAATGATAAAAGCTAACATTTTGCTTAAGCCTGGTAAATAGATCCCAGCTGAGTTAACGAATTAATGAACCTTGGAGCTCAGACAAGCATTCGTAATCCATTTGCAATTGTATCAACAGATAACTCGATATCTGTTTCTCCAGATGACTTCACTGGCATAGAAAATAGATGGGGATTTTAGATGGGGGTGGTGCAGTTGAGAGGTGAGGGCTATAGGGCCTAACAGCCTTTAATACAACTGAGATGAAGTGCCAGGTAACTTCCTTCCTTCCACACACCTGACAAAGGAACAGTGTTTCTGAAAGCTTGTGGGATTACTATCAAATAAACTGGTTGGACTTTAAATCTGGTGTTGTGAGACGTCTTACTTTACCCTGGTCAAGTGTGGCATGTCTACATCATGACCTCCCCTGTAGCCAGTGAGAATACAAAGATTTCTCTCAAGGCCCCAGCAGTTTTCTTCCTTGCTTCCCTGGGGTATATCATAGAATCGTACAACCCTACAGTGCAGAAAGAGGCCTTTCGACCCATTGAGTCTGCACCGAACACAATCCCACTCAGGTCTCACCCCCACATCTCTCCACATCTTACCCATTAATCCCTCTAACCTACACATCTCTGGACACTAAGGAACAATTTCTTAACATGGCCAGTCAACCTAACCAGCACATTTTTAGACTCTGGGAGGAAACCGGAGGAAACCCACACAGACATGAACAAAATATGCAAACTCCACACAGACAATGACCTGAGCCGGGAATCGAACCCAGGACACTGGAGTTATGAAGCAACAGTGCTAACCACTGTGCTGCCGTGCCGCCCACTATTCTGTATTCTGGGCTATATTCCATCAACCCTGGAAACTTGTCTCCCTTAGTGCTTCTCAAGAACCACAATACTTCCTCCTTTTTGATCTCAATATGAGTCAAACTGTCTACACATCCTTTTCTAGACTCATCATCTACCAAGTCCTTCTCTTTGGTGAATACTGATACAAAGTACTCATTTAATACCTCACCTATTTTCTCTGGCTCGCATAGATTCCCTTCCTTGTCCTATGTGGGTCAATCCTTTCCCTGGCTACCCTCTTACTCTTTATGAATGTATAAAAAGACTTGGGCTTTTCCTTAATTCTGCTGGCCAATGCTTTTTTAATGCCCCCTTTTAGCACTCCTTATTCCTTGCTTACATTTCTTTCTACTTTCCATATATTCCACACTTGCTTCATGTGTTCCCAGCTTCCTAGCTTTGACAATGCTTCTTTTTTCTCTTTGACAAGGCTCACAATATCTCTCATTATTCAAGGTTCCCAAAACTTGCCATACTTATCTTTCATCCTTATAGGAATATGTCAGTCCTGAATCCCTATCAACTTACTCTTGAAAGCCTCTCACATGCCAGATGTTGATTTGCTCTCAAACATCTGCCCCCAATCTATGTTCTTCAGTTCCTGCCTAATATTGTTGTAACTTGCCTTCCTCAGTTTAGCACCTTAACTTGAGGACAACACATCTTTATCCATCAGTACCTTAAAACTTACTGAATTGTGGTCACTGTTTTCTAACTGCTTCCCTACTGAAACATCAACCACCTGGCCAGGCTCATTCTCCAGTACCAGGTCCAGTATGACCCCTTCTCTAGTTGGATTATCTATATATTGTTTCAGGAAGCCCTCCTGGATGCTTCTTACAAACCCTGCCCCATCCACACCCCTGGCACTAAATGAGTCCCAGTCAATAAAGGGGAAATTAAAGTCTCCCATTACAACAACCCTGTTACTTTTACACCTTGCCAAAATCTGCCTAAGTATCTGTTCCTCAATCTGCCATTGGCTGGTTGGGTGGCCTATAGTAAACCCCCAACATGTGACTATGCTTTTCCTATTCCTGAGCTGTACCCATATTGCCCTCCAGGGTGTCCTCCCAGAGTACAGCTGTGATATTCTTTTTAAGCAGTAGTGCAACTCCCTCATCCCTTTCACATCCCCCTCTATCCCACCTGAAACATCTGTACCCTGGAATGTTAAGCTGTCAGTCCTGTCCTTTCCTTAACCAAGTCTCTGTAATGGCAACAACATCGTAGTTCCCAGTACTAATCCAAGCTCTAAGTTCACCTGCCTTAGCTGTTACACTTCTCTCATTGAAGCACATGCACTTCCATTCACCATATCCTCCCTTATCAGCAATCTCACTCTGCCTGCTGTTTCTCTGGCCCTACTCTTTGGTTTCCTTTCAGCTAATTCACCATTGCTTTGGTTCCCATCCCTCTACCAAACTAATTTAAATTCTCCTGTGTGACACTAGCAAATCTCCCAGCCAGAATTTTTGTGCCCTTCCAGTTTAGATGCAGTCCTTGCTTCCTGGACAAGTCCCATCTGCCCCAGAAGAGACCCCAATGATCTAGGTATTTGAAACCCTCCCTCCTACACCAGCCATTTAGCCACATGTTGAGCTGCACTATCTTCCTATTCCTAGTCTCACTAGCACATGCACAAGGAGTAATCCTGGGATTACAATCCTAGAGGTCCTGCTTTTTAATTTTCTACCTCCCTAAACTGCTGCTGTAGGACCATCACTTTTCCTGCCTATGTCGTTAGCACCAATATATACCACGACTTCTGGCTGTTCACCCTCTCCCTTCAGAATGCTTTCTGTCCGTTCAGAGATATCCTGGACTCGGCATCAGGTAGGCAACATACCATCCTGGAGTGTCTTCCATGTCCACAGAAACGCCTATCTGTACCTCTAACTATACAGTCTCCTATAACTACCGCTCTAATCCCCTTTGTCCCTCCCTGCTTAACAACAGAGCCAGTTGTGGTACCACTGTTTTGGCTGCTGCTACTGATAGCCCATCTCCCCCAACAGTGACCAGAACATTACATTTCAAGTCCGTGACTTTTCTTGTCGAGATAATTGAATCACTGGTAAATAATTAATGTCTCTAACATGCAAAATAAGATGTTAAACTGTATTGAAAAATATAATATTTCACATTCTTATAATAAACATTATGCAGTGTTTCATTTTATAAAGTTTCTTGTAGGTCTTAAAAAAAGACCTGTCACTTCCAATTGCCTATTCATTCTGAGTATGATCCTTTTTTTTAAGAGGTCACACACACATTCTGTGCCACATCATGACTTCAAGTGTAGAAGGGTGTTTCACCATATTCTCTGAGACTCAAATTTTCTTTCGCTTTCTCTGAAAAAAACTTTGAAAAGTTGGCAATTAAATTCTGGAAGCTTTATTTCAAGTAAATTTGGTGTTTATTAACAATTGTCGTGATTAAAAATGAATTGCTCAGGCAAATGCCAACTCTGATCAGCAAAACCTATTCAATCTACTTCTTTCTGATAGTTAAAAACACTGTTACCTGCATACTGCTGTTTAAAATCTCATGTGAAATGTTTTCTGATGTTTCAAGATGTATACACGCTTTTTGAAAGCCACATGTGTTTTGATGTTCTGAGCATTTTTTGAGGTTTTTTTTTAGATATGTAAATTTATATTTGCTACATTTGTCAGTAAACTCTCTAAGGGTAAATTTCCTGCTTCTGTCTAAGGGCAGTAGGGTGGCATGGTGTTTAATACTGCTGCCTCACATAGCCAGGGATCCGGGTTCGATTCCCAGCTTGGGTCACTGTTTGTGCACAGTCTGCACGTTCTCCCCATGTCAGTGTGGGTTCCCTCCCAGAGTCCAAAGGATATGCTGGCTCGATGCATTGTCCACGCTATGTTCTCCCTCAGTGTATCCAAACAAGCACTGGAGTTTGGCAAATAGGGGATTTTCACTATACCTTCATTGCAATGTTAATATAAGCCTACTTGTGATACTAATAAACTAATTTTAAAAAACTTTGGTTTATTGGAGAAGTAAATGTTGACAAATTGGAAAATCACAGCATTCAGTTTCTGCAAATTAATTTTAAAGAAAAAAAATTAATCAAAATGTTACAAATCAGGAACATAAAGAGGGGGTAAATGGTGATGGCAACTAGCATGGAAGTGTGGAATAAATGACAGCAAGCATGTTGTCACAGACTGGCTGGAGAGGAGGCTGATTAGCATAACATGGTGCTAAAATCATTTTACTTGTTAAAGCTTCAGTTTTGTAGTTATCAAAAATTCAGTGCGTGGGGTGGGAGGGGAGAAATCGCATCTCTCGTGGCAGATCACCTCCCCCTCTCCAGTTTGCATTGAGGCTAACTCTTCAATTTCAAGTGCAGCAGATCTGCTTGGTTAAGGTGTCAGTTTATTGAGTCTGCAATAGATAGTTAACATGATTTTAAACCATCGCTGCTTAGAAGATCTAGGATTACAAAATCTGCTGTCCACAATCAGTTTAGGCATTCAGCTCTTCAAGATCTGGACTTCAGTCCCCGGATTTGATGGCCAAGAAAGGTGTGTTCACAAAGCAGCCAAACAGATTGATTGTCAACCTAAAAGTCCTTCCAACATGCCAATGGTTGGTGGTAACAGTGGGAGAGATTCCTGGTCAGCAATGTGATGGAAAGAACAGTAGCACTTCTGTTTTCACTTGCTGTAGTTCCAAGCTACAACATTATTGAAGGTTCCCACAACAACTTGGACTTCCTGAGTAACCTGTGACTTAACACCAACATTTTTTTTTAAAGGAAATTTCTACCGTTACATGAATCAAGGAGCTGAAATACCTTTCCTCAATAAAGTAAAAGATTTGCTTCTGTATTTAATTTATCAACCTCAGCTTCTTCAGAAAGGTGTATGAAACATTAGGTGTAAAGCCTGACAAAAAAATGTGACAGAAATGGAAAAAAATCTATCTTGTAGGCATGCTGTTCCAGGGTTGAGTTTCTCAAACATCTGGTGATTACCATTCATATGCCAGTGCTATATTTCATCTGAAAATGGTTATTGCTATTATGAGTGCAGACTTGAAAAAGTCTTTTGTCCAGTGCAAACATTTGTCATCTTTTAAGCATAAAAGGAAATTGAGTATATAAAATTGCATTCTGCCATATAGTTTGATCGATGGCATTGATTTTTCTCCTGTGTCTAAGCAGCACAGTGTTTTTGAATGAGACATCTTCCACTCTACTGTATATTCCATTATTCAGTCAAGACAGATTTCTCTGACCTTGCAATTGGATGTAACTGCAGTTGTTCAGTCCAATGTTGGCCTTTTCCAAAGCAATTTCTGTAAAAAAAAAAAAATCTTGATTTTTATATTTGTTTCTGGACAATATAATTTTTGAGTGATTTTGACCAGTGCCCTGTCAACCAATTTTGTGCTCAAAGAGCTCTGACCACCTCTTATGGCAGTTCAGCCTTTTCTGCATCTATATTGCCCAAAGTGAGTGTTGAATATCATTAAGGCACCCTGTCTGTATTTGTATATAAATAGAAGTTTACTATTTAAGATTTATTTTTGGTTTTATGAAGAGTTGCTTGTTCATTATCACTAAAATATTTAAAGAAAATTAAACATGATATGAGGGCATCAATGGCATAGTTGGTGACTGCAGGTCTTGTTTAGTGTTGAGGCCATACAAAGCATGAGGGTTGATCTTAGGTCAATGTTGAGCTTGTTTAAATCAGCTGTGAGAGAAACAAGAACAATCCAGTTTGTCTCTATGCCCACGTTAAAATACTACCAAAGTACTTGTTCTTAATTGGCACTGAAAGATCATACCCAGAAATTGTGCATTATAGTTTATCGAGTGAGGAGAGATTGGGCCAGGCTTTGAGTACTCCCCTGCCTCCACCCTCAACCTCTCCATCTTCACCCCAGCTTCACCTACACACCACAATATTTTGCTGACACATAGGGGGTGATTTTATGAAAACTTTTCTAAATCCAGGACGAGTGTGAAAACAGGAGAGTTGCTGGTCAGTTTTTTTTGGGTGAGTTCAAATCTGTTATCTTATCTACTTAGACATAAGACACCCTCAAAAATGGTTTCTTGCCTGTTAAGAGAGAGGAAGATGCGTAAATTGCCCAAACAATGGCTGAGGTTAGCAGCGGGTGCAATTGCACATGTGCAGATTGTCAGCAGTAGTGGTCTGTCACTCAGCCTCTGCTGCTGTTAACCAGTCTCAGCACACTAGTCTTCCTCCCCTGTCTTGTCATTGCCAGCCTCAATTTTCTCCATCCCTCCCTGCAATGATCGCTAATGCAGGTGGGTAGTGGGTCCTCTTTCTCCCTAATACAGAGCAATAACGAGTCTTCTCCACCTACCTCCCACCTTCCACCGTTGCATCTGCCCCCGTCTCTTTGGCAGTGCGCTGGGGGGCGTCTAAATGGCTTCCAGTTCAATTGGCAAAGCCATCACGGTTGGTTCCCATGGCTGAGGATGAACTGTGATTCTGCCCAGGAAGGCCACAGAGTCAGGTGAGCCTGAATGATAATGGCCTGGGCGCATTAATTCAATACTAAACAAACTTGAATTTAATTTAAATAAATTATTTAGCCTTGTGCTGAAATGGATGTGAGGCTGACATTGTTGTATATCCAGTGCCAGAAAGTTTCTGTGAAGCGAGAAATCAGGCGCGATCCAATTTCTTGACTCTTTTCTGATCTTACTGCCTTGTCCCATCCATCGGCTAGCAGGGTGCAATGATAGGATCAGCCCATAATATGGAATGACTACTGGGGTGCAATGCCTTGGTCAGGTGCAGATAGCAGCACTCTAGATTGTGTAGCAGCATGGGTCATTGTAGAGGAGAAGAAAAATGAATAAAAAAAAAGTAAGACTATATTGGAAAAGTATAATTGTACATTAAATTTTGTGATAATTGAACATTTGTCATGATACCTAATTAATGAAACCATGAATGTACATAGATGGACTGGTTTAACAAAAATCTGTGCAAAAAGCTTCTGGAATTTTGTCAGATAAGATTGCCTCCATGATTGGGTGGATAACATTGTCTCTTTGTAGTTTTGATGTACTTTTTTTGCAAATGTCTTTAATTTTGCTCAGCTAAAGGAGAGATGTGGTTCTATTTCTATCACTGATGTAGGTATGGCTACTGCTACATGACTGATGAATGTGGGTAGATGTTGACGTTTTGGGAATATTGATATGATAGCTTTGAAAGAAATACTTGGACCAGTCAGCATAAATTTTAACAGAAAGCTTGAAGAAACTTTAATTTGAACTGTGGGGGGAAGGGGGGATCAAGATATTGAATTTGATGATCAGCCATGATTAAAATGAATGGCGGAACAGGCTCAAAGGGCCAAATTACCTACTCCTGCTACCAGTTTCTGTGTTTCACCTACAGTTCAAATGATAAAATTGCCTTCGCCAATCACTCAAATGATGTGTTGCACAGTATAGTTACAACAATAATACAAGGCAATGAAATAGATTGAGTCCATTTGAGGCCATTTACCCTTCCAATTAGCTCCCAATCTGAAAATTGAAGTACCTTGCTAGAGGGAGGGGAAAGAGAGGGGTAATTAATTGGCATTATCATTTCTAGATTGCTGTTGCATTTGTGGGTTGGAGATGGGAGCGAGACTGGAAAGCAGCTTACAGTTCTTTCCCCCAACAACAGATGAAGTCTTTGAACACTGTGGAAATAAAATAAAAACTGAAATGGTGTGTAAAAAATTCTTAAAGAATGTACAATACAATCAGCAGCTATGACCTTCAGATGCATTGCTGATTGGTGCTCAGTCCTAAGAATAGAGGACAGGCGTAGACTATTCTGTCTCAAACATGTTTCATCATCCAGTTAGATTACAGACATAGAATGTATGGTACAAAGTCAACCATTTAACCCAATGAGTATTCTCCATACAAACCTACTCCTACTCTATTTTATCTAACTTATCAGCATATCCTTATATAGCTTCTCCCTCATGTACTTATCTAGCTTTCTCTTGAATGTATCTGTGTCACTTGGCTCAAATACTCCCATAGGTAAAAGTTGCTCATAAATTCCTTATTAAATTTATTAATGACTAATTTGTATCTTCAACATTTAGGTTTGGCTTTTCCTCAAAAGAAATCTTCTCTTTATGTCTATTCTATAATTTCAAACAACTCTGTTAATTAGATCTCCCTTCAGCTTTTTATTTTCTAGAGAAAATAGCTCAAGCTTGTTCAGTCTATATTGATTGGTATAACCCCTCAGAATTGGTGTTAACCTTGTAAATCATTTTGTACGTTCTCCAGTGCCTCTATATTCCTTTTGTAATAAGGCAATCCAAACTATGCACTGTAATCTAAACAACATACTGTGCAAGTTTAACATAACTCTGCTTTTCAATTCTGTTCCTCTAAAAATTAACTTCTGTGTTCTTTTTAAAATACCTTTGTTGATCTGTATTGCTACTTTTGATAGTTTATGAATCTGTACCCTTGGGTCCCTTTGTCCTCTATCCCATTTAGTCTCCTGGCTGGAATTCTCCAGCTGTTCACACTCTGCTGTCACTGCAAGAGAGGAAGGAGGATCTGGGGCTCAGCCAATTGTCCATTCACTGCAATGGGATTGGAACATCATGCTGGTGTGAATGGCTGAAGAATTCCAGCCTTGATTTCTAAGGAATATGTTGCCTCCTTGTTCTGCTATTAGAGTACATCACCTTGTACCTATATTGAAATTAATTTGCCAAATTCACACTCATTTTCTAAGTACCTAGCATTATTTTAAATTTTTAATGTCCTTTCTCAGAATCCCTGAATTAATAAAGAAATATTTACATTCATACAATGCTTCTTAAAAACACTGGATGTCTCAAGCCAATGTATTACAGTTGTAATGTTGGAATGTCATCTATAATTTTTTATTATATTTTCAATTCCCTAATCCAAATCATTTTTTGTAAGTTTTAAGATTATGACTTCTTGTTCTAAATTCGACCAGCAAATAAATCTATCTATTCTTTCAAATATTTTTGCTATTTTAACGACTTTAATTAGATTACCTTACAATCTTCTAATTCAAGAAATTTGACGCCAATTCATACAATGTGACCTCATATTTTAACTCTTTATTTCCTGACGTGTTTTGTTGAAGACAGAATGCTGTATTTATTCCAGTTAGAATATGACCGAGGCTCTTTACAAATGAGGTTTAATATCTTTCCCTTTGTATTCTAATCCCTTTTGAGGTAAAGAACGGCATTGCTCTTTCTGCCTGTGCATTAGGTTTCAATGATGTTTATACGTTGGATACTCAAATCCTTTTGCTTCTGCATAATATTGCTAGGTTCAAGAATTCACTGACACCTTGTGGTCTAATACAAGCTGAAGAGTTTATTAGGAGTTCCTTCTCTGCCGACTAAGAATGTGCCAGAAGCGAAACCCTTAACTCGGTTAAGAGGTATCTGGATATGCACCTCAAGTGCCATAACCTGGAAGGCTCTGGGCCAAATGCTAGAAAATGGGATTAAACTGGGTGGCTCATTTTTTGGTAGGCACTGGCACAATGTTTCTGTGCCGTAAACCTCCTGTGATTCTAAGAGAATTCTTGCTTAGCTCACTGTCCACAGGGATAGTGCCAGAGAATTGGAGAGTGACAAGTGTTGTTCTTCTTTTCAAGAAAGGAAATAGGAATGACCCTGCTAATTATAGGCCAGTTAGTCTTACTTCAGTGGTCGGTAAGTTAATGGAAAAGGTCCTGAGAGATAGATTAAACTGAATCTTACCAAATGGTCATAAATTCTGAGATAGTCAGCATGGTTTCGTGAGGGGTAAGTCCTGCATCACAAGTTTGATTGAATTCTTTGAGGAGGTAACTAGGTGTATGGATGAAGGTAGAGCAGTTATTGTTGTAGACATGGATTTTAGTGAGGTATTTTATAAGGTTTCCCATGGTAGGCTCGTGGAGAAGATAAGAATGTGTTTGGATAGAAGGAAATTTGGCTGATTGGATAAATAACTGGCTGTATCATAGAAGACAGAGGGTGGTGGTGGAAGGAAAATTTTCAGACTGGGAGGCCAGTTACCAGCAGTGTACCACAGGAGTAGTGCTGAGTCTTCTGTATTTGTGATTTTTATCAATGACTTGGAAGAAGGGGCTGAAGGGTGGGTTAGTAAATTTGCTGATGACACCAAGATTGGTGGAGTAGTGGATGAGGTGGAGGACTCTCGCAGGTGCGAAGAGACATTAATAGGATGCAGAGCTGGGTCGAAAAGTAGCAGATAGAGTTTAACTCTGATAAGTGTGAGGTGATTCATTTTGGTAGGACAAACTTGAATGCAGGTTACAGGGTCAATGGCAGGGTTCTGAGGAATGTGGAGGAACAAAGATTTTCAGGTTCATATCCACAAATCTCTGAAGGTTGCCACTCAAGTGGATAGAGCTGTGAAGAAGGCTTATAGTGTGTTAGTGTTTATTGACAGGAAATTTGAGTTTAAGAGCTGTGGGATTATGCTGCAATTATACAGGACATTGGTGAGATCACATTTGGAATATTGTGTTCAGTTCTGGTCACTTGCTATAAGAAGGATGTGGAAGCATTGGAGAGAGTGCAGAGGAGATTTACCAGGATGCTGCCTGGTTTGGAGGGTAGGTTTTATGAGGAAGGGTTGAGAGAGCTGGGGCTTTTTTCATTGGAGCAGAGGAGGATGAGAGGCGACTTGATAGAGGTTTATAAGATGATGACAGGGATTGATAGAGTGGACGTGCAGAGACAATTTCCTCGGGTGGATGTAGCTTTTACTAGGGGCATAACTATAAGGCTTATGGTGGGAGATATAGGAGCGATGTCCAAGGTAGGTTCTTCACTCAGAGAGCGATTGGGGTGTGGAATAGACTGCATGCTGTGATAATGGAGTCAGACACTTTAGGAACTTTCACGCAGTTATTGGATAGGCACATGGAGCACACCAGAATGATGGGGAGTGGGATAGTTTGATCTTGGGATTGGACATAGCTTGGCACAACATTGAGGGCCGAACGGCCTGTACTGTGCTGTAATGTCCTATGTTCTGTGATGTTATCCATCTTTCTCTATTTTTCTCTCTTACACAATCATTATTATACGTTACTCCAGAGAAAGCCCATTTACATTTATTGGTTAATTAAACACATTTGTAGATGCAGCTGACTCTAATTAATTCTGACCTCTGATCATGCACTGTCCATGAATTCATGATCTCTGTCAAGGTTAGCTGATCATGCGCTGAGAGTGTTCTAGCATGTAGTAACATTGTAACCTGCCCCAGCACAAGTAAAACCTGAAACCTGAACATGATTTACCATGTGAGAAAATGTCACTATAGATTGTGGAAAATGTCATAAAAATTATACAAAATGAAATGGTTGGATTCACACAGTCCCCCCTTTAATTCTTCTTGATATTTTACAGAAGAATTAAGCAAGTAAGAGCATTTAGAACATAGAAAATAGAACACTACAGCACAATCAGGCCCTTTTGCCCACAAGTTGCGCTGATCATATCCCTACCTACAAGGCCTATCTATAACTCTCAATCCCATTAAATCCTATGTACTTATCCAGAAGTGTCTTGAAGGACCCCAATGAGTTTGTCTCCACCACCATCGATGGCAGCCGATTCCACTCACTCACTACGCTCTGACATCTTCTCTGTTCCTACACCCCAGCATCTTAAACCTGTGTCCTCTTGTAGCGACCATTTCAGCCCTGGGAAAGAGCTTCTGAGAATCCATCCTATCTATACCTCTAAAGATCTTATAAACCTCTATCAGGTCACCTCTCATCCTTTGTCTCTCCAGGGAAAAAAGATCTAGCTCCCCCAATCTATCCTCATAAGGCATGCCACCCAATCCAGGCAACATCCTTGTAAATCTCCTCTGCACCCTTTCAATAGTTTTCATATCCTTCTTGTAGTGAGGTGACCAGAACTGCACACAGTACTCCAAGTGGGGTCCGACAAAGGTCTTAGAAAGTTGGAGCATTATCTCCAACTCCTAAATGCAATTCCTTGATTAATGAAGGGTGTATGTTACAAAGCATTTTCATCTATTTTTAATGGCCCCAATCCTTTTCATAGAGCAGCCTTAAATAGAAGAGAAAACACAGCTTGGCTAGTGTGTTTACTGAGCTTGATTTAATATTTATGCGTTTTCATGAGGGGAGACTGATGTAACAGGGAGAAGCTTCATGACCTCTGAAGCCTCGTCCATAGCTCACTTGCAACAATAGTTAATGACCACAAAAATGAGATACAAATCAGTAAAAACATCAAGAAAAACATGGGTCCCTGCACTCTCGATGTTCTCATGGAATCAAAACATCAGAAGCCCAGCTCCACAGGATAGATAATAGGATAAATTGTTTGAGTTTTTGACTTCCTTTTTGATATGCTCGGCCAAATCAGTGATGGATTCTGAGTTTTCTGGTTTATAGATGCAATGTTCAGAACAGATTGAAGGGCACATTTCCCCCTTGGCTGCTTAGACAAAAGAACACATCAAAAGAACACCGCCAGAGAGAGACTAAGTCTATATACTGTTAATTGATTTCTGAAATGATTAAGCCAGTGTGTTTTTGGTAATATCATATTTTTCGATCTCCATTTTCATGTTGTTAATTTTACTATTTTGAATCCAGCGAGTCTATTATCCAAGGATACCCAGCCTCCTCTGGGAATTACAGGAAAAGGAAACTATCACAGAGACTCAGCACTTCTTTTCTATCCTGTTTCCATGTTATGACACAGCCAAATTGTCTCACAACACCAGGTTAAAGTCCAGCAAGTTTATTTGATAGCGAACTCACCAGCTTTCAGGGTTAACCCCTTTGTCAGGTGAGCCTGAAGAAGGGCAAACTCCGAAAGCTGGGGTGTTCACTATCAAATAAACTTTCCTTTTCCTGTAATTCCCAGGGGAGCGCTGGGTATCCTTGGATAATAGACTTGCTGGAGTCAAAATAGTAAAATTAACAACATGAAAATGGATATAGAAAAATATGATATTACCACAAACACACTGGCTTAATCATTTCAGCAATCAATTAACAGTATATAGACTTAGTCTCTCTCTGGCGGTGTTCTTTTGATGTGTAATGCGTGGATCCAATTTTTCTTGTCTTTGACTTTCACTGAGGACTGTGTGACAAGCAGAACTTGGTTGAGACTTCACCACTTAGCGTCAAGCAGTTCATGTTGAGGTTTCTTAATGTACACACAATCGCCTGTCCACCTTTGTGTGGTATCTCCCAAGCAGCAGCAACCACCTGGGAAGCAGAATCTACAGCTTTGGTTAGTGCTAGATAATATGTCATGATGGAGCTGCACATCATGTGACAGTCAGCTCTAAGGAGCTCAGTGGTTGCTAGCAAGGACATTGGTCTGCCAGTAATAAGCTCAAAAGGGTTCAGCCTGATACTTTTACTCAAAGTCGCTTAAATACTGCACAATGCTATGGGAAGTGCTGAGGCCATTTCAGGTCCTCTTGATGGTATTTGGAGAGGTGATTCTTTAATGTACGGTTTATCCTCTCCACCTGTCCTGATGATTCTCAATGATAAGGACATGAAAGTTCCATGTAATGTTCAGCAAGCGACAATCCTCCTGGCCAATATTCCTTGCAAAGTGTGTGCCCTGATCCAAGTCTATACTAGCAGACAGATGCCACCCAAGGTATATAGAGGACCTTCACTGTATGTGTGGTGGTGGTGCGATATGTAAGAATTGCCTCCATCCATCTGGAAAATTTGTCCATTGTAACTATAACGTTACCCTTGACGAGGCAGCAGCAAAATATAGTCCACTTGTAGGTGCTGAAATGATCCCGGAGGTGCGGGTGCTTTTAGTTGTGATACCTGCACTTTGGTCGCAGCAGTGTTCCTTTGACAAATTAAACAGTGATCCACTACATACAGCATGACAATTAAAACAACATCCCTGCCAGCTGTGCTGAAATCAAGTGGTTGCTTGTTCAAATGCCAGCCGAAATCCAACAGGTTTATTTGGTAGCAAAAGCCACTAGCTTTCGGAGTGTTGGCTGCCTCTTTGTCAGGATTCACCACACGTCGTCTCGATATAACTTTGCCCAGTTCTTCATCCATGTCCAGTTTTCCTGTCGGGTATAGCTGTATTGCATTTGGGATGGTGTCTGGAAATCCAGAGGGGAGTGATTCTTTGAAAGCTCCTAGATCTTTGCATTCCCAGATGTGTCCCAGAATATTGTAACATTGTAACATGCCCCAGCACAAGTAAAGCCTGGAAGCTCAGCATGATTTATCCCATGAAAAAATGTTGGTGCAAATAATTGTGAAGAATGTTACATAAATTATAAAAAATAAAATGGTTGGCTTCATACAGTTTGTAATCTATCGTTCTTAAAAGGATATTGTGATTTGAGTGTCTTAGATTCAAATTAGGTGGCCTGACTTTTACCCATGAACTTTTGCCACAGTTTTGCCCATTCAGTCTATGTCCCTTTGTAACTTGCTGCTCCCATCTTAACTTACCTTGTCGAATAATTTGGTGTCGTTGGCAAACTTGGGTATTATAACCTGTATATAAAAGCCCAGTTCAGAATTCTGAGGATCACCATTTATAACTTCCATGAATCAGTACACATTACATTTATTGCTATTTTGTCTCCTACCTCATAACAAATTACCAACTCATGATTTCAGCTAACTAGAATTAGTCCTCATTTTGTTGTTAGAGGTGGTTAAATTTGTTGTAATGAAGATTAGAAAATGGATTCCACTACTGGACCCAGCAATCACTCAGAAAAGCATTTTCCCATCTGCAAGTCTGATCAAGTCCACCTGTGGTTGTTATGCAGTTTACATGAGTATATCCCTAAATACATACATTTTACAGTGCACAGATTACACCTGAAACAGTGATTGATGTAACCTCCCACCCTTTTGATTCTTTATTACTTTAATTTCATCTGTTTCTGCAAATTAAGGAGTGTTTTATTTGATTACATCCATATCCCAAGTTAACAAATAATCTATTGACGTCCAAGGTAATGTTCTCATTCTGTTTGATGTTTCTAACCATTATTACCCATAGGTACTTCGTTGGGAAAAATTCTGGACTTATCAATGTCATCCCACTGGTGAATGAGTTTTTAACTGCTATAACAATTTTGAAGTTAATATTTCTGAGGAACGTGGGAACCTATCCAGACCCTGGTGGAACCATGATTGTTCTTTTGTAAGCCCTGTTAACAGCTTGGCCACATGAGCTCAGAACAGTCACTTAAATTTAAACAAACTTATGCCATTGTATATGGTTGATTAATCTATCTTCTTTGGTTAGTTATTCATGAAGTGGCTGTATGCATAATTTCCTTTCAGCTTATAACTTATTTCGCTCAGTTAAAATTACAGTTAGAGTTAGTTCCATGATACAAAATTTGATCAGTTTCTTTTGATTGGTCATTATATAAACTGCCTTCACAGTCCAGACACTTGACCTTTCATCTCAGTTTATTTTAAGTTAGATGCTTTCTTGCTGCAGGATTGGCCATAGATGAGTGCATAAAATGGTTCACAAAGGAAGTTGCGACTGAAATCTATCAGCAAATGCAGACACAATTGCAACCATAAAGAATGTCGAGAGCAGCATTATCCATGCCTGTCAATGTGACCTTGACTCTTAATTTTTGTGATTTTGGCTGCTTTCAGGCTGATGCAAGTCTTAAAGTACCCTCTGTCTCTATACATAATTTATCCTGTGGTGATCAACTCTGTGTTACATATTGCTTTATATGGATCTGGAGCCCTATTCTGATTTGCCAATTCCTGTCAAGTTATACAGAGAAAGACAGAAGTTGAGAAGATTCTGTAGCCTCTTTTCTCTGGACCTGCTTCTCACCAACTTTTCATTTCTGCTCACCTCTTTCAATGATCTTCCAAACATAGTCATCAGAGGTTACAGTTCCCTCTATAATGATAAACATATACTTGTTATTCATTTTGCCAAGGGTGGGAATATGAGGTTTTGCATGGATTGCAGAACTCCCTGTTGCAGACTACCAACTGCATTGTTGCTTGGACCTCATCTGAACACGTCCAAATTTATCAATTAAAAGTGTTTCCATTTCCATAATCTGCAGCTGGTACCTAAGACAAACCAAGTATCGTGCCTTAATGACTGTTGGCTGGTGGCTCTAATATTCATCATTATGGTGTGCTTCAAAAGGTTATTCATGGCACGAATCAATTCCAGCCTCTGACTACCTGGATCCACTACAGTTTGCCTACTGCCACAGCAGTCCACACAGCAGATGCCATTTCCTTGGCCCTGCACTCAACCCTGGAACATTTAGATAATAAGGACACTTATGTCAGACACTTATTTATTGACTATAGTTCAGCCTTCAACACTATTACTCCCTCAAAACTCACCTCCAAACTCCATGGCCTGGCCCTAGGCACCTCCCTCTGCGACTGGATCCTGAACCTCCTAACTCGCAGAGCACAATCAGTAAGATTAGGCAACAACATATCGTCAACACTGGTGTCCCACAAGGCTGTGTTCTCAGCTCCCTACTATACTCCTTATATACATATGACTGTGTGACCAAATTCTTCTCCAATTTGATTTTCAAGTGTGTTGACGATACCACTGTAGTGGTCAAATCTCAACAATGACGAGACAGAGTACAGGAATGAGATAGAGAATCTGGTGAACTAGTGCAGCAACAATAATTTCTCCCTCAGTGTCAAAAAAAACAAAGAAGATTGTCATTGACTTCAGGAAGTGTAAAGGAGAACATGCCCCTGTCTTACATCAATGGGGACAAAGTAGAAAGGGCCAACAGCTTCAAGTTTTTACGTGCCCAGATCACCAATAACCTGTCCTGGTACCACCACCACCAACACCCCCCCTCCCTCTGATACTATAGTTAAGAAAGCCCACCAACACCCTTATTTTCTCAGAAGACTAAGAAAATTTGGCATGTCAGCAATGACCCTCACCAACGTTTACAGATGCACCGGAGAAAGCATTTTTTATGGTTGTATCACAGCTTGGTATGGCTTCTGTTCTGCCCAAGACCACAAGGAACTACAAAAGGTTGTGAATGTAGCCCAATCCATCATGCAAATCAGCCTCTCATCTATTGATTGTGCCTGCACTTCCTGCTGCCTCAACAAAGCAGCCAGCATAATTAGAAGTCCCACACACACTGGATGTTCTCTCTTCTACCTTCTTCCTTTGGGAAAAAGATACAAAAGTCTGATATCACATACCAACTGACTCAAGAACAGTTTCTTCCCTGCTGCTGTCAGACTTTTGAATGGACCTACCTTGATTCTCTCTACACCTAGCTATGACTATAACACTACATTATGCAGTCTTTTGTTTCCTTCTCAATGAATGGTATGTTTTGGCTGTATAGCGCAAGAAACAATACTTTTCACTGTATTTATTTATATAATTTATTTGATAATAAATCAAATCAAATCAAATGTTGTGCAGTTACAGGCAGCATATTGTGGAGATGAATGTTCATTATCCAGGTGGCCAGGTTCTTTTAATCTGTATAATCTTCTATTTTACCTATATTTGAACCAACATGGCAAGTCAGAGGCTGGATACTGGGTTTTCCCCTAGCGACATGTTTCACAACTCCGATCTAAGTAAGTACACATCAGGCCTAAAATGAGGGCTCATGCTGACCAGAAACAGCATATAGTGCACAGTTGCTGTCTTTGAGCAATCTTCCACTATCTGGGCCATTTTGGAAGAGTCCAGCATTATTTGCATGAGTGGATATTGAGATTCATGGTTTTTTACTGCTTGCTATATATCATCGCTATTAAGAGGAAAAATCCCTGCTATTATCTGTTGGAGGAGAAACTTCGCAGGAGGAAGTGGAAGGATTCACTGCAACATAGCTCCTTTTGCTAGGGCTATGTGGTCAGATTATTCACGAGCAATACCGGTAACCTAAACTTCATCTTCTGTTCATTGCCAGTCCCAAATGCTTTATCTTTTCTCTTTCACTGGCTGTTATATCCTCCTCTTTCTAACAATCTTTATTGATTCCTCTCTCAGTTCATTGCAGAAATAAAACTATTACTAAATTCAAGTTGAAATTTATCAATTTACTGATTCAATAATGCTTGCAAAATGCAACCATTCACCCTCAGAGCCTGTATTCTACGTATCTTTCTCTTTCCCCTTGTTCCTATGATGTTCAGTGGCTGTAGCATTGCTGGTGGAAAGCTTCTTGGCTTTTAATTGAGAAACATGCAAATGGCCTGGAGGATGACCTTGAGCAGCTGTAACTGTAGACCTGCCTTAAGACTATACCACTTCAGTTAGGGCTGCAGCAGCTGGCTGCCTGACAGGGAACAGCCAGTGGGACATGGTGGGAGCATGAATGCTGTTATCTTGAGGGAATAACAAATTTGTACTCCAAAGAGCCATTTCTAATCTTTTAGGGTGACATCTCAACAGTCTAATTGATTTCTTAGAAAATGGGTTGAAGGGCTGCATGATGCTTTGGAATCTCCTTTTAGCAGTGGTAGTTACAGTGCCAGTAATCTGAAGTAGAGCATTAGTCAGAACTTTTGTGGGAACTATTTGTGCTGCAATGGAAATTGTGCCATCAATCATAAAACGTTACCACATAGTTGGTTCCACAGATGTGATGTTGGAGGTGACCACCATTCCATGCTGGAAAGGATTGACTCCAAGCTCAGCGCAAAGTCTTGGACCAAATTGGAGCTGAACTCCTCCACGTTTCTTGATATTGTACATCAACTTTCCAGTGCACTGTGCAGTTAATTATGCTCATCAGACTCCTTCTGTAACCTAAGCAATTAGATTTTCCAACAGATTGCTCTGCAGCAAGCGATATTGTCCTCAAACTAATACCTTTCAGCAATGGTTTCTGAACTAGTTTTTGCAAGTGCAAGAGTTTGAAAGTGCAAGGTTGAATGAAGTAGTCTCTTTATCATTATGGTCTTCTTCCTTGGAAATGTCCAAGTTCTTGAGTATCTGATATTAAAAGGAACAAAGATTTATTTTGTATATTAGTTTACTGGTTACTGTGCCCTTTTGTGATTTGAGGAAAAGTACACAGAATTGCTTTTGGAGTTATTCACTTGCAAATTGATACAAACTTGCATCAAATGAACATTTAGCTGAATAAGATCATGAAGATAATTCAGTGATGACCATTGGAATCTGCATCCCTCTTTTTAAATAAAAATTAAAACAGCAATTAAAAAAAATTGATGCATTTCTAAAAAATCTTTTGTGCCTTTTGTTTTGGATTATTCATTTTCTGGAGGTATTCTCTGGCTACTATAAAAATCACACTAGTTACACTCTGGCCCAAGAGTAGTTGTGTATGGCCAGTGGTCCTCACCAGCAAAGATTTGTTTTATTTCTTTTGAAGTGAATTCTAATTTGAAGATCTACCACAATGGACATACATTTCAAGATGCAGTTCCAGGAATACGTTGGTTCAGTGAGACAAACATCTTTGCTGAATCTCTACCAGCTTGGCTTCCACCTCCGCTTTAAATGATATTATCTTGAGATTTAGGATGAGGTAGTGCTAGGCTGGAAATGACATGGGAAGTTCTGCCCTGTCAAATATCTCATGGTGCCAGAATTTCCTAAGTGCTATTTACATAGACATTTTTATTCCTGTTTCTATGTTTGCTTATAGTTTTTATTGTTATTGTTTGTAATTCAAAACATCTGGACTTTCATTGAGATATGCAGGTAAAAACAACCAAGACATGTTTTTGAATAAACATACACAGACCTGCTTTATCTATACAGCTCATGTGTGCCAGTTTCCAGGGGCAGTAGAACAGGAAAAATAATGGAAATCTAAATTGCACATATCTGCAATTGTATGTGCTTGACATACATTTCCTGAGATATCCTCGATGTGGACAATGAACATAAAAATCAAATCTGGAGTGTTTCATTTTCTAAAGACTAAATCTGGAGTCAGCCACTAGCAAAAAAAAGTGGGTGGTTGAGATAGCGGGCCTATCCCCACTAGTTTGAGTATCAGCCAACTCTTGGGACTAGCCATCAAAAATGTTGGAATTAGCCATTGGGAAAGGCATTTTGTTCTGTGAGGGAAAGAAGGAAGAGAAATGGGCTCTATGGTGTGTGTTTGAAGAGGTGGTGGCTTAAAGTATTATCATTAGACTATGAATCCAGAAACTCAGTTAATATTCTGGGAACCTGGATTCAAATCCCGCCATACGTCTGTTCCTGCGTTTGTAATTCTAGCCCTAATTCCAGCTATCCCATTACAAGGAGGTGTTAAGAGAAGATTATTTCTTCTATAAGAGGACCCATGAACAATACTATCATCCTTCCCTAAATGCTGTACCCCTTATTCTTAAGTGAAACCACAGTTCTTCTCCCAAATATATTTTCTGTTTATTGCTTTACATGTTTGCTGAATTGAGTGAATTCATATCACTTCCTATTATGTAGTAATTATTATCCTATGTAAGAAAAAACTACAAATTGCACACTTTTGCTTTTATTGTCACTAAGGAAGACCCTTGGGATTGAGGCAGTTTGATGAGTACTGAGATGGCTGATGAGTCCAATGCGCAACATGTGGACTTTTCCATATGGACGGCAGGTGATGCTTGCAGGGTTAGGTAGATGATCTGTGACTGGTTTGTTCACTTATTGTAGCGATGCTAATGTTAACAATTTAGTTGGGCTAAAATCATAAAAGAAGCCAAATCATCTTATTTTTCTTGTTGTTATATCTAACCTGATCTAGTGAAAGACATATTGAGCCATATGAACAGTTGAAATTGTACCCTGGGGTGGACAAATCTAGCAAGCAGCACTTTCTACTCAGAATATATAATCCATTTGAAAAACAATGAGCAAGTCATTTGTGGTTTGCAAACACAAAGAAACATTTATTTAAAGTATTTCATCCCTGAGGGAAAACATACAAATTTTCTGGAAAATTGTAGGAAAAGAGAATGGATGTTGATTTTAAAATACATCAACCATGAAACGTACCAGAGAACGCTTCCAAAAGTAGTAGATCTTAAAGGCAAATTATTACACCACAACCTTTAGTGCAGTGTACTTCGAATCTTTGCAAAGGTTCCTGAGATTGAACTGCCAAGATTGAGAAAAAAAAGAATAGAAGGATAAATCAGGGCATTGTATTTAGCTATAATTCCATGAATTTGATCTCTGATTCATATCAGTGTAAATGAAACCTATAATATGCTACCAAATACAAATCTACATTATTACGTTTCTTTGACTGAGACCTCAGCTGATTTGATGCTGAGTCACTTGTATGCAGTTCCACTGATTTCACGTGGAATATTTTGCAAGTATTATATTAACTGAGTTTCTGGATTCATAGTCTAATGATAATACCTTTAAGCCATCACCTCTTCAAACACACACCAAAGAGCCCATTTCTCTTCCTTCTTTCCCTCACAGAACAAAATGCTTTTCCCAGTGGCTATTTCCAACATTTTTGATGGCTAGTCCCAAGAGTTGGCTGATACCCAAACTAGTGGGGATAGGCCCGCTATCTCAACCACCCACTTTTTTTTGCTAGTGGCTGAATTTCATGCTTGAATTAAGGTTCCCTTAAATGTCAGGGACATGCCTGTTCCAGTTCGGCTGGCTCATCTTGCTACAGTGCAGCTACTTAACAGCCATCAAGCCATTAAAAAGCTTGAATTGACCTATTGGGGATGATGTGCAACCAGTCAAATACCTGGCAGATTTCTGGTCCTGACAATGCTGGAATTGCAGAGTCCCAAGGGAAGGAAAGCATATTACAATGGAGCTGGAATCCTGGAATCTTGCTGGGACCAGGCTGGCAGGCCCTGGTAATGGGAATGAGGAGATGGCAACTGGATGGACAGAGTAATGAGAGGGGAAATGTGGAGTAGGGAGACTATCTTGGGATGGGGGGTTCTTTGATGGGTACTCCTCCTAATTGTCTGGCTGGTATCCCACTCAGTGAAACATGATTTTCTGAACAGTTTGTGATGGCCTCTCCCTGGGTCTCTTAAGGATTATAACTCACTTATGGTAGTCCTCCTCTACTGCTGATAAAATTGCAGAGAGACAGGCGGGAAAGTACTGGGAATACTCCAGTTAACATTCTGCTCCTTAGAATGCCATACCATTCAGCCCAATGTATGGAAATTGAGATTCACAAGCGCAAGACTGTTATCCAAATGCATGTGAAGGAACCTCTTCTCAAGAAGCAAAGTTACAGTCACAAACAGTTAAAAATTTATTAAGATGGTCTTTTGTTCTGATTTTTTTAAAATTCAAGGGGTAATCTTAATCCACTATTAAAGAACAGGACGTTGCTCACATGCTAGACATTCTTTTGGCCTTCTTTATACAAGCTGCCTGCCTTTCATTTTCAATCCTAATGTTAGTTTTACATTAAGGCAGCAACTTGTAATTTACCCTATATGTAAATGAAGTGCTGCTCAATGTTATTATCTGTGTTTTTGACTGCCAATTGAATTCTTTTCAAGTGCTTTGAAGAGTGTAGAAGTTTCTAACTGAATAATGGAATGTTGTAAACATTTCAAACTAACAATTTGAAAACATCATGGCACATGAAGAGACTGTTTCTTTATGTGATGTCTTTATTCAAAGTTGTCATCACAATTACTGCCTTTTTACAATAAGAATTATATAATTATGGTGTGGGTATTGTGAGATGAAACTGACTACATTCATAATTAAAGATAATTTAGCACGAATGACAGTATATCTAATTAAGCAATTACCAATATATCAGTAATCTTGTTCGATGACTGTGATTCTCTGTCCCATTTCCAGCAGGCAGGAATGATGGTAGTTACAACAGAGTCCCCAGATCGCTTTTAACCGTCCAAAGATGTGCAGGTTAGGTTGATTGGCCATGTTAAATTGCCCCTTAGTGTCAAGAGGACTAACAATGTAAATACTTGGAGTTAAGGGGGATAGGACCTAGATGGGATTATTGTTGGTGCAGGCTTGATGGGCCAAATGGCCTCCTTCTGCACTGTAGGATTCTGTGATTTCCTGTACCGATTGTCCCAGTCAATGACGTAATAGGGTTCCTGCGATTATAATACATTTTAAAATAATTTGCAGCATTTCCTGCTCTATTTACCCCCCCCCTCCCCCCCCGCCCCCACCACCCTCCCAGGTTTACATAGCTTTTGACAAAAGGGAGCTGGCAAAGAGAAACTCGGAGTGCATAGCTGAGCAAGTACGGCCTCTGGAGGAAGAAGGTCATGCCAGGACAAAGGTGATATGCAAGGGGACAGTGCTGGGGAGAGGGGGCTTCCATGGTAGGTCCTTCGGCCATAGTTCCCAGGTAGGGGGTGATTCACAGTTAAGGGGGGTTCTTTTTGCAGCTTATGCATGGAGGAGGCATTCCTGGATTTTGGGGCAACTTGTGATATTTTTAAAAGTTATGTTTGCAGACCAGGAGGGAACAAACAAATAAGAGCTTTACTGGCAAGGTGTTTACTCTTCAGTTGCTAAAATATATGCACATTTGCCCATGCAAATGGCTGATGATACTATCAGGATATCATGTGATTGTTCCCTTAAAGTGCCCTTGAACAACATAAATACACAATACAGAGTGGTTCATATGTCTGTGGGGTAAACCTCTCTTGTTTGTATTTTGTATAAATTAGGGTGGCCTTCCGAAAAGGCACTCCGATCTCTTGCTGCAATGAATTCGCCCACCAGTGTGACATCATGGAACTCGTTTCCAGGATTTATTTTGACTGGAATATGACTGGAAAAGCTGGAGATGGTGCAAGTGGGTCTGAATTGGCATATAGTCAAAAAATTTGGAAATTCTCCCAAATATGTCTGCCTATTTGCTTTTTTATTTTTGTTAGCTGTTTCACTCTTTGTTGTTGTTTTAATGAGGTGGACAATATTTTATAAGTCAACATGTAATATAGGGCATCATTTGCATGAAAAAAGAGTCAAAGTTGGTGTCCTTTTGTGGAATTGCATTTGGATATGTAGGTTGGAGGGAAAGTCTCAGGTTTAAGACATTTTTCTCATATTGGGGAGCTGGGTATCGTGGGAAAGGCCAGCGTTTATTGTCCATCTCAAGTTTACCTTGAGCAAGTGGCGGTGGCTTTTTTCTTGAACTGTCACAGACTCTGTAGGGAACATGCTTTCACAATGCTAATAGAAAGGAAGTTTCAGAGAGACAGAGAAGATGAAGGAGCAAAATTCTAGAGCGACTAGCTGACACAGTAAACAATTCTGAGGACCTATAGAAACCAGATAGATCGTGATAAAATGGTGGAAGCAAGCCAATGTAACTCAGAATCAGTAGTTGTATGGGAGCACATTTAAATAAAAATAATAATTGAACTTTTAATGGCGGAAGGCAGATGGAATGAAGAGGAATTTGAAGGTATGGGTTCACGCGATATTAGTAACAGTATCTCAAACAAATGAGACTTTCTTTAAAAAAAACTGAAGAAATAATAGGTTTTTTGAGAAAAAGTATAGAATATGTAAAAGCCAAAATGCAATGGTGAATCTTAAAAAAAAATCACTGGCAACTTTTGGACTACTCTGAGGTCCCCTCTCACTCATCTAAACTCCAGTGAATATAATCCTAACCGACTTAATCTGTCCTCATTATAACAGACCTGCCATCCCAAGAATCAACCTCGTAAACCTTTGCTGTACTCCCTCTATAGCAAGGACATCCTTCCTCAGATAAGGGCACCAAAACAGCACACAATACCCCAGATATGGCCTCATCAACACCAATCGCAGGTTGAAGAGAGAATGTCCAGAGTGCATGGGGCCCTTGTTTATACTGGCTGCTTTTTCAAGGCAGCTGAAAACGTAGACAGAGCCAATGGATGAGAGGTTGGTTTACATGATGGACTGGGTTACTTGATCGGAGCAGGAACGTACCAAACTGTGATATACCCAGAAAGGGTGCTTTCTATGGTACATCTGTAAAAGTTGGTGAGCATCGTAGCAGACATGCCAAATTTTGATTTGATTTATTATTGTCACATGTATTCCATACAGTGAAACATATTGTTTCTTGCATGCTGTACAGACAAAGCATACCATTCATAGAGAAGAAAACGAGAGAGTGCAGAATGTAGCATTACAGTCATTGCTAGGGTGTAGATAAAGGTCAACTTAATGCAAGGTAGGTCCATTCAAATGTCTGACGACAACAGGGAAGAAGTTGTTCTTGAATTGGTTGGTATGTGATCTCAGACTTTTGTATCTTTTTCCCAACAGAAGAAGATGGAAGAGAGAATGTCCAGGGTGCATGGGGCCCTTAATTATGCTGGCTGCTTTGCTGAGGCAGCAGGAAGTGTAGACAGAGTCAATGGATGGGAGAAGGGTTTGTATGATGGATAGGGTTACATTCACCAGCTTTTGCAGTTCTTTGTGGTCTTAGGCAGAAGAAGAGCCATACCAAGCTGTGATACAACCAGAAAGAATACTTTCTTTGGTGAATGTGTAAAAGTTGATGAGAGTCGTAGCTAACGTGCCAAATTTTCTTTGCCTCCTGAGAAAGTAGAGGCATTGTGAGCTTTCTTAACTAAAATGTGAAGGGACCAGGACAGGTTGTTGATGATTTGGAAGCTTGAAACGTGAAGCTCTCAACCAATTTCCATTTTATCCCTGTTAATGTAGACAGAGGCATGTCCTCCATTGCGCTTCCTGAAGTTGATGACTATTTCCTTTGTTTTACTGATATTGAGGGGGAGATTATTGTCATTACACCAATTCACCTGATATGAGACCTTGTCAAAAGCATTCTGAAAGTCTAAATAGTTCTCACCCATTTGTTCTCCTCAGTCAACTCTACAACTTACAAGTCAAAGAATTCCAATAGATTCATCAAGCATGAGTTTCCCTTTGTAAATCATGCTGACTTTGTCTAATTATACCATTGCTTTCCAAATGCTGAGTTATGAAATTCTACAGCCCCATGCTGCCCTAGTGCAATCAGCTTCTTCTTCAGCTGCTTTATTATCAATGACCCTCCTTCCATCATAAGATAAGATTACACAAAGTTCAGCAGCATTCGCAATTCTTCAGATCCTGAAAAAGTCTGTGTCCATATGCAACAAAACCTGGACAATATTCAGGCTTGATTTAGAGTGGACAAATGATAAGTAACATTCATGTAACACAAGTGCCAGGCAATGTATATCTCCAACTAGACAGCATCTAACCATCTTCCTTTGATATTCAATAGCATTACTACCATTGAATCCCCCATTATCAAAGTCCCTGGGGTTATCATTGACCAGAAACAGAACTGGACTGGCCACATAAATATTGTGGATACAAGAGCAGGTCAGAGGCTTGGAATTCTGCAGAAAACAATTTACCTCCTGACTTCCCAAAGCTTCTCCACCATCTACAAAGCAGAAATCAGCAGTGATGGAATACTGTCCACTTGCCTGAATGAATACAGATCCAGCAACACTCAAGAAATTGGACACTATTCAGGATAGAGCAGCCCACATATACCACTGTAAACATTCACTCTCGTGACACTAATGGACAATGACAGCAGGGTATACTCTCTACAAGATGCAGCAACTCACCAAGCCTTCCTTGACAGTAGTTTTTGAACCTTTGACTGCCACCACCAAAAGGATAAAGGCAGCAGATGTATGGGAATACCATGACCTGGCAAGCTCCCCTTCCACATCCCCAAATCACGGACCTTACTGACTTAGAACTATATCACTGTTCCTTCAGTGTTGTTGGGTCAAATTCTTGCAGTTGCCTTCCCTGCAACATATGACCGCAGTGGTTCAAGAAGGCTGCACAGTACAATCTTCAGGGCAATTAGGAATGGGCAATAAATGCTGAGCTAGCCAATGACACTCATATTCCAGGAGCAAATCAAAAAATGACCTTCAGCCTCAGCTGGAGTATTTGGTCCAGTTCCAGTTGCCACACTTGGGGCAAGATGTGATGGCATTAGAGAGGGTGTAGAAAGATTCATAATAATACTTCCAGGCAAGGAACTTGAGTTCCAAAGACATATTGCTAACTGGAATTTTGTTTAAAAGAATCCCTCTAGTGCATAAGGAGACTCTTAACTGACAACAATCCCACACAGGCCCTATCCCCATAACCCCACGCATTACTAAACTCCCTGACACTAAAGGCAATCGACCTAACCTACATATCTTGGGACTGTGGGAGGAAACTGGATAATCCAGAAAAAACCCATGCAGAAAAGTGCAAATTTCACACAATCACTCGAGGCCAGAATTGAACTTGGTTCCCTGGTGTTGTGAGGCAGCAGTGCTAACTACCGTTCCACCCCATACCAAATTTTGAACTGAGAACTGCAAACTGGGACTTTCATTCAATGATCTTCTCTATTTTGTCTTCAATTTTCACAAACAGTATTTGATCATTATACTCAATCATCTTGAATGACATTTTGAATTTGGAGTTAAGAAAATCATTCTGTTGTCCCACTCATCCATCTCGCAAACACTTTCACATATAAAAGTTTAGATACGGATGAATTTAAGTTGCAGCTTATATTATCGTCATCTCTTTTGTTGCAGGCTTATAACTTCTTAGATGGATGTAGTACTTTATAGTTAAAGTGCAAATCTGGATAAAGCAAGGTGTTCTCAGCAAGCTGTAACCTTTCTTGTAGTTGAATTTCTCAGAGGTAAGTTTTCAGATGAACTTGAATTTGAAACAGGTTGTGGGAGCGTCCTCCTGCTTTGAAAGCATTGCTGTTTATTACTTAGGCTCTTTGAAAGACTTGTAAATGGTTCAATTAATTTTGGTAGAGTTTCCTCTCTGTCTGTAAGCAGCTTCTTATTGATTTAAAGGCAGGCAAAAACAGTGTTGTCTTATGCGATCCTTTACATGCTCAAAATCCTTTGTAGTTACGTTGAGTACACATCCTGTGTGGTGGTTTTCACACCTTGAGAGTTTGAGATGGCCAATGTCTTTGTATTTGAATGATCCTTTCAATTTATTGTATTCTTCTGAGTTAGATTCAGGAAAAGACAGTGATTGAACATTAGTCTGAGTTCCTTTGTTTCCTGTTGAGACAGGCAATTGTTTCAGTCCACAAAAGAAGTCAGGTGATTTGTGGTCAGTGTTTTATAAAAAACATAAAAACTAATTTGAAATTCAGAATGAACTGGAATAGAACATTTGGCTGATTTCATCTTTGAAAACTGTCACATCACGTTATAAAAAATATTTGATATGCCAAATACTTGAGAGATGTAAACTGTTTTCAGAGAAGAATGTGTGTCCTATGAGAGAAACTGCGGGTAATTAAATTATTAAGCAAGTGAATCATTTATAGCCTTTCAGTTAAAAATGGTAGGCTAACCTCTAACAGGTATTAATTTGTTAAGATGACACTTTCAACATAGTTTTTTGGAATTATTTTAGTAGCACTGTCTCAATAGCACTTGATTTGTCCACTGTCTTAAATCCTCTCCCCCACCAATTACTTCAAATTGTACAACATATAAAGCCTATTCTGTTCAAATTACTTTGAAATTTCCTTTCTTAGAAAATGTATTTGACCCATAGTTTTAAAGGTATTTCTCAAACTGTCTTGTTATTTTAGTTTATATTGTAAGTAACATTCCAGTGTAGCCATTTAGCACAGAATTTCTTCTTCGTGAATTCTTGATATTTTTCACTAGGGATGTAGAAATAGCTAAAATAATTTATATTTATCCAACAGTTAATTGTATGGTGAATAACTGATGCCCAGCAGGACATCACTCGTTACATTGTGCCAAGTAACAGACCTGTCCCAGTCCCTGCTCAGTCACTTCCATATGGTTACTTTGCCTTTTAATTCTATAAGCTTCAATTTCCATTACCAATCCTTTCAGCGGAACTTTAGACTTCATAAAATGCATTTTGGAAGTATAAATAAATAACATCCATAAGAATGGTAGGACAGTAGGAAGCTCAGGAGCAGAGGGATCTGGGATGCTTGTCTATGGATTCTTGAAGGCGACAGGATAGGTTACTAGGGTAACTTATTTTATCAGAGATCAGAGTTTTACCCAGTTGTGGCCTAATCAAACTTTTGTAATGTGTGTGTTCTGTTCACTTTACTATAGAAAGGATGTGATTGCATTGATAAGAGTTTAGAGGAGATTCACCAAGATGGTCCTTGGGACAAAGCATTTGAGCTATGAAGCTCAAATGCTTTGTCCGAAGCTTAGGAGAGGCTTGGATTGTTTTCTTTAAAACAGAGAAGGGTGAGGGGGTATCTGATTGAGAGGTATGGACAGGGTGGATAGGAAACAACTGCTTATCTTGGTTGAAGGATCATTAATCAGGGGACATAACTTTAAGGTGAAGGGCAGGAGGTTTAGAGAAGATCTGAGGGTTTCTTTTTACCCAAAGCATGGTGGGATGTAGAATGCACTGCCTGAGAGCATATTAGACACAGTATGAAGACTCTCAACACCAGGTTAAAGTCCAACAGATTTGTTTGGTACACAAGCCATAAGCTTTCGGAGCACTGCCCCTTCATCAGGTGAGTGGGAGTTCTGTTCACAAACAGGGCATGTAAAGACACAAAATAATGGCTGAAATGTGAGTCTTTACAAAATAATGGCTGGAATGCGTGTCTTTATAGAGGGTAGTAGAGGCAGGAAAGTATGTGGTTGTGCACTTGAAGTGTGTCATGACATTCAAGGGTTTGAGTCCAGTGCTGGAAAGTGGGATTAGTATGCATTTAGTGTAGTTTGTCGATGCAGATGCATGGACTGCATCTAATGACACTGTGACATTCCCCTGTTCCCTACTTTGATCACTTCTTCAAAAAAATGTAATCAGTTTGTTAGACATGATCTCCTTTTTACAAACTCAGAATGTCTTTCTCTAATTATTTGAAAAATTTTGGATGTTCCTTCACCCTGTTGTTAATTAGATGCTGGTAATTTTCCAACAATAGTTACCTGATTGGCCGAATAAATTGAGCAGCCTTCCTCATTTGTGATTTTTTTTGATATCACATGAAAAAGGCTAGGAAAAATGTATTTTCCATCTTATCATTGAAGTGTAATTTTAAAGTAAAATAATAATGGGTGATTGAGAGACACTAATCAATGTATAACATTTCCTATTATGAAACAACTATCCTCTCTGCTTTCTGCATTAATAAAAGTTTAAAATAAAACCAGATATTTGCCATGTAATGTAAAATATAATGAAAGGCAGATATTTCTATTCTTTGTATTGTCTGTGAATCAGGCTTAGTTATTGTGCTTTACATTGTTAGAAACATCCCAGAAGTAGATACTATTTCATTAATACTAATATATTCTTGAATAAAATCCATATACAATTTAAAGCTATCTTTTACACTAATGAACTCCAATGGGCTTCCCTTGTAATACTTAATTTCAAAGCTGAACATTTTTATTCATTAACAAATAGTATCATCTTTTATGGGATGTAGATATCATTGTGTAGGGCTAGCATTTGTTGCTCATCTCTTATTGCCCTTTAATTGGTTTGAAATATGAATATGAAGTTTAGATATGTGTAATTGCACTTCCTGCAAGCAGTGCCTCCTTTTAAATATATTCTAATACAAAATCCTACTGATTACCCAATGAACAACCAAAAGTTGAATGCCTTCTCTCCTGTCAGTATATATTATTAGGGTGCCTATGGACTATTACTGTTGTATGACTGGATAGTGTCTCCTGTGAAAGTCTGGTTTTTTGAATTTGGTGAGGTCAGGCAAGCTAAAAGTTTTTAGAAGTGCAGTTTCTATAGTATGATGTCATTTTTTGCACAGATGATACACAGTAAAATATGGCTTGTGTTTGTCTGATGAATTTTGATTTATCAACTCATTCAAGCAAGTTAAAGACAAATGAACCACCTGACGGTACAGTGCTTACAATATTTGGAATTTGGAAAAAAGTCATTAATATTCAGCACCCTCAATTTTTCCTTGAAAAAGGGTTGAGAAGTTATTTCGAATGTGCTATACATTGTGACTGTTTTTGTTCACATTGAACTAATGTGAACAATAAAAAAATCACAACAAGAAAATTGTCAGATGTATTTTCTTTATGAACAGTATGCTGCTGGATTCAGCCAAGCATGATAGAAAAAATTACAAAATCTTCATCAAAGTTTGGTTTTGCTTCTAAATCATTGTGTGTTGCTAAGATCTTCAGATAAGTTTTGTTACACTAGATATCATTACACAACAATTTGTTTTGGACTTCAAAAACACAGCATTTTATTACTATTGCAGTTATCTGATGTACAATATTAAGATTTCTGGGTTAGTGTACATTGTTACATAGATTTTAAGTTAGCAAAGAAGTCTTTAAAAATGTTCACAATATTTTCCTTTAAATTATCTTGTATAGCTGATCCCAGATAATGTTATCACACTCTGACTTTTCCTATATAATAACAGTGAATACACATTCAAAATATTTATTTAGCATGTCCCACAATTTTGAAAGGTGTTACATAAATGTGAGTTTTTTTTCAACCATTATTGGATAATTCAAGAGTTCTTTTTGAACTGTTCTTGGAATTCTTGTCAATTGTCAGACCCAATTGGTCTCCTTCAACAAAGATCTCGCCCCAGGGTTTCAATCTCTCCTTCGAAGATTCCTTTCCCAGATCTCCAACACATTCAAGCTTCACTGGTGAAACTTAATATTGGACTTGTGGCCATGCCAAGTGGAACACCATTAATTCTAAAGGCCTACAGGAAGGAGTCATCAGCTGTCGGCTGTCTCCTCAGGTCTTCAAGCCTTCTTTCAAGCCCACTTTGCTTGAAGTCTGCTCACTTCTGTTTTCTTTAATTTGGAGCCTTTTTATTTGCTCCTGTCATTGACATTGGCTCAGTGTAATCGATCTCTGATCTCTGTTCTGGCCTGGGACTTTAATCCGGGACCTCTTTATATCCCACTCTCTGGTTAGATTGAAATCCATTATTGAGGAACTAATATAATGGTAATTAGAAAATTGTGTTTTTTCACGTTTATTTATTAATGCCACAAGTAGGCTTACATTCACACTGCAATGATTTGATTTATCATTGTCACATCTATTTGTAAACAATGACAAGTATTGTTTCTTGCGTGCTATACAGACAAAGCATACTGTTCATGGAAAAGGAAAGAAGAGGGATAAAGAATGTGTTACAGTCATAGCTAGGGGATAGAGAAAGGTCAACTTGATACAAGGTAGGTCCATTCAAAAGTTTGATGGCAGCAGGGCAGAAGTTTTTCTTGAACTAGTTGGTATGTGACCTCAGATTTTTGTATCTTTTTTCTGACGGAAGAAGATGGAAGAAAGAATGCCCTGGGTGCGTGCCGTCTATGATTATGCTGGCAGCTTTTCCAAGGCAGTGGAAAGTGTAGACAGAGTCAGTTGATTAGAGGCTGAGCTTCATTCATGAACCTTTCTAATTACTTGTAGTCTTGGACGGAGCAGGAGCCATATCAAACTGTGATACAACTGGAAAGAATGCTTTTTATGGTGCATGTGTAAAAGTTGGTGAGAATGGTAGTTGGCATGCCAAATTTCCTTAGCCTCTTGAGAAAGTAGAGGCATTGGTGGGCTTTCTTAACTATATCTTCCACTTGGAGGTACCAGAACAGGTTGTTGACAATCTGTTGAAGAAACCTGAAGCTCTCGACCATTTCTGCTTCACCCCATTGATGTAGACAGGGGCATGTCCTCCACCATGCTTTCTGAAATCGCTGGCAATCTCTTTCATTTTGTTGACATTGTGGGAGAGATTATTGTCATTACACCAGTTCACCAGATTCTCTATTTCTTTCCTGTACTCCATTTTATCATTGTTTGAGATTCGACCCACTACGGTGGTGTCATCAGCAAACTTGAAAATCAAGTTGGAGGGAAACTTGACTATATAGGTATATAAGAGGTATACTAAGGACCTGAGGGCAGAGTCTTGTGGGGCAGTGGAGTAGAAGATAGTCATGGAAGTGGTATTGTTGCCTGTCCATACTTATTATGATCAGTCAGTTAGGAAGCCTAGGATTCAGTTTCAGAGGAAGGAGCCAAGACCTAGGCCACAGAGTTTGGAGATGAGTTTTGAAGGAATAATAGTGTTGAAGGCTGACATATATTCAATAAATAGGAGTCTGACATAAGTGTTTTTGTTATCCAGGTGTTCCAGGGTTGAGTGTAGGGTTAGGGGAATGGCGATGGTGTGAACCTTTTGTGGCAATGGGTGAACTGCAGCGGACCCAGATAATCTGGGAGGCTGGAATAGCTTTGAGCCATGACTAACATTTCGAAGCACTTCATAATAATGGATATCAGAGCCACCGGTTGATGGTCATTAAGGTTAACTGCCTGTCTTTTCTTTGATACGGGGTGATGGTCATCTTCTGGAAGCAAATAGGGAACTTAGATTGGGGTAAAGAGAGGTTAAAGGTATCTGCAAATACTCCTGCCAGCTGGTCAGCACAGGATCTGAGTGCTTGTTTGGGTACCCCATCTGGGCCAGTCGCTTTCCAAGGGTTGATTTTCGAGAAGGTTGCTCTGACATGAAGTTTCTGTGTAAATCTACCTGGCATGACAGCATCCAGAGCAAACCCACATAGACACAAGCAGTACGTGCAGACTCCACACAGACAGCGACCCAAGCCAGGAATCAAACTCAGGTCCTTGGCACTGTGAGGCAGTAGTGCGAACCACTGTTAAATGCTTAGATGGAATTAACAGCTTTATAAAAGGAAAATTATGCTTGACAAAGCTGTTGCAAATTTTTGAGGATATTAAAGGCAGAATAAGACTACAAAGAACCACTGAAAGGTAGTATATTTGGATTTTTGATAGACATTTGATAAAGTGCCACACAAAAATTACTATGTAAGATGAGGATTCTTGCCATGGGGGACAACATTCCCTTAAAATATTTTGTTGGGGTGTTCAACCAATTTTTCAGTATGCAATCCCTTTAAGTTTGTTTACATAGCTTCCTGTGTATGGCATTTGTAACAGGATACGTCCTACGTTATTCCATCCAGGCATCTGCGTAGGGACATAATCAGACTGCTTCATGAGAACATTATATGGACATAATAAGTTAGCATAATTAGAGGATTGGCTATGAACAGAAAATGAAGAAGAGTTGGATTAAACGTAAGATAATAACTCTGTTTCTCCCTCTACACATGCTGCCAGACCAGCTGAGTATTTACAGCACTTTGTTCTTATTTCATTTGCAGATTGACTGGCTGTTACTTCTGAGGATTGTATCTCCATTTATTTTCATGACTTAGATGAAGGGATCAGGTGTAATATAACTTTTTGTTGAGAATACAAACTTAAGTGGGAAAGTCAGCTGTGAGGAAGACAAAAGGAATCAGCATGATGTAGACAGATTACGTGAGTGAACAAGAAAGTGGCATATGAGCATGATGTGGGGAAATGGGAGGTTATTCACTATGATAGTATGGGGGATTAAAACCTTACTCTTATAAAATATTTAGAGGTATGTTCATTGCTATCTCAAAGTTTCAAACTGGACGAAGACCTAACATGGCCGAACCTACATCTGTGACCCTGAACAAAAAAGCTACCTGGCAGTGTCGGGGAAACAGGCATATCATTATCCCTGAAGAGCCACAACTAACCTTGTAAAAGACAATGTAGCAAACCTTCCCCTATGTTTTGAGTATGTACAAATAAGCTAACCTTTGATGTTCAACATATCATAAGTTTAATTGTAGGGTTATTAATAGAAAATTGGATCACATTGAAACCAAGGGATTGGGAAAATGCCACCATTTATAAAGAGGAAATCAAATCAAAAGATGGGTGGTGGGAGGGGAATTAGTGTTGTTTGAATTGCTCCTGTCCATAGCAGTAGGAAAACAATATTTTTTAGATGAGAAGCTATTAAATATTCATGATTCAGAGATATGTGCACATAAAACATGAAAAGTTAACTTGCTGGTACTGCAAGCAATTAGGAAGGTGAATGATACATTAGCATTTATTGGAAGGAGCTTACAAACGTAACCGAGACTGCAACAGGAACTGGTCTCTGCTCTTGAGGAAGAGTTCACCTTCTTAGAGGGTGTGCAATGAAAGTCACTTGTTTGATTACTGGGATCAGAGTTGGGACTACTTTTCTGGATTTTAAGAGAATGGGAGGTTATCTCATTGAAATATTGGTGGTGTCAAGTGAGTGTGATAGAGTAACTACAAGGAGACAATTTTCCTAACTGTAAGATCTAGGGCTACTAACTCTTTTCTCAATAAAAAAGGATGGATCATTTAGAATGGTGATGAGAAGTTTCTTCCCCAAGACAGTTGTGAATCTTTGGAATTCTGAACTCAAGTGAGTTATAGGTATTTAGTAATTAAGTATATTCAAGACTTGGATTGATAGATTTTTGGGAATCATGGACATAGGAATTAGTGGGAAATTTTTATTTTATTTATTTGCGTTGCAAGTAGGCTCACATTAACATTGCAAAGAAATTATTGTGAAAATCCCCATTATGAAAATTGCCACACTATGGCGCCTGTTCAGATACACTAAGAGAGAATCTGAGGGAGAATTTTGCATTGCCAACGCATCTAACCAGCACCTCTTTCAGACTGAGATGAAGCGGAATACCTGAAAGAAATCCACAATCAAGGGGAGAACATGCAGACTGCACAGATAGTGATCCAAGTCAGGAATCGAATCCGGGTCACTGGCACTGTCAGACAGCAGTGCTGATCGTTGTGCCACCATGCCAGTAAAATGGAAGATGAAGATTAGCCATGTTCCTATTAAATATTGGAACAGGCTAGAAGAGCCATATGAGCTGCTTCTGCTCCTATTTCTAATGTTCTTGGTGTCTTATTGCTAGTTGTGGGATGTTGCTGGACATAAATTTTCTATATTAGAAGAGTGATAATGCTTCAAATATTTAATTGGTTACAAAATGCTTTGGGATGTCCTGAGGTCATGCGAAATGCAATATAAATGCAAGTTCTTTCTTTTAAAATGTCACACTTTTAAAAATTGATTTTCATTGAATTATACACTGCTACCTTTATATGATTATTGACATACAGTAGTCAGACAGCTTGCAGGGTTGCAGTACCAAGTTGTAGTATTCAGTGATTGCCTTTAGGTGTTTAATGCTGTTTATTATACATTTGCTATGCATGCTTGCTACTGTATGACGCAATGGACCCATGGAGAATAGTACTAGTCTTTGCACAGCTCCAGATCTGGTCTTCATTCAGGATAATTGTTGGAACATAAGTGTTCTGGGATATGCAGAAATTCAAAGTAAATGTATGGATTTAGTCTGACTGCTTTTGCAGTCACAATGCAAACATTTCATGTGTCCATATCAGAAACAAAAACTTCAAGTGGATGACGTTGTGAAAGCTTTATTGACATCTTGAATTGAAACGAATACCATTACCAACATTACAGGACAAAAGTTAAATCCTGTTGTTTTTTGATATAGTCTCTTTTTTGATGCAGTCATTTTTTTTTTGATATAGTCTTCACATACAAATATAGTAATCGTCAAGACTCAATTAACAATGAAGTGATAGAGGAGGTATTGATCGTAGTATGACTTTTGCTCCTGCCAGGACTGTTGCATTCCAGATCTCATTATAACCTTGAACCAAACATGGACTAAAGAGTTGAATTCCAGAGGTGAGGTAAGAGTGACTGCCTTTAACATCAGGACATTTAACCAAGTGGCTTAAGGAGCCTTAGCAAAACTGAAGTTAATGGAAATCTGTAGGAAAACTTTGCAGTGACTAGAATTGTGTCAAGCACAAAGGAAAATTGCAACCAATCATTTCAGTCCATCTGCCAGAAGACTCTGAGGAATGTCCAGCTACAAACATCTTCACCTGCTCGAACAATGGTCTCACTTCCATCATAACATTGCAGTGTAATTGATCATCGTAGTGTTCATTTCTATCGACAACCCCTCAAATAATGGAGCAGTCTCTGCCCATGTGCAGCAAGACCTAGACAGGATTCAGGTTTGAACTAATAAGTGTCCAGGCAATCACTATCTCCTATAACAGAAAATCTAATTATATCTTCTTGACATTCAATGCCATTACCATTGTCAAAACTCTCATTATTAACATCCTGGAGGTCACCGTTGACCAGAAATCATATTGTTCCAGCCACATAGGGGATTACAAGAACACATAAGAAGCTCAGCATTCTGAATTGAGCAATTTACCCCCTGATTTTTCAAATTCCTTTCACCATCTACAAAATTCAAAATTCAAATCAGGAGTGTGATGGACTGCTGCCCATTTGTCTTAGTGACTGCATCTCAAATAATATTCAAGAAGCTCAACACCATTCAGGACAAAGCAGCAGGCTTGATTGGCACCTCATCTCACCTTAAACATTCACTACCTCCACCATTAATGTCTAAAGTATGCACCATCTCTGTAAGATGTGCTGCAGCAATTTGCCAAGCCTCTTTCAACAATGCCTCTCAAATCTGCAACCTTCAGCATTGAGAATCACAAAGGCAACAGGTGCTTAAAAACTCAAAAGTTCTCATCAAGCCACACACAGTCCTGACTTGGAAAATATAGCGCTGCTCCTTCATTGTTGCTGAGTCAAAATCCTCGACAATCTTCCCTAGGAGCAGTGTAGAGCCACCTTCATCACATAGGCTGCCTCAGTTCAAAAGAGCCATTCATCACCACTTGAAGGCAATTAGAGATGGCCTTGCGAGTGATATCCATGTCCTTTGAATTAATAATAAAAAAATACAGTAGCCTGGAAAAATGGAAAGACAAATAGTTATCCCACCTATTATCCTGGAAAATGCTAGAATTTGGTTTTATGTCAGATCACCAGCATCCACAACATTTTTCTCCTGATGACACAATCACTCTCCATTGTCTCTTCAAAGTCTTTGAAACCTTTGGACTTCCAAGTTCATGCCAATCTTCCTTGTGATTTCATGATTGAATTGGTTCAACTTCTTTTCTGTCTCTTTGACAGTTCTGCATTGCCCTAATTAAAATCACAAAGGACACACTTTGTGACTGAAACCATGGTATAACTATACTTTCTTATTCTTCTTGATATCTGTGAAGTATTTTAAATGTTTGATTAATCAATCCTTCTTCAACACTTCTCTCCTGTTGTCCAGCTGAATGGGAGTATCCTTGTTTAATTCTGTTCTTACCTATCCAATCATAGCATTTCTTCCCAACCTTGCACTGTTAGCACTGAAATCAAAATATTTATCCACATAGTCTTCCTGTTCCTCATTGTCACCTTGTTGCCCCCCATAATATCATCTGAAGATATGGCATTATGTTCACTATGCATACTGGCGAAACCGAGCTCTACTTCTCAACCACCCCTCCCTTTGCTGTATCTAAATTTGCATCAGGTTCATACATCCATCATCTCACCTTTCCTCAATGAATCTCAGTCCACAGATGTCTCCAAAATTCTTGATCCTGTACTGGAATCTCTTTGCTGTCTTGCATTTTTGTATTTCTGCAAAGAGTTCACCCTTTCTTGTTCTATATACTGAACATCTAACACCTTGTTTTAAAAGAAGTAGTTTTTCATCTAATCTGTACAATTGTCAAAGCAATTATCCATGCAACAGTCATATCTTCAAGCTAATTGGAGAAAACAAACCACATTTTTTTAAGATTGAGTTTTTCATTGTGGTGACAGATTTGTACTATTGAGTAGCATAAGTCCATGTTTTTAAGTTTTGTTATCATAATTTTATCATTTTCTGTTTCTACACCTGCAGAAAAAGTATATATAAATTTTTGCTTCTATCACAAAGCATCAGCTTCCATGAAGTCTCCCATAAAAATTGCAGGGCTTTCTTAAACCAAAATATTGTGTTTATTGGACAGCCATTTGAAACTTCATGTCACTTTTTCCTGAGAGATCTGATGCAATTAGATAAGCACGTGGATAATGGGACACTGTTAGGTCTCCTGTCAGATTAAGTTTCCAGTAGGCCAGAAATCCTGCTCCAAATAGCTGATGGTTTAATGACTGGCAGCGTGACCACAAGATATGGATGCTTTGGATAATACACTTTGGTTTTCATAATGAACCGTCGTGTGGGACTAATGTGTGCAACCTTTTGGAGACATAGGAGACTTGTGAGAGTCTTGTCTAACCCCTGAGCCACAAATAAGTCTCAATAGGCTCAAGATATTTCATCTTAAGTAATATATTGACTAGCCTAATTGCCTTTGGATAAGTTTTCTGTGCCAGTCTCCTCTTGCCAATCACTAAATATGGGACAGTTTTCGAGTCAGTGGGAGTCAGATACTTAGCTTTTTGCACTATTATCTTAGGTGCCTATGAAGCTGCCCATTCTAGCAGGCCCCATTAAATTCTGCCCATAGTATGGAGAGTGGGAATGATTAAAGACACCTTACAAAATGATTATGTGCGTTGCAACGTCATTGGCAAGGATAAGTATTGATACAGGGGAAGCATGTAAAACCTGATTGAACCTGAATAAGAAAAGTTTAATATTCCATCATAAGTTTTGCTCTAATTGCAATCTGAAAAAGAAATGGAGTGGTTCCATGTGCTTCATTAAGCATGTTATTCCTCAGTAATTCAAAAGTTACTGAGTTACAATTTTGCCTGCATGTGCAGAACAGGCATGGAGTGAGAAATAGAAATGAGAGATGTCCCAAGTGATCAGCTCATGCCATGTTCAATCAATATTTTAAATGTCCTTGTTCCATTTAACTCTTCGATAAGCTTGATTTAAAGTCAGGTGTAAATAAATGAAACATTGAAAGAAGTTCAGTTCACCCTGAATACAGCACACATTTTAATGAAAAATGATGGAAGTATTCAGTAGATCAGAAGGCATCTGTGAAAAGTTCTAATGAAAAAGGTATTATTCCAGAACATTAACACAGTTTTTCTCTCATTGAAGCTGTCTGACTTCTAACATTTTCTAACATTTTCTGTTTGCATATCATTTTGATAAATCTGTGCTGTAGGTCACACCTCCAAGGTAATTTATTTAGTGAATTCAAGTTCCCGAATCCAAGCACGAGCCTCCTTATTTGCTGAGTTTAAAGTGATTGGTCCACCATTTAGTCTATAGAGGAGATGCATCTCAGTAATGTGCAACATTGCTTGTGTCTCTTCACAAGTGTATAAGGAGTTTGTATTGAGACTCCAGTAGTGGATACAAGCTAGGGGTCTTTGTCTGTCCTGAAACTGTTTAGCAAAGACCACTGTCACTGTTGTAATTCAAAGCCTGCCAGTCAACAAATGGATTTTGTCACAAGGAATTTTCAATGGCTTCCTGTATTTCCTATTCCTTAGTCCAAACAATGTCTGCAAAGAAAGTTGCTTCATAAGGGAGGCTAGATGGAAGGCTGGAAGTAGGTAGGTTGAACAGACCATAATGGAGTGGCAGGTGAGATGCAGAACAAAGAGTTTCATTCAACTTGTGGATATTGGCAATCTGTGAAAATGTGGGGGAATGATTTTGCTAGAACAGGAATCCAGAAGAGGGGTGTGAGTGAAGGTCCCATTATGATGTGCATAGGAAGCATGTAAAACCTAATTGAACCAGCACTGAATACAAACGTTTAATATTCCATCAGGTGCTTCTTTCTGATTTTAATCAGAAAAAGAAATGTAGCAGTTCTGTGTGCTTCATTAAGCATGTTATTTGCCAGTAATTCAAAAGTTACTGAATTACAATTTTGCCTGTATGCAGAGAACAAGGCTGGTGTGAGGAAGCAAAAATGAGAAATATACCAAGGTCAATAATCCTTCCTCACGTGTGGTAATAAATGAATACAGTACTTCAATTAGGATCTGAACCACTGAAGCACCACTTAATTTCCTTTGTATTTCTACAGCATTAAGATAAAGAGTAATATTCTATTCACCCATTTGATTTCTTTTGTACTTCTTCACTAGTTTTAAGGGACTTGTCCAGATATTAATAAAATTGCCTAACTATCATGGTCATCGGTGAAGTGATGATGTTTGTTGCTGATCTCAAAGCTATTTCTGAGGTATGGAATTTACTTTTCCTAACCTTGTTAAACAGAGAACATAAACTTATTTAAATGCTATTAAAAATTCAGCATAGCATAACTTTCTCAAAACATTTTACAGGGGGACTAATCACTTAAGAATTGAAGTTCACATTAATTCAGATGATTTCAGAAGATTTCATCTGTGGGAGTTTTAACTGCATACCCTGCAGAGGAGCAAGGAATCACGTGCACCAGCTTCTGGATTTTGGTGTTTGACTGCATATAAATGGGTGTTAGAAGCTCTTGTCATTTTAACAGTTGTAATAACGTGAAGGTTGACAGCTTCACCCATGATCGTTACAACTGCAAAATCACAACCATGGGATTCTTCATTAGGAATAATATAGAATTGAGCTATATGCAGCTGTTTTGATGCATTGCAGAACAGAAATGCACTGGAACACTGAACTAAGATTGTAGTCAGTGCCATTCAAATTAAAATTTTTTTTTGGTGTTGCACTTTATTTTATGAGAAATCATTACGAAATGCAATATCTGGAAATTACAATTGTGGTAATATAATTCTGTAATGTGAAGATTGTTAATATTACTATTCCCTCTCATTTCTGCTATTTAATTTACTGGCATGGCACAATTTGTTCCTGTTAACTATGCCTCCACACATTGCTCTGTGCTGCAATAAAGTGCGCATCCAAAAACCTGAAGGTACCTTCAGCATACTTCATTCTGTAGGATTTTAGCAATTGCAATATAGTAAATGAAATGTTTACATGATCTGTCCCACTTTATTTTGATCAAGTTACTATTTAATAAATTGAATGTGTATTGGTGACAAATAAATAAATCAAAGTGGTTTAGAAAATGTTCCAAGTTGTATACATGATATGCAGTGTGATAAACATTCAAACAAAAGCAAAACACTCCAACTGCTGGATTCTGAAATGAAAGCAGAAAATGCAGGAGATGCACTCAGTTAGATTTCAGTTTGATAAACTTCCATCAGAACTGGAAACAATCTGAGATTTGACAGTTTCTAAGGAAAATGTGGTTGGGTGCTGGGGTATGGAAGAAAGGAAGAAACATAAATGATAGAGTGGAGGGAAGAGATGTTGACAAAAGTGTTGAAGTTGCAATCAAAAAAAGAGTGGTAACGGAACAGTGAAAGGTGTGTTCAGCAGAGTTCTACAAAGCAGAACCATTGTCAATTTCTGCTTTTGGAAAAAATGATAGTGATGTTTATGATCTGTAGCTATAGAACTCTAAGTGGTGAGACCAAAAGGTTAAAAAGTGATAGAATAAAAGCTGAAGTGCTGTTTCCTATATTTGCACTGAACCTCACTTAAATGGTGTGGGAAATTGAAAGCATAGAAGTCAGAGTCAGAGTGGGTTGGAGAATTAAAGTGGCAAGAAACCAGATGCCCACAATCACACTTGTGAAAGAATGGAGGTGTCAGTGAAAGTGATCGTCTAATCTCTGCTTGATTTCTCTAATGTAAGGACACCAAAACATTATCATGAAATACAGTATGCCAAATTGAAAGAAGTACTACAAATGTGATTAACATTAGTGGGGATGCTGCAATTGAAGCAAAGATTATTCCAAAGGAAAAAAATTGCGCTGGTGCAGAACACAACAATCTGGGAAAACAGTGTGCAGACCTCAGTTTCGCACCTGACGCTAAAGTTTGCAATTGTTACAGTCCCTTTCTATTGACATGAACTGGATCTTACCCAGAAACAACATGAGACAATTTAGCATGAGATTGTCTTCATTTCAATCTCATTCACGAATTCAGCACATGATTGCCTTCCCTTCCGGAATGTACCTAGCTCTACAGTGGAAGATCAAGCCTGCATGAATCACTACTGGTCTCCATTGGCGGAGACCTGGTGTGATGGTCACGTCAGGGGGCTTGGAGACTATTGAAGTTCCTGGGTGGTCATTGGCATGGCTGGCCATTGCCCTTTGGGCAGTGACCACCTGATGCCTGCCACTGCCCTTGAGTGCCATGGTGGTACCAAGTGGGTGGGAGTTAACTCTATGAGACTCATGTTTGTATCCATTAACAAATTCTTTTAACACAACATGTAGAGCAAAGCTCAGAAAAATACACAGCAGGCTCAAAGAAAATAAATCCCGTCTAACCTATTTTCATCTACTGTGGCATAACACTTGAACACAAATTTGAAGAATCTTTATAATCTTTTCTAAGAATAACAGAATTTTAATTCATGAAACACATCCCATGCTACATTTCTATCAGCTGTGTGCGAAAAGAGCTGAGTTTCAACAGCAAATGAAGTATTCACAGAAGTTCTTTTCAAATACAAACTGCAGTGCTACCTGATGTAATTTAATAATATACACAATGTAAATTTAAGGATAAGCTATCATTTATACAAACTTGAAGTAGAAAAACAATCAAACACAAGATCCAGACAATAAAGATTTGTAAGTGATTTAATGGTGAAATTAGTTATTCAATTGAGATAAAGTTAGCTATTATTAGTTGCTTAGAAAATAGGACATAACCATAAACTAACTGACTTTCATTTCTCGGTGTTATTAATAGAAATTGTTGACATCTGGAAATTAAAATGGTTTACAGATAATTGGGAAATTAGGGTTCACACAAAACAGCAAGATCAAACTTACATTCTCACTGTTATTATCATTTATGTTGTATGATAATTGGTGATCACATGTCACATGTCACACATGCTCTTAATTTACTGCAATCCATGGTTCCCTTGAGGTATGTAACATGTAAAATCAACAACTTACCCAGTCCTGACGTGAGGCTCACTGATCTAAAGTTCTCTATTTTCTCTCCACCTTCCTTTTTGAAAAGCAGCCTGACATTAGCTATCCTCTGATCGATAGGAGCCAATTCAGAGTCCAAAGACTCTGTTCACTTCTGTGTTATAATTTTAGATATGATTGGTAGTTTCTGTAATGATTAAAGGGATATTTAATGTCAAAGAATTGCTTGGGTTATTTTTGTTCTTAATCAGGTGAACTGATAAAAACGACACCAAAGTAGCTCACGGCAATAATAAAATTTGAAAATATAACTGGAAGACTAAAGTACAAATCTTTTTCTTAACCAGCATTGGTACAGGGTTCCTTCCTTTTGTATTATTGTCAAAGTGCTTTTCCTACTGGATTAATAGTAGAACATCAATGGCATCAGTTGTGCTGTCTGTCATTTAATCTGTCCTTATTCTTTGATGGAGGAAGTAGTAAATTTTCTCATAGGCACATCTGAAGACAAAGAAAATGAAAAAAAAATGATGAGATTATTCAAAGAATAGCAACTTTACCTCTAAAATAACATCACCGGAAGAGATTATCTAGTTATTCATCGCACTGTTGCTTATGGAACTTTGTGTATGCATTTCTCTGCATCAAAATAGTGACTCTCTTCAAAAGTATCCATTGAATATGAAGCTCTTTGATACTACTTGATATTGTGAAAGATGTTATAAAATACAAGTTCTAAATTCCATCTTTCTTATTTGTGGCAGATGTAATGGCATTTTTTTTTAAGCAACACAGCACGGGAAACAGGCCCTTTGGCCCAACGAGCCCGCGCCGCCGTCATACTATATAGTAGCAAATCCATTATCCTATTTTAATATTCCTATATAATAATATATATTATTCCTAATATGGAAAATTCTCACCATAGGGACAATTTGTTTCCCAATCAGCCTAAGAGCGAATTTTTGGGTTGTGGGAGGAAACCGGAGTGCCCGGAGAAAACCCACGCAACCACGGGGAGAACGCGCAAACTCCCGCAGACACCGGCCCAATTCCAAGTGTCTGCACAGCCACATCGATAGTCTCTGAGCTGTCATGGTGCCCTTCAGATGGTCCACATAAAGCACTCATTTACGACATGAGGTACCAGGCAACCCATGAATCAACATCCAAGAGCCGTACCCGCACCACCTGCCGAATGCATGCTCAATGTTGGTCAAGTATGGACCGAATTACCTGTGGAAAAAGCCGTAGTTAAACAGTCCTACTATATCCCTCTATCTGCATACCGCTCATGTGGCTGTCCAAGAGACCCTTAAACAGCCCCAGCGTGCCTGCTCCCACCACCTTACTCGGCAGTGCATTCCACACCCCCACTACCCTTTGTGTGAAAAACTGCCCTCTAATATTCGTCTTATACATAGCCCCCCTCACCCTAAGGCCATGACCCCTCGTCCTATCCATTTCTGAAGGTGGAAAAAGTTTACCACCATTTACTCTATCTATACCCCTTATAATCTTATACACCTCTATTAGATCCCCTCTAAGCCGACGTCTTTCAAGGGAAAACAACCCCAGTCTATTTAATCGTTCCTCATAAGACAGTCCTTCCATACCAGGCAGCATCCTGGTAAACCTCCTCTGCACTCTCTCCAAGGACTCCACATCCTTCCGATAGTAGCATTGTTGTGTTTCGAGTTTAAATATATTTTAATATGTGATGAATATTTGAAAAGACAAAACAAATGTGTCTCTTGAAATTCATTCTCACTGCATATTGAAAAATGTTTGCAATGTTTTATCACAGTAATAACTTAGTAGCATTGTTCTTAATTCTGGCTTTTAATTTGCAGAATTTCTAATTATTCATGTTTGGAATTCATGGGATTTTAAGATCCACAAGTTTCTACCAGATTGACCAGTTTGAACTCCCTTTGGTATTTTACCATCCCCTTTGCCCCAATGTAATCTGGTTCATATCCAGCAAGGGTGTAACTAGATTAACATTTAATTGATCATTTTGATTTGCAGTATCAGTTTGGAGCCAGATTCTCCTAGCTTCTGCAATTCACCAACCTTCAGGTGCAATGGGAACCCAACGTGAATCACTGATGATCTTCAAAGTGGAGACCAGTCATGATGATTATGTCGTGGCTTTCTGGGACCATTGAATTCTCTATGTGGTCAGGCTCGTGGTTGGGAGATGCCATGTTTGTAAGGGGTGGCACCTGGAAGGGGTGTTTGAAGGAGCAGAGCCTTAGGCAACCACAGAATGGGTTTCACTCATTTCTGAAGATGGATTGATATCCTGATCCTGACAAGGATGTTGGTAGGGGAGAGGGTTTGGGAAAGAAAAAGTTTTCCTTTTGAGATCAGAAATTGGGGGTATGCCTCATGCCTGCAGGAAGCTGTGATATCCAGTGGCGCAATCTCTGTGGAGCTGGGTTTGCCGGCCTATTTAGGTCCTTACTCCATTTCTAATTTTTAAGTGTGTAAGAATTCAGTGCGAATATCCCCAGGCTTCTAAAAAGAAATTTGAGTGTGAATGAATTGCAAACCTAATCACACTGACCCTCTCAGTAGGAATCTCACTGGTTTTCTTGCTGGGAACAATATTTGGTGAATTTAGTCCATAATCTAGGCTGGTAATCCAGTGAGTAAGAGAATGCTACCTTGTTAAATGTGCTGTCTTTTGGATGAGAAGTAAATTCCACCTTTCCTCACAAGTAGGAGTAAAAAATCCCACAGCAGTACTCATGAAGAGAAGAAGCAAGATTATTTGGTATCATAGCCAATGTTTATCCTTCAACCAACATTACTGAACCAGAATATCTGATCACTTACCTTCTTGCTGTTTGTCATAGCTATCTATATAGAAATTGGCTGGGTTTATTACTACATTACAACATTGGTTGCATTTCACAAGTACTACTGATTGTTCTTGAGGTTGTGTAGGGTACTTTATAAATGCATGTTTTTCATTAATTGGGATAACTTAAAGCTTGAAACCAGTATACCATGTAATTTTGTTTGTCACGCACAGTGAATTATTTAAGTGTGCTCTCTTTGCAGATCTTTTCAGGTTGCTGAAGTAATTCAGTTTTGGGAACAAAACTACTTCACCAGTTTTAATGAGCTAGACAATTTGAGTTTGGTAAGCAATTCACATTAAAAAATTTAATTAAAACTGCACTCAGATTTTTCAAAAATTAGCATAATCAAACATTTTTTGTAGACTTTAATCAAACCAATTCCTCCCCTCCATATACATATTTTTAAAATATTCATGTTAAAATTATTCATGCATCCTGTTTGCAAATCTGATGTGCTGACGTGTACCAGTAAAGATGAGAACTTAGCACCTTTAAAGTTGTGATGTTCCAAAACACTTCACAGCCATTGTGAAAATGTTTTCAAGTAATAATCATTGTTTTGAAGGCAAATACAGCAGCCAATTTGGAAATGACAAGGAAAGGATGAATAATAAACACTAAACATTTAATTGTTGATTGAGCGATGTATCTGGGTCAGTGAAATATCTTGCTGCTCTTCTTTGAATAGTACCATGGGAACTTTTACACCTATCTATAGCCTTTTGAGGGAAAGATATACAGAACATTAGAAACACCAGTTGAAATGTGAGCTAGGTTTAATGGCTGGAAACAGTTGCACACACAGCTGGATTGAATAGAGGCAACAAGGGGCTCGCCCACTAGCAAGAGAGCTGACAGAAGCACTGCATCGCCTCTTTTACAGCAGACCCGCTGAACAAGTGACATTTAGGCATTTAACTAAACAGCGGTGAATCTTCCCAATGATGAAGGACCAAGGGGGTGAAAGTCCTACTTGCCAATACCTGTCTGATAATCCGAGATCTGTTGAATGGCAATGTCAGCAGGATGACAGTGGCTGTTGCTTGGTGGGGGGGGGGGGGGGGTAGAATTTGTTATTGATGGCAGCGAAAAGGAATCCAGAGGCTTTAATTGGAGTAGATGTGAGAAGGTACTGGGGTCCCTATCCTTCACCTGATCAAATTTCTCTGCCACCAAACTCGCAATGGGGGAGAGTACTAACCTCCATCAGTAGGATGGAACAAGGCAATAGAAAAACCTGCAATCGAGAATTGTTCATGCACCCTCTTCACAGAACTCTAAAGAAAAATGTATGACTTTAATACCTGTAACAGATAATGATGAGGAAATTCATATTTATTTAATACCTTTCATGCTTTCAGGATATTCCAAATAAGACCATAAGACATAGGATCAAAAGGAAGCCATTCATCTCATCTAGTCTGCTCTGCTATTCATATGAGGTCATGACTAATCTACAACTCCACTCTCCTGCCTTATCTGCATAACCCTTGATTTTTATACTGATTAAAAATCTCTCTATCTCAACCTTGAACATACTTAATGACCCAGCCTAAATGGTCCTTTGTGGTAAATAATTCCACAGATTTTCTAGCCTCTGAGAGAAGAAACTATGCCTCATCTCTGTCTTAAATGGACAATCCTTATTCTGAGATTATGCCCTCTGGTCCTAGACTATTCCACAAGGGGAAACAACCTCTCAGTGTCTATGCTGTTGAGTCCTTTCAGAATTCTATATGTTTTAATAAGGTCATCTCTCATTCTTCTAAAATCCAGCCCAGCCCAATCTACTCAATCTTTCCCTGTAAAAAAAAAAATCCATCCATACCAGGGATCAATCTAGTGAACCTTCTCTGGATTGCCTCCAGTGCCAATATGTCTCTCCTTATATAAGGGGACCAAAGCTGTTGACAGTATTTTAAGTGTGGTCTAACTAGTGCCTTGTGTAGTTTTAGCAAGACTCCCCTATTTTTATACTCCATTCCTTTTGAAATAAAGGTGAACATTTCATTTACCTACCCTATTACCTGCTGAACTTTCATGCTAGCTTTTTGTGATTTATGCACATGGACCCCCAAATCCCTTTGTATTGAAGCTTTCTTCAGTCTTCTTCCATTTCAATAATATTCTGCTCTTTTATTCTTCTTACCAAAGTGCATAACTTCACATTTTCCTACAAATATGATCCATCTTCCAAATTTTTGCCCAGTCACTTAACCTGCCTATATCCCTCTGCAGACTTGTTGTGTCACCTCATCACTTGCCTTCCACCTATTTTTGTGTCATCCACAAACTTGGCAATCATATATTCACTTTCTTCATTCAAATCATGAATAAATATTGTGCATAATTATGGTCTTACCATTAATCCCTGTGGCACTCCACAATTTACAGCTTACCATTATGAAAATGCCCCTCTTATTGCAACTCTCTATCTTCTAATAGTTTGCCAAACATCTATCCATTCTAATATACCACCCCCAGCACTATGGATCTTATATTATTAAGTAGCCTTTTGTATGGTACATTACCAAAAGTTTTTTTGGAAATATAAATATATTACATTGAATAGTTCCCTTTTATCTAACCTGCTCATTACTACCTCAAAGAATTCTAATAAATTTATCAGGCATGATTTCCCCTTCACGAAGCCATAATTTTCACGCTGATTTTGCTTTGATTATATTAAATATTTTACAATGTTCTGCTATCCCATGCTTTATAATGAACTCTATTTCCCCAATTTCGACGTTAAGCTAATTGACCTATAATTACCTGCCTCTTGTCTTCCCTTTTTGAGTAAAGATTACATTGATAAAGTTATATTGACAGTTTTTGAATCATCTGGGACTTTTCCAAAATTTAAGGATTTTTAGAAAATTATTATCAGTGTGCCCACTTTCTCTTTAGATACTTACTTTAATATCCTAGAATGCAACCCATTACCCCTATTAGTTTCCCTGATATTTGTTCTCTAGTAGTAAGTGTTTTTATTTCCTATTCCTGTAACCCCATGTGTCTACCCTGTTAATCCTCCCAACACTAAGGTCAATTTAGCATGACCAATCAATCTAACCCACACATTTTTGGACCGTGGAAGGAAACCAGAGCATCGAGAGGGAACCCACACAGACACGGGGAGAAAGTGCAGACTCACACACAGTGCTGGAATTGAATCTGGGACCCTGGTGCTGTGAGGCAGTATTGCTAACCGCTGTGCCACCATGTCGCCCTAATGTCATTGCATCTGATTCCAGCTTTTCCCTCTCGAACTGCAGGGTTAATTCTATCATATTGTGGTCACTGTGACCACTGCTCCCTAAGGGTTACTTCATCTTAAGTTCCCTAATCAAGTCTGCCTCGTCACCAAATCCAGAATTACCTGTTCACAAGCTGCTCCAAAAAAACCCATCTCTTAGACATTCCACAAATTCATTTTCTTAGAATACACTACCTACCTGATTTTTCCAGTCCGCCTACATATTAAAGTCCCCCATGATTATTGTAATATTGCCTTTTTTATATGCCTTTTCTCTCTCCTTTTTATTTTCTGCCCCACATCCTGACTACTACTAGAGACCTGCACATAACTCCCATCAGGGTCTTTTTATCTTTGCAGTTCTTCAACTCCACCCACAGAATTGTAATGCCTTCTGATCCTATGTCGCTTCTTGCTATCGATTTAACTTCGTTCCTTACTAACAATGCGAGCCTACTATCTGCCTGTTCTTTCGATAGGACACATATCCTTGGATATTTAGATCCCAGCCCTGATCCCCTTGCAGCTACATTTCTGTGATGCTCACATTACCGTATCGGCCAATTTCAATGTGTGCAACGATCTCACTTACCTTGCTGTATGTAACGCGTGCATTTAGGCACAACATCCATTGTCCTGCGTTGACCACCTCCCTTCTCACACATGTTTTCTCTCTGCCTAAGATTAGATTTCTGCTATCTTCTATACTCTTCTATAACTTCTATATTCTATATGACAAAATACTTCTTTAATTCTATATAACAAAACATCACAGTTGCATATAATACCAGGCTCTTCACCAGAACCACCTACTTTTACTGATTGTAATTTTCATTCTTTTACATTATCACACCCCATGCATTAGTGTGAAGAAAGTGTTAGAGTCTGTGTGTGTGTTCTGTAAGACTAATTTTACCGTGCAAATGTAACCTTGCATGTTTAAATTTTCCTTTCTTCTATTAAAATGTTTTAATTTAATATTAATAATCTCAAAATGTTACTGGAATTTGTGGCTTCTGATTTCAATGCATTGATCTTCTTCTGTTAAAAATACAAAAAAGAAGTGTGACAGCTTGTCAAGTTTCCCTTTGGCATTTGGTTTATGCAATCTTTGCCTCCTGCCAGATCACAACATTTATTCACGTGACTAAGTGGCACTTTGCAACCAGGACTCCATCAATGCTTTGTTATTGCCAATTGCTAGAAGTGTGTGAGAATATCTTGTGTTTATGGTTTGCTAAAGTTATGTCTTTCCTTCCAGATTAAATCTGGTGTGTACTTGTCGCCTGAACCAGATGTGGCTAAAATCATTAACTTCCTGCGTAGGAAATCTCATTCTGTTTACATTTGATGCTTTTGTGAAATGTTGCCACCTTAGTTTCATAAATGCAAATTGATGATGCTCATAATGAAGAGACACAAAATGCTCTTAAGCCTTGGCTAATGCTCAGTTATTAGATGTGCATTTTCATCTTTGACTGATATTATTAGATTCACTCTTCTGTCGCTGCATCTAATGTGATGCTGATGAGAAATTATCCTTTAGGTTTTAGTAATTAAAAGTGCCTTCATTATAATTGTCTTAGGTAATAGCTAACAAAAAACTTCTACAAGCAATGAATCTTTAATTATGATTTTCGCTTATTTAGTTCCACCAGTGATCATAATGCTTAAAGGAGATTATGGGGATTTAATTTATCTGTCTGTGGCATTGTCTATCTAGGGAACTGCAGAAGCCTTGGGGAAAAGAAACTTACTCTGAATTCGATAGCGAATGAGGTTTGATTTCAATAAATATACGTCTGCATATCTTTACCTTATCTGCTATAATTCTGTTGAAACGCTTTTAAAGAAAATTTTAACCTTTAGAGTTCTGACATTTAGGACTAGAGAGAAAATTTGTTAATGAGTTGAAATCCCTTTGATTGTTTTTTTTAAACAATTTTAAAATTGTCCTATAAAATCAATGAGAAAAATGTGACAATCTCTTAAGTTTTCACAATTCATTGTTTATTTTTATTTCTGAGTTATTTACTGAGATGGGATTGACATTTTGTGGCTCAGATACCTCACTGCTGCCTTAAATTGTGACCTATTGCAGACTGATATATTCCGAGCTGATAAGGTACCACGTGGTTTGAGGGATGCTGCACATGAAGCTGCAAATCAGTAATAAATGTAGCCCAGCTACCAAGTGAGGGAATGTTTTCATTGGAAGTGATAAGATCTGTGGTGGCCAGCAAGGGGTTGGCTTTTACCAGTACAAAAGGTTACAGTACAAAAAACATTCCAGGGAGGTAAGAAGGCACTTAATCCATTTGAGCTGCATTGTGCAGATCCACCATTATACTATCTTTGCAGGCTCTGACAGGTCTGTCAATGACCAATAGCAGCTGGCTCCATGGGCTCCAGATAGTTTCACAGGTTCGAGATCAACATGGTGCCATTTTATGCCATTTCTGTAAAGGTATCTGTCAATAAGGGGACGTAACTTCTTATAGCTTATGGAAAGGTTGAAAATACATCTTAATTCATTGGCAGTTTTTGTCAAGGTTGAATTGGGAGATTTAAATGTGATAATGAAGTTGAGGTACTAGAGGCCTGATTGCAGATTTGAATCAACAGTCAAGTGATGGAGGAATCTAGTAATTGATTTTGTATTTTGTAGCTGCTGAAGTAGATTCAGTTGCAAAAATGATGGCTCTATTTTACATTACATAACACCATCCTCATAAGTCAATTTTGGAGCATGCTTGAAAATTTGAAGTACTTTTGAATGTGTGGGAGCAAATGACAGCCCCTGCATGTAGAAGTTGCAACACAGAAACAGACTATTTTACCCAATTGGTCCATGTCAGTGTTCACTATCTACACGTGGAAACAATTGTAATCACATTTACTCCTATATCTCTCCACCATTTTCCTTTATCCAACTTCTAATCTAATCTTGGATGCTGTCGTAGTTTCTGCCTTAATCACTCACCCTGGAAGTGAACTACATGGCCTTGAACTCTTTATGCTAAGTTTGCTCTGCTGTTTATTCTAAATCACTTATGTTTAATCTTGTGATCCCTCAATCTCAATTCCTCAATCATTTATCAACCATATGTAATTCTTTCACAATTTTAAGCTTTTATATAATATTGACTTGCAATCTACATTGTTCTGAGAAACAATACAATAGTTTTCAAGTCTTTCTATGCAGGTGCAAAGGACCTTATTACCTGTTTCAGGGAAAGGTCTGGGTAACTGTTTATCTGCTTATGCCATGGACGGTGCTCTTCCAGCTTGTCATAAGCATGCGTGTCCTCCCTGCTATATTGGAGGCTTAGGCATTTAGTTAGCAACCAAGAAAAGGGCCTGGCTCCATCGCATTTCCAGGCCTGTATCTTTCCTCTATTTATATCAGTATGAAGCCTAATTAACCCTGTAAATTAGTAGTCATGTAATAACAGCCCTAGATTGAGAAAGTTAATTATGAGAATCCTGCTCCAATTGCATTATTCATTTGCACTTCTATAATGAATCACAATTGAAAATATATTTTTTTGCATTATAATGTATTAGGCTAAGTAGTTCATGATTTAACAAAAACACAACTTCCCACACTGTTCAAACTTTCTAATAATTCAATTCATTTTTTTGTATACAGATACAATTGCTTAGTATTTTGGACACCATTGCATTTTGGCTTACATCAACAGATGCTCCTTGCATTTGTTCTTCACAGTAACATGTTCTGTTTTTGTACTCAGTAAAATATTTGGTTTTTCAAGTGTTGAGAGTATGGTACATTCAAACTTGAAATCAGTTATATTTCTGTATAAGATGAGAGGCCAAGGATTCTGGTGAACATCAACATATTATGCTAGTTAACCTCTAATGGTATTGCATGGAGTCAAAGCGAAGTTCAGCCTTCAGGTAATGATGGTGGGATGATATGGGATAATTGGATTGAGACATGTAAATGTACATCATACATAAGTTTAAAATCGTATATTCTGGGGCCAAAAATCCATCTTCTGGTTCTTGCAGACTGCCATATAATTTTGGCAGGAGTCGAGAGCAACTGTAGTGAAATAAACTTTATGCCCTAATTCCAGATAAACTTATCCCAACAGATTTTTCATTACTCCTAAAGAATCCGAGCAAAATAACGTGAGTAGAGCCAGGAACATAAATGAGTGGCAATGTCCTCATGTTACAGATATTCCTGAATCAGATCTGCTATACAGCATCTCTTTCACAGAAGGGTGGCAAACTTGGAGGTGCAAACCAAAAATATGGCTTTGACTTCCAACAAAGAAATTTATACTAAGTTATTTGTCTAGTATTTATATCTCCCTTCCACATTCAAGATTCATCCATAAGTGGAAACAATGGACGATTTTGGCAAATGAAAGGATGACTCAAGTAAAGAAATTTCCTGGTTTGTTGGGCATGTCTTAGTTAAAAAAAAATCTCTTACACACAGTTTATTGTTCTGTAGGAATGGCTGCTGAATGGAGTCGGGTCTGTGACCTTGGAAGTCAAGCATGGCAGCCATTGGGACTGCTGAGTGCTATTATGGGATGGTTAGTAAAACTTACTTTGGTTCTCTGGGACATCATCTAACTTTTGCTTTAGAAGATTTTAGACCTTCCAGGTTATACCCCTCCATCCTCTTGTATTTTCCTTGACAACTCATGCAAATACCATGCCAATTAATGCCCCCAACCACCCTTATACACTGTGAATACAAAGATAATGCCAATGCGCCCCTTCTCATGCTTAATCATGTACATAACCAGCAGCCCATATAATAACAATGAAATTGCTGAGAGAAGAAGTATACCCATTCACAAAACTTACTTTGAAAGCAAAGCTGTTATTCCCATAATCCTATTAAAGTATTAATCAGTTAAACCACTGACTGATAACAAAGACTTCATACCTGTCACACATCATATTCTTCTCCAAATAAACATTAAGACACTGACATAAGAAATTGCAAAAGGAACAACCTATTATGACTACTAAAGATGTCAATCATACAAAGTCAACAGTTTACTTCAATTGTCAAAAACTGAGATGATGTTTTTATTAGTCTACATTCACAATATTCAAGCATGCACAATACATTCAAGCATGCACAATAAGGCTTGGCTCTGAGCCCAGACTAATTAAAGCTTCAGCTCAGCAAGGTGTTCTGTTTTGCAACTGAAGTGAATTGTTGACTCTGCTTGGTTGGCATCTTCAAGTGGTTATGATGAGCTATTTCTGTGACTTGAAGCCTCTGTTGTTGATGCTTATATGGTCTGTCTGGTTGACAATAGTTTTGGTTTTAAAATAAAAATTGTGAACGGGTGCCTTTTTCTTGCACAGTTCCACATTTGCTTTTGTTATTATGTGGCTTATTGGATATATACAGAGCGCATATTAAATGAATGGGTGTGTAGGGGGCATATGTTGGCATAGCAATGGCATGAAAAATGAGGAGCAATGTGGGTGGTTAGCAAGCATGAGTTGACATTGAGTATAAAGGGCAATTAGGAGTGGCTGAGGTTATTAAGTTGGCTTGAGGGGACATGTGGAAGAACTTTTGAACTTAACTTTTCTATGTGTCCCAATTCCAAATTATGGTTCATGACTCCTTTGACAAGCCACAAACTAAAAATGTCATGGAGAAGCTGGCCCAACTCTGTAGCCTGCTATTTGCACCCTTATGCATGCTAGGAAAAATTGGAAGCATTGAAAATGGAGGCTGGAATACTAGAATTGGATCCTGCCTGCCATTTTTAAATGGCTCAGAGTCATCCTGACTTGATGGAAATTCAGGTTGGGATCTTCATGTGCACATTGTAAACACTACATAATTGTAAATATCTTTATGAATGATGAAAATGTGTTAGAAATCTTAAAATATATTCAAGCGAGCATTTTTGACCAGTATGTAACAATCCCATTAAGAGATGGGCAATTTTGGACTTAGTTTTAGAGAATAAAGCTTGGCAGATGGAGTGGATGTCATAGGAAGAGCATTTGGTGGCCATGGTCATCATTCGTTTAGTTTTAGATCTAAACAAATGATGACCATAGGATCTGCTATACAGCCATCTCTTTGACAAAAGAGTGGCAGACTTGGCGGTACAGACCAAAATTGTGGCTTGGACTTCCTACAAAGAAATTTATACCAAGTCCTTTGTCTTGTCGGAAAAGGACAAAGTCCAGGAGAGCAAGAGTTCTCAATTGAGGAAAGGCCAGTTTTACTAAACTGAAATGGGATTTAGCAAAAGTGCACTGAAAACAGCTGCTTGAAGGTAAATAAGGGATGAGCAGTAGGAGGCATTCCAGGAGATAGTGAAGATTTGCAACAGACAAAACATTTTTTGGCAAAGAAACAATCTAATACCCCTAGAACGTCATGAAATATAGCGCTCCCTCAACAGACACTGGACCTTCCCATCCCAATGACTCTCATAACTAAAGCTGATATCCCTACTTTTATATTAAATCTCCCTCACAATGAATATTCTTTCCTCCTAACTCAGATCCTTGACAGTACAGATCAGCTTCACAGCTCTTCTCTTCAAGCCTTTAGTGTTTGAATATCTCTTGTTTGTTGTGAGTAGATATGTGTGTTGTATTTGTAGTGCAGTCTGCCCAGCACATTGCACAGTTTAATTGTCTTCATTTCTGTCATTGGAGTAAACTGCTACAAGTCTTACTTGCTGGGGAAGATTTTACCATTGCGTCATGCCTGTTTTCAGACATGACGTGGTGGTAAATGGGGCATAAAATGCTTAGTGTGATTGGTGCTGGTTTTCACAATCAGTACCATCTTATAAGCGCCGGATTTCCGGCGCGGTCAGCCTCTCGCAGGAAATAGGTAAGAGGCAGGATGATGCATGTAAATTTATTTTAATGCTGTATTACATCTGCTTAGCGAGCCTGGTGTTCAATTGTCCAAGCCCGTCCCCCCCTTATGACCTCGCTGGGAAAGGCTCTCACTGGCTAGGAATAGACATGCTCCCCATGAATGGGGATCAGTCGACTTGGCCTTGCCGGTGGAACCGGAGGCCATTGAGGCCCCCCATGCAAGTCAAGAGCAAGAGTGGGGTGCCCCTTGGGCAATGCCACTCTGGCACTTGGGCAGCCATGGGTCAGGGTAAGTGGGGGTGGGGTCAGTAGGGGCAGGGCTAATGGGGGATGAGGTCTGCTGCCATTCTACAGGAATAGGTGGAGGGGTTAGGGAGAAGGACTCCACTGCCACTCTGCAGCAATCAGTGGGGGAGGGCAGCACGTCTGTGTTCGGAGGGGAGGAGGAGGGTCCATGATCGGCTTGTGGGAGGGAAGAGGGACAACAAGGGTCATATCTTGGACAACAGGGGGTAGGAGCCGCTTCAAGTAGTCTGCACCAGCAGGGACTGACAACTCTCTCTTTTATGTCAGATCTCTGCTATTGCTAATGTGCATATGCAGTATCAGAGGCCTGAAAACACACCCAAAAGATGGATCTGAAACTCTCCTAGGTTCAAATCTGTCCAGCATTTAGGAAAAAAACAGTAAAATAGCCCCCACTGTCTTTTTGGTGAAGCCTATCCAGATTGACTTTACAGATTATACATGCTCATATAGATATGTATCAATTTTTATTTTCTGCTCTGCTCTTTAATGCTTCAAAAGCATGCCATGGAAACCTATCATGTTTCCATAGCAATTGTAAGTAAAATCTGATGAAGCTGATAGAGGTAATCCAGATCCTGCTTGTAGCCAGAGGTAATATGACCTTTTAACTCTGTGGTTCTGGTGTCATATGAGCTTTTCATTTTGATTTTAAACAGGTTTCATGATATTTTGATACTTTTCAGATTAAAGAGTGCACATGTTTTTCAAAAAATATTTTTTCAACTATGTGGTTCAAGGCCACTCAGATCAACTGCTGAACATAAATTATTGCTGGATGAGAGTTGTCAGTAGGTTATAGAGGAGAGAAGTAATTTGAGAATTTGTTCTTGTGGGGAAGATATAAGAGGTGTAAATAAAGTTAATGCAACCAAAAACAGATGGAAGAACACAAAAGTTGACTATTCAAACTGACCCATTGAGGACCAATTTTTGGAGAAAAATACTCCTGGTTCTGGATGCCAGTGAGAAGGATGTCTTTGCATTTGGGAGTGTCCTGACACAATCGTTGGATTGGGAGGTGGTGTGCAGGGTGCAGTGCAAGAGGATTTTTTAAGGTTTGTGTCAGTAAATGGATCACATGGTAAAGTGCAGAAGAAAGGAGTGAAGAGATATTGTGCAAAAAGGTAAAATGCTGATGGAAACCTCTGATATAAAAGAGTGAAAAGCTGCAAACGTGAACTTTTGAGCTATTTTGAGCAAATTGCCAGGACACCTTGATATTTTATGAAAAACAGGTACTCTCCGAGCTGGTCATCTGATCATCATTGCTATGAATAGTTTCACTGATCTTTGATAAGTAAAGACTAAGAGCTCAATTTTAAACCCCCCCCCCCCTGCTTCATAGGCAGGAGGAATTGGTTGAGTGGTATGCCAATAATTGAGGTCGGCCACATGTCACTACATGGTCATGACAATGTTTATGGCAAGGATTTAGGCCCTGAATGCAGATAGGAGATTAGTGTAGATTCACAAGTCATGGCCTAATGATGTCATTGGGCCCCAATGTAATTTAGTTGTCCATGTCGGATAGTCCCATGTTGCTTTTCCTGGCTCAGTTAGCCACCTCTCCCTCTCTTTGAACTACTTGTGGGCTAAGAGAAGTAGCAAAACTCCCTCCTGGCCTATCAAGGAATCTCTAGGCTTAACCAGCTGTTATAGTCTACTGATTTTTGTGTTTCCCCATCCCTCCTGTTCCATCCTGCAATGTCAAGAAAAAGACCATTCCTAATGTTAAAGAAATCCCTAAACTTCTGCCCTCCGACAATGAAATTCTCACTCTCACCTGCTGGTCATATAGTGAATCTGACTGGCTGTCAGGCAAGAGCCAGGGAAGTTATATTTAAATGAGGCTCTGTCATTAAGATCCTGAATACCTGCAGATTCCCTGACCTGCCCTAGTATGTCACCTGTTAATCAGCATGCCTGCCAATTCTATGAAAATTGTGGCTTCATTTCTTTCTTAGACAGTCACAGAACTTAACTGTTATGTGGAGATACCAGTGTTGGACTAGGGTAGGCACAATAAGAAGTCTCACAACACCAGGTTAAAGTCCAACAGGTTTATTTGGTAGCCTCACCTGATGAAGAAGCAGCGCTCTGAAAGCTCGTGCTACCAAATAAACCTGTTGGACTTTAACCTAGTACTGAGAGACTTTTTATGGAGCTTAATTGATACAGTAATTAGTACAGCTATGTGTGTGCTGCACAGAATGAAACTTAGTGTATTTTTTTTTCTTGATACTGAATATAGTAATTCTAAGTAAGCAATGGAGAAACTTGAAGATTATGGAAGACAAATATTAAAAATGAAATTCGCATAAAATTACCACAGTGATTAAATATATAAACTGGAACACATGACAGTGAAAAGAATAAACAAATCTGCTGGTTTTGCCAGAAGCAACAACTAGCAAAGAAGTGCAAAATATGCAGAAAAGTGTTGACCATGTAGCATCATTAATACCATTTTCCTCTCTGCCATTATCATCCCATGTCTCATCCCACCTATATTCCTTATAACTGTGGCAAGATCCCCAAACTACACGAACAGGAAACCTATGTGAGCAGTGCCCCCATGTTAATATAGTGCTGTGTTTAATGGAAAAAGTGATCATTGTCACAAGATGTGTGATGAGCCATCTCTATCAACTGATTAAAAAAAGGGTTTGAATGATGAAAGGAGATTTGTCCATGGATTTCAGTTCATAAAATGCATAGAATGATTACTGATCCAGCAGGCCAGTCAATCCATTGAGTCCATGCTCCTTTTCTGCAAGAACAATTTAGCTAGCCTCACATCTGCACTCTTTCCCTGTAGTTTTGCTTTTTTTTTTGTTCGTGTGTATATTTGATTCCCTTTTGGAAACTGCAATGGAATCTTACTCAACCATGCTCTCAGGCTGTATATTTCAAATCATAACAACAATACAGTTTTTCTTTGTTTTTTTTTGGCCAATCAATTTAAATCAGTGTCCCCTGTTTCTCAACCTCTTTATGATGTAGAGATGCCGGCGTTGGACTGGGGTAGTAAGAACTCAATAAGAATTTAGCAACACCAATTTATAATCCAACCGATTTATTTGATAGTAAAATTGCGAGCTTTCGACACTCTTGTGTCTTTCTCAGGCAAATGCAGTGTTGCCTGCATTTGCAAAAACACTGCATTTGCCTGAGAAAGACACAAGAGTGTCGAAAGCTCGCAATTTCACTATCAAATAAATCGGTTGGATTATAAATTGGTGTTGCTAAATTCTTACTGAGTTCTCTCAACCTCTTTGCCAAAGGAGAATATTTTTTCCCTATTTGCTCTGTCTACGCCTCCCATGATATTGAAAACCTCTATCAAATATTCTTTGACCTTCTTTAAGGAGAACAATCCCAGTTTCTTCAATCTATTCATATAACTGAAGCTGCTCATTCCTGGAACCGTTCTAATAAATCTTCCCTAAATGTGGTTCATAGAATTGGATGCAGTACTCCAGTTAGCAGAACCAGTGCTTTATAAGTGTTCATCATAATGTACTTGTTTTAGCAACTTGTGCCTCAATTTATAAAGTCCAGGATTCTGAATGCCTTTTTAATCATTTTCTCCACCTGTCCACTATCTTCAATTATTTGTGCGCACAAACCCGATAGTTCAAGTTACGCCCCGCTATAGCAAAGTCATAGAATTTGGTGGCCAGCCAAATCTCTGTTCACTGCAGTGCGATGGAAAAATCCCATTGGCATGAACAACTGTAACATACCGGCCCAAACCCCTCTGTTGCTGCACCCTTTTCAAATTGTGCCTTTTATTTCATATTACCATTCTTTGTTCTTTCTTTTAAAATATGTCGCTTCATAATTCTGTGTTAAATTTCATTTGCCACCTGTCCACTCATTTCATCAACCTATGCCGTCTTGAAGCCTAGTTCTTCTTGCAGGAATCCTTAAAAGATAACTAATAATCATTGCTCTGTTTCCTGTCACTAAGCCAACTTTGTGACTTACTGCTACTTTTCTTTCTATTCCATGAGTTTCAGTTATTGCTGGTACGTCTATTTTCTATATTCCATCTGGTTCTCACTGGAATGCACTGTCAAGCAAGGTAGTAGAGATGGACAGGCTGGGATCTTTTAAGACTTATCTGGATAGCCACATGAACAGACTGGGAATGGAGGGATACAAACAAATAGTCTAGTTGGAAGCATGAGCGGTGCAGGCTTGGAGGGCCGAAGGGCCTGTTTCCTGTGCTGTATTGTTCTTTGTATTATTAACTTATCATCTGCCATATGCCCCCACTTTCTGCTTCATATAAGTTTTATCTCTCTCATCATCCAGGGAGCTCTGATTTTGGTTATCCTATCTTTCTTCTTTGTTTGCAATGTATCTCAACTGTATAGCAATCACCTTTTTCAAGGGAGCCAGTTTCTTTTAGTGTTTGATCTGCCAGTCTTTGATACCAATTTACCTGGAATGGAGCTATTCTGACTAATTTCCTCCAATTTCCTTTTACTCTGGATTGCTGCTTGTCTTTTTCCATAGCTAGCCTAAACTTTATGATCCTGTTCCCTGACCCACTTGACTTGCCTCATTTTCCAGAATCTGATTCAGCACTGCCTCATTCTTGTCCAAATAAAGGCATGGAGTACAAAATATATGATGAGCATTTATGAAACACTGGTTCAGCCTCAACTGGAGTATTGCATCCAGCTCCATGCATCACTCTTGTGAAATAAGTTAGAGTCTAGGAATCAGTCCAAGTTCCATCAGATTGGAAATAGCAAATGTGACTTCTCTATTCAGGAAAGAAGAGGTGAAAAGCAAGACACTATAGGCCAGTTAGCTTAACATGTGGAATAAGCAAATTCCTGGAATGTATTCGAGATGCAATGGCATTCTGGTATTGTCACTGGACTAGTAATCCAGAGACCCAAGCCAATGCTCTGGAATTCGGGTTCAAACCTCACCATGGCAAATTCAAATTTGAATTCAGTAAAAATCTGGAATTAAAAATCTATATGACCATGAAACCATTGTCGATTATTGTAAAATTCCATCTGGCTCACTAATGTCCTTTAAGGAAGGAGATCTGCTGTCCTTACCCAGTTTCGCCTACATGTGATTCCAGATTGACAACAAAGGGGTTGACTCTTAAATGCCCTGTGAAGTGGTCAACAACCCACTCGGTTCAGGACAATTAGGAATGGTAGTAAATTCTTGACTTAGAACACCTACATCCCATGAATGAATAAACAAAAAAATTAAGGAGGCTATAGTAGGGCAATTAGAAAATCTCCAAATAACGGATTTTGTGAAAGGGAAGTCTTGCTTGACTAAGTTATTGGAGTTTTTTTTTTGAGAAAGTAATATGCAATGAGGAGAAAGAGAACCTATGGATGTACTGCATTTAGCTTTTCAGAAGGCATCAAAGATTACTAATCTAAATAAGAGCTCATGACGTAGGGCCTTAACTTATTAACATGGATGGAGGATTTACTAACGGAAAGTAAAGAGTAGAATAAATGTGTCTCTTTCGGATTGCTAAGATGTGATGAGGGAAGTGCCATAAGGATCAGTGCTGGGGCCTCAACTATTTACAATTTACATTAATGGCTTGAAATAAGGGACCAAATGATTGAGTGATCAACACTTTCATCACTTTTCCTGGGGTGGAAAGCATTAGTTGAGTAGTGTGCACTTTTCACAAAGTGACAATATTCTTGTGAGAGTAAGGCACACATGTCATCCATGTGGTACCAGCGTTCTTTGTATCAATTGCATCATTATCATGAAAATAAAATGTTTTGCTCATTTGATGTTCTGGTGTTTTCAGATTACAAGAGTTCTTTATGCATGTCAGTGGCTGTTTTCCATGGAGCAACTATGATGGTTTTATTGTGCAGCATTCCACAGTGCTTGCGTTATTGGAAGGAGAAACTTCTAAACTATGGGGAAAGAGTTTGTGTAAATTCAACCAATACAAGACAATTTTTGTCAACAACTCAAGTATCAGAGCTAATCTGTACAAATATTTGAAGTTGTTCCCACTAATTAACTTAGCACAGAAATAATATAGCATTTTATAATATTTTGACTGAAGGAGGAACAGATGGAAGTTTTATTCAAACCTGATTCTTTTTTATGTTGTAATTTGTGTGAATATTGCTGTCATTTCCATCTTTTGTTTGGCTGATGAAATAAAAGTTTTTTTTTATCATGGCTGAACTAATTAATCTACCACCACACCATATATGTGCTGTCTGGAAATTAGTACAGGCAAACCTTTACAGGAGGATTGATATGGTTTAGAATTATGCTTCCTTATGTCCATTATAATGGAACAAAGTTGCACGTAATGAGAAAAATATATAATTGCTGAATATTTAAGGAATGAAGCTGTAAACTTAGCAGAAAACCATGATGATAGTATTCTTCAACCTAAATTGTATTTGAATTCAACATTTCAGAGGTAAAGTAGGAAGCTCAACAAAAAAGATAAAGTTGAGTTTAAATAGATAATTATGTCAATCTACACTGTATTGAAAAGCTTACGCCTATGCACTATTCCAATATATGTAACTTTGACTTCTTGTTGTTAGGATTCTGTCATACTTACATCACTTTTTTCCCATTATCATTTCTATTGTTCGCATTTGTTTATGGTTTTGCAGTTGTAAACATGTTGCATCAAATCTTCATAATTCATTCAAAATAGTTTCAAAAAATCATTTTTATGTTCATTTTCTCTTGGAAGCTGAATTTTAAACCCGGGAGTACATATTTCAGCATAAAATAATATTTAATCATTGAATTGTCTTGTCACATCTTTTAATACAATGGTCAAAGTTTGCACTTTAAAGCTTAACATCTCTCAAAGGCCTGTGCTTAGATCTGATGTTTTTTGCACGTTGGCTCCTAGTCAAATTTGCTTGTACAGCCTGATGTTGTCCATGCCACATAACAGATTCATTGTAGTTCAGAGGCCATTCAGCCCATCTTGTCAGGAGCAGAAAATGTTCAGCTATATCGAAGGAATATTTAACAGCTAGTGCTGAAATGTTTCAGAAAATTATTTGAAATTTGTCATTCAGATAAAGCCGTAGAGTGTCTTGTTAAAAATAAGGAGGCCGTGTGTGTGAATAGGAAAAAAAGGCTGGAAATTCATTTTGGGCAAAGCCACAAAATAGGTGGTGTCAAAACAGTCATTTGCTATTTAAAACTTCTGCTATTCAATTTCATTGGCTGCAGTGGAATGAAGTATCAGACAGATGATCTAATATTTTCAATTTTGTGTCACAAACAGGAAAATACTGCAGATGCTGGGAATCTGAAATAAAAGCAGGGAATGCTGGAGATAGCAGATTTGGCAGCATCAGTGGTGAGAGAGCAAAGTAGTCCATGTTTCAGATATATAAAAAGTAGTGCAGAGAAAGTTTATTGGACTGATTTTCGGAATGGCGAGACTGATATATGAGGAGAGATTGAGTCAGTTAGGATTATATTTGTTGAATTCAGAAGAATGAAGGGGATTTCATAGCAACCCACACAATGCTAACAGGATTAGGATAGTTGCAGGAAGGATATTCCCAATGGTGGGAGAGTTCAGAACAAGGGGCCATAGACTAAGGATGTGAGGGTAAACTATGTAGGACTGAGACGAGGAAACATTTCTTCACAAGAGAGTGGTGAGCCTGTGGAACTCGCTACCACCAAAAGCAGTTAGGGTCAAAACATAGCTGGAGGATTTCTCCCGTCCTGCCTGCTGCAGAAATTGTAGAGGGTCAATTGACCTTGGGTGGGATTTTCCAGTTTTGGGGTGAGCGCAGCTGGAAAATCCTACTCAGTATCTTTTCAAGAAAGAGTTACTTGGAGTGAAGGGGATCAAAGGATATTGGGGGAAGGTAGACCAGACTGTTGAGTGAAATGATCAGCCTTGATCAAAACGAACAATGAAGCAGGCTCAGAGTGCTGAACCTATTTTCTATAATTGTGTTTTTTAAGGTTACCCTAACTCTATTTCTCTCTTCACTGATGTTGTAAGACTTGCAGTGTTTCTAGCACTTCCTGTTTTTAATCATTCATTTTGCGCCACTGCCTGAAATAATTTCTTTAGGATACTCATTACACACCTGTTATAGCTTTTGTTTTCTGCTCTGCAATTAAGAAAGTGTGTCAAGATCAAAGATAGGAATTTACACATAATGATTCATTTTATTTCTGTGTTAAACAGAAATTGACAGAAACAATTCCTACTTATTTTGGATGGACTTTCATCTATTCTGATGAAACGTCTTCAACCTGAAGTGTTAACTCTGTTTCTCTGTCCAAATACTGCCTGTCTGAGTATTTCCAGTACTTTTTCTGTTTTAATTTCAGATTCCCAGCATCTGCAGTGTGTTGCTTTTGTTCTAATTATCTTACCCGATCATCACGAGTTGTGACTATCTAATTACTAACAGTTGCTTCTTACAGAGAGAGGAAAACCCAATAAATTAATTTGTGAAAGCACTATAGTTAGTATTTTTGTCTGGTTAATAGTTAGTGAATAAAATGTTTCTATTTTTGGGAGCTCTGTGTATATGGAGGCAGTTCAGGGATGATCAGGAATCACAAGCACTAAATGTAGCATTTGTAAACACCACTGAGAAAGTGCTGCTATCACTACAATCACCAACCCCAGCCTGCCAGGCCTCTATCCTGTTTCTCCAAAGTGACAGATACTAAGAAACCACCAATTAACCAAACATTATATTTAGCTGTCAGTTGTACCAAGCCTTGGGTTCAAGTTCCTCAATTTTGCCAATCTATAATTTTCCTCCTTCACAATAATACTAGATCAAAGGACAACTCCATTCTTGTTAAACTCAGTAGCCTGACTGCACTGTGTCTAACTCCAAACTTAGAGTCCTGCTAGATTCCAAAATCATTCCCTAGTGATACTAAAGTTTGGGATTTATAATTATATTTCTCCTCTTCAGTCCTTCTGAATAGCACGGCAATTAGTGAAGTATCACTATAAATAAAGGGAAATTACATTGATTGCAACATTTGTTTACATTGCTGATAAACTGGTAGGTCGTACTTGCATTATTCAAAAGCCTGATGAGATTTTTTTGGATTTTAATTATATTAGTTTGGATTTTATTTATATTGATATCTTCATGGTACCACTCCTGTAGATGGAATTTAATGCCCTCCCCCATTTGTCTGGTGATGGGGGCATTTAACCAGTTAGGAATAGGAAGACTCATGGACAGCCTTTCCACCCCACTGCCAATTGAGGCTCATAAGTTGGGGGATGAAAATCTTCTTCAAAACACTTCGTATTTGATTGAGGGAGCCAATATTGGGAAGGGTAGTAGTGGTGGAGGGATTGGGGAATGGTTGTTGGTGGTATTCCCTGATAGCCATTCCCCTGCCCTCGCAGTTGATCTTTCTGTCCACCTCCTCTTATGATCTTCATCCCTTGATATTCCTTCCAACATCGCTCATCTTCGGGCCTCGGTACCCTTCGCTCCTGAGCCTTAGGTGGATGCATTAATGATTGCCACCACTACCTGACTTGTGATTCTGATTTGCAATGAAGATCGTCCAGTTTCTGGCTGATGCTGCTGGTGGGCGGATCTTCTGCCCCAGAGTCCTTGATCCCAGAGAGGGCCTGCTGATAGTTGAGTACCATAAAAGACGATGCGAGTCTCTGGGCAATACCTCTGATGCCTACATTAAATTCTATTTTGAGTCTGTGGTTTGGGTTTGAAGCACAACTCCATTACTTGAGATTGATGATTGAATCTGCCTGGTAAGATCCATAGAATCCCTGCAGTGTAGAAGGTGGGCATTTGGCCCATCAAGTTTGCACTGGCAGAGTATCTGACTCAGACCCTATTACTGTAACCCCACGTATTTACCCCACTAATCCCCCCCTAACCTAAATATCTTGGGACATTAAGGAGCAATTTACCATGACCAATCTATCTGTGGAGGCAACAGGAGGACAATGTGCAAACTCCACCTAGTTTCCCTAGGCTGGAATTGAACCTGGGTCACTGATGACGTGAGGAACAGTGCTAAGCACTGCACCACCCGATGGATATAAAGGAACTGTATTTAAAGAACACCTGCAGTTGTTCTGACTGACAATTAACTTCTAACCACTGTCACGAAAACAGATCATTGAATAATTTATCTTATTACTATTTGTAGGAGTGTCTACTAATTCATTGGCTGCGATGCATTTGACACATTGAGGAGGTGCAAGTTTCAATATGATACAAATTATTTGTTTAAATGGGCAAAATTTTCAGTCTGTTTTTTCCTCGGTTACACACTTTATCTCTGAAAAATCTGTAATAAAAAATTCTACACTAATATTTGAAGCCGAGAGGTGAGGCTGTGTACCAATTACAGTGCTGGGCCAGAAGCTCAAAGATCAAGGTATAAAAATTCATATCCATTTTTTAGGTGTGTGGCACAATTTATGACCTGTCATTGTTGGTTCCATTGGAGATGAGTAGCCTGAGATTTGATTCTGTGCATTAATATAGTTGTAATGTGAAGCTGAGTGGTTTCTGCATTCTGTCTTCCTCCTCATATAGCCAGCTGCCTCTGTACTCAGCAGGAGACTGAACAAGTTGTGTTGAATGTATGTGGTGCAGCCAGTCTGCTCCTAAAACTAGGTTGTTCTCTTAGAGCACTAAGCATTAAGAGCTTAGTGCTCTTAATGCATGTAATTTAAAACATGGTGAAGGGAACAGCAAGATACAGGGTTTCAGGATGATGATCAAGGCCCTATACTTTTTTCAAATAAATGACATGGGAACACCACGTTTGCTTGCTTCCTAACTCCAACAGAATTGCATGGGAAGATTGCAAATCTCGATCATTGTGCTCAATAAATAGGACAAACAAATTTTTAGTTCATTTCTAATGCCACGAGCCTGTTCTTGCTGAGCATCATCTGCCAAGTCCTGTGCCAATGGAAGTTAAAATTTTTGATTTTGCTGTTTTGGTAGTAAACTAGTAGATGCAAAATGGATTGGTTCAAATTAGGCAGAACAAGACAATGAAGTTGAAAGTTTGCGTCACGAGTTCCTCGGTGCAGCATGTTCTATATCATCAGTTCCATGTATGGAAGATTACACTATCAAAATGTTAGAGGCATGCTTAAATGCCTCATCTGTCAGACTAATTAGGGCAACACATGTTTTGATCAAAAAACAGAAACTTACAGATTTGTGATTTTAAACCAGGACCAATGAAAAATCACAGAAAATGTTAATTCTGTTCTTTCTCGCAGATGCTGCCAGATGGGTTGAGTATTTACTGCATATTTTTGCATTTACTTTAGATTTCCACAATCTGCAGTATTTTGTTTTTGTGTTAGCTATTTTAGCTTGTTCTTTTTCCTTATTTATGGCAGGATTTTTTAGTCTGTATATGATCATTGTCACAGAGGCAAACTAAAGATGATACTTGATATGGGGCAAGTTCTTGTCGTATGCACAGCCTACCTTAAGCGTAGCTAAACAGTGATGATAGAAGGTATCATTAGTAGTGCTATCAAGGGCATTTATTCAGTAATAACCTGCTTACCAATGCTTGGTTTGGTTTCACCAGAACCAGCCTTAATCCAAATATGAACAAAAGAGCTGAATTGTGGTGGTTAGGTTGCAGTGAGTTCTCTTAAAATCAAGGCAGCATTTAACTGAGTGTGGTCCCAAGGAGTCTGCCTGAGTGTGGCCTCAAGAACCAAAATTGAAGTCAATGAGAATTAGTGAAAAAACTCCACAGTGCCTGAAGTCATACTTGGCACAAAGGATGATAGTTGTGGTTGTTGGAGGTCAGTTATCTGTGCCATAAAACATTGCTGTAGGGGTTCCTCAAAGCTGTGTCTTAAACCTAAATACATATAATTCTTTAGTCAATGACCTTTCCTTCATCATGAGGTTCAAATGGGGATGCTTGCTGATGATTATACAGTATCCAGTATTATTCGCAGCTCTTCAGATACTGAAGCAATTTGTGTCCAAGTGGAACAAGAACTGGACAACATCAAGGCTTGAGCTAATAAATGGCAAATAATACTCACGCCACACAAGTGCTGAGCATTGGACGTTTCTAACCATCTCTCCTTAATTTTGTTTTATTCATTTATTCAAATGATGTGACTTCACTGGCTGGGCCAACATTCATTACCCACCCCTAATTGCCCTTGAGAAGGAAGTGGTCAGCTGTTTTCTTGAATGCTGTTGCCCATGTGGTGTAGGTACACCTACAGTGCTGTTAGGGCCTGCTGATAGTTGAGTACCATAAGAGACGACACGAGTCTCTGGGCAATACCCCTGATGCCTACAGGATTTTGACCCAGTGACAATAAAGGAATGGTAATATATTTCCAAGTTGGTACGCTGAATGACTTAGAAGGGAATTTCCAGATGGTGGTGTTTCTATATAGCTGCTGTCCTTGTCCATCTAAATGATAGCGGTCGTGTGTTTGGAAGCTGCTGTCTAAGCAACCTTAGTGAGTTCCTGCAGTACATCTTGCAGATGATACAGTCTGCTACTCTGTGCATTAATAGTGGAAGCATCATCTTCTTCAAGATAATGAGGAATGCACAATAGATGTTGGCCTGACCAACATTCACATCCCATGAATGAAGTAAAACAAAATCTGAATGCAGATTTTCTTATCACTATTGAAATGAGAATATTTCTGTATTTTAAGCTAGAATAATTGTGACAGGAGAAATATCACCTTTTGATTAATTTGTTACTTAAGTTGTGTTTTTTTAATTATCAACGTGTTCTGCGGAAATTATGCGCAGACTTACTTCAACTAATTGACATAAAATGAAAGCATTTTTATCCAGTATTTGAATGTTTCCCATGGCATAATGTTTTCCTCATTATTGTATTATTAAAAGCAGGTCAGCTCTAAAAGAGTGATAATTTGAAAAATGTGCTCAACAGAGTACTTGAAAATTGAAATAAAGTCTGCAATTTAATGTGGTTATAATGCATTCTTAGTATCTGGCACTGATATGTAGGATGTGGCAGTGTAGAAGACAGTTTTTGATGTATTCTGAAGTCAAAAAGTAGTCTCTGAAATGCATGTCACATTCAGTAAAATTTGTTACAGTTTCAATATGCTCATATTTGCTATAAAATGAAATTGAACTTCCTGTCAAGGTGCAGGTGTTCTTTTGATTCAGATAAAACACCTCTTGTTTGTCATTACATGCATTTAAGCAATTATAGCCTTAGGCCTAACAAATGTACAATTAGAGTCAAGTAGTAATGGTGAACTTATTTATCTTAATAAAATTTCAGTTACAGTACTGTGCATCTTGGCTTCACAGAAGCAAAAGATAATAAGACTTTGGACAGTGTGAAATGAAAATTCACTGAATCATAGAATCACAAAATTGTTGCAGTGCAGAAGGAGGTAAGAGAAAGGTGTATTATCATTAGACAATTAATTTGGAAATGCATCTAATGTTCCGGGGACTGGGTTCGAATCCCGCCACAGTGGATAGTGAAATTTGAATTCAATGAAAAATGTCTGGAATTAAGAATCTACTGATGACTGTGAAACCATTATCAATTGTCGGAGAAACCCATCTAGTTCACTCATGTCCTTTAGGGAAGGAAATCTGCTGTCCTTATCCGGTCTGATCTATATGTGCCTCCAGAGCCACAACAATGTGGTTGACTCTCAACTGCCCTCGGACTAAAGGATGGGCAGTAAATGCGAGCCAGTCAGTAATGCTCATGTCCCATAATGAATAAAAGGAAATGATCCATTGTGTCTCTGCCTGTTCTCTGAATGAGCAATTCATTTAGTGCCATTTTCCCATCCATAATTCTGCACATAGTTTTCCTAACTCCCTCTTGAATACTTCGATTGAACTTGCTACTGACACACTCTTAGGCAGTGCACTCCAGATTTTAACCACCTGTTGTGTGAAAATGTTTTTTACTCATGCCATTTTTTTGCTGCTTTTACCAGTTGGTTAAATTTGTATTCTCTTGTTCTCAATCCTTCCATGAGCATCCACTTTGTCCAGACCCTTCACAATTTTGAGTAATTCTTTTTTATCTACTCTCAGCCTTTTCCCTACCTCTCCAATCTATTTTCATAATTGAAGTTCCTCGTCCCTCAAACTATTCTCATGAATCTTTTCTGCATTCTCTCTAATGCTTTCGCATCTGTCATAAAGTGCAGTGCCCAGACTAGATGCAATATTCCAGCTGAGACCAAATTAGTGGTTTTATTCTCTATGCTCCTTTGGATAAAGCTGAGGATATTGTATACTTTAATAACCACTCTCTCAATCTGTCTTGCAAACTTTTAGTGACTTCTGCACATATCTTCCTGTTCCTGTTCTCCTGCACATTCTTCAAAATAGTATCATTTATTTTATATTGTCCTGCCATATTTTTCCTACCAAAATTAATTACTTTATAGTTTTCCACATTGAATTTTCTGCCACCTGTCCATCCATTTCACGAATGTGTCTGTCTCTTTGCAGTTCTACACTATCCTCCTCATTGTTCACAAATGCTTCCAAATTTTGTATATTCACAAGTTTTGAAACTGTATCCTCTACACCACAACCCAAGTCATTAATATTTTACAAGAAAGGCAATGGTATCGGCACTCACTCCCGAGGAACTCCATGAAAATCTTTCCGTATCCCCAAAAGCACCCATTAACCACTACTCTTGTCACACAGGTTGAAGAGATGTGTATTGTCTCCAGACAGCACAGTAAGTGAGGCTTTTTTGCTAACCCAGGCAAGTCATGGGGGTTACAGATAGTGTGACATGAACCCAGGATTCCTGTTGAGACTGTACTCGTGTACGGAATTTGGCTATCGATCTCTGATCAGCGACTCTGCGCTGTCATGTGTCGTGAAGGCCATTTTGGAGAATGCTTACCCGAAAGTCGGAGGCCTAATGCCGTGACTGCTGAAGTGTTCACCAACAGGAAGGAGCAGTCTTGCCTGGTGATTGTCAAGCGATGTTCATTCTTCCGCTGTCGTAGTAGTCTCCCCAATGTACCATGCTTCGAGACATCCTTTCTTACAACGTATTAGGTAGACAACGTTGGCCAAGTTGCAAGAGTATGTACCATGTACCTGGAATTAAGAATCTGCTGATGACTGTGAAACCATTATCGATTGTCGGAGAAACCCATCTAGTATTCTCACATGTGATTATGTCATCTATGTCGATGATCCGGCATGTCTTGCAGAGGTTGCTGTGGCAGGGTTGTGTGGTATTGTGGTCACTGTTCTCCTGAAGGCTGGGTAGTTTGCCGCAAACAACGATCTGTTTGAGGTTGCGCGGTTGTCTGAAGGCAAGAAGTGGGGTGGGGGATGGCCCTGGCGAGATGTTCATTTTTATCAATGATATGTTGAGGACTCCGGAGAAGATGTCATAACTTCTCCGATCCAGGGGAGTACTGGATAATGAAGAGTACTCTGTCCACTGTGTCCCATATTTGTCTTCTGAGGAGGTTGGTGCGGTTTATCGCTGTGGCGCATCAGAACTGTTGATCAATGAGTTGAGTGCCATATTCTGTTCTCGTTAGGGCATCTTTCAGCGTCTGGAGGTGTCTGTCACAATCCTCCTCATCTGAGCAAATTCTGTGCATTCGGAGGGCTTGTCCTTAGGAAATGGCTTCTTTAACGTGTTTAGGGTGGAAGCTAGAGAAGTGGAGCATTGTGAGGTTGTCTGTCGACTTGCGGTACAGTGAGGTGCTGAGGTGACCGTCCTTGATGAGATGCATGTGTCCAAGAATGCAACTGATTCTGGAGAATAGTCCATGGTGAGTCTGATGGTGGGATGGAACTTGTTGATATCATCATATAATTGTTTCAATGATTATTTACCATGAGTCTAAAGGAAAAAAATGTCATCGATGTATCTAGTGTATGGCCTCGGTTGAAGATCCCGTGCGGTGAAGAAGTCTTGTTTGAACCTGTGCCTGAAGATGTTGGTATATTGAGGTACGAATTTGGTCTCCATGGCCGTTCCGTGTGTCTGGATGAAAATTGGTTGTTGAAGATGAAGACATTGTGGTCCAGGATAAAGCGGATGAGTTGTGAAATTGCATCCGGAAACTGGCAATTGTCAGCATTGAGTACTGAGGCAGTTGCAGCAATGCCATCGTCGTGAGGGATGTTGGTGTAGAGCACCAAGACATGCATTGTGACGAGGAGTGTCCCTCGTTCAACTGCTCCATGTGTGTTGAGTTTCCGTAGGAAGTCCATAGTGTCACAACAAAAGCTGGGGAGTTTTTGTACAATGGGTTTCAGTTTCAGGATGCCCTCGATATAGCCAGAGAGGTTCTCACACGGCCCCATTACCCGATACAATGGGACGGCTGGGTGTGTTTGCCTTGTGTATCTTTGGGAGGCAGTAGAGATCTCCAATGCGGGGAGTACGTGGAATGAGAGCCTGGAGGGTGCTCTGAAGGTCCGAATCAAAAGTCTTGATCAGAGTGTCGAGTTGATGAGTGTGCTCTTTGGTCGGATCTACTGGTAACTGTCTGTAGTGTTTCTCATTGTTTAGTTATCGGTAATCACTTCTTTACAGTAATCCATTCTGTTCAGTATAATGAATGGCCCCTCCTTTATCTGCTGGTTTGATGACAGTGTTGCGGTTGGTCTTGAGAACGTGGATGGCATTGCATTGTGCTCGGGTAATGTTCGGGACTGTCTTGTGAGTGTGGCTGATGAATCTGGTGTTAACACACATCCTGATGGCTTGGGCATACATGTCCAGTCAGGGGCAGCGGCCTTCCGGAGGAGTCCAATTGGATTCCGTCCTCTTCGGTTGCTGCACTGCGGATCCCTCTGTCGGTTGTTCTGGTTCATTAGCTGTCTCATTGTGTTCGCTGTTGGCCTTTTGGGGTTTGTAGAAAAACTCCCACAGCCTCGTTCGCCTGATGAATTCTTCTGTGTCTGCTGCAAGACTAATCATTCATCTGACGAAGAGGATAGCCTCGAAAGCTTGTGAGTTTACTACTAAATAAATCGGTTAGACTTAAACCTGGTGTTGTCAGACTTCTTACTGTGTTTACCCCGGTCCAACGCCGGCATCTCTACAATTTGCATGTAGCACAGGTGGTACTTCAGTGATTAATACCCTTGCGTACGACTTTTTAACTTAATTTCTAATTTCATTATCCCTCAGCAAGATTTAGTCCTTGTACCTACCTGTGTTATTTATTCCAATATGGACCAAATTACCCCCTTCCTTTTCAAATTTCTCTCCAGTTTCCTTGCAATATTCCTTACACTACCAGCAGCTAAGCAATACGCCCTTCTGGTTTCTCAATTTTAGGTAACAGATTGTGGTAACTCTTTTTTCTATTAAGGAATGCTCTTTTCTGCCAAATTTTTATTCTGCTGTTCTTCCTCTTGGACAGCATTCTGAGCCTTGATACTTTGGTCTGCAATGTGATGTCCACCATGTAGCTTTTCATATTGTTCTCGTAAATAACAGGGGTAATTCTCCCAGCCCGCTGCTCTATATATTTGGGCTGAGTAACAGAGGGAGGAAGGACAGCAGTTGGGCTAGCCATTGGGATGGGCGATTGGTCAGCCTACTGGGGGGTTCTGTGCTATGGAGGGGGGGAGGAGTGGTTCAGGCCAATGGGGGGGTACCAAGGCTGATCTGAGCATGTTTGGGGGGGTGGAGTCAATGATTGGGCCATTGTGGGGGAGGGGGTTCATATGGCCAGCAACGCGGGGTCAAAGGATTGACAGTGATTGGAGGTTGCAGTGCGGGACTACAGCATGTATGCTGATGTCGGCGCTGACAGATCGGCGTATGTGCAGTGGTCCGCTCAGCACAATGCTGCCAGCCTCTTCACCAAGAATAGATCTTGCCCACACATTTTTGGACTGATTTATGTGATGCATTCTGCAGCACACAGTGTGTCATAGATTCATTTTGAAACTCTTGCTGAAAAAAAAGCATGATGTACTCCAGTTTTTACGTGAGTTTGATGCTGCCCCCAGTGTTTCTATCTGATAACTTAATCAGAGAATCTGAAAGCTTAAAAAAATTTTGAAGCAAAAGCTGAATGGATGACGACGAGATTTCATATTTTAAGATATTTACTGTAACAAACAGACAAGAGAAGAATTGATTAAACATTTATTTTGTTGGCAATTCTTATCTTAAACTACAGAATAGAACTTTCAACTAAGCCCCCCCAAAGAATTGTGCGTTCCAATATTATTCAGTAAATATTCAATTCGCCTGGAACCAGTGCAAAATGATGTTTAGTTCATTTCCAATCTTTTATTTCCTAGCCTGGATACTTTTTAACTCTAGGATTGTCTTTCATAGTGCAAGTATTCCTGAAGACTCCTCCCTCTATCTAATGCTAGGAGAAATCGACCAGTCTCATTTTAACTTCACCTGAATTTTGGCTACAAGCTCCCACCACATACTGACGCAGTGACCAATGCATCCCCATATTTCACCTTGAATTAATAGCAGTTCCAAACATAACAGTCTCGTAACCCTCATAATTGTAATGATAGCAAGTACGATTTATCTGTTGGAGAAGATCGTAGTCTGTCTGATCACCTTTTCAACTTCTTCTAAATCTGCCCTTCCTGGCTTACTGTCAGTCACACCTTCCCTTTACTGAACCTGTATTTTTCTCGGAGATAGATTTCAAGTATTTCTGTATATAGTTTAAAATCTAATGTGAAACTCTTACCTGTGCGTTTCCAGATATAAATAAGTTATTGGCCTCTCATTATATTGTTCTACTTTACATTATGCAGTGTCGATGGTAGTCATGATTTACATCATGCCTACTTTACTTAACCATATAATTTCATAGTTCCTCCACACATGTTTGAGAGCACTACAATTTCATGAGTTTCTTACAGCATCGAAATTTCTCTATTTCGCCCACAAAATTAATGTTTAATCAATTGTGCTCATATCTCTTTGTTACAGTAAAAATCTTAAAACATAAAATCTGGTTTTGTCATTCATTCAGCTTTTGCTTGAGATTAATAAACATGGTGTAGAAGTCCATGTTCTGTTCTTGGCATTTCTGCTGGAGCTGTCTAAGCTGCAAATGTCATATCAGTGGTGCCTTGATATTTTCTGAAATTGCACTGACTTCTTGGCAACAAATCCTAGCTGTTGCAATTGGTAGTTCGAAAGGATTTTAGCAAAGATTTTGCTGAAGTAGAGCAGGATTTCTTCGATTGTTGCCAAATAGGTGAGTTGCTTTTTGCTCATACTGGTGGATAATGGAGGTATCTTCGCGTCTCACGGGATGATTCCTTGCTCTTGCACTGAATGAAAGAGTTAAGTGGCACTCACTTACCAAAGTGCATCTTCTATGGAGAGCTTCAGTCTGGAGTGCACTCTCATAATGTTTAAAGGAAACACTACAAGAACTACTTAAAGCTTCACTTAGGAATGTTGATATAGACTTCAAATTGTTACAGACAGGGAAGAAATGAGAGGAATGGTTCCTATTATTCTGACCTTTCAATTCACCAAACACGGATGTGTTTTAAAGGAAAAAGTGTTTTAATCTTCTGTATGCTGTAACTGTGAAGAACATACAAATAACAGGTTTATTTGCAAGTTTTAAAAGAAATATAAATGGTTATTAATCAATACTCCAATGTATATGCAGCCACGTTCCTTGCATTCTCACAGACATTCAGAATCAAGGAAAAATCATGATTACAGAAGGAGAGTGCACTTGGATTTTAAAAGTTTGAAAATTCTCGTAACACTTGCTTTTTCTAAGATGAAGTTTGGAAATTTTGCAGGCCTATGGCTCCTTTATTTGGTCCACTGAAGAATAGAATCTGGAGATTTAGGAAGGTGAATATTCCATCACGGATTTATTTTACTCAGTTGCTGCCTGTAATCAGTATGTTCTGTATGGAAAGAGGTGCATCTTTTTTTACTTTTGAAAGTGTATTCCAATTAAATGATTCAGCAGCAAGCTTTCATGAGTTTTAAATAATGAAGTTTTAGTCTCTCACATGGTTTCATAACTGAGGTTCATGATGGGAGATATAGGAGGGTTGTCCAAGGTAGATTCTTTATCAGAGTGTGGTTGGGATGTGGAATACACTGCCTGCTGTGATAGTGGAATCGGATATTTTAGGAACTTTCAAGCGGTTATTGCATAGACACACGGAGCACACCAGAATTATAGGGAGTGGGATAGCTTGATCTTGGGTTTGGACATAGCTCGGCATAACATTGAGGGCCAAAGGGCCTGTACTGTGCTGTACTGTTCTATGTTCACACACAACCAGAATTAACCAGAATGTCATGTACTTGATCTCATGCGCACGCACGCTCACACATACACTCACACTCACACTCACACACACACACACATATACAAAGATTGGATATGAATAAAGATGGTGCACTTTTACAGATTATGGCTAATTTGCCTCTGATTTACGATTTTCAGTCTCCCACTCGGCAAGCCTATGGTTTCTTGAATGGATTCGATGATCTAAAATTGAAGTGAAAGTCTCATAAAGCAAAGGATTCAAGGCACATTGTGAAGTTTCATGTGGTTGAATACCTAGAAAGTTGGTGTTCAGGTGACTGTTCAAACCAGAACATGTTAAGTACTTTGGCTGCTTGCTGGCTTGCAGCAAGTTTCAGAGTCTGGTTCTCAGGTTGAGTCATGACTGAGTCCTGAAGTAATAAGTGCAGCAGCTGAAACCAGTTTTGATCACATCCTGACTAGGTTAACATTTCTGAGGTCCAGTCAGTTTAATTTAGATGCAAGAAGCCAGCATGATAGAATGGAAGTTGATGGTGGCCATTGACTTTCAATGTTTCCTTTTGTCCAGTATGAAACATGGAGATAGGCAGTCTGGAAAGCCCGTGGTTTTTGGGTGTTGGCCCATCCATAAACAATGAGGTGTTCATAGTATGACATGTTGGGATTCACCATGATGTTAATGTAGATTATTGCTACTGCAGATTTCTCATTCAGGACAGGACACAGTCAAAGCTCTGTAGGGAACCTGGTTCAGTTCCTCACGTGGAAAGATAAAGACTAACCTGATGTCTCAGCATACTGATGGTTCTTAAGCAGGTTCACGTTCCTTTGCTGGTTTAAATCTTTCTCCCTTGCTGTTCCAAACGTGCCGTAATAAATAGCCTAATCTGAAACCTTATTTTTGTCATGTGATCAGCATGCCTTTGTCTTCACAAATGGTTTTTGATGTTGTCAAACATTGAAGGAGTTTGAATTCCACCCATTCGTATGCCATGGGTGGCACGGTGGCAATGATTAGCACTGCTGCCTCACAACACCAGGGACCTGGGTTCAATTCCTGGCTTGGGTCACTATCTGTGTGGAGCTTGCACATTCTCTCTGTATCTACATGAGTTTCCTCCAGATATTCTGGTTTTCTCCCACAGTCCAAAGATGTGCAGGTTAGGTGCATTGGCCATGCTAAATTTTCCCTTAGTGCATCTGAACAGGCATCGGAATGTAGTGACTAGAGGTTTTCACAGTAACTCCATTGCAGTGTGAATGTAAGCCTACTTACATAGAACATAAAACAATACAGCACAGTATAGGTCCTTTGGTCCTCAATGTTGTGCCAAGCTTTGTCCGGATCAAGATCAAGCTATCCCACTCCCTGCCATTGTGGTATGATCCATGTGCCTATCCAATAACTGCTGTGAAATTCCTAAAATGTCCAACTCCACTATCACAGCAGGCAGTGCATTCCACATCCCAACCACCCTCTGAGTAAAGAACCTACCTCAGACATCGCTCCTTATATCTCCTATAATTAACCTTATAGTTATGCCCCCTATTAACAGCTATGTCCACCCGAGAAAATAGTCTCTGAATGTCTACTCTATCTATCTCCCTCATCATCTTATAAACCTCTATTAAATCGCCTCTCATCCTCCTCTGCTCTAAAGAGAAAAGGCCTAGTTCCCTCAACCTTTCCTCATAAAACCTACTCCCCAAACCAGGCAGCATCCTGATGAATCCCCTCTGCACTTTCTCCAATGCTTCCACATCCTTCTTATAATGAGGTGACCAGAACTGCGCACAATATTCCAAATGTGGCCTCCTGTATAGTTGCAGCGTGATCCCATGGCTTTTAAACTCCAACCCCTGTTAATAAACATTAACACATTATAGGCTTTCTTCACAGCTCTATCCACTTGAGTAGCAACCTTGATATGAACCCCAAGATCTCTCTGTTCCTCCACATTCCTTAGATCCCTGCTGTTGACCCTGTAATCCACATTCAAATTTGTCCTCCAAAATGAATCATTTCGTACTTATCAGGGTTAAGCACTATCTGCCACTTTTCGGCCCACCTCTGCATCTTATCAATATTTGTTTGCAGCCTACAACAGCCCTCCACCTCATCCACTACTCCACCGATCTTGGTGTCAACAGCAAATTTGTTGTCCCATCCTTAGCCTTCTCCTCCAAGTCATTGATAAAAATCACAAATAGCAGAGGACCCAGCACTGATCCCTATTGTACATTGTTGATAACTGGTCTCCAGTCTGAAAATTTTCCATCCACCACCACCCTCTGTTTTCTATCAGATAGCCAGTTACTGATCCAATCGACCAAATTTCCTTCTATCCCATACTTTCTTACTTTCTTCATGAGCCTACTATGGGGATCCTTATCAAATGCCTTACTAAAATCCACATATACGACATGAACTACTCTACCTTCATCTACACACTTAGTTATCGCCTCAAAGAATTCAATCAAATTTCTAAGGAAGACTTACCCTTTCACAGATCCGTGCTGACTCTGCCGGATTAAGCTGCACCTTTCCAAATAGTCATAAATCCTATTCCACAGGACCTTTTCCATTAATGTATCACCGAAGGAAGACCTATAATTACCAGCATCATTCCTATTTTCTTTTTAGAACAGAGGAACGACATTCACCGCTCTCCAGTCCTCTGGCACTATCCCCGTAGACAGTGAGGACCCAAAGATTCGCCAAAGGCTCTACAACTTTATCCCTTGCCTCCCAAAGAATCCTGTGATATATTCCATCTGGCCCAGGGGATTTATTGACCCTAAGGTTTTTCAAACATCTTCCCTCAAAATACCCACGTCCTTCAGCCCATCAGCCTGTATCACACTCTGATCCTCAAAAACATGGCCCCTCTCCTTGGTAAACACTGAAGAAAAGTATTCATTCATCACCTCTCCTATTTCTTCTGACTCCATGCACAAGTTCCCACTACTATCCTTGATCAGCCCTAATCTCACCCTGGGCATTCTTTTATTTCTCATATAAGAGTAAAATGCCTTGGGGTTTTCCTTTATCTGACTTGCCAAGAACTTCTCATACTCTTTCCTAAGCCCTTTTTGTTAGATCTTTCCTTGCTACCTTGTAGACCTCAAGCAACCCAGCCTCAAGAGGCCAGAGCAGGCGAAGAAAGGAGAAATGTAGTGGTTATTAGAGATATTTATGGGGTTAGAGGTACAGACACTGTCCTTTGCGACAAGGATGAAGAACACCGAAGGGTATGTTGCTTGCCTGGTGCTAGGGTCCAGGATGTCACGTCTGGGCTGCAGAGAAACCCAGAGTGGGAGGGGAGAAATCCGGTTGTTGTGGTTCATGTGGGGGCCAATGATCTAGGCAAACTAGGAGCTAAAGATCTGCAGAGGGAGTATAAAAATCTGAGTGCTAAATTAAAAAGGAGAACTGACAAGGTGGTTATCTCAGGATTGCTACCTGAACCACACGCAGATTGGCACCGGGGATGTAGGATTAAGGAGATGAATCTGTGGCTCAAGGATTGGTGTGGGAAGAATGGGTTTGGGTTTATGGGGCATTGGCACCAGTGTTGGGGAAGATGGGACTTCTTCAGATGGGATGGTCCACGTCTTAATCGTGCAGGAACCAGAATCCTGGCAAATCACATAACTAGGACTGTAGATAGGGCTTTAAACTAAGTTGGAGGGGAGGGTGCGAGGGTAAGGGAAATTACTACTCCTGGAGTAAAGAAAAAAGTGTAGGTGCATGTGAAGGTTGAGGATGTGCTGCCTATTAGAGGAGTAGAGCGCATGGGAGAGCCTAGTAGGGATTCAGCAAATAAGGTCCAGGCAAACACTGGTATTAAGGCACTTTACCTGAATGCGTGAAGCATTCGGAACAAAGTGGATGAGCTGATGGTGCAAATTGGCGCAAATGGATATGATCTAGTGGTCGTTACAGAAACGTGGTTGCAGGGGGACAAGGACTGGGAGCTGAATGTCTATGGCTATCAGGTGTTTAGGAAGGATAGACAGGAGAAAAAAGAGGGTGGGGTAGCTCTGTTGATTAAGAATAGTGTGAGGGCAATGGTAAGAGAGGATATAGGCCCCAAAGAGCAAAATGTGGAATCGCTGTGGGTGGAGATAAAAAATAAAGGGAGGAAGACACTGATGGGTGTGGTGTATAGGCTCCCTAATAGCAACTTTGAGGTGGGGAGGGCTATAAACAAACAAATAAGAGATGCGTGCAGAAATGGGACGGTGTTAGTAATGGGTGATTTCAATCTGCACATTGACTGGACGACACAAGTCGGACACGGCGGGCTGGAGGAAGAGTTTTTGGAATGCTGTAGGGATGGCTTCCTTGAACAGTATGTTACGGAACCGACGAGAGAGTGTGCTATCTTAGACCTGGTACTATGTAATGAGGTGGGTAGAATTAGGATATTCATGTGAGGGATCCTCTAGGGACGAGTGATCATAGTATGGTAGAATTTATGATGCAGATGGAGGATGAGGTAGTGGAGTCCCAGACCTGATCTATGTACTATATTTGAACAGAGGGGACTATGATAGGATTAGAGAGGAATTGGCAACTGTGGATTGGAGGAGTGCGCTGGTTGGTAGGACGGCTGAGGAACAGTGAGGGATTTTTAAAGAGATCTTTTTCGGTACTCAGCATAAATATATTCCGATGGTGAAGAAGGACTGTAGGAGAAGGGAAAATCAACCATAGTTCTCCAAGGAAATTAGGGAGAGTATTAAATCTAAAGCTGAGGCATTCAGAATCAGAAATAGTGGGCGATCGGAGGATTGGGAAAGTTTTAAACAACAGCAGAGAGTGACTAAAAGGGTGATTAAAAAAGGAAAGATGGAATATGAGACTAAACTAGTTGAAACATCAAAAAGGAGTTTTTATAAGTATATAAAGAATAGGAGGATGGCCAAAATTAATGTAGGACCCTTGGAGGATGAGAGGGGTGGTTTAATGGTGGATGACAGGGATGTGGCGGAGACCTTGCATAAGTTTTTTGTGTCGGTCTTTACGGAGGAGGATGTAAATAGCTTGCCCGAACTCAAGGATAGAAGGGTGGTAGGAGATGAGGTCCTTGATGAGATTACAGTTGTAGAGAGGCAGTGCTTGATAGGCTAATGGGGCTGAGGGCAGGTAAGTCCCCGGGACCAGATAGAATGCATCCCAGGGTCCTCAAAGAAATGGCAGAGGTGATAGCGGATGCCCTGGTAATTATCGTTCAAAATTCGCTGGACTCTGGAAAAGTGCCAGAAGATTGGAAAACGACTAATGTTACGCCGCTGTTTAAAAAGGGTAGCAGACAGAAGGCAGGAAATTATAGGCCGGTTAGTTTAATGTCTGTAGTAGGAAAAATGCTTGAATCTGTAGTCAAAGCGGAAATAACGAGGCACCTGGACACGAACGGTTTGATCAAGCAGACGCAGCACGGATTCGTTAAGGGGAAGCCATGCTTGACGAATTTATTGGAGTTCTATGAGGAAGTGACTAGTGCAGTAGACAGAGGGGAACCGGTGGATGTGGTGTTTTTGGATTTCCAGAAAGCGTTCGATAAGGTGCCTCACAAAAGATTGCTGCAGAAGGTTAAGGTGCAGGGAGTCGGGGGTAGGGTGTTAGACTGGATAGAGGATTGGGTGTCAAATAGGAAGCAGAGGGTAGATATTAATGGGTGCTATTCTGATTGGCAGTTGGTGACTAGTGGAGTGCCCCAAGGTTTGGTGCTGGGACCTCAACTATTTACCATTTACGTAGATGATCTGGAGGAAGGGGTAGAGTGCAGTGTGATGAAATTTGCTGATGACACAAAGATGAGTGGAAAAGCAAATTGCATGGAGGATATGGAAAGCCTGCAAAGGGATCTGGATAGGTTGAGTGAGTGGGCAAGGACCTGGCATATGGAGTATAATGTTAGCAAGTGTGAGGTTACCCACTTTGGGAAGAATAATGGTAGGAAGGACTACTATTTAAATGTGACGATGCAGAGGAACCTGGGGGTCCTTATGCACGAATCACAAAAACACAGTATGTAGGTGCAGCAGGTGATTAAGAAGGCGAATGCAATGTTGGCCTTTATAGCTAGGGGGATAGAATATAAAATTAGGGAGGATCTGTTGCAGCTGTATAGGGTGCTGGTGAGGCTGCAGTTGGAGTACTGTGTGCAGTTTTGGTCTCCGCATTCGAGGAAGGATATATTGGCCTTGGAGGGGGTGCAGAGAAGGTTTACTAAGCTGATACCGGAGATGAGGGCGTTGGATTTTGAGGAGAGACTGAAAGGCTAGGTTTGTACTCTTTGGAGTTTAGAAGGCTGAGAGGGGATCTTATAAAGACATGTAAGATAATGAAGGGGATGGATAAAGTAGAGGTTGAGAGACTCTTCCTGCTTAACAAAGATAGCAGGACTAGAGGGCACAGCCTCAAGATTAGAGGGGAGCGGTTCAGACCGGAGTTGCAGAGGAGTTTCTTCACTCAGAGGGTGGTGAATCTTTGGAACTCTCTGCCTGATGAGGTGGTGGAGGCTTCCTCGCTGAATATGTTCAAGTCAAGAGTGGATAGGTTTTTAATTGACAAGGGAATTAAGGGTTACGGGGAGAAAGCGGGAAAGTGGTACTGAATTACTGCAGATCAGCCATGATCTTATTGAATGGCAGGGCAGGCTTGAGGGGCTGTATGGCCTACTCCTGCTCCTATTTCTTATGTTCTTAACCCAACTGAACCTTGTTTTCTCATGCTTACACTAGCTTTTTCTTCTTGACAAGACATTCAAACTCTTTTGTGAACCATGGTTCCCTCACTCGGCCATTTCCTCCCTGCCTGACAGGGACGTACCTATCAAGGACACACAGTATTTGTTCCTTGAACTAGCTTCACTTTTCATTTGTGCCTTTCCTTAACAGTTTCTGTTCCCATCTTATGCTCTCTAATTCTTGCCTAATTGCATTATAATTATCCCTCCCCCAATCATAAACCTTGCCCTGCTATATGGCCCTATCCTGTTCCATTGCAATAATGAAAGACATTGAATTGTAGTCACTATCTCCAAAGTGCTCTTGCACAAACAAATCTAACACTTGGCCCGGTTCATTACCCAGTACCAAGTCCTCTTGTTGGCCTATTCACATATTGTGTCAGAAAACCTTCATGCACACACTGTACAAAAACTGCCCCATTCGAACCTATGAATGTTCCAATCAATATTTGGAAAGTTAAAGTCACCCGTGATATGTGACCTCCATATCTATCCATAATCTGCTTTGCCATTTCCTCCTCCACATCTCTATCACTATTTGGGGGCCTATAGAAAATTCCTAACAACATGCCCTCTCCTTTCCTATTTCTAACTTCACCCCATATTATCTCAGTAGGCAGATCCCCCTCGAATAGTCTTTCAGCAGCCATTAGACTATCTTTGATTTAATAATGCTACCCCTCCACCTCTGTTCCCACCTTCCTTACTCTTACTGAAACATCTAGACCCCAGAACTTCCAACAAGCATTCCTGTCCCTGTTCTAACAATGTCTCCGTAATGGCCACAACATCGTAATCCTAAGTACCAGTCCGTGCTCCAAGTTCACCTACCTTATTCTGGATGCTTCTTGCATTGAAGTAGACAATTCAACCCACCTTCCTGTCTGCCGGTACACTCCTGCGACCTTGATACTCTCCTCAGTACCTCACTACATAACACTAGCTTCTGGATTACAGCTCATTTTCTCATCTCCCTGACAAATTAGCTTAAACCCTGCCGAAGAAATGTAGCAAATTTCCTCCCAGGATTTCGATACCCCTCTGATTCAATGCTATGATTAAAGTCCTGAACTCTCCTGGTTCAGGAGTTGTGATTAAAGTCATCAGATTCCCATCTCTAATAATATTGTAATTTCACATAATGTGTGGGAGCATTATAAAATTTGAGGAAATTATGCAAATGGAAGGAAGATGAGTAAATATGTAAAGTCACAAATTTTGCAATGTGTACCATCTCTGTACTTAGTATGCTCATTTATACTAAAGCGTTTTTCCTCCTTGCTAGAACAAAGCTAGATGGCAATACAGTGAATTGCTTGCTCCCAATTTTCTGCTGCTAACCTACTTGAAGAACTATTCATAGCTGGATATGCAGTTCGGTCTTATTCCGGAAGCATGCCTAATATGGGAATGTGGAAAGCTTGATCAGCAATTCAAAATTAATAGATAATTAGAGGCAAGAAACTATACATAGGAATAATTATTGCTCAGAAATTTTCAGATGATCTGTTTAGGCAGTGAATGTATTAGAGTGTTAACTGGTTGAAAATGAGACTTTTGCTCCTCACTTAGGAGGATGTCCCACACAGAGAGCTTCTAGTCAGTTTGATTAATTGACAGCTCTGTAGTCCCAGCAGCATCAGTAGCAACAATGACTAGGACTACAAACAGTCTCTAGATTGTTTGTCCAGGATTCCAGAATGAGGTAAGTACAGAATGTTTAATAGTGGGTGGGGGAGGTGAGGCCTAGTAGGCAAACATGGAGTTGGGGCACCTGATGTGGAAAGTGGACCCTTGAGGTAGGTGCCCCCACTTCCCTTTTCCTTTCTAAGAAAAATTTGCTGGCTTCTTATCACCTCTGAGCTCCTTCAGCAGAGATGGTCTTTTAATAAAACATATCATGCCGAGGAACGGGGTCCAACCAGGGGAGGGGTTGCCTTGCTGGTTGGTGGCTCTGGGGTACTAGTCAGAATCTGAGAGCTCTGAATTTTCTAATTGGCTCATATTTCATGATCCTATCATCAGCCAATGCAGAGCAACATCAGTCTCTGATGGGAAAACTGTGCAAGATCATTTTATGACTTTGGAGGAAAGAATAGCCAGCAGTAACAAAAAGCTCATATTTTTAAACCAGCAGCAGCCCAAGTTTTTTGACCAGGACAGTAAAAGCCAGATAGCCAAACAGTTTGTCTGAGTCAACAGCAAGGTCATGTGAACTTATTTTGGGTGAAGGGTGGAGGTTTTGGGGTGCGAGCTTGCATAAGGGCCAAGTGAGGAGGGCAAGTGCTGGCTGGCAGTCATCGAAGGGAGTAGGGAGTTGACTCTGGACCCCCGCATTGTCGAGCAGAGGTCAAGTGTGAGGGCCGAGGTAACGTGGCAGTTTTCAAGAGAAGCAACGGGGCAACTCAACCAAGTTAACAGGCTGAAAATGGCTGGGCCACTAGCCAAGGGTGAAATGAGGAAGCCAGTTCGCAAGACAGGCAGCCATAGAACAGTGAAGTCATTCTGTGAGCAGGAGGACTGGCAAAGTAAAGGCAAAGCCATGGCCACACTATAGCTACAGTAAGAATTCTGACAACACCAGGTTTAAGTCCAACTGATTTATTTGATAATAAACTCACAAAGTCCAATGCTGGCATCTCCACATCACACCATAGCTAGGCAGCCAGTAAGCAACACAACAGAAAGGTTATCAAGGGCACAGGGGCAACTTGAACTCCAGGACTGTAGATGGCAAAAAAGGCCTGTTCTTTAAGAAAATGTATTTGTTAAAATGAGTCAAAATGAAGCACCAATATCAATCTAGAAGTCAAAAGCACAGAACATTGAAGGCAAGGCAAGAGGACAAAGCCCAACAAAAAGACAGTTTATCCTTTTACTTTAAGCAGTTGAAGTGTTGAGCAGTGTGCAAATTATACGTTCATCCACTGAAACTATAGGTGATTTATCTGATGACTCTGACGTGCTAATTTCCAGAGACTCCATATTGCCTGAAAAAGTAGAACAATAAGTCCCAGAAGAAGAAGTGGGCTGTGTAGAAATAGAAGTCAGGAAGATAGTATTCAAGGTCTTTCCTTTGCAGTGGAAGTGAGGGAAGAAAGCTACACTGAAGTCATTGTCTTATGACCAAAATCTCTTCCACTGGCTGTGATTGAATATTTCATAATAAATAGACCAGAGAGTATAGGTGATATGAAAAATTTGAGAAGAGTTTGATGTTGGAGGATGAAAACATTTAGAAGTCTTTGTGAGTCCCATTTTCAAAGGGGAAAAGAAATGGCATGACGGAAAAAAATAAATTGGTTGGTTTTTTTTTTACTGAACAGTCTAAGACAGTCTTTCGTTATGTTTGTAAACTATTCCCTGACACTAGAAGAGGGATACATGCATTCGTTGACGGGTACTCTCATTGGAGAAATGTTGGAAACTTCCAAAAGTCATCTGTTGTATGTGTATCATTCAAAAATGTATGTGCATCATTCAAAAATGTAAACTATCTGGAAGAATTGATTCCGTGTTATTGGCTCAGTTTGACAAGGGGTATTCTCATAAAAGGAAAGTTCTGAAACATGTTGATGCCACAGTTAAACTGCTGTCTTCCTTGGAACTTCCTTTTAGAGGACATGAAGAGTCATCAGTCTGCCTTGAAAATCTTAATGAATTTGATGAGCTTCTCAAAAAGCTTTTCAAAACCTATCACTGCTGTGGCTCAGCGAATACCAACCTTTTTAACAGACAAAACCTATGATCACTATAATGACAAAGCAGCTCAGAAATCAATCACAAATGAAATTAAAAATGCCAAATACAATTCCATAATAGCTGATGCAATACCAGTTGTGAGTCATGTGGACCAATAAACATTTTTAAAATATGCGACCAATGATGATTAAGTTGAAGAGCAATTTTTATGTTTTGTCCAGCTACAATCCAACACTTCTCTGCGCCTGGTGGCAGCTTTTTTGGAAATTATTGCAAATTTAGGTTTAGATGTCAAAAATAGTCACAGATAGAGCTTCAATAATGCTGCAAATATTGTAGGAAAATATTCAGGTCTACAAGCTAGACTGAACAATGCAAACCTATACCCACTATTCATCCTGTGTTCCAATCACTCTTGAATTTAATCTGCAATTTAACAGCTGAATCAAGTGAGACAGCATATATTTTGTGACTTTGTGCAAAACTTGTATGCCTTTTTATTGGTTTCTATGCACCACTGGAAACCACTGCAATTACGTTTGGAACATGCACATTTTACAGTCAAAAGAGTTTGTTGACACCAGATAGTCTGCTCATGTAGATGCTGCTTTAAAATGGAACTTTGTTAATATAAAAGAATGCCAATCAGATATAGCCATGTCAAATTTAGAAAAACCACATGTGAAAGTTGAAGAAAGAAGAGGAGAAATTTGGTATGATATTGCAGTTTTTAACTGTTATGAAGAACTATTTACTATAAAGAACCAACGCTGATTGCAAATCACTGCAAAATGTTCATACAACTTTATTGAATGCTTTACAATTGTTGGTGTCAGAAGTTTTGTCATGGAAGTTCAAAATGACTATCTCAACGGAAGCAAAGCACTAACATTAACAAAGAATATAGGTCCCTCTGATGATGATGAGAAGCTTACGACAAATAGAACATAGAACTCTACAGCACAAACAGGCCCTTCGGCCCATAAGTTGTGCCAATCATACCCCTACCTACCAGGCCTATCTATAACCCTCAATCTCATTAAATCCCATGTACGCATCCATTAGTCTCTTAAAAGACCCCAAAAAGTTTGCTTCCACCACCACCGACGATAGCCGATTCCACTCACTCACCACCCTCTAAGTGACACATAGGAAGTTATTTTTTGATGAAACTGGAGACGATGAAATCACTTTCTCAGGGAAAGAGAAGATCATCTTTGAGACTGTCAGTGTTATTTGTGACACAGTAATGATGCAGTTGCAGAGTAGAAGTGCATCTCTGAATAAAATTGTTGAATTATTTTCTATGCTTTTCAACAGAAGCTTGGATGAGAATGTTATGAGCCATTGCTGTAAGAAATTAAGTGAATTTTACCAGGAAAATGTAGATATAAATCTTTTTGAAGATGAAGTGGAACAATTCATTCATTTTGTTAATAATGATGAGCTCTATGCTTTGAAATCATCAGTTGATTAGTATAGACTTATATGTAATGATTTGCTACTCTGAAAATATTTTTAACAATACCTGTCACAAATCTCCCAATGAATGTTCTTTCTCTATATTGAAAAAAGTTAATAATGGTCTGCGAAATACGATGAGTCAGGAACATTTGACAAGTTCAACGTTGAAATAATTGAAAATGCATCCTTAACAAATTTTACCAATGATGATATTGTGAAGAAAAAGTGCAGATGAAGAGCAATCTAAATTGTCATGGATTGCAAACAACTAATGAAGCAAGAAAATCTTAAAAATCTGTCCCTTTTCTATATTGTCATGTTTAAATTATGTTTTTCAATTGGGACCATTATTTGCTGGCCCAGTACTATGGCTGCACATGCAGACAGATATAACCAGTAAATAACCACCTTCCCCATTGCTCTCAATACTCACCTTCAGAAAGTCTCTTATTGGACAAAGAATGGAATCCTGCCAGACAGTTGCCAACAAAACCACTGATATTGGACTTGGACTCACTGGACTTGATTGGAATATTTGCTCCTGCATTGGACATTTTCTGTCAAATTTTGTCCTGAAATTGCCTGTGCTATACTGCAACGAGATTTTTCCATCTTGTTGCTGATCGGACAGTTCCATGTTTGTTTGAGTCAGGATACATAGATTGCAATATTGACCATCTCTACAGTAGGTAGGCTTGGATTTCAATTGATCAATTACAGGCTTGTTTCCATCAGTTAGAAAGCATTAAAGCAATTAAGCAGTGGTTTGTCATTTAGATAATTTTGTATCTTTGCAGCTTACGTTGTGGATTGGAATTAATCAGTTACAAGCTTGTTTTCATATGTTAAAAAACACTGAAGCAATGACATGTGTACCTTTCTGTATTTTTATGGCTTGCATTGTGAGAACTGAGGATAGACATGGTCAGGAGAGCAATAATGTTATTAGAGAGCATGTCTTCCCATCATTTGGGACAAGACCTGATGTCACTGGTAGGCAGGTCCTTATATTACCAGGTGGTGGAGCATTAATGTTGCACAAGTGTGGTGACATCGTTAGGGGCCCCCACAAGTGCAAATCCACCACTATCCTCTGGCCTCAAAATTGAGGATGGACATAAAACAGCTCTTACTGTAGCCAACAACCAGCCACTTAAGGATCTCAGTTTGGGGAAATGTGGAGTGGGCTGGTAGGGGGGCACTCTAGGCTTCACATGTCCCCGCTAAAATTGTGGAAAGTCAGGAGGCAGGCATGTGGGCAGGAAGAAGGCCAACTGGTAAACTTTACAAGCTCTCATCACCTACAAACTCTCCAGTGGGGAACTGAAAAATTCTGTCCATTGTTTCATCCATTAAGAAGCTTGAAAATTATTTTTTAAGATTTGACAGCCTTAACCCAGTCTGGAAACGGGGAAATACTTAGCATGAAAAAAGTGACAGGAGATCAAATATGAAAGGACTAAGCAAGCACCTTTGATAAATGTGCAGCAAACAAAACTCCCATCTCCCATCTCCTATATCCATTTGATAGTTACCAGAATAGATGCGCACCTTCATAATGTGTTGAGAAAGATGAAATGATTTATTATTTCTGAATATTAGGAATTCCTGCACCAGGAGGGAAGCCAAGGACTATGAGAAATGGAAATATTTGAGTTCCAACTTCTGAAGGAACATACAACACTGATGATCAATACTTCAGGATGTGTTTCCCCATGGAAAGTAGAGTGTCACTTACCGTCATTTATAAATAAGCTCTCAATTTCAAGTATGCCTCCCTACCACCATAGTACTGCTTTCAAGATTCCGATGACATTTCATGATTTGATTAATAAAATGAAAAATTGTTCATATCCTAGATGAAGCTAGAGGAGAAAATTGTCTACGTCAATAAATGAGCTTGATAACAGTATAATTTAGCAAACTAGTTCATAATTTAATAGCATTCAACATGAAGTAAGTAGTAATAATTGGGAACTTTCTATCTAGCCAAAGATGTCTTTATTGTGCAATGCATTTTAATGGTTTAGTGTTTGGCAATTATTTCACAAAAATAAAATTCCAACCCTTGTAAAATGGATTTTATTCTTTGGCTTCATTTTTGCATCCTTTCATTTTGAGTAGGAGTTCAGGTTAACTCCGAAAGAAAGTTTGGGCCAGAGTGTTATTTTTGAGGAAATAGAGCAATTAGAACATAGAACGATACAGCACAAACAGGCCCTTCGGCCCATGAGTTGCGCCGATCACATCTACCAATCCACAGACCTATTTATAACCCCCTATCCTATTCTTTTCCATATACTCATCCAGAAGTCTCTTAAAAGACTCCAGTGAGTTTGCCTCAACAACCTCCGACGGCAGTCGGTTCCATTCACTCACCACCCTCTGAGTGAAAACCTACCCCTGACATCTCCTTTGTATTTGCTTCCCTGCACCTTAAATCTGTGTCCTCTCGTAGTGACCATTTCCGCTCAGGGAAATAGTCTCTGAGAATCCACCCTATCTATTCCTCTCAACATTTTATAAACCTCTATCAGGTCACCTCTCAACCTACATCTCTCCAGTGAGAAGAGTCCCAACTCCCTATCTTCATAAGGCCTGCCTCCCAATCCAGGCAGCATCCTTGTAAATCTCCTCTGAACTCTCTCAATAGCCTCTACATCCTTCCTATAATGAGGCGACCAGAACTGTGCACAATACTCCAACTGAGGTCTGACAAGAGTCTTATAGAGCTGCATCATTACCTCCTGACTCCTAAACTCTATTCCTCGATTAATGAAGGCCAGTACACCGTACGCCTTCTTGACCACTTCCTCCACCTGCGAGGCCGATTTAAGAGTCCTATGGACCCGGAGCCCGAGATCCTTCTGCTCTACAACACAGCTAAGACTCCTACCCTTATATTGTACTCCTTCATCCCATTATTCCTGCCAAAATGGACCACTACACATTTATCTGCATTGAAGTCCATCTGCCACTTCTCCGCCCAGTCTTGCATCCTGTCTATGTCCCGCTGCAACTTTTGGCATCCCTCCAGACCATCCACAACACCACCGATCTTTGTATCATCGGCGAACTTGCTAATCCATCCCTCCACTTCCTCATCCAGGTCATTTATGAAAATGACAAACAGCAGGGGTCCCAGAATAGATCCCTGGGGCACTCCACTGGTTACCGACCTTCATGCAGAACAAGACCCATCCACAACCACTCTCTGCCTTCTGCCGTTAAGCCAGTTCTGGATCCACGAGGCCAAAGCCCCTTGGATCCTATGTCCTCTCACTTTCTCCAGAAGCCTTGCATGGGGGACCTTATCAAACGCCTTACTAAAATCCATGTACACTATGTCCACCGCCCTTCCTTCGTCAACGTGTTCAGTCACATTTTCGAAGAACTCAACCAGGCTCGTAAGGCATGACCTGCCCTTGACAAAACCATGCTGACTATTTCTAATCAGTCCAAACTTCTCCAAATGTTCATATGTCTTATCCCTCAGAAGCCTCTCTATCAGCTTACCAACCACTGAAGTGAAACTCACCGGTCGGTAATTTCCTGGACTATCCCTGTTCCCTTTCTTAAAGATAGGAACCACATCCGCAATCCTCCAATCCTCCGGAACCTCTCCCGTTCCCATGGGCGACGCAAAGATCATCGCCAGGGGCTCTGCAACCACTTCCCTCACCTCCCACAATAACCTGGGGTACATCCCATCTGGTCCCGGCAACTTGTCTATCTTGATAGAATTTAACAGGTCTAACACATCCTCTTTCCTAACATCCACATACTCAATCTTTTCCGTATGTCTCAAACCTGCAGTGCAATCTCCCAGTTTACTTTCCACCGTGAATACAGAGGCAAAGTACTCGTTAAGCGCCTCTGCCATTTCTTCCGGATTCACACAGACTTTTCCCCCTTCACCTTTTATAGGCCCTATCCCTTCTCTTCTCATCCTTTACAAAGCTTTTATTACTTGAAGAATTTCCATTCTCGTGGAGAATCCTTAATCCTATCCTGAAGAACACTGAAGGATAGCTAAAGGATAAAACTGACACAAATACCTCAATGACAGTATTTTTAAATAAATTATTGCATGAACTTTGTGTCCTTAATGAGACTTATTCATTAGTCACGCACAAGCCCACAGTTTCATATGTTTCTTCATCATGTCATATCACTCAGTGTGCAACCACAATATAGCAGGCTTTAATCTGCCAACTGCTTCAGGTAATTTGCTAAAGTGGCATCTGCAGAGCAGCATTATTACATAAGTACAGGAGCTATTATCAAATCCTTATGACCTGGACTTAAGTAAAAGAACCCTTGATACTTCTTAAAAAATTCATTTTTAGTCAGGTATGTGTTTACAATAATTGGATTATTTATTCCAATTTCTTTATCATCCTGCAGGAAAATAGTTCCAGAGTTTTAGGATTCCATCCTGCTGGCATGAATGTGTGATCAGGGATAAGGAATTTGAGCAAAAGGTTCCTCTCATCACTGGCCTTGAATGCTTACAAAAGAGTTTTTAAAAACAAGACAGGAAATATAAAGGATATTTCACACCATGTTGCTTCATATATTTTCTGAAATACAAGGAAAGCTACACAGAGTCCTGTGGCAAGCTGTTAAAATTTATTAGTCTTTCCTGTCTTCATATTCAGTTTTCCATTTGCAGGTCTTTGTCAGTCAATCTTCCCCTCAAGCATTGGAAAATAATTTTAAAGTCATTGTCATCTTTGGAAAATCAAGAGTTTTGTCCTCATGTTCAGTTACATGGTTTTAAAACTTGCACTTAGCCTTTTAAAGCTTGAAGACCCCCACAATCTTCACATGTACCCCTACTGTTTGGTAAACCTCTGTCCTTAGAGAAAAAATCAATTGCTTCAACCTATTTTTGTAATGCAAAGATTGGGAGAGTGCAGAAGTGGGTTAGAAATTGGATACTGTTAAATGCAAGTATGTGCAATAAGTGCACCAAAATTTAAAAATCATATTAAATTTGTCCTCAAGCCACTTCATTGAAATCCCAGTAGGTTGCAAGTACTTATTGAATGTTCTGACATAGCTTGCCACTTGGATCTAACTGATTTTGACCTGCAGTCATACAGATTAAGACTAGTAGTAGGAAAGGGTGAGGCTGTTGGCAGGGAGGTAAGTGTGGCTGCAGCCTTTTTGTAGTTAGCAAGTGCGGTTTGACTCCATTTTTAAAAAATGTCATTTTTCACTGCTATGAGGTTTATTACCTGACCCCTTTGAAAAGGTTGCTTATACCTGGCATACGGGATGCTGGATGGACAATGAAGTCCCTTTTTATTCAATGTGTGATAGATCACTTGAAAGGTTGCTGGGAGAGAATTATTAATCTGTGTTGGAGAAAGATATTTATCATTCATTGGAGAATCAGACAAATATCTTCAATAGTGATCAAAAAAACTTGTGATTGTTTCACTTCTCTACCTTCAAATAAGTCATAATGCAAAAGAACAAGGTTGCATACTGCTGAAGCTAGTTTCCACTATTTAGCAGTAACGTATTAACAACATTTGACAATGAGAGAGAGTGATTAAGATGAAGAAAATATCGTATTAGGCTGATAATGCATTGGAGAACAAGGCCAAATATTAGGAAGTTCAGAAAAGAAGTGAAAAAGCAAATCAGATAAGCAAAGTGAGAGTATAAAAAGATTAGCAGCCAGCATTTTTCCAACCACACATTTATCCTCCTTTTTCTAATCACTTTTCCATATTGCTCACCACCCACATTCCTCTTCAAGCTCCAACCTTACCTCCTTCTGTATCTATCCATAGAAAATGGTATTCCTCATTCACTTACAAGTGCACCTTCAAAATCTTGACAATCTAGCAAATGGCTCTCTATTTATCACAAGACTTTTGCAGCTACTGATATATTCAACCATGCCCTCAACTCCACCTTTGCCACCCCAGTTCCCAATAAAACCATTACTCTGTGTCCCCCTGGATGTTTGCCTCGGTACAGTTCTTATCTCTATTCATAGGGATGCAGATTGGAAAAAATATGGCACACACTTGGTTTAGCCATCTGCAGTCAAGTCTGGCTGCACCATTTAAAAACTACCAGATCCTACTCTCTGCTAAAACTGTTCAATATTCTAAGTTTATCCTGGATTGCATAATAGTCGCCAGCTTCTGTTCTTGACTGCTGACTATCTTTTAAACCCTTCTCCCTATACTTCCACCCTCAACACAAACAAGCCTAAGCAGCTCATGGACTTCTAAAATTGAGACAACCTGCAACATTCCTTTTCTCCACTGCCACTAGTCAAACTTCCTTTAATACTCCTCCTTGCCCACCATTTCTCCTTTATCTCCTCTCATGCCTTCTCTGAGTTCATTTATCTACAACACTCACCTCCCGTTCCTTCGATCTTATTCCAACTGGGCATCTGATCAACCAAGTTCCCTTCCTGGCTTAGTTCTTATTGATAATGGTTCTTGCTCTTGAGGTGTTATCCCTCTTTCCTTTTAATGTGCTATCACCAACATGCTTCTTATAGAAAAGGCCCTCAACGTTGGAAATTAGCATTCCATTTACAATGTCCTTTCCTTCTTTTCAGTCATTGAAGGTGTCATTACCTCCCAAATCTGTGCCATCTTTCCTAGACCTCTCATGCAGAAACCCTCCAATCAGGTTTCCACTCTTGCTGCATTATTGAAACAGCTTATTATCAACATAACTAATGACAACCTATATGACTGTGACAAAGATAAACTTTCTCTCTGTGTCATTTTTGACTTGTTTGGAGTCTTTGGTATTATTGACCACACCAACCACCTTCAATGCCTCTCCACTGTCATCCAGCATCCTTATCTGTCTAATCATAGCTTGCTCCTCTCCCTGTCCTTTACCATTACCTCAAGTGGCCCCCAAGAATCTATCCTTGACCCTTTTCTATTTCGTATGGCCAGCATGTAGATATATCAGAAGACACAGCTTTTGCATGCATGCTGATAACATCCAGTTCTATCTCACCACCATCTCTTTCAACTCCTCCACTGATGCTACATTATTATGCTATTTATTTTACACTCAGTATTGGATGATCAGTAAATTTTCTTCAATTAAATATTGGGAAGACTTCTTAGTCCCCACTCCAAACTCCTTAACAACTAACTCCATCCCTCTTTCTGGCACATAATTGAAATTAAACCAGTCTATTCACAAACTTCTGACCTCATATTTATGCCATCTTTAAGATTGAGGCAGCTTGATCAACTGCCTCTGCCACATTCCTCCCCTCCACTTTGCTGCCTTGTGTCAATATTCCTCCTTGCCCATCTTTTCTCCTTTATCTTTCCTCATGCCTTCTCTGAGCTCATTTGTCTATGATACACTTCCTGTTCTTTCGATTATTCCGACTCAATAATTTCCACCTTCGTAACATTGTTTTGTCCCTGTCAGCTTGTCTGCTGCTGAAACCCTCAACTCTGCCTTTATTATCATGGACTGAATTATTCTAACACACTCTTGGCTGGTCTTCCTACATTCTTGAGGTCATCTAAAACTTTGTTCCCTCTGTCTTAACTCTTACCAGGTCCTTTAAAAATCTTAAAATCCCTGTGTTCACAGGCGTACACTGTAGTCCCAGTCAAGCAATATCTTGATTCTAAAATTCTTATCCTTGTTTTCAACTCATTACATAGTCTTGTCCATCTCTATCTCTGTAATTTCCTTCACCTCACAATCCTTTGAGATATGTGTTTTTTTTAATGCTGGCCTCTTATGCATCCCCAACCATAATTGTACCACCATTGGTGGCTGTGCCTTCAGTTGTTGAGGCTGTAAGCTCTCAAATTCCCTAACCATACATCTCAGCTTGCTTGCCTTCTTAAGACGCATTTTAAAAGCTACCTGTCTCTTCAAGCTATTGATCACCTGACCTAATATCACTTTGGTGTCGCCGTATCATACTCTGAAATGCTTTTGTGTCACAGTATGGGAGGTTTCTTTATATAAAGATACCACTTAAATATAAGTTGTTGTACTTTATCCTTAATGGATATCATGCATATATTTGGAGGATCTATCATGTTTCAGTATAGATCTGAAGGTCCCCTCAGGATTAGTCTTGTTTCAGTATAGATGTGAAGATTCCCAAAATGCCATTAGTTGTTTACTAGAGAAAGGTTGAGAAAAGATTTGTTCCTTGTGAGAGTATCTACACAGTTAATTTTATAATTTGGAGTAACATTGCACAGCAAATATCTCTCTGCAGCTTCCCAGTTAGTTTTGTTGCTCACTGAATTTCGTGTGTCAGACTCAAACTCTAACAGTTCATTATTGATACGGGAAAAAAATTATCATATGTTAAGCAACTGCTACATAAGAACTCTATGTAAGAACTCTCTGGGAATTATACTTTCGCTTCTAAAGACACTGTGCCAGTGGGAGGTTCACATTCCACAGAGTGTTGTCTGCTTGACTGCTGTGCTTGCCTTCTGTCTTCTCAAAGCATTAACTTTCATACTTTAATTCAAAAATTAATACAGGTTTTAAAATTGTAAAATTCTTCTAACTATGAAGTGGAATTTCTATTTTATTTCCTTTTTAATATTATTGTTCGATGTATTTTGTAAAATCAATTTGTTTGTATTTTGGGGACATATATTAGTTTTAATAAAATCAAATTGCATGTCTTCAATTCTTTGGAATTACCTCAATTTGACGATAGAAGCAGACTTTTCTGAAATGTATCCTAAAATTACCAAATTTTCAGAATCACCCTGAAGTGCAGCCAGGGTTGGCTGTCTCTAGATTCAAGGATAACATCTATTCAGAATAATGAGTTTTGCCATGTGTCTTCATGTGACTGAATGTGCCAAATTTGGACCCACAGATTTTGAGGCAGCTGATCATGAGGTAGTAGGAATCTGTTGCAAACAATTTGCTTAATTTTCTTCAATTCTTGCTATCACTCTGCCTCATCATTGAAGACTAAAATATGATGCAGCTTGATGGACAAGTTTTCTAGGCAGCTGATAATAAGCTGCTCCCAGCTATTAAGGTCATTGCTGTTGAGCTTCAATGAGAGCTTCAGAATGCCTTTGATGCATTTTCTTCAACCCCTCTTGGAGGATTGACCATTTGAGAGTTGAGAGTAGGACCTGGCAGGGGAGATAATTTTCAGCCATGCAGATGCAGCGGTCAACCTAATAAAGCTAGTTGTGCGTAAGTTTTATTTGAATGTTTGTGAACTTGGCTTCAGAAGGGACACTAGCCTTTGTTTGACAATGCTTGCGCTGAATCCAGAGGATCTAATGGAGACCTTGATGATGGAATTTCTCTCTCATTCTTGCGTGTCGTTGACACACAGCCCAAGTCTGGCAACGTTGAGTGTGGTGACGCGTACTCCTCTGTATGTTAAGACTTTTGTTGACTTTCTAAGATTTTTGTTGTTAAACACTTGCTGTTATACTTCACAGAAAGTTGAGCTGACAGAGTACAGTGTTCAATTTTCTTATCAATGCTGACCTTTTAAGAGGGAAGGCTACTGTGATATGGGAAGGTGCTCAATGTATTCCAGGGTCTCCTTCAACATACATTGGAGATGGAGTATTTGGCCGACCAATTGTGAATTGATATGAGTTTTGTTTTGGCACATTTATAGATAGACTGGATTTCTTGTGTGAAAACTTGGTGAGACCGAGAGTGGCTTGTAAACCTGGTGGCCGATGATATGAAATGTCATCCACAAATAGTAGATCATGTTTGTCTATGGTGGTCAGTTTAGTTTTGACTGGGATTATATGAATTTTTCACTAGATGCTATTTAATACTGACAACAGAGAGCAGTTAACCATTGAGGTGAATAGTCACTCTCAGGTAGTTGACAATGACCTTGCTTGAACCCAATAGTCTGGCACAGTGTACAACTGACCTTATTTAATCCCATTGTTCTGAAATTGAGATGTAAACTGTAGCATTGTCTGATTATTTAATTGTGCTTAATGTCTGCAACATTTGAAATAAAATTCTACCTTTTAGCTGTTCATCAGATGTGAAACAATGGCAAAATGGTTCTGTTTTGCAAGACTATCTTGCGCCTAAACTTGCCTGAGATATGCCTGATGTCATATAGGCTAAGATTATATGAAGGCGTTCCTATTCACATTAGCATGTGTAGAGGTCCTAAGGGTTAGGATCCTTACACATGCTAATGTGGGGGCTAATGCTTGTTTAAGAATGCATATCTGAACTTTTTCAGTAGCTGAGCATGTTCTAAGCGTGTTTTTCAACTGAAAAAGTGACCTTGACAGTACTCGTGAAAAGGTATTATTGGAGGCCATCAACAGAAAGATAATCTTTTAATTTACCTTAATAATGAGTCAGGAGGAGCAAGCCTACTGCTCTTGGTCCACAGCACTGAATTGTTACTGTGTAGAAGGAGGCCATTCAGCTGACCATGTCTGTGCCTTCTCTCCAAATGAGAAACTCTTCCTAATGTAATCTTCTCTTGCACTGCACTTTTTTTTCAGAAAACGACCTAATTCCCTTTAGAATGCCTCAATTGAAACTGCCGCCACAGTCACAAGTCGTGCGTTCCAGACCTTGACTATTTGCCGTGAAAAGGTTTTGCCTTATTCACCCTTGCTGCTTTTGCCAATTACTTTAAATCCGTATCCTCTTGCTCTCAATTCTTTCACAATTGAGAACAGTTTCTCTCTATTTACCCCGTCCAGATCGCTCATGATTTTGTGTATCTCCTCTCAGCCTTCTGTCCTCCAAGGAAAGCCAACCTAACTTCTATCTTTATAACTGAAGTTCCTCATCCCTGGAACCGTTCTCGACATTACTGATGCCTTTTGTTAGTCAGTTTCCAATTTGTCAGGACTTCCATGTGAGCTGTTGCCAGTACTGTAGTCACTTAAATTGATCCAAAGATTCCTCATGGTCTTGTACTTTGCCCGCATTATACAGATGGGAACCTGATACTGTGGTGAATCCCAACAAGCTAGCCTAGAGCCTGCTGTTTCTAGAGGACCACATTTTTTTTTCCAGGACTCCACTGGTCTCCTGCAAAAGTTACATTCAGAAATTGAGCGAAGTGCTAAAGAAGATCCATATACCCGAGCTTAATCTGTCAAAAAGACTTTGGTGCAGAGTTGTGAATTTCCCTCCATTTGGGTAAAACAGTCATGCTGTACTGTACACCTGTGGCTTGTGAAGTCCTTCATAGACATTTCTGAGTTTAACAAGCTGCATGGCATAGTTTCAAATCACTTCATGAAATTCTAATACTGAGTTATCAAACTGCATTCGTTGGCTTGCTCTGAGTAGACTGGACTCAGTCACTAATGAAATACCTGAGCTTGCCCTCCAACCAGCAATGTAACTCTTTCCATTTTACCTGCACTTGTCCCTCTTCTGTGTGCTTATGGAACTGAATCTCCAGGAATAGATATATTTGTGTTGTTGGTTGCCCTGTGACAGTGTGGCAGATTTTTGTAAAATCAGAGTTCAGAGATTTTGATCAGAGGTATTTCTTCCTTTTGAGCACTATTAGAATCAAAAAAGTTAAAACTTAAAAATACTAGCTTACATATCAGTGTACGACAATAAGTTGTTCTGCAGTGTTCTAAAATATGTCTGCACATGAGATTCTCAGTGAGTATGGAGATAAGAAATGAAAATAAAAGATGGCACTGAGTCGTGGGGCAATCAGATATGTGGTGAAAGATCTGTAAGGGTGGTCAGTGAATGTGAAATAGGTTGACAGTAACAATTTATAATATATAACAATGGGTCATTTCCAAGATGTTTGGTATTTTGAGTAGTATTTCCTTGCCTGATTCTTTCAAGTTTGGCCAGATCATGTAGCTGAACCAGGTTCTCTCAATAATACACTGCTGCCTTCTTGTAAGGGTGCCATGAAATGCCTTTAGGACCATCATCAGCTGCATCTCCATTTATTTATCATCATAAGGTCAGATCATGTAACAATGCATCTGTTGGCCACAGAGTTTATTTTTGTCCATCCACTTTGAGTTTTCTTTTATCAATATCTTCCATTTCTTCCCTAACTCTAGCCTTTGGCAAAGCTGACAAGTATATATTATTCAATTTAAAGCTTTGTAAGGTTGAAATGCCGTTTATCCACATAAGCAGCCAGTTACCCTTTTATGCATACGTGCTTTTAATTTGAAACAACTGGTTAGATTCAAGTTTGATCCCTGCATAAGGCAAAAGCTGACTGTGAATAATTATTCCAATGAACACCGTAGCAAATGCAGTGTGATGCAGAAGCAGAGCCTCAATTGTACCATGAGCATAAAATCCCCCCTCAGGAATCTTAGTTTTCTTTCAACTGTTCAAAATGTAATGGTCTATTAAACACTGAAACCATTATTATTCTCAAGTGATAAGATCACCATGGCTACTTAGGGGGAGGTTACACTCTTCTATACTTAAACATAAATAATAATTTGGATAGAATCCATAGAGAAAAAGTATATTGGTAGGTTTGCACATCCATAATGAAGCCTATCTGATTATCCTTCCATTTAAATTAATGGACAGAAAATTGGGCGGACTACATTATAGCCACCGGATCCTCTCCATCCATTCTGTGTACTCCACCTGATCATTATTTACACCCATATACAAGAAATGAAAATCTGTCCTTTAATCTTTAACCAATGTAGTGTCTGTCCTGATTTTAAATCATTTAGAATGTTTTCACTTTAATAAGTTAATGCAAGAAATACTTGCATAGTTAATGGAGTGTAAAATCTATCCTAATTTTTTTTGCAAGTTGCATACCCATCAAGATGAGACATATAAGTATTAGAGAATGATGCACTTCTTTTTGGACATTCAATTATTGTCACTGTTAATGATGACTTCTTTCGATGTGCCATTTTCACATAGAGAAATATCCCAAACTGCTTGCCAGAGGAATAAAGAAAGAAATGAAGAATCATTGTGGAAGCGTTCAATTAAGTGACTAAAAGCCTGTTGAAGAAGTGAGATTTCGGAATACGTTTGCAGGCTAAAGGGAGGTAGTGAGGTAAACATTAAGAGTAAGGTACTGGTGACTGCTGGTACAACCAATAATGATGAATCAGGATGAAGGAATCGTGGAGAGGAGTCTAAAAAGACTAAAAAGGTTATGGGAATGTAAATACCCATTACTGAAGACAGTGCAGAGCAGGAGTGGAGGATGCTCTGGATGGGTATGAAGATGAGAATGAACATTTTGAATTTGATACAGCAATATTCAGTTACCCTAGAGAAACCAGCCCCACACACACACAGGCAATGTCACTCTTTATCACCAGTCTGGAATTCAAATCTTGAATTCAAATCTTGAACCCAAAGGTGAAGAGTGTAATTTACTTCATCATTCAAGTCACCCATCTTAATCTATATTCTGAAATTTTACAGATAGATTTAAATGAATCAAAGGAAAATCAGATTGGCTGTGTTTTAGAAGCCTGAATTTCCTTCATGTGTTTCATGTAACGTTTGTTTTGTACCCAATGTTACCATAATCATTACAGTTCAGCAGCATTTAATTTTCTGTGCATTTTTTGTTGTAAACATAACTTTTCACAGAATGATTATTACTTAATATCTGCTAGATGCAAATCTTATACACAGAAGAGCTACAGTAATATCATTTAAATTGAATTAATGAACTGCCTGCCCAACTCTATCAGCATTTCCCCCTTTACCACCGTGTTTGCCAATCCAGAACTGCGCCATAATGGATCTACTAAATAGAAGTCTGAGTCAGGTGCTCCAGCTACTGAAGAATGCATTCAGTGTTAACAAAGACTCTCTTGCTCAGGTCAGTAGTGGGAGGGAGGAGAGCAGCATGTCAGATCATTCTCTGGTTGCGGAGGGAGGGGAGTGAGGCCAGATTGTTGTCTAGTTGCGGGAGGGGGGAGGAGGAAGAGGAGGAGGGTCAGGTGTTTCTCTGGCGAGGAGGTGGGGAGGGGACAGAGCCGATCGTTGTCTGGTGGGGAGAAAGGAGGAGGTGGGTCAGATATTCCTCTGGAGGGGGAAGAGTGAGTGAGGCTAGACCATTCTCTGGGGAGGAGGGGGAGTGAGGCTGGATTGTTGTGTTGAAGGGAAGGGGCTGGGGGCGTGAGGCCAGACTATTCTTTGAGGGTGGGAGGGGAGTGAGGTTAGATTGTTGTTGGAAGAGTCCCATTGCTCACTGGTGGGGGGGAGGCAAATGCATCTCTGGTGTACAGAGAGTCTGCTGCCACACTGGCGATCATTGTTGGGGTGGGGCGGTGCAGAGAGCAGAAGTGATTTTCAGTCTGGTAGTGGGGGTGGTGGATAAGGGGAGCAGTGATGTATCTGTGCACCATTGCTGCCGCTTTTCATTCCCAGGCCACTTTCTTCGCTTTCTGTGCCCGGGAGTGATCTGACATGGGCGCGCTTTTTCCAATTTTTTTCTAACTGCGCATGCGCAATTCAGAATTCCGATCGTTCCGGCAGCACTAAGCCCCACTCACATTGCAAATGGTATTGGAGATGGCTGAGTGCATTTGGGAGTGGCTGAAAGCACATTTCTAAGTTGGATCTGCATCATGCCCAGATTCAGCACTTAAAATGAAAATGGTAAAATCAGGCCCGAAGTTATTTTGACTACTGAAGATATAAGCCTCGTTAATTGTAACTTTTTCTGTCTGTTCCTTAACTGGTGATTGCTTGCTATCATTAGTAAAAAGATACACCATAAATTAAACGAAAGGAGCCTTCCAACCCCGCCCATCTCCATGGCAACATGGCATACCTGATATGTTCCAAACATAAATGTAAATGAACTATCCTTTACTTTCAAAAAACCCCTTTGAATTTGTGACCTATATGAATTATTTATATCTCTACTGGAGATTACAACCATCTTTCCCATAATTGCTCATCTCACCAAAGAACCCATGTTTGCCATCCAGTTTTAATGTCTTTCATCAGGGAAGTGCATTAATGATTTTAATATTTTATTGAGGTAGCAATACACAACTTAGCTCTATCAACAGTTTCCAACTCTGACCTTGTAAGATAGACACAGGTTACCTTTTAACTGTTTACATTAATTTTAGTGTTATTTATAATGTTCTTAATCTCCAATCCAAAAGTTATGTTCCTACACTAAAAGCTATATCTCTAACAGACATGAATTATGGATTAGATACTTGGACAATATTGTAGGATTTACAATCAGAATTTCTTCACCATTCGGCAGAAATTGTTTTGGAGCAATTCTCAGGATTTTAGTCCATGAGTCAAATGTTGACATGTACATTTATTACACCAGGTGTATAACCAAAATGTCATGTATACCTGTGATGTGTGAAAATTATCTTCACAAAGTGAGACTGAAAGGAAAGCTCATGAGTCACAATGTCTATCGCCCAATTCTAAAGTCCAGAAGGAACCTTAACAAAAAATAAAAGGAGGAACTTGTCAGGGTCTTGATGCTGCTTGCTGCCAGTTTTTCCTGGTGAGACTTTGATGGTTCACGTATCTCAGAGCTAAATTGACAATGCAGATCACATTATATCATCAGACTGAAAGATTTAAATATTTATGAGCTCCTCACCTGCCTGTGACAAGCAACTTTGGTGCTTTCAAAATCCAGAAGATAAAAATATTGCAGAGAGTGCCAACACTTCAGGGACATGGCATGAAGCAGACATCCACCATATTAATCCTTCCTATGGAATCCCATATGGACAGTGCTAAAATCAGAGTTTTTGTTTCAACCACAGGAATTTAAGAAGAGCACCCATTCATGACTTATATATGTTTAATCAGTGATGTTTTAGTTATTTCACAATTCAGGACCCCTTTATTGTTAATACTAGAATCTTGTGACTCTTAAGAAGATGGAGTGATGTGCTGAAAGTAATATCAAAGTGACAATTAACATATCTAAAAGCAGTGGCATTATTTTAAAAATGTTTAATACAATTGAAATGCTAATCAAATTACTGATGTGAAGATGCTGGGGTGGGCACAATAGAAAGTTTCAAATACCAGGGTTAAAGTCCATCAGGTTTATTTGGAATTATGAGCTTTCGGAGAGCTGCTCCTTCATCAGGTGAGTGGAGAGTTGGATTTGCAAACAGGACAAATGTAGACACAGATTCAGAATAATGATTGGAATGAAAGTCTTTATAGATGATCAAGTCTTTACAGGTACAGACAATGCATGTGGAGAGAGGAATAAACACAATTTAAAGAGGTGTGAATTGTCTCAAGCCAGGGCAGTTGGTAAGATTTTGCAAGCCCACGCCAAATGGTGGGTTTACACATAGTGTGTCATTAACCCAAGACCCCGTTGAGGCCATCCTTATGCGTGTGGAACTTGGCTATCAGTTTCTGCTCAGCGATTCTGTATTGTCGTGTGTTTTGACGGCTGCTTACCTGAAAATCAGAGGTTGAATGCTCTTGACTGCTGAAGTGTTCCCCGAAGAAGGGAAACACTCCTGCCTGGTGATGTTGAACGGTCCATTCCTCCATTCTCAAATTATTGAGAAGGCAAGGCCTTCAATTATTTAAAGATATTTGAAAATTAATTTGTACTAAATTACCTGTGCATAAGGTCCATCTTTTCCCATTATTGAATTTAATTTCAAGATTCTGTTAAACACTTTTTTGCAAACTAAACTGTAAATGTATGTTATAGGTAGCCTACTTTAAATCTAGTGAGAGACTGGGTTGCATTGGTTACCTATTATTGCTTGTAATTTCTCATTGTTTTGTATGGAGCAAAACCACATTAAAAGGTAACTGCTGTTTGCGTGTACTCTACAAGCTCATTTGTGAGATTCATTTAGTACTGTTTGTGTAGAGGCTACCGGATGGGAATAGCCACGGATCCCCTCAGTGGGGTCTGGGCCAGGTAAGTGGAGGTACCTGTAAATAACAAGAATGTCTTGCAGGCACTTCCTTAGTTGATTCCAGTGTTGGTGCTCGGATTGTGACCTGAGGAATTGTGGAGTTAGAGTTTTTAACACTATTGCATCCATCCTAGTTCCTATTTGGATTTTACTTAAATATCCACTGTTCGCTGCCCAGTTAGCTTAGCAGTGAATAGCTCAGTTATGCAAGTGGGGAAGGTTTCAGGCTTGAACTCCGACCTGGTTTGGCTGCTGTCATCCAGAATGCTGTGAGGAAGACAAAATTGTCTTTATTACCCTTTTTAAGAATTTCTTCATGAGATATGGATGTCACTGATAAGGCTGACATTTTGAATCCTAATGGCCCTTGAAAAGTTGGTGGTGAGCCACTTTCTTCAACTGGTGCAGTTCCTGTGGTATAGATCCTCCTAAAGGTGTGCTGAGGAGGGAGTTCCAAGACTTTGACTCACTGATGATAAATAAGCATCCCAAAATGGATGCGGACCCTTTTAAGAGCAGAGGATAATGTGTGATTTGGAGAAGAACTTGCAGATTGTAGAATGATCCCTTATTCTCCTAGGTGGCAGAAGTTGCAGGTTTGGAAGGTGTTATCAAACAAACTTTCGTAAGTTTCTGTAGTGCATTTTGAAGATGGTGCACACTATGACTATCGATGGTGGAAGGAGTGGATGGGATGCCGATCAGCTGAGCTGCTTTGTCCTGGGTGATGTCTTCTTGAGCATCGTGGAGCTATACTCAGCCAAACAAGTGGAGAGTATTCCATCACAATTTGTGCTCGAGGATGATGAACAGACTTTGGGGTGTTGTGGGGTGAGTCACTCAGTGCAGAATTTCCAATCTCTTACCTGCTTTTGCAGCCACAGTATTTATAGTTAGGATGAGGAAAATTGTCTATTAGATCACTCTTCTGTGACTCTTAATAGAAATGCATATATGTATCTGTTTAGTGAAGGCTCACTTTGATGTCCTGTACTCAGATAATTTACTGGCAATTTCCTGGACATGAAGAATTGTTAAAGAACTTGGGTTAAGCATCAGAGGTTGACCAACATCATCAATCTCCAAGAGAAAATCCTTTAAAATATAGGAGGTAACATAGGTAAAAACTAATCATTTAAATATATTAAACCAATTTTAAAACTGCGTTTTCACAGAAATTGTGTTACATAGAAAAGATGCTACTCAAGTGAAGCAGATTCAGTGATTCTTGAGAAAATAATTGCATTTTTTGCCCTCTCCTTGAATTGTACATGCCATTTATTTATGACAGCTATTCCTTACCGGGCAGTGGATCATGTCATATTGCAGAAAATAACTGGTTTAAGCCATATTTTAATGAGCTACAGCAGCTGGCGCTGTTGCTATGACATGCATCCTAATTAGCTTTTTTACATTTTTATTAGATTTGCCTTAGTTGGATGATTAAATTATATATTAACTGCAAGTTTTATAGATTCTTCTAAAGAAGGAATTTTTTTCTGAATAGTTAATGTTAAAGCTTCATAATTCATTGGTTAGTTCACAGTTAAAATATTGTTTTCTGCTTTGGGCACCTTAGGAGATATGTCAAGGCTATTATCTTCTGATGATAATGGGGATAAAAGGCTGTGATGAGAAAATGCTGGGCTCTGTTCACAAGAATAAAGGAGGTAAACAAATAATCCTGCAGAGGAGTGCAAAGTTATGAAGCATTTTGATAAGTTAATTCTGTGTTGGGAAAAGCTTGTTCTTTTGACACTGAAGCAATGATCAGAGGCCTGAAAAAACTAAATGTTGTTTGGTCAGAGGATTGCCAAAAGTATATGTGGATATGATTGATAACCTAGGAGCCATAATGCTAACTGCATTTCTCATTAATCTTTGATACTTTTAAAGAATGTTTACTACAGAAGCTGCCACACCAGACACAGGCAGAGAAGAAAATGCCAACATTTTACAGGCTCTGAACGAAGCACACCTCAAGGAAATTGAAATCAGTAGATATAGGCTGTTGAGTGCAATCTGTGTATGTTGGGGAGATTTGCCACATGCTTAAATACTAGTTCTTTAATGCCTGAAACTTCAGAATACAGGAGGGCTCAATTAAATGGCAACAGCTGTAATCCATTGTCTGATTATGCCATCTCTTAGGACAGCAGAATATGCCAGGGCTCTGCCCTTTTACTTCAGAATACAGGCCAGTGGAACATGGGCGCTAAAACCATGCTGCCCAAGTACAAGCTCCAGGACTACAGCCGGCCTGAATTTCTGCCTGGAGTAAGCTTGGTCCAAGAGGCTTGTGCAGATTGTGATCCAGCTCTTCTGTTAATGTCTCCCCCCATTACCCCAACCCTGCCAAGCAATTTCAATTTCTGGTGGAATCACGATGGAAGCAAGAGGTTTTGCCTCTTCCTGCCTGCCCCAGGAATGGAAAACTAATGTTTACCCATTATACTATATAAGAATACCAGTCCCTATATGTATACTTTTTTGCACAGATTATTTTTGCAAACATTCATAGGTTAAAGGAAAAGCTGAAAATGCAGTTTTTTGAAATGTGCAACTCTAGCATAATTCTAGCTGGGGAGAGCAAGGATTATTTATGTTATCCAAAATCTAATTGATTTGCATTCTCATAAATTGTCACCGGGGAGGGAGTATGTTTTTTAAGGCCAACACAAGAAAATTTGGTTGGGTGTAAGGTGAATGCTGGAGTTCCCAGGCTACTCTAGCAATTCCATGCAGCTTGTCTCAAAAAGCCAAGGAAGACCTATACTTGCTGAGATTCCAGTGCTTGAAAAACGTTCCTTGGATTTTGAAAATATTGAACAATTTAGCTTTCTGTTACTTAGTAGAATTCTAATAATTCTCATGGCCACTTGCCTTAGGCCAAATATAAGTTTCAGGTGCCAATTCCCAGAGCAGGTGGTTGCTGCTCTGAATATAGTAGGAATATTTATTGTGTCCCATGTATATGGTTTTCTCCAAATACTTAAATAATTTCATCCTTGGCGTCTGAGGCAGGGTCAAAAACAGGGGAAAACAGTGCATTGACTCTCCACTGTCCCTTCTTAAAAGGATCTGCATACATTTTGGGTTGATAGGTATAGAAGTCATAACTTAAAGGTGTAAAGAGTGTTGCAAGATTGTAACTTACAACACAAAATGTACATTGTGTAGTTCATTGAATTACTTCTAAGCAACAATGACATTTTTAAACAAAATCAATATATAGATTTTAGCACCATGTAAAAAGAAAACAGTGTTCAACACAACCTTTGTGATCTATTATTGGATTCAATGGCAGTTTATCTTTGTGGGATTAGCTGCTTTATGGTCCATTATTGCAACGTTGAATTACATAGTTAACATTTCAAACTTTATCTTGGAAGAAGAAATTAAAAGCCCAATAGTGCGTCCATATTCCTGGCACTAGCATGGCATGCTTGCAAAATACCCAGTGCTTTATATACAACCTAGTTGAATTTGTAAGTGTTATACACTTGACCGTATTAACAGTTACTGTTTTAAAATAATGCATCCTGAAACATTAGACCATTTTCAAAACCAAAAAGATAATTTTTCAGGGAAGCATATATGAACATGCCAACTGTAATGCCACAAAGATCTCAAAATTCACATTGATTTCATTATACGAGAAGAAATGCATTAATGTAATTGGATGCAATGCAAAGTTTTATTGCTCTGAAATTCCATATAACTCTTTGAAGGTGGATCAGAATAGGTGAAAATTCTCTTTTTCCCAGTGGACCCCTTAACTCCATCACAGATCCTGGAGTCAAGAACATATGCATATTGTTGGCAGGTGCCTGTACCATAATGGTGCATCTGGGGCATCTGCCTCAGAGAGGGAGGTGGAAGTTTCTGAAACAGCTTGGCACAGCCTCAGTGAGCCAGTTGTACTATTTAACAAACTGCTTTCAATAGCTTGGATTATGCATTCCAAATCAGTTGCAACAAGGTCACATTTTAAATGTTAGCACCACAAAACACAGTTCTGGAGCACCTCCATTTTCAGTTCTAAAATGGCATCTGACACAGTTCTGTTGCATAGATGCCATTCTGGTGGTGTGTTCGCATCAGTACATGGAGGGTGATATGGTTACCAAAAATAGCAATGTTTGCTTCCTTCCCTTTTAAGCTGCTGGGACAGAGTGAGAACATTTGATTATTGTAAGTGCAGTAGAATAAATGTAGTGTACTTAGAAAGGTGAGAAGATTATCTATTCTTATGCAAATATAATTCAAAAGGTATTCTGTTGACTTTTAAAGCCTCCATTTTTATTTTTTCCACATTTTTCATTTGTGATCTTCTGCTTAAACATGTCTTCCTCCTAATGGAATCTGTGGTTGAGATCACAATTTCATTTGGTTGGTACAGCTGCTCTTGAGAACCATTCCTCCCACTGTTTTACAAATGTGTGTCTCGTGACGAAAGCTATTGCCATTACATCAAGGACAAGTGTCTGGGGAGTTCCTGGGCTTCTCCAGGAATCATAGCCACAGAATCACAGAATACTAGAATGCAAAAGAGGTTCTTTGGCCCATTGCAAAGAACAACAAAAGTTCATGAATGTATCACGCAAACCAGCCTCCCATCCATTGACTTTATCTATACTTCCTGCTAACTCAGCAAAGCAGCCAGTATAATTAATGACCCCATGTACCCCAAACATTCTTTTTTCTGCTTTCTTCCATTCGGGGAAAAGATAAAAGAGTCTGAGGTCACATACTAACTGATTCAAGAACAGGTTCTTCCCTGCTGCTGTCAGTCTTCTGAATGGACTTACTTTGCATTAAGTTGATCTTTCTCTACACCCTAGCTATGACTGTAACGCTACATTCTGCACTCTCTCAATTCCTTATCTATGAATAGTATGCTTTGTATAGCATGCAAGAAACAATACTTTTCATTCTACGTTAATATATGTGACAATAATAAATCAAATCAATGCATGAAATGCCCTGACCTACCTACCTGATTCCATTTGCCAGCACTTGGCCCATTGCCTTGAATGTTATGATATGTCAAGTACTCATCCAGGGACTTTTTAAAGGATGTGAGACATTCTGCCCCCCACCACCCTCTGTGTAAAGAAAGAATTCCTTGCATCTCCCCCAACCCTCCTGTCCCTTACCTTAAACTTATGTCCCTTCTTGACTGACCCTTCAACAAAGGGGAACAGTTTCTCCCTATCCACCCTGTTCGTGCCCCTCATAATCTTAAAAATTTCAATCAGATTGCTCTCAGTCTTCTCTGCCCCAACAAAAACCTAAGCCTAAGCAACCTCTCTTCAGAACTTAAATGTTCCATACCAGGCAGCATCCTGGTAAATCTCCTCTGCAACGTATCCTACCCCCCCCCCCCCCCCCACCCTTCACTCCCGTGTGTTCACGCCTTTCCTATAATCTGGCGACCAGAACTGTATGTAGTACTCTAGCTGTGGCCTCATCGAATCTCTATACAATAGCATCATGACCAATCTGCTTTTGTAATCTATACCCCAATTGATAAATATAGGAGTGCCATATGCCTTTTTCACCATGCTTTTTAACTAATATTTGGCCTTCAGAGATCTATGACAAACACACCAACATCCCTTTGTTCTTTGGAACTTCCCAATGTCAGACTTTCACAGTATATTTCCTTGTCAAATGATTCCTTCCAAAGTGCATCATCTCACACTTTTCATGGTTAATTCCATCTGCCACTTATCCGCCTATTTGACCATCTTGTCTATATCTTCCTGTTACCCAAGACACTTAACCTCAGTGTTAACCATCATCAAGCCAATCTTTGTGTCATCGACACACTTACTGATCCTACCCCCCATATAGTCATCTATGTCATTCATATTAATGACAAACAGTGGGATACGCAGCAGGAATCCTTGTGATATGCCACTGGTCATTGGCCTCCAGTCACAAAAGCAACCGGATATCACCACACTTTGTCTCCCACCGCTAAGCCAATTATGAATCCACCTTGTCAGATTACCCTGTATTTCATGTGCATTAGCTTTCTTAATAAGTCTCCCATCTGAGACTTTGTTAAAGGCTTTGCTGAAATCCATGTAAACTACATCAACCACACTACCTTCATCTGTACTTGATTATATGCTCAAAAAATTCAATCAGATTTGTTAGGCATGACTTCCCTCTGACAAACTCAAGCTGACTAAGTCTGATAAAATCTTGCCTCTTCAAATGGACATAGATTCTCCTCTTCAGAATCTTCTCCAGTAGTTTCCCAACATAGACGTGAGATTCACCAGTCTGTAGTTTCCTGGCTGGTCTCTACAATCTTAAATAATGGGACCACATTAGCTATTTTCCAGTTCTCTGGCACTTCCCCAGTAGTGACGGAGGAATTAAAAATTTGAGTCAGAGCCCCTGCAATTTCCTCCCTTGCCTCCCACAACAGCCTAGGACACAATTCATCTGGACCTGGAGATTTGTCCACTTTTAAGCCCACCAATACCTGCAATACCTTGTCATCCCCTATGATGATTTTCTCTAGAGCCTCACAGTCTCATGTCCTGAGTTCTATAACTACCTCCTCATTCTCACGGGTGAAGACAGATGTGAAATATTCACTTAACACCCTACCAATTTCCTCTGCCTCCACTCTTGGTCCCTAATGGGCCCTACTCTTTCCCTGATTATCTTCTTCCCATCTTCTGGAATATCTTAGGATTTTCCCTACTTTTACCAGCCAGAGCTCTCTCATATCCCCTCTTTGCTCTCCTAATTGATTTCTTAAGCTCCGTTCTACACTTGCTGTACTCCATAATGCTTCCACAGACTTACTCCCGTTATGCTTATTTAAAGCCTCTCTTTCCCTTCTCATTGTATCTTTAATGTCTCTGATTATTCATGGTTCTGTCAGTTTGTTACACCTTCCTATTATCGTATCGGGACCATGTTGGGCCTGTACCCTCACCATTTCAACGTTGAATACCCCCACACTGCTCTTCTGTAAATTTCCCCACAAGTAACTTGTTCCAGGCTACATTGGCCAGGTCCTGCCTAATTTTGTTAAAATCTACTCTGCCCAATATAATGAACACCTAACAACGTAGCTGTCCCTTTTTTATTCCTAAGCTCAACTCACAAAGCTTCATTTGATGTCCTCTCCAAGGTGTTATCTTTTCTTACTGCAGGAACTGTCTCCTTAACTAATAATACAATGCCCCTTTTTCTTATCCCTCCTCTGTCTCACCTGAAGATGAAAATATCTAGTACCTCTTTTAAAATCCTCATTTTTTAACGTCAAAGATATTGGCCAAAACAAAAGGATGCAGAGGAATTGATTGCCTTATTTAAAATAAATTTTTGCCTCTAATGGGACTTGAAGATTATTTTTACTGAATAGGCCTGAGGGAATGCCTTAATTGAATTGGGTGTAGGTTTCTAGCTGCCAATTCTGACTGGGCAAATGACTTCATCCTTGGAATCTGAAACAAGATTCGTGGATCTGGGTATGGGTGGACTGACTTTGGTGCCTTAATCGTCTGCCAGACATGGCAACAAAATGTAATTTTCTGTTTTATTTCTGCTTGCACCACTCATTACAGCCATTATAAAATCTAAAACATGTAGGACCAGCACCAACATTTTCTACAGGCTACTATAAAAGATTAATAACAATACTATAACTTGACAAAAAGTTAACCTTATTTCCTCCACATCTTTCAAGTATCAGGAAGTCCTTTTCACTTAAGAATTTATGAACCTGCTGATAAAATCTGTATTTTAAATTCCTGCAAACATCAGCTGTTTGGCTTTTGTCTATTAGGATCGTATAGAAATTGGTTTAATCAAAACCCAAACACCCAATTTTCATTTGTCAGCCCTTTCAAAATGACTCACGTATGTTTGCAATAATCCTGTTACCTTTAATCTACAGCCACATATTGTAGAGATTTATATAGCGACTTTTGAATACAGGCACATTTACTTCAAAAGAACTCATTTAATAGAACATGTTTGTATGCATTAGAATTACTTAACCTTTAAGACATAATGTTTCAAATTTTATGCAGAATTCACTAAACCGTACACAACCGGCTGACGTTTGCAAAATCAAAACAAAGTATCTACTATCAGATGTAATTGGAGAATACTTGCTGAATAATCCTGCCTGTACCAATAGGTACAAAAACAACCTATTTAAGATAATCAATCTAATTCAGAACATGATTCATTTAAGCTAGCTTTGACTGTAGGTTTATATACAAGAATGAATTCTCTGCAAACAAAAGGTATATGTTCAAGCCTTATGCCTTTTTTGAAGTACCTGAGAGCTTGGAAGCTAATAGTTCCATGGCAACTTGCCAACTAATCAGCACCCTTTTCTTCTCTGGCACAAGTTGTGATTAGTTGAAATCTGCCATATTTAATTTGTCTTGATGAATGCAAGGCAAAAAGCTTTGGCAACATGTCTCTCTCTTTTCTGGAACATACCTATGTCATGTGAAGTATGTCTGTTAGGTTAGTTGTTGCAAATAAAAATTGCTGATTTTACTCCTTGTAAGGCGGTAGACAATTTTTCTTATATCTCAATCCGTTATTTCCCCCCTTCATTGATGGCTACAAAACCTGTGTAAGTTAATAGCATGTTAGTACACATACGCATTATGGTACAGTTCTCTTGGGCCATCATGGAGAGGTTCTAAACAAAATTCAGGTGTTTCCTAAAGAGGAATGGAAGAGAGTTTTCATTGCATTGTAAGTGTTTCATCGTGGTTGCTTCCAAGCAACACAGAGGACAAGTTTGTTTAAGGTAATTGAAGAAGAGGAGAAAAAAATGAAGAGGAAGGAAGTGAGCATGGCTCACAACATTTTCTGTTTTTTGTCTATTTGACCTTAACAAACAGGCGTAAGCGTAGAATAAGCAGAACAATGCAAAGAGCTTTTCCAATGTAGCTTCAAATATAACTTTTTTCCCTTCGTTACCATTTTGTAAGGTTAGAGGGTAAATCAATTATCGCAATTCAATTTGCTTCCCTCTCCTTTCAGTGCTGCAGATTATATAGTCTCATAAATGTTTCATAAATTTCATAAACTTTTTAGCAACAAGTGGTTATTGTTCACATTTGAATGTATACAATGAGTGTCAGCTGAATGTTTCACTGTAGGGGAATTATAGTTAAGTCTGATTCTATAGCATTCCAAAATCCACACAAATACTTTTCCACATTACTGACCTTTATGGGATCAAGGTGGGGAACACTGAGGTTCTTTTTCTTTAGGTATCAACTTGTTTCAGTGCTTGCATTGCTGCCTTTGAGTCAGAAGATCATAGGTTCAACCCTCACTGCAGATTTTTGATATATTATCTGAGCAAATACTTCGTTTGCAGTATTGAGATAGTTAATGTGCACTATGAATTCACACCATTTCACTCTTCAGAATTATCATAGTTGCTGCATAGTTTATAATTTTGAAACTTAAAGGCATATTCTTGTGTAAAAGCCAGAGTGGTTATAAGCAGGGGATCCCTGTAGGGAACTGTCCTCACTTTCCCAGGAATTGTTACGTATTTGGCTAATTTCCTCAAGATGCAGCAATCACTTGTCTGATGCAAATTATACTGGAAACATATCTGTTATATTCAGCATGGATTCAATGGGCCAAAAGGCATCTGTCTGTGCCAAAATGATTCAATAATGACTCGATGTTAACAGGAGGATCTTGAAAAGCCTAACGTTGTCTCCTTTGTGCATTGCCAGTGTAAAATGTATTGTGTGAAATACGCAGTGCTCGAATTGCATCAAGTGCAGAATTTCGCTTCACATATTCCTCCAGCTGTGCTTGGACAGTTGATCAGTTATAGCTAAAATAATATTAAATCTGAATATCATGAAGACAGTACCATAAAAGTGAGACGGTAAACACACTGCTATAATTTACTGTTCAACTGTTTCCACACAGATTTGTGAAGCATTACTGACAGGAAACAACTATGAAGATGCTTCTCTGTCCAGTATTAATGTGGAAGAAGCTTCTAATGAGCAAAACACACAAAATGGTTAGCTTTTTCAGCATGCAAAACCTCAGCTTTCAAGGTGCATAAAGCTGATTAATTCTTGATCAAAGAGTCTTACAGCTATGATTCTCTGAGTAGCTATTACGATTTCAACAAGGGAAGCAAAATCCACTTATCATAATCTATTTTATATGCGCACACATTTAGAAGCCCAACAAGATAAAATTCTACTCTTCTTAGATTTCTTGCTTGCATCTATTGTATTAACTTATGATTCTATTGTCACAAAGGACACTTTTGAAAAATCTTTCTAGAAGATTTTTGTTTTAATTTCCTTGCATGCCACATTATAGGTAATAGATTATCCAGGTCTTGCAGTACAAAGATTGCTGAGTTCTCACTTGTCAGATCAGTTCTATCTTCAATGGCACATCTCACAGCAGGTGGTGGATTAATACTGTATGGGGAATAAAAAACAAAATAGTCCCCAAAGAAAAGCACTTTATCGATATATGTGCCTCATTGTTTTACAAAACTACAGTATGATTTCAATGAACATGATAGATAAGAGTGTTTCCAGGATTGCACAGAAGATATGTGAACCATGGTACATATTTCTGGTAAAATAACACTATCTGTGTTTCGTCATGAAGAATTATTACATGAGTATTCTTGCAGTTGGGAATGCAGCAAAAGGCATTGGTACAGAATAGCTTAAATAAAGATTCCAACTAAAACAATTTATTAGATTCCATTGATAGAGTAAATTCCTTATTAAATCACATCATTGCAGCAGCCCTGTGGGTTCTAACATTTGCAATACAGTACATTTATCTATGCTGACTTACTCTTACTTTGTAGGTTATAACATTCATGTAGGGATAAAATAAATGGTAGCTATTTAGAGGTGTGTTTAACACTTTTGCTCACAAGAATTTCAGGAATGCCTAAAATTTTCACTGAGAACAGTGCAATTTTGTCTTGATCCACAGGAAAAGTGATATTTGACGTGAAATGCAAAATATTCTTGAATAAAGGTTATGCTTTCCAGACCAAACAGAAAGGAACATGTCAGCATTGTTGATGTGTCTGAGATGCATTGTTACTGTGTTAGAGATTACATTAGAATCCTTGAGGTAAATTACACTCTTCTATCAGTTCCTCAGACAGTGCTGTGGGATTTGTTTATTGCCCTAAGCAGGAAAAAAATACTCTCTTTTATCAAGTGATGATTTATTTGAAGAAGAACTAAACATTCCTGACTATTGGTTAATAGCTTCTAAATTGGGCCAATCAAAACAAGGTTTATTCATTGAAATTTATTTCCAAAGAGACAAATCTGACTGTGAGTAGCAATATTAAAATAGTGTTGGAGAGAAAATAGAGAATCTGTTTTTAAATGAACTACCACATACAAAGAGCGGTGCAGTGCCCTCTGCACAGTACTGAAATAGAAAAGCTGGCAGAGGACAAAGCTGAAAATATATGCTGATCTGTTACTGGCTATCATATGTGTAACCCTGAAAAGAAGTTACAATTTATTTTTAAAATGCATCATGGGTTAAAGCATGGGGCTGGGGGAATTAGCCAATAAAAGTGGATTTAGAGATCTTGATTAACAATGAAACTGTGCTGGCTCCTTCTAGTCAGGCAGTATGCAAAGATAGCAGATGCAGCCTTTCACTATAGTGCTATTGAGTGGGAGCACATTTCAGCAGAGTGGAGCTGGTGGGGTGGCAAAATTTCTATGAGGCTATCACCACTTAAAGTAACCTGTGCTGTTTAAAACAAGCCTGCTCCTCTTAAAGGGAAGGTGTATTCTGGCTGCAGCAGATGCTGAAATTGGCTGGGTAGATGTTTCGAGCAGAAAAAAAACTGATTAATGGCACAACAAGACAGAGCATGTGCCCTAATGTTTATAGACACAGCACTGGAGGCCTTGGTATAGACAGTAGATGACAGATGGAGAGATGAGAAAATAGGTAGTGGATGTCTGCCAATGTCATGCACTGGTTGATCAGCCCTATCAATAAATAAAGTCCAAACTTGACTGATGTAACATTGCAATTAAAGCAACAACCCATGTCACTCAATAATGCTTCATCAATTAAACTCTGTAATCTAAAAATAGTCCATCATGATATTTAGTAGTTGTTCATTTTACTGCAGCAAAATTACTGATAAAGGAGAAAGTATCATGCAGATTGAACAAGTAATTAAGAAGGAAAATGGCATATTGTCCTTCATAGCAATGAGATTTTTTTTTATATTCACTGATAGGGCGTAGGTGTCATTAACAAGATCAGTACTCATTCCCGTCTTCCAGTGAGGTGGCACCTTCTTGTAGTAAACACAGTAAAAGATCTGGCAACACCAATTTTAAATCCAACCAATTTATTTGATAGTAAATCTGCTAGCTTTCGACGTTTGTGCATTCGCCTGACTAAGGACAAACGCCGAAAGCTAGCAGATTTACTATCAAATAAATCGGTTGGATTTAAAAGTGGTATTGCCAGACCTCTTACTGAGTTTACCCCAGTCCAACGCCGGCATCTCTACATCATGACCTTCTTGTAGCCCATATGGGGTCTACCTTGGGGAACTGCTGCAGTAATGTCCTGGGGCTGAAGTTTTTTTTCTTCACTTTATAGGACGGGAGCATTACTGGCTGGGCCAGCATATGTTGCCCATCTCTAACTGCCCTCTCTTCCAGAGGACATTTGAGGATTGAGCATATTGCTGCAGATCTGGAGTCACATGTAGGCCAGATCAGGTAAGGATAGCAGATTTCCTTTCCTTTAGTACATTAGTGAACCAGGTGGGTCTTTACAATAATCGACAACATTTCATGGTCATCGTTATACTTTTGGCTTATTGAACTCAAATTTCACCATCTGCCATAGGACGATTTGAACCCGGGTCCCAGAGTCTTGTCCTGGATCTCTGAATCACAAATCCAGTGACAATATCACTATGCCATTCCTCCCCAACCAAAATGAAGAAATATTGTCAAAATTGCACAGGGTTTGGTGAGACCACACTTGAAGATCTGAGTGCATTCTTGGTCCCCATAACCCCAAGGAAGGATATACTTGCCTTGAAGGTTTAATAGATTGGTCCTCGGGATGAAAGGGTTGACCTATGATGGGAGGCTCTTTAAATTGGACTACACGCTCTGGAGTTTAGAAGGATATGAGGTGATCCCATTGAAACGCACAAAATTCTGAAGAGACTTAGCAGAGTAGACACACTAAAAGATTGTTTGCCCTGGCTGGAAAATGTAAAACACAGTGGAGCAACCTCAGAATAAAGGATCAATCATCAGAACTGAGAAGAAGAGGAATATTTTCATTCAGAGGCTTGAAACATTTTAGACCAGACTATCCAAACGAGTTCCCCATTGCTGAGTATATTTAAGGCTAAGAAAGATAGATTAATGGTCTGTCAGAGAATCAAGATATGGGGAGCAGGTGGGATAGTGGAATTGAGGCAAAAGATTAGCCAAGATCCAATATTGAATGGTGGAGCAGGCTCAAGGAGCCATTTGGTCTACTCTTGCTCCTATTTCTTATTTTCATAAAGTTATACACTTGATGACTGTATAATTATATACATCCCTCCTGCATTTAGATTTTATTGAGATAGACAATGAAATAAAATGCAACGATTTAAGAGTTATTTTCTACTGATATTTAGAAATATACTGAATAGGTTTACTGAATATTAAATTTGTCAGACAATGCTAAGTGAAAATAAAATATCATTGTAATTGAGAACTAACCTGTGTCTATAAAACCAGTATAATTATTATAAAGTAGAAAATTATGTCTTTAAATTAATGTTAATTTGAAACAATCTCTTGACCTTTAGCTGAATTCCGTTTCAGTATGTATATAAAGAGCGTAATTTGCCAGGTAGTTTATCTAAGAGAAGTGACAATTAATTCCTGCTGTTTGCATAATGATGATGATCCATTAACTTTTTATTGTGACTCGCAATATATAATTAGAGTATATTTATTCTATCAGGTTATGATAAAATTATTTCTAGTTACTTTTCAATAGGGATATTTTAAAAGCTTTAGGTAACGTTCGAAAATATTTAGAAGTAATTGAAAATCAAAAGCGAAATTTAATTGACTGACTGACTCGATGTACAATTAGCTGAGAGCAAGGGGTAGAGGACGCATTGCTTTCCCAACTCCAGCGGTTGAAAAGATGGAAAATAATTTTCCTACCCAGATACCAATTGAGGCCCTTAAGTAAATGGACAATTAAACATTACTTAAAGGCTTCTTACAGCTGTAACTGGTAGAATTCCAGCAGAGAGAAGTAAAAGCTGCTGACTTCCCTCTGGGCTCAGGTGGACTTCCTGATTAGTTATTAAGCCTGATGAAGGAGCCTCTGAGAAGGAAGAATCAACACCCACCTCTCATCAGTGATTCCACCCCACCTTTGCTGGGGCTTGCCTTACAGGTCATAGCAAGCCTGACCCTACTTAGCCGGATTCTTGGGCTTGATCCGCTGTGCTGAGCCTGGCTGGGTCCAGTTCTGGCAATGGCCACCATTCCTGGTGGAGTTGCTGGGACTGAAGAGCCACTGGCCCTCCTATTGCTTTGCAGCTCTTAGAGACAAGATCTCCATCGTTAGTGGATGGAAGCACCATTGCAAGGCAGTTAATTGCCTAATGCGTACAGAATCACATTGGGGTTGCCTTGGCATTTCAGCCCCTGTCAGGGCCACTGCCACTGGCATTAAATGCAGCCCCAAAGTGAGTCTATAACATCGGCATTTCCTCAATTCATAGCAATTTCCATTCAGACTGATAGTAATGTTTTGTATTTTAAATAACATAAGCAAATGCTATTCCTCGTAGACTGAGGGGATAATGCAGTACTACTGCTTCTGTTTTTAAAAGTTCAAATTTCTTTGCTCCACAACGGTCATATTATATTAAAATATTTTAGCACTAAAAACATAATTTGAAATGCCAGTCTGCTAATTCTAATAATTAAGCAAAACAATCATGACATGATATACAATAACAGTGGCATATTTTCCATACCATTGATACATTTTTTATTACTAATGTAATTCAGCAACTTCCTTGGCAAAACAGTATAAAAATCTTATAAAGCTATTTTTGGATTCAGCACAATTCTGAGATTAATTAGTGGCATCAACTTTCTGGGAGTAGTAAATTCACTGTTGGATATAACCTATGTTATTTTTTGTAAGACTTCTTTTCCAACAGATATTATAGAAGTGTAAGCGAGAATTCCTTTCTTTTCTATTTTTCTCCTTTTATCTTATATATGATCCGAACGGTTGCAGCAGCGGGGAGTCAGGATTTAGTAATGACACTACAGGTTGAATTGGAAATGACTTGTGTTCCTTTTAATCATTTTTGAACTATACTAAGAATGATGTCTCAGATACTAAATGCAATCAAATCTTCTTGCCAAAAACAATGTTACACTTCCCACCTGCATGACTTTGTTTCCAGCCTTTTAATTTCCCTGTTGGCATCACCCTCCTTCTACATCTGCTTTTAGCTCATTTGATCTGTGCTTGTGGTTCTGTGTTGCTGCACTCCAGCTAACATGCATGCACATGTTTATTATTAATGAATCCATTGATTCTGCATTGGGGAGTTTCTATATAGACTGTTGCAATCCCTGTGGGCAACCATAAATAAAAATAACCAAATTTACTGAATGGCTACCTAATTAAGAAGTTATCACTTTTTGTAGTTTTTACTGTAACATAAATCAAGACCAATGCAAATTAAACATAAATAAACAGGCAACTGATATTAAAATACAAAGGTAAATTTACTTAAATAGTACAACAAATATACATCTTACATAATCACAAGTACTCTCAACTCTCCCCACCAACATATGGCACCATGAGCAGCGCAGTTCCTACATTCTCTAAGTCAGCCTCTAGTACGGAGAATCTCTCACTCTGCTCTTCAATTGATTCAGCCCTTAAATCTTGTTCACTGCCAGCCATATTCCATCTGAGGTCCCCAAAAACAGTTGTCACCAAAAATGTTACATTCCATCAGAACCTCTTTTGGCAGGTTCATGACAGTATTGATGGCACAAATTCCCCAGAGACTCCTTTTTTTCCTTAATAAACCCCATGGTCTGGTCCACTCTGATAAAACTCAGGAGTGGTAAAATTGTCCAGTTCGCAATCCCTGCTCCAACTCTGTCTTTGGCCTTCTGTCTTGTTTAGTTGTGCTACATAAACACAACTCCTTGTAAATGTATCTGTTCTGTTCTTTTCTCTGCTGCAGCCCTCATATGTGTCTGGTCGCCACATGACTTTTATACATTAACTTATTTCAAATTGTACTGCTTCAGGTCTTTGATGGGAATTTCCAAGTCTCCTCAACCAGAAGGGTACCAGCCAAAAGCAGTCAGATCTTTATATATTTTTATATATTTACTTATATATTTGTATATTCAGTACTTTATATATTTAAATATTACCACCCCCCCACCCCCCCGCACCTACACCATCTTATGGGCTGGGAAGTGTGCTGCAGATTGCTTTCAGGTTAAAAGCAGAAGTCAATGTATTATTTTGGTTCCCTGAAACACTGGCATTTTATCTCTTTTAAACTACAGCATGCTCACAAATCACCCATCTTGTCAGGCTAAAACCCCTCCCCCTAGTCCCCCACCCCTCCAGACTTTAAAATTAAACAAAGAGATACTAAATGATATATTCACTGCCTTTTCATGCACCAACTAGCATGTAAAATGCAGCAATTTAAAAAATGGCAGCCTGGTCATACTTTTGATCAGTCACCCATGACAGAAAATACAGACAGTAGGTTATCCAAGAAAAATGTTTATTCTGTCAATCAGGATTGGAACAAGGTAATTAAATATTTAAAATATCCTAACCTCCATTTTAATATTTTCTCTGATACCCAAAGGTAGCAGAGCTTTTTTAACCCCGTAATGTGTTGTCACAGACAGGAAGGGGGTTACATTAAACAGCATTAATTTCTCCTCTCACCACATGCCCATAAACAGGAGGATGTTTTTGATTTACTTGCCCCTTTGAGCAGTCGCATGTTTTCCAACTGTGGACAATTTTGTTTGAATTGTTTGAAACTCTGATCCCAAATCTTGAAATTATTGCATTCCTGCTAATTCAGCTATGAACCTACATCACCATTTCTGCAATGTCCACATTTCTGGCCAAGGTGATTCCATATCGAAATACTTTTAATATGTTAAAATACATCACTCAGTATTTTGATATAAAGATACTTAATACTTAAAAGTCATATTATATTCAGCTCACTGTCAGTAATGCATTCACATATGAATAAACCGTCAACAGATCTTGTTAAGTGTGAATCACTTTAACTCTTTCCTCCCCAGCTGTTGCTAAACCTAAGAACCTGCCTGTGGTTCTGCTAATTAACCCAAAACCCTCTTCCACAGAGATCTTATAGAAACATATGACATTATGAAAGGAATAGATAAGATAGATACAGGGAAGTTGTTTCCACTGGCAGGTGAAACTAGAACTAGGAAGCATAGCCTCAAAATAAGGGGAATAGATTTAAGATTGAGTTGAGGAGGAACTTCTTCATCCAAAGGGTTGTGAATCTGTGAAATTCTCTCCCCAGTGAAGCAATTGAGGATATCTTGTTAAATGATTTTAAGGCAAAGATAAATTTTTTGAACATTAAAGGAATAAAGGGTTAAGGTGAGCAGGCGGGTAATTGGAGCTGAGTCCACATAAAGATCAGCCGTGATCTTATTGAATGGCGGAGCAGGCTCAAGGGGCCTATTCCTGCTCCTAGTTCCTCTGTTCTTATTGAAAATGAATGCATGAGCAGGCCATTCAGCCCCCCAAGTTTGCACCACACAAGATATTGGTGAGCAAAATTAAAGCTCACAGTATCGGAAGTAATGTATCAGATAGAAAACTGATGGTCAAACAGGAAACAGAGAGTGAGAATAAACCTGTCCTTTTCAGAGTGGCAGGCAGTGACTAGTGGAGTACTGCAAGGTTCAGTGCTGGACCCAAGCTATTCACAATGTACACTAATGATTTGGATGAAGGAATTGAATGTAATATCTCCAAATTTGCAGACGATACAAAGCTGGGTGGGTGTGAGGAAGATGCTAAGAGGCCGCAGGGTGATTTGGACAGGCTGATTGAGTGGGCAAATACTTGGCAAATGCAATGTAATGTGGATAAATGTGAGATTATCCATTTGGTGATACAAACAGGAAGAAAGATTATTATCTGAATGGTGACAGTTAGGAAAAGGGGAATGCATCATGACTTTGGTATCATGGCAGACAATGGCATGTAGGTACAGCAGGCAGTGAGGAAACTTAATGACATGCCGGCCTTCAGAGTAAGAGGATTTGAATACAGGAGTAGGGATGTCTTGCTGCAGTTTTACAGGGCTGTGGTGAGGCCACACTTTGAGTATTGTATGCAGTTTTGGTCTACTATACTGAGGTAGGACATTCTTGATATTGAGGGAGACCAGCAAAAGTTCACCAGACTCATTCCCTGAATGGCAGGACTAACATATGAAGAAAGACTGGATCAACTGGGCTTGTACTTACTGGAATTTGGCAGAATGAGAGGGGATCTCATAGAAACATATATAATCCTAGATGCAGGAAGAATGTTCCCAATGTTGGGGAAGTGCAGAACTGGGGGTCATAGTCTAAGAATAAAGGATAAACATTCAGGACTAAGATTTAGAACAAATTCTTTATTCAGAGAGTTGCAAACCTGTGGAATTCTCTACCCAGAAAGCTGTTGGAGCCTGTTCAGTGGACATGTTCAAGAGAAAGCTGGACATGGCTCTTGTGGCTAAAGGGCCAAGAGAAATGGAGAGAAAGTAAGAGTGTGATACTGAAAGTACATGATTAGTCATAATCATATTGAATTCCAGTTTAATCAAGGCCTGGAAAACTCGGTGCTGGTTTTGATTTTCAAAATAACCAGCATCAAGTGTAATCCTTCAAAACCTTTGACAATTCATCTTCTAGCCATGTGAAATTGACTTTTATGGTCAATACTGGCTCAAATGTAATGAGCCAAAAAAACCCCAGTATATTGAGACATCTTAATATGTTAAAGGTGCTAACTAAAAGCAAGTTGTTGTTGTCAGTACTAAAATCTCTATTGTTCGTGGCTTTTTTTTTGTGTAGAGTGTCAGACCTGATAGTACATCTTCTCCTAATGTGGAGCAAGTTTCTAATATGGAGCTAGTTTTTCTCTGCTGTGAAACAGCTAAGAGTTCTCAAAAAATAAATATCTGGCAGCCTGTATACATATTTAGTAATTAAAATATTCCATTATAAATGTTCATTTGCTAATTAAGGACTGAATTTCACAGTGGATGAGGTAACTATTCTTTCACCTCAGATGTCTGGATTTGAATGTAGAATCTTCATCAGTGAGACTGAAGTTTCCTGCCATTAATAGCTGCAATTTTGAAGAATTCCCCAATGGAAATTCACAGTGAAGACATAATAAAACTTGCTATTCAAAGAAAGCATGAGATAATGGAAATATCTCTCTAGTGCCTTTCTGAGGATGTGAATGTGGATTGCACAATGCACAAGGTTTACTGTGTATAAAGTACGCAAGACCTGTTTGTCCTGATGACCAGCAGTGGATAAGGTCATTCAATGTTTTTTTAGATTCTGAAGGCCTGTGACTCTCACGTGATCCAAAAGTGGAAAATATTTCCCTGCCTAATGAGGAGGAAAAAAATCACTGAATCCTAAAATTCCTAGCCTGCAAAATTGTTGTAGCTGCTTGAACTCCAAAGAACATTGAAATTCAAGATGTTGCTGTTGCATTAAGATTCTGTGCTTATGGGTGGAATTTTCTGCACACCCCTTCCACCGCGGTATGTTTTCTGGTGGTGGAGACAGCTTACTGTTGGCCACTGGTAGGATCTTCTGGTCCCATCAGTGTTTGCATGGTTTGCCTGTCTTGCCACCAGGGAATCTACCATGGGTGTGGTTATCTTTGATGGGACTGGAAAATTCCACTGGCAGGAAGGGATGGAAAATCTCACAAATTCTTCTAAGGAGAAATTTAAGATATCTTGGTCATTTGTAATAAGACTAAAAATACATTTATTTGAAAACTTAGTTGTAGTTTTGATATGTATAGTGACCAAAGTAACTTCTCTAATTAACAAAAAAGATTAATTTATAATCAGAACAGAAATGCACAATTTTATGATGAGTGCGCATTGCACATTATTATAGTCTATGGAAACTGTGAATTTGTTAGATTTATGTCTGTTGTCATGCTACAGTCACTTAGGCTGAAAAATAATGGAATATGTGGCTAAATGTTGACATGATTCATGGTCTTTGCAGATTTCAGATTGGGAAGCCAACGAAGGGACCAATAAAGCCTCACCTCGGCCATCTAGAAATTGTTTTCAGATTTAATTTCCAATTTGCTCCATTTTGCAATATTATTTGCAATACTAAAGTTTCCTGCCATTAATAGCTGCAATTTTGAGGAATTCCTCAATGGAAATTCACAGTGAAGATGTAACAAAACTTGTTATTCAAAGAAAGCATGAGATAATGGAAATATCTCGCTAGTGCCTTTCTGAGGATGTGAATTTATTGCAGATCTCTGTCAGTATCTGAAAGCAATTATTTCCAAATGCCAACCTCTTTTCCTACTGCTCTTCCTATTACCCACTACTTCTTTTCACTCCTTAAGAAAGTTTGAGAAGTACAAGCTCTCATGCAGGCAAGAATGCTGTGGAATCAGTGGATCTCAGCCTACATATTGCTGGGTTCGCGGGTGGTGCCCCATCGTATTATGCCCATGATAATCTGAAAGGTTTTTAGTCTGCCTGAGAAAGGCAAAAAGAAGCAACCTCCAATCTGTGAAATTATTGAGAACCCAATAGTCAGCAAAGCTTAGCAGTCAGCACCCCAAATGACTGCAGTGGATGGTTTCTTTAAGTAGTTCTCTCAGTCTTAGGGGTGTTACTGATCATGTTTGCTGCTGCCAACAACCAGGAGATGTCCAGTTTCTTCAGTGCAATTAAAACCATCTATGGTCTGAGTAGCCAGGGACCAAAAATGGAAAGGTGCTCATCAAAGACAGAGAGGCAGTCAGCACCCGCTGTAGAGAGCACTTTGAGGATCTCCTTGACCAAGACACATCCTTTGACACAAGTGCCCTCAACAGCATCCCGCAGCATGCTATTCGTCACCAACTCAGCACTACCAGTTTGCCACGAAGTTGGAAAAAAAATCTGACAACTGTAAAACAGCAAGGCCTCTGGCACAAATGGAATCCCCGCTTAAGTATTAATATATGATAGAGAGGCACTCTTGACAATAATCCACAATGTCATCACCGTTGTCTGGAAGGATGAATGCATGACAGGAGATTTCAGAGACACCTTAATTTTTATCATCTTCAAGAAAGGAGACTGGTCCAACTGTAGAAATTACAGAAGGATTTCCCTACTCTCCACCATGAGAAAACTTACTGCAAGAATCTTCCTCAACCACCTCTTCCCAGTGCCTGAAGAGTTCCTTCCTGAATCTCAGTGAAGCTTCCACCCATCAAGAAGCACAATGGACATGATCTTTCAACCTCAGTAAATCCAGGAAAAGTGCAGGGCTTCTTTGATTTTGCAAAGGCCTTTGAATCTATAAACTATAAGAAATTGTGACACCACCTCCTCCTCAATTTCAACTGCCCACAGAAATTCATCATCATTCTCTGCCTACTCCATGATGACATGCAACAGAACCACCACAGACCCAACATATGTGAAAACTGGGATCAAACAGGGTGTATCATTACACAAATGCTCTTCTCCATTCTCCTTAGATTAACACTCCATGCTTGACACTCCCCACTGCAGTGGGGCTAACCTAACGGACAAGTGGGAAACTGTTCAACATTTGACACCTCCAGGCCAGAACCAAGACCGCCCAATTTCTGTCATCGAGCTGCAGCTTGTGTATGCGCACCTTCAGAGGCTGAGCTACAAAGCATTTTTGATGCATTTACCGAGGCACATGAGAAAATGAGCCTCAGACTGAACATCTGGGAAACAAAGATTCTCTACCAGCCCCCTCCTGCAGCACAAAACTGCCCCCCAACCATTAAGATTTGTGATGAGTCCCTGGACAGTGTGGATTATTTCCCATACTTGAGGAGTCTTCACTTGGCGCAAGTAGACATCAACAATGAAATCCAGTATTGACTCCAATGTGCCAATGCAGTCTTTGAATGCCTGAAGAACAGAGTAACTGAAACCTGAGATCTCAAATCCAGCACTAAGCTCCTGAGTAGCCATGCTCCCCGCCCTCCTGTATGTATCAGAAACATGGACAAATGTGCAGCAGATCCCTGGAGATATCTGCAGGGTTGCCTTTGCAAAATCCTGCAAATCAACTGGCATACCAATGTGATCATCCTCTCCCATGCCAATATTCTCAGCAGCAAGGCACTCATCACTCAGCTATGATGAGCGGGCCATATTGTCCACATGCTTGACGTTAGACTTTCAAAGTAAATGCTGTACTCTGAGCTCTGAATGGCAAGCATTCATCAGCACAGCAAAGGAATACTGCAAGAACACTCTGAAAACCTCCCAAAATAAATGCAACATGCCCATTGACACATTGGAATCAGCTGACTTGGAATACATGGAGAGGAAACATTTGCGAAAGAACCAATCACCTCACATGTCACTGGTAGCGCACACAGAAGTCAAACGTGAACAGCGGAAAGAGACCGCAGACTCAAGAGCGCCCCACCCACTCACCTCATCAAACACTACCTGTTACACCTGTGGCAGAGTCAGTAGCTCCAGGAATGGAACTATGCAGCCACTGCAAAACTCATCTCTCCAGAGTGGAAGCAGGCCATCCTTGACCCTAAGGAGCTGCCAAAAAACCAGAAAGTTCTCTCAGTTTTGGAGGTGTTACTTTGTTTCTACTGCTTAATAGAATTATCGCCCATCTCAGTTAAAATATTACTGGCATTTCTATGAGAAAGTGGGACCCTGTATTAAGTTAGATTAAATATATTTATGTAATGACATATCAGTTACTGATTAGTGCTTTTCTGACCTAAACCATTAAGAATGCCCATTGGATCCCCACAGTTTTAACTGCTCATAAACAATGCCCTGCCAGATGGTAAAGTTAGAATTGGATCGCATTTAAAGATTAAAGATGCCACTGTGGCAGTATTATGTAATGTTGGATACTAACAAACGGAACAAACATCCCTGTGATGACATTCCATTGCTAAAATGTGTAGAAATCAACAAAAAGACTTATTCAATGGCAGATGCCATAATACTTGAAATTGATTATTCTTGTCCATTGTCAGGAAGTTGAAGTCTGAGGCTGCGTACATTTCATGTGTGTGTAGCCTTCTCAAACTAGCAATGGAGTACATTGCTTTCATTTCTGTTTACAATGAGCATGATAGGTTTGATGGACCTATAAGTTTGTTCTGTATTTACATTACAAATGTTTTCCTGCATATGAATGTTTGGACTGCAGCAATAAATACAAATCAAGAATTTCCTGTGTAAATAGGTCTCTTGGTGTAGCGACCCAGGTTGTTAACATGAAACATCATAAGATTGGGTGTATGACTTCCCTTTATGATGTTTTGCTGTAGCTTCCGTTCTAGCTTGTTACAGCTGCTTTGACTTTCTATACACCCATGGGATAATGCTGTTTGATATGGAGGTACTACCTGCCCAGAATAACAACCATTTGTTATTCACTGCAGTTGTAACTAGGGACCTGCTCACATGTGAAGTTAACCACATTCACCTAGACCTCGACTTTAGCAATGTAAAAGCTTCCACAATTACTAGTATCTTAAATTAATTTAAAAATATATACTTTAAAAATGAGCATGGCGAAAATGTTCACATCATTCACCCCAAAAAAATCTTATTTATAATCTAAGCGTAAATGAACTTCCCATTTTGTCAAACTGTCAAAAAAATAAAGCCAACACTGGTTTAGTTTTAAATTGATATCGTCAAAGGCTGAACAAGTAGATGTGGTCAAGATACAACACAGCATAGCGTGTTGAGTGGGCAGAAAGTAGGAACAGCAAGGCTAGAACTGAGACTGAAACATATGGGAATTATTAGAAAGCAGTTATATAGTGTGCCTCAAAATATCAATGATTACAAAATTCTTGCTTCATCGAGGGATTTCTGGTTATTACAGTTCACATCTTATTGGTTGTTAAAATAACACAATTTCCTATTAGTAAACAATATAAGGATTTACATTTCATGAGGCTTGCAATGAGCCCACTCATGCCTGAAAGTGGAATCAGTCATTTTTCATTTCTGCCAATAAAAATAAAAATGCTTATGAAAGGGCATTTGCTTTGTCACATCACTACAGATAATTGTAAACGTTATGTAAAAATTCAGAGCTCTGAACAAAAATAATTCTGGCAGACTTGCAACTAATTTTCAACATGACTTGAAGGGATAGAAGAATAATTAAGCTGAATAATTAGCCATTTTCATCAGAATATTTTCAATCTTGGACCAATTTATCCTGATTTTCACTGATTACTTGCATCATAGTAAGTGCGAGAGAGGGCATCTGAGTCAGTCACTAATTTCCACTAATAAGTCTTCATTAAAAAGAAGCAACATCACATAGCTGATACAAAATGTGCTAAGAATGTGAAGGACATTCTATGATGCCATTATAGACATTATTTCATTCCACCACCAATCAATCACTGTTCCAAACCTACATATACCAATGTAGCCAACTAACAAGGTGATTGACTTCATATGAGTGTGACATCATTATGTTCATAAGTAACCTACAAATTTGTGGAATTTTGATTTTGCTATATAATCTAAAGGAATAGCACTAAAAGAATGAAGCCTTTAGATTGCAATTAAAATATATATTTGAATCATGACAAAACTGCCTTTTCTCATATAATTATTGTAATTTCATTTCAAGCTGTTTATTATGGTTCACATCATGTGTAAGACAATACTTTATCTCCAAATATTTTATCTCCAAACATATTCTGCGATTATATTGCATTTTATTGCTATTAAAATAAAGTCAATAACATTTTCGTAATGTTTTAGAATACCCTTAATCTTGGCCAGGATTTTCTCTATATCAACTGGCAGCGAATATATCATTGCTTTTGTGTCTACAGGATAAAGTAAAAATGCTGATATTTAAATGCTCGTCGTGGAGATATTCCAAGAGCCACATCTAAGTTGTATTAAACTACTGGAAAAGAAACAAGAATAAAACCAGATGGACCACTTGACTGCAACCTGGGGATCAGTCAACTCTGCAAGCCCCCCACAACAATATCAAAGTATTTGTGCCAAAATTGGGAGAATTATCCTGATGATTAATTGAGCAATAGCCTGTCTTAGACACATTCAAGTTATATGTTCTTCAGTCAGTGTTTCCAGAGTTTTCATCACCATTGTTGGGTATGTCCTGTTTTGCAATCTGGACATACATACCTTAGATGGGGACATTGTAATATATAACGAGGGATGAAGTGCGCTTGAAATCCTCAACATTGCCTGTGACATCTACAAAATCTCGGGGCTAAACGTGGCGAGAAAACTTCTTGCTTTGTCACTCTCTCAGTTGACCACTATTTAGAGGCGACAGGGTCACAATGTACTTTAGGTGTGGAAATTCCATCACCATAATGATGCAGTAGCATCACAACTGTTCAGGCTGAATTCCAAAAAGCATAGCTGCCAGACTGAATTGACAGAACCCACACAATAGAACAACCATCTTGATCTCACCTTTACCAAAACAGTAGCTGCGTTGTTCATGACAGCACTAGTAAGGTTAAACACCATATAATACAGTGGGATCATCTGCACACTGAGAATGTCCTCTATTATTATATATGGTATTACAATTGTGTTCCAAATGGTATAGATTGAGAACGGATGTAGCACCTCAAAACTATGTAACTAGTAGGAGACTCCACTGTGAGGGATTCAGACAGGCGTTTTTGTGGACGCAGGAGAGAGTTGCGGATGGTGGTTTGTCTTCCTGGAGCTGGGATCCGGGATGTTTCTGGACGCCTCCCAGACATCCTGAAAGGGGAGGGTGAGGAACCTGAAGTTGTGGTGCATATCAGTACTGCAGACATAGGCAGGAAGAGGGAGGCAGTCATCAAAACAGATTATAGAGAACTGGGTAGGAAGCTGAGGAAGAGAAAAGCGAAGGCAGTAATTTCAGGATTGCTGCCTGTGCCTCGGGAGAATGAGAGCAGGAATCAAATGAGGTGGAGGATGAATGCATGGCTGAGGGACTGGAGCAGGGGGCAGGGATTCAGGTTCATAGATCATTGGGACCTCTTTAGGGGCAGGTGTGACCTGTACAGTAAGGACGGGTGGCACTTGAACCCTAGGGGGACTAATATCTTGGCAGGTAGACTAGCTAGGGCTACTGGGGGATCTTTAAACTAGAAAAGCTGGAGGGTGGGAATACCGATGGGACGGTGAATAAGGAGGTTAGTTCCCAGGTAGGGAAGGACTGTAGGCACTCTGAGAGGGGGGTTAGGCAGGTGGTGGAAAAGGGAAATATCCTGACTGAGGGGCTGAGGTGTGTCTATTTTAATGCCAGGAGTGTAGTAAATAAGGTAGATGAGCTTAGGGCGTGGATTGCTGCTTGGGAGTGTGATGTGGTGGCCATTACAGAGACTTGGTTGTCTCAGGGACAGGACTGGGTACTTCAGGTGCCGGGATTCAGGTGCTTCAGGAGGGACAGGGTTGGGGGCAAAAGAGGAGGTGGTGTGGCACTGTTGATCAGGGACAGTGTCATGGCTGTAGAGAAGGTGGAAGACGGGGAGGGATTGTCTACGGAGTCTCTGTGGGTGGAAGTTAGGAACAGCAAAGGCTCGATAACTTTGCTGGGTGTATTCTATAGGCCGCCCAATAGCGACAGGGAACTTGAGGTGCAGATAGGGAAACAGATCCTAGACAGATGTAGAAATAACAGGGTTGTCGTGATGGGAGATTTCAATTTCTCAAACATCGACTGGAATATTCCAAGGGTAAGGGATTTGGATGGTGTGGAGTTTGTTAGGTGTGTTCAGGAAGGTTTCCTGACACAGTACGTGGAAAAGCCTACGAGAGGAGAGGTTGTACTTGACCTGGTGCTTGCTAATGAGCCAGGGCATGTGTCGGATCTCACGGGAGCTGAGTATCTTGGGAATGGAGATCATAATTCTATCTCTTTCACGATAGCGATGGAAAGAGATAGGATCAGGCAGGCTAGGAAGATGTATGTCTGGAGTAAGGGGAAATATGAAAACATTAGGCAGGTAATTGGACACATAAACTGGAAGGAGGTGTTCTTGGGGAAGAGTACAGAAGGAAAGTGGCGGTTTTTCAAGGAATGTTTATCTGGGGCACTGCAAGACAACGTTTCGAGGAGTCAAAGAAGTTCTGATAGGACACAGGAACCGTGGTGCACGAAGGTAGTGGTGAACCTAGTTAGGAAGAAAAAAAAGGTATATAAAAGGTTCAGAGAGCTAGGGGATGTTAGGGATCTAGAGGAGTATAAGGTGTGTAAAAGGGAACTTAAAAAGGAAATTAGGGGAGCCAGAAGGGGTCATGAGAAGACCTTGGCAGGTAAGATTAAGGAGAATCCCAAGGCCTTCTACAAATATGTGAAAAGTAAAAGGATGAGAAGAGAAGGGATATGGCCTATAAAAGGTGAAGGGGGAAAAGTCTGTGTGAATCCGGAAGAAATGGCAGAGGTGCTTAACGAGTACTTTGCCTCGGTTTTCACGGTAGAAAGTGAACTGGGAGATTGCATTGCAGGTTTGAGGCATACGGAAAAGATTGAGCATGTGGATGTTAGGAAAGAGGATGTGTTAGACCTGTTAAATTCTATCAAGATAGACAAGTTGCCGGGACCGGATGGGATGTACCCCAGGTTATTGTGGGAGGTGAGAGAAGTGGTTGCAGAGCCTCTGGCGATGATCTTTGCGTCATCCATGAAAATAGGAGAGGTTCCGGAGGATTGGAGGATTGCGAATGTGGTTCCTATCTTTAAGAAAGGGAACTGGGATAGTCCAGGGAATTACCGACCGTTGAGTTTGACTTCAGTGGTTGGTAAGCTGATGGAGAGGCATCATTTGGAGAAGTTTGGACTGATTAGAAATAGTCAGCATTGTTTTGTCAAGGGCAGGTCATGCCTTACGAGCCTAGTTGAGTTCTTCGAAAACGTGACTGAACACATTGACGAAGGAAGGGCGGTGGATGTGCAACCAAGAATTCAGAGTTTAACATTTTATTATTCATGGGCGTCGCTGGCTGGCCAGCATTTATTGCCTATCCCTAGTTGCCCAAGGGCAATTGAGAGTCAACCACATTGCTATGGCTCTGGAGTTACATGTAGGCTAGAGTACGTAAGGACAGCAGATTTTGTTCCAGTTAGTGAGCAAGATGGGTTTTACCGACAATCGACAATAGTTTTGTAGTCATCAGTAGATTCTTAATTCCAGATATTTTTTATTGAGTCCAAATTCAGCTGTCTGCCGTGGCAAGATTCGAACCCAGATACCCAGAACATTAGTTAAGTTTCTAGATTAATAGTCTAGCAATAGTGCCATGATGCCATCACCTAGTCTTTAGCCCATAAGTTATATGAATGTTTTTTGGTGTCTCAATTTTAGATAGGTTAATGGAGGTGAAACATAATTCTCCATGCACTCACTTCTTGGGACAATACCACAAATAGATTTGAGTTGACCTTGACAAACTGAAGTAATTTTCAGATATTTGCACCCTGCAGTGCACATAAGTTTCAAAAGCATTCAAGTGGAATGGTGCATGCCAGAGGTTTATTCTGCTATATCTGAACCTGGGCAAGCAGGCAGAGATGTCACTCCTATGCACCCTTATATTGGGAGCTTTTGCCAGCCCCAGGAGAAAATATATGCAGATTGAATGTCATGTCTGAATATGTACACTTTCACTTTATCTTGTTAGCATTGAGTGCACCAAATGAAGAACAACACACTTGAATCAGCCATTAAAATGAAGTGCTTATCTTCTGCTTACTCTGAAAAATGATAAAGTCCCAGGTATGCTGCATTGCAGCACAATATATAACAGTTTGTTTTTAGTATACCTGAAGCTTGTTCTCTGATTGTAAACAAACAATTATATTTATTAATTACAAAGAGCAAAACAAATTTTGCAGAGGAGCAAGCTGTCTCTTCGGTTCATAGATATAATTTAAGTTGCTGCACAACCAATTCAGGGCCAAACAGGTCATTCTTAAATTTCAACTAACTACATTTGAAATGTTATGACATTTACTTATCAAGTTACTCCACTTACAGATCTCAACAGCAACAGCTCTGCAGCATTTGACAGAATTCAAAAATAACATGCCAAATTTGAGAATTTATGAAAAAGACAAATCTGTTAGAGTATAAATGTTCTGCCAGCACAATATTCTATTTGAGCTTATATCAAATAAATACATGAATTACAGTCACATAAAAATGGCTGGGATGTGCATTATCAGAAGGTGTAGTTGAAACTAAATAAAGTTCGAAAATGACTAATAATTATACTTGATATATATTGTGGAGCATAAACATATTAATTACTGGTTTTGTTCTCAATTGAACCTTCTGTAAAATTTATTAGATATGCTGAATGAAGTGAGCAGGCTTAGTGTGTTATGTGTGATGTTCTTCCTGTGAAGTTAAAAGGGTTCATAATACTGATGAAATATAATAAACATCATCTTACATCCACATAGTCCAATCCAGGTGTATTACATGATACATGGATTGGAAGGTTTTTAAAAATGTTACATCTTTGTGGAGATTGAATAGGGCCATTGTAGCAGTGCTCAGTTAGAAAGCAGACTAAACAGCATGTACAGTTAAATGTTGTATCCAGTTATGGGCTAGACTTACACAGTATTCATATACCATTGTCATTGTGGCAACATGAGGCTTGGCTGAGAGACCAGACCATAAAAAGATTATTGGGAGTGGATGATTGTTTACATAGCTAATAGAACTGTTGACTCTGCTTGATTGACATCTTTGTGGTTATAATAAGTTGTTCCCTCTATCATCTCTTTTGTCAATGTCTCAACGTCTTTATTTATTTGTACAAGATTAAGAGATGTGATGGTGCTTAAAACTTCTGTTATTGATATGGGGTATGAGTATACATTGAGTTGGCAATGAAGCATGGAGGTCGCATGGGAAATGGGTGGGATGATAGGTTATTAGGAATGAGCACTAGGGGACTGAAAATGCAACCAATTAACTGAGACAAAGTCACGGAGAGTCAGGTCCGTCCCAGCACTTGGCAGCCCCTGTGGTCAAGTCCAGTCTGCTTCCAGAGGTAGCAGGCTTAACTCTCCCTATCATCATCCCAACCTCCACAGTAAAAATTGAGTTTGACAGGGTACTTTCTACCAAAATGAGCCTGCTGAGCAGGGACATTTTCTGCCTTGAACTATCCAATGGAAGATGAAAATCCAACCCTGGGTCTACCAGCTGTAGAAGTGCTAAATGCAGTAAATTTTTCTTCTTTCCTGTTGTTGGTGAATTGGAGTGTACGCAGTAAGGAAAACTATAATATTGCATTAAGATGAACTTCAGCATCATACGAAAATCAGTCAGTGTTTAAGTTAAATTCATTAAAAGCCTTGCTAGCGAAAAGAAACAAATACAGCAATCTAATGTAGATTAAATCATTTTAAATAATCAGAAACTGATCACTTATTTTAGCAGAGTAGGATAACAGATTCCTTGACATATAGCTCCTAAATCATTAGAATTAAAATGTATGTATTTAAGTTTGGCTTGAATTCCAATGTATAATGCTAATAATTAGCGTTTTTTTAAAAATAATTTGTTTCCCTATTCTTGGTACATGTCCAGAAATGTTTAAAAAAAGGACGAGTTAATACTTCTGAACATGTTTGCAAATTTCATGTAGAGGTGCAATAATAAGAAAGCTAGCATTGTTTTACATTCAGTTTTCTCAGCAAAAGTGACTTGTGAGAATAAATAAGGATACTTTCCTCTGCTAATTTTAGGATATGTTAAAGATAACACAGCACATTACAATCTGGAATATTACTCAATAGAACTACAGACCTTTTAATAAAGTACTACGCCTTCAAATTTTCAGCATTTCTCTCTGTCCTTAAATCATAAGCACAAAAGATTATGCACTCAGATTTTTGTTGCAATAAAAGCTAGCTCCTGATAAAATGCTGACAACAATGAGCTGATATAAGAGTGCACCGATTGCTACCGTAATAATGGAGTGCAGTAAACTGCTGTCCTTTAAAACTGTTATACATTATTCTGATGATGCACATTGAAATTTACATATTTACTTTTTGTTATATCCAAAAACCTTCCATCTTTTTGAGGACAGAACAACCATCAATCCTGTGAAACTGATTTATCAGAATGTAAAGAAATCCTGTAGCTAAAAGTGTGACTTTTTAGACATATCACAAAGAAATAACATAATGTTAATTATGTACAATATCCAATTTCCTGAATGTATAATTTTAAATTACTGAGTGCAAGGGGAGGGGAGGGGCAGTTTAGAACACATTGCAAAAATGCTTTATTTTCCTGATTGATTTGTAATAATTATAAATGAGTATTAGCCATTTTATTCACTTTGGTCAGAAAAGGATAACTTTGCCAACAGAACTAATGACACTGCAAAAGGTATGTTTAATCAATGTGTCATTTATTCCTTGTTAACTCATTCAAAAGTTACAAATTCATTTGGGATGGGGTGTAATGTGGAGGAAGCTTAAGACTAGAAATCAGTGAAATCTCAAATCCAAGCTAGGGACACAAAATAGATGCTGCATCTGGAACATGAATCCAAAAATTTCAGGTTAGTACCAATGCCAGTGGCAGAAATATTTCAGTTCTTTGTGTATAAGAACATAAGGAATAGGAGCGGGAGTAGGCCACTCAGTAAGATCATGGCTGATCTGAAGTGGATCAGTTCCACTTACCCGCCTGCTCCCCATAACTTTTAATTTTCTTATCAGAAATCTATCTACCTGTGACTTAAACAAGTTCAACGAGGTAGTCTCCACCACTTCAATGGGCAGAGAATTCCAGGGGTTCATCACCCTCTGAGAGAAGTTCCTCCTCAAATCTGTTCTAAACTGCCCCCCCTCCCACTCCACTTATTTTGAGGCTGTGCCTTCTAGTTCTCGTTTCCTTTCTAAGTGGAAAGAATCTCTCCAACTCTACCCTAAATAGCCCCTTCATTATCTTGTAAATCTCTTTAACATCCCCCCTCAGCCTTCTAAACTCCAACGAGTACAGGCCTAGTCTACTCAATCTCTCCTCATAAACTAAGCCCCTCATTAGCCTGGTGAATCTTCTCTGTATTCCCTCCAAGGTCAATATATCCTTTCACAAATAAGGAGACCAAAACTGCACACAGTACTCTAGTTGTGGTCTCACCAGTGCCTTGTACAGTTGCAGCAAGACCTCCCTGCTTTTATATTCTATCCCCCTTGCTATAAAGGCCAACATTCCATTCGCCTTCTTGATGACCTGCTACACCTGCAGATGAGTTTTTGTGATTCATGCACAAGAACGCCAGGTCCCTCTGCGCAGTAGCATGCTGCAACTTTTCACTACTTAAATAATATTCCATCCTCCTATTATTTCTTCCAAAGCGGATAACCTCACACTTGCTAACATTATACACTATCTGCTCACTTGCTCAGCCTATCCAAATCTCTTTATCATATGGTTATGATTGTGGCTTGAGCTCCTGTCTGGTGTCATCAGCCCTATTTTAAGTGGGCAGCTCATCCCCGAGGAGCCAATCTGCAAATATTTTCCCAGGTGCAAAAAGCTCAGGATGGGAGGACTATCATGATCAGGACAGTTCCCTGGAAATCTTGCGCCTAACTGCACGATAACCTTCTTATAGTTGCACATTAGCTGCACAGTGAATGAATGGAAACCCTTACTGTTAATGAACACAGTCCCTCCAACTTCACATGCGTAGCAATCTTGCTCTGCACCTGTGGGAAGCCAACCACAGCTGACTGGCAGCAGCACAACCAGTTTCTTCATTCATCATTCCGATTGTCTGGATTGGTGGAAAAGTCTATGCCATTTCTTATTCTGGACAAACGTGGCATTGGTCAACTGCGTCATGCATTTGTGAGTAGCAGACTGTGGGTTTTCTGTCAAAATCTCCGGCAGATCCCTGAAAATGAGCTTGAGGTGAAGAATTTGAAGATTGTGGTCCGAACAACAGCTACTATACTAAAAGCATAATCACCAAATCCATAGCAGCAGGTCCTATTTCAGTGTGTTGCAAATGTTTGCAATAGCTTGAGTCCCTGAGAAAATGGTGTTCAGATATGATCCTGTGCCACACACCCTCTGCGGGTTACACCACTCTCTCATCTCTCTTCTGAGCAGCAAGTTTGTGCGAAAAGCTTCTGCATATTTTGCTGGTGCTGCTGAGTGCAGTGGCTTATCTTGTCATCATTGAAGGTCAAAGGTGACGTAACATAAGCGGTATTCATGCTGATCTGATGTAGATGGAATGTGGGGATCAAACCTTCAAATTGGTGAAAGTTTCCTCCATTGTCATAACAGTTAGAAAAAATGACTTCAAATGTGAAAATGATCTCCAAAGTAGTGAAAAAATATTCTTTAGTTTATTTATTTATTAGTGTCACTAGTAAGCTTACATTAACACAGAAGTTACTGTGAAAGTCCTCTAATCACCACATTCCAGTGCCTGTTCGTGTACACTGAGGTAGAATTTAGCTTGGTCAATGCACCTAACCAGCACATCTTTCAAACTGAGGGAGGAAATTGGAGCACCTGGAGAAAACCCACACAGACATAGAACATAGAACATTACAGCGCAGAACAGGCCCTTCGGCCTTCAATGTTGCGCCAACCAAATCATGGGGAAGATGTGTAGATTCCGCATGGAGAGTGACCCAAGATGGGAGTTGAACCCAGGTCTCTGGCAGTGAGAGGCAGCAGTGCTAACCACTGTGTCACCCCACCACTCCTGGAACAAGTTTGCTAGCACGAGGGGACACAGCTTTAAATTAAGGGGTATGAGTTATAGGACGGATATCAGAGGTAGGTTCTTTACTCAAAGAGTGATTAGGGAGTGGAATGCCCTGCCTGCAGCTGTTGTAGATGCGCCAAGTTTGGTGGCGTTTAAGAGGTTAATTGATAAGTATATGGAAGAGAAGGGAATGGTTTAGTTTGGAGGGGCATTGCTTTTTATTTTGGTCGGCACAACATCGAAGGCCGAAGGGCCTGTTCTGTGCTGTAATGTTCTATGTTCTATGTTCTAAGTACTGTGAGCAAAAGATTTTTTTTTGGACAAGGGAGCAGGTCACTGTTTAAGGGATTTTCCTGCCTATCATTTATTTAGCATCCTTGGTTGTCACTGTGCTATCATTGTTGAAAACATGCTCTTGCAGTTAAAATTGAAAACCCCTGTTGTAATAGCTGTTAATGAGGTTTTAATATGCTTAAATTGGCAACCCGCCTCTCCCAAGGGAACTTCATGCGCACAGAACAGCCTGCAATTAATCTGAAAATTGGGGCGTGAATGTTGTCACTTGCAGTGTTTTTAACCACCTAGTCCTTCCCAAACCTATGTGTGCTTTCAAATTAAATACCACCTTGTGCCTTTCTTACAAATATATATAATTTCAGGGCAACCATTTATTATTCGAACATACTGTGGTAACAGCTAACCCTGTTGTTTTTTTCTTCATGCTACAGTTTATTCCAGGTGTCAATGACCAATACAGTTGAAAATTCCTTTTTGGTATTATAAGTGTTTAAAATGTAAATGAGTAAAGTATGACAGTGATAATGTCAACGTTCTTAATGGCTGTGTTTAAAGATTTTCAACAGATGATGTACCGAAATTAATAACAGAAATGGCAATCAATAGAGTAATAGAGGCCCCATCTCTGCTATTACCACTGGCAGTTGGCAAACTGTGATTAATTTTTCTGATTTGTAAATAAAGTAAAAAAGTAGCTGTGGAAAGATTTTGGCCTATGATGAGAAGAGGGGGAGGTGAGAAGGGTAGGGCTGGGGGTGAGAAGGGTGGGGGGGTGGGAGTGAGAAGGTGGGAGTGAGAAGGGTGGGGGGGTGGGGGTGAGAAGGATGGGGGGAGTAGTGGGTGGTTGTTGGGGAGTTGGAGGGAGCAGGGCTTGGTGAAGGATGACATTGCATAATCAGGATTCTCTCAGTGTTAAGGCTTGTCCCGCTCCTCAATTCTCTCCTCCTCCCCTTCTCCTCTCTACTCTACTCTCTTAACACTTTGCCCCCTCCCCTCTCCTCAACCCTCCCTCTCTCCTTCACCCTCCCCCTTCCCCCTCCCCTCCCCCCGTCCCCCTCCCCTCTCCTCACCCCCCCTCCCCTCTCCTCACCCTCACCCCCCTCCCTTCCTCACCCCCCCCCCCTCTCCTCACCCCCCCTCCCCTCTCCTCCCCTCTCCTCACCCCCCTCCCCCTCCCCAACCCCCTCCCTCCCTCTCCTCACCCCCCTCCCCTCTCCTCACCCCCCCTCTCCCCTCCCTCCTCCTCACCCCCCTCACCCCTCCCTCCTCAAACCCCCTCCCCACCCCATTCCCCTCTCCGCACCCCATCCCCCTCCCTTGGCCCATTCAATCCCCCTTCCTTCGCCTCATACCCCTCCCCATCCCTTCCCTTCCTCTCGTCGCCCTCCCTCATCGCCCCTCCTCTCGCACCTCTCATCCCCCTCATCCCACCCCTCATCCCACCCCTCATCCCACCCCATCACCAACTCCTCATCCCCACCCCACCGCTCATCCCACCCCTTCCCCCGAACCCTCCATCTCTTTCGACCCTCTTCCCCCCTCTCCCCCGCCTCTGCAACCCCACCCTGCAGGCCCCCGCCCCTGCAACCACCCACTGCCCCTGCAACCCCAACGGCCCCTGCAGACCCCTCCGCCCCTGCAGAACCCCCCGCCCCTGCAGACCCCCCCGCCCCTGCTCCCCTCTCACCCTCTCTCCCCTCCTCACCCACCTCTCCCTCCTCATCCTCCTCACCCTCTCTCCCCTCTCCTCACACCTCTCTCCCTCTCACCCTCCTCACCCTCTCCCCCTCCTCATCCCTCTCTCACCCTCCCCCCTCCTCCCCTCTCTCCTCTCCCTCTCCCGTCTCCCCTCTCCCTCTTCCCACCCTCTCCTCCTTCCCCACCCTCTCCCTCCTTCCCACCCTCTCCTCATTCCCCTCCCTCTCCTCCTTCCCCTCCTTCCCCACCCTCTCTTCCCTTCCCCCACCCTCTCCACGCCCCTTCCCCACCCTCCCTCTCTCCCCCCTCCCCCTCTCTCCCCCCTCTCTCCCCCTCCCTCTCCCCCCCTCTCTCCCCCTCCTCTCTCCCCCCTCTCTCCCCCTCCCTCGTCCCCCCTCTCTTCCCCTCCTCCCCCTCTCTCCCCCTCCTCCCTCTCTCCCCCTCCTCCCCCTCTCCCCCCTCCTCCCCTCTCTCCCCCCCCTCTCTCCCCCCCTCCCTCCTCTCATCCCCCTCCCCCCTCTCCCCCTCCCTCCTCCCCTCCCCCTCCACCCTCCCCCCCAACCCCTCCCCCCCCTCCTCCCCCTCCCCCTCCCCCTCCCCCCCCCTCCCCCTCCCCCACTCCCTCCCCTCCCCCCTCCCTCCCTCCCCCTCCCCCTCCCTCCCCCCCACCCCCCTCCACCCACCTCCCTCCCCTCCCCCTCCTCCCCCTCCCTCCCCCCCCCCCCCCACCGCCCTCTCCCCCCTCCCCCTATTCTCTCCCCTATCTCACCCCTCCCCCTCTCTCTCCCCCTCCCCCCTCTCTCCCCTTCCCCCACTCTCATCCCCTTCCCCTCCCCCCTCCCCCCTCCCCCTCTCCCCCCTCCCCCTCCCCTCCCCCTCCCCCCTCTCCCCTCCCCCCTCCCCCCTCTCCCCTCCCCCCAAACTCCCCCTCCCCCCTTCCCCCTCCCCCCCTCCCCCCTCTCTCACCCCCTCGCCCTCTCCCTCTCCCCCTCTCTCCCCCCTCCCCCCTCGCCCCCTCTTTCCTCTCGCCTTCTCCCCTCCTCCACCCTCCCTCTCTCCCACTCCCTCTATTCTCCCCCCCCTCATCTCCTCCCCCATCCCCATCCATCAAAATCCCCGCTCCCCCTCCGCCTCTCGCCCTCCACCTACCCCCTCCCCTTGTCCCTACCCCTCCTCCTTTCCCCCCTCCCTCCCCCCCTCCCCCTCCCCCTCTCCCCCTCCCCCCCCCCCTCCCCTCTCCCCTCCCCCCTCCCCCCCTCTCCCCCTCCCCCCTCTCCCCTCTCCCCCTCTCCCCCTCCCCCCTCTCCCCTCTCCCCTCCCCCTCCCCCCTCCCCCCTCTCTCCCCTCTCCCCCTCTCCCCTCCCCTCCCCTCTCCCCTCTCCCCTCTCCCCTCTCCCCTCTCCCCCCCTCTCCCCTCCCCCATCCCCCTCTCCCCTCTCCCCCTCCCCCCTCCCCCCTCTCCCCTCTCCCCTCTCCCCTCCCCCCTCCACTCCCCCTCTCTCCTCTCCCCTCTCCCCCTCCCCTCTCCCCCTCTCCCCTCCCCCTCCCCCCCCCCTCTCCCCTCCCCCCTCTCCCCTCTCCCCTTCCCGCTCCCCCCTCTCCTTTCTCCCCTCCTCCTTTCTCCCGCCGCCCCCTCCCCCATTGCACCCTCGCCCTGCCCCCTTCCCCCCTGTCCCCCTGTCCCCCTTCCCCACCCCCCCCCCCAATTCCCCCTCCCACCCCCTCCCCTCCCCCTCACCTTCCCTCCACCTCCCCACAACCCCCACCCCCCTCCTCCTTCCCCCCTCCCCCTTTTTTATTTTTTTCCTTGTTTTTTTTTTTTTTTTTTGTTTTGTTTTTTTTTTTTTTGGTTTTTTGTTTTTTTTCTTTTTTTCCCCCTTTTTTTTTTTTTTTTAGTTCCCCCTTTCCCCCTGTCCCCCTTTTCCCCCCCCTTTTCCCCCCCCTTTATTTTTTTTGTTTTTTTTTCCCCCTTTCCCCCCCCTCCCCGTTGTTTTCTTCGGTCCGCCCACCCTCCCCCTTTCCCCCTCCCCCTTTCCCCCCAGCTCCCCCTTTCCCCCCCTCCCCCTTTCCCCCCCCTCCCCCCCCCTTTCCCCCCCTCCCCCCCTCCCCCTTTCCCCCCCTCCCCCTTTCCCCCCCTCCCCTTTCCCCCCCCCCCTCACCCCTTTCCCCCCTCCCCCCCACCCCCCTCCCCCTTTCCCCCCCAAACCCCCCCGCCTCCCCTTCCCACCCCCCCCCCCCCACACCCCCGCCCCCCCCCCCCTTCCCCCCCTCCCCCTTCCCCCCCCCCCTCACCCCCCCCCCGCCCCCCCCCCCCCCCCCCCCCCCCCCCCTCCCCCCCTCCCCTCCCCCCCCCCCCCCCGGCCCCCGCCGTCCCCCCCCCCCCACGTCCCCCCCCCCCCCCCACCCCCCCCACCCCCCCCGCCCCCCCCCACCGTTCCCCCCCTCCCTCCCGCCACACCCCCCCCCCCCCTTCCCCCCCCCCCTCCCCCCCGCCTTTCCCCCCCCCCGCCCCCCCCCCCCCCCAGTCCCCCCCTCCCCCCCCCCCCCCCGCCCACCCCCACCACCCCCCCCCGCCCCCCCGGCCCCCCCCGCCCCCCCCTCCCCCCCCCGCCCCTTTTCCGCCCCCCCCGCCCGCCCTCCCCCTTTCCCCCTCTCCCCCTTTCCCCCCCTCCCCTTTCCCCCCCTCCCCCTTTCCCCCCCTCCCCCTCCCCTTCCCCCCCCCTCCCCCTCCCCCTCCCCCTCCTCCCCCTCCCTTTCCCCCCTCCCACCCCCCCCTCCCCCTTTCCCCCCCTCCCCCTCCCCCTTCCCTTCCCCCCCCTCCCCCTTTCCCCCCCCTCCCCCCTTTCCCCCCTTCCCCCCTTCCTTCCCCCCCCTCCCCTTTCCCCCCCCTCCCCCTTCCCCCCCCCCCCCCTTCCCCCCCCTCCCCCTGTCCCCCCCTCCCCCCCTTTTCCCCCCCTCCCCCCCCTCCCCCTTATCCCCCCCCCTCCCCCTTTCCCCCCCTCCGCCCCCTCCCCCTTTCCCCCCCCTCCCCCTTTTCCCCCCCTCCCCCTTTCCCCCCCCCTCCCCCTCCCCTTCCCCCCCTCCCCCTTCCCCCCCCTCCCCCCCCTCCCCCTTTTCCCCCCCCTCCCCTCCCCCCCCCTCCCCCTTTCCCCCCCCTCCCCCTTTCCCCCCCTCCCCCTCCCCCTTTCCCCCCCTCCCCCTTTCCCCCCCTTCTTCCCCCCCCTCGCCCCTTTCCCCCCCTCCCCCCTTTCCCCCCCCTACCCCCCTGGTCTCCCCTCACTTTCCAGATCCAGAGGGACATCCCCTTAGCCCTTCCCTTTATACTCCCCCTTACCCCTCCCCTTTCCTTGCTTTCCCATCTCCTCCCCCCCTTCTTCCCCTCCCCTCCCCTTTTCCCCTTCCTCCCTCATCCTCCCCCTTCCCTCCTCCCTGTCTCCGCTGCTCCCTGTCTCCCCTCGCTCTCCAGACCCAGAGGGAATGGCAGCCTCTGTGCATAGAAGCGTATTCAAGTAAACTGTGGCAAGTCTAAAAGAAATAAAAACATTCCTATTCCTATAGTCATGTCTAGATCTCTGTATTGCTTCAATAAAAAAGTGTTAGATATAAACTTTGTGTAGAACTCTCAAACAGATTATTATGTTTTCTGAAATCTATTGAGAAGCATCACATTTGATCAGATTTATTTAAGGGAATGTATTGACGAGCATTATTGTTTGGGAACACAAATTGTGATGTTCTGGTAAAAGTTTTGTTTTATTTGTGTTTCAGCAATATGATGATTTCTGTTAATGAAATGCTTATCATCAGATCAATATTTACTCATAAACTTGCAAGGTTTGCTCTCTGCACCTCCTCTGTATCCTCTGACAGACTAATTAATGTTTTAGCTCCTTTGTGATTAACACTGAATACCAGTAATGATTTAACTTATGCTAAACTAATCTGTAGTGATTTTTTTCATGAAACGTGGCAACCTCAGAAAGCTTTTACTTGATTATCTCACTGAGTTTGTTTAACTATGCAGTTGTTAATGAGTTACCTACCTCAGTAAAAATAGTGAAACTCAAAGGCTTAATTCAATGTTTTGACTATGACAGATTAAATTCTATAGTGGATTTTACATCCTGCAGTTTGTTAGCAATCCCAACTAAATGCATAGGATTATCTTTTAAAAAACTTTCAAATATATATTCAAAGACAATGGGGTTGAGTTTTCATTTAGGATGAAATCAGTAATTCAGGTGGAAGTTGTGCATTGGTTGTCTGAAGTGAATTATTGGTTCAAATTTCTACTGAAACTTAATTAATAATTAATCATAAATATAAAGTCCTTTATCACTCAGTGTCACTGGGCAGTGTTTTGGATGTAATTACTTTTATTTCTTTGCATAAAGGACATGGCTTCATGTTTTTAACAGTTGTAACTTGGTGCAGTTTTATTAATACAACTGAAAATAGGTTAGTCTCAAAAAGTAAGAATTCTTTGTAACTGTCCAATCAAAAATGTGTGAAAATTACTTAAAAAGTCTATCCTGAACTATTTACTGTTCCATTGGTGAATGGTTTCTCAGTAAAATTAAATACTTGATATTTTAAAACTTTTGTAAGATGCTTACTTTTGTACTTAAGTGAAAAAACCTTAATTTCCTCAAAGGAAACAAGCTCAATTGGCAGAAACTTGGCAAACTCTACTTCACAAGGGAGCTTGGCAAGTTGGCTTCCTTTGCAATTTTTAAAAAATCAGTATGAAACACCATGGAAACTCAACTTCTGCTGTGATTTCAACACAGCACTTCAAATTTCTCCATTTTTGATGCTGATTTCAAATGTAGAAGACACTCTACCACAACAGGTAATTCTAGCAAGAAGTTAGATAGTTGCTTGAAAACTAAATACTGAAATGTAAAAGGAGTGAATGGGAGAGCGGAATTAGCCGAGGTGGCTTATCTGGAGAAAAACAGACTGAATGGACTGAGTGGACTGTGTTGTAATGTTCCATGATAAGCTGCATGCATGTACAAGACTACATATATTAGCAGGCTGATTTAAATTCCAAGCGAAATCGTGTGCTGACAATGACAGTGTAATCTTGACTGCAACTGCAATTAACCTTTTAAATGTTGCCTTTCCTTAGCAATTACAAAGACCATGAGTATTGCACTATAATAATTTTTACCGTAAGAATAATATTCAGTGATAAGGAGGAGACAATGAAGCACATAACATAAAGGTTATTTTCAGTATTCTATCTCCAACTAATAGGGGCATTTTGATATATTATAAGCAGTCATTTTTGTTATAAAATCTGCAGTACCTTTTTATAGTCAGCCAGTATCTCTTTAGCAGCTGCTGGTATGGAAGTCAGGCCTTTGCAATACTGGCATTTGTACTATGTGCTGTTGCTAAAATCTGGGAATGAGCTGTTCTTGTATTACTGAATGAGGCTAGCTCAATGTGGCACAGTCATTTGGAGAATATAAAGTGCAAATACATCACTGCTTTACTTGGGTTGCATTCTGAAAATGTTTAAGGGCACACTGCTGCTTGTCTTCTTTAGGGAAAAAGATTAGTCCTGGTTTAGTGTCCAGATTGACAATGGATGCCTGAGATTCACAAAATGCAATAAAGTATCTTTGGTACTGATATCTTTACTAATTTGGGTTGTAATTCCTTTAGAATGGAATAGAGGAAATATGTTGAGGTGACTGTATTTTCAAATTATATCTTTCCTGGGATATCACGGATTTAATATATTGAGTCATTGTGCTGCTACATATTGTAGGCCACAGTATATTCCAATAGATATGGAACTCTTTGTCAATCCACTTTTCTTTTGATAAAGAAAGCAGAGCAATAATTTGTTAGCAAGAAGCGATGGGAATAATTTTAACTCTGTCTGGCAGACACAGGATAGTAATGGAATTAAAATCAAGGTAGTCAACTTATTGACCCATTTCTGCTCTACTCACATATTAAGTTAGGTCTTTTGCAGAGACCTTGTAAATCTAAGCAAATTCTGGTCCTATGTAAAATGGATATTATGATCTACATAGGGACTAAGTGCTGAGTGAACAGAGCATGCACCATGGACACCGCTCAGCAAAACCTGATAGTGCAGATTTGATGCGCTGAAGGACCTCTGCTGCACTGTCTGATACTATGAATAACATGGTCATTGTTTCCCTAAATTCTGCAATCATTTCACCCAGGAACTACTTTTCTGCCAACTGTTTGCCCTAATATTATGACAGCTTAAAGCCACCCACATGCAGTGGGTGTCTATTCAGGACATGTAGTTCTTCAGCATTTTACTGTGGTCGAACCTTCGCTGGACTGGATAGCTGGCCTATGTACTCTGTGGGTTGACTGTTGGATAGTCAAAAATACCATATATACGTTTTAGTTGCTTGGTAGTATAGTGTCTATAAAGTTGTGGTTGGAACAGATTGCAAGACATATGGATGCTTTTGTTTGTAGACTAATATAAAGAGTCTGATAAGCTGTCAGAGGTATTTTAAGATACCTCGCAGCTTGTTAGAAGGAAACAGCTTCTGGAAATACTTGTTCTTCTCAGAAAGTAAGATATATTCTCATGAATATAATAATTTAATCAGTTGGCAATAGGATAATGACTGTATGCACTCTGAACAGCTAGAAGGAAGCAAGATGTTTTTTAAGCAATGAGCCAATGATGCATAATGAGTCCAGGATTTTTGGAAAAAAAAGTCACCATTTTTAAGAGTAGAATAATATCCCCTAAGGACATTTTGGTCAGCTCCAATTTAGTTTATATGTAGTGTTTCTATTCAGTTTTTTTTATTATTTAACTAAAAATAAATAAACAAGTGTATGGTAAGATTGTAACATGTTGTGAAATTTGAATGTAATCTCTTTAACATCATCAGTATAATTGGAATCACAACAGTTTTCCATAAGTATCTGTCCTTGCACGTTGTAAAAGGGACCTGCCAGACTGATCCTCCCGTAATCCACCCACTCATTTTCCAATTTGGTTCCAGTGTTTGACGGGCACTGGGTGCTATTCATTAGTGGTCGTGACCCTTGTTAGGATTGGAGAGTTGTCAGATTGGCCAGCAGCTCTCAGTGGGACTTCCTCCAAGAAATGGACAGAAGTCTCTTGATCAATTGACAGCCCAATGACCATGATATCAGCTTCAGGTTTCCAAGACACACGGGCAGGCTTGACCTACTTTTAAAATAGGGGTTGGGCCCTGCCCTGGCGGGAAATTCAGGACACTGGTGGAATGCATTCTGAAAATAGAACTGGTAGTTGTTGTCTGAGTTTCACCTCACTATCACTCTGAATGCCAACTCAGAAATAAGTCCTACCTGTTGGACGTCAGTGAGCATAATTGACATTGTATCCTTTTTTAAATGAAGTATCAAATATTGTCTGCTCTTATTCCTAAATTAACTTCTATTTTTCATAGATTAATCTCAAGTGCAAAGCTTGTATATACATAACAAAAAAGCAAAGCTTCAATTATTTATCAATGCCACCCAAACCTCTGAGATATCATTCCCAAATTTGATTTATAGCTTTTACTGAGGTGATTGTTCCCAGCTGAGTCAGTCATGGAAATGCTATAACTAACAATAGTGCCCCAGGAAAATGCCAACAAGGATTCCCACAACTGATGACTGTTCCGTGATCCATACTGAAAAGTGCATTTGTATGTGTGTTGTGTGAGGACAGAAGTCATCTCTGTAACAATGGTTATATAATAATCTGCTGGCGTTCAGTTTCTGACGTTAGAGATGAAGAATAGATGAGGCACTGGAGGGGTAGTGTTGCTGCCCATGGAACCATACTTCCACTAAGTGGTTGCCTGCAAGAGAATGAGCAGGCTGGAAGAGGACCTGAAGAAAAGGCAACATTTATCATTTTATACATTTCATTAGCAAAGTCACTGGATGACAAATGCATAAGATTGCAGTACTATTGGAGTTAAAAAGCAGGATATATGGACATTTACTTTAATGGATGTGGCATAGCATGTAAATACAATCAAGCACATTGAAGGTAATTTAACCCCCAAGGATGGATGGGCTGGGAGGGAATGAGAAGTAAAAATTTAAAATATCTCAACCCAAACCCCAACCTCTTCACAGCTGGTTTTAACAGAGATGAATTGGTGGTTGGGGGTGATGCACACTTCTCATTTATTCTCAAAAAGCTAATTGTTGAAATTTTTAATGACTCTCACCCCTACCCTCAAGCCCTGTCACCTGGAGTGCTAACCTTCCCATGTCCAGTTCCCCCTTGTGACTTCTGTTTGCCCTCACTGCCCTTCCTGTGATCAACCAATTCTCACATCTCACCATTCCCCATAGTCTCCTCCTTACTTGCCATTGACTGTTTCCTCACCTCACAACCAAGCAAGCTGTTGACCAGGCTGGCTGCCACGCAGGAAATCTATTTATAAAAATATTTAATTTCAAATAAATTTATTAAAAAGAAATGTTATTTTCAGCATGACTTACAGAAAGCTGGAATTTTTGTTTCCAGTCCTGAAATCCTACTTCCTAGCCCTGCTTTCTTCACTCATTGCCTGCAGTAAATACAATGGCCACTTTGCCTGTATTTTGCTCTGTTTGCGCCTTAGCGCACACTTCAATGCAGAAATGGAATTAAAATTTTCATGACCACTGCCATGCATCCCTCCTCTGTTCACCCCCCCCCCAATCCCAATTCCCCCAGATCAGGGAATTACAATTTTCCTGCTGTCACAAATTGTTGGAAGTCCCTTAAAAAAATTTACACCTAATTTAGTGAAGCAAACCTGGGTAGTTATGCAGAACTTGTAATGATTAATTGGTAGATTTTTACACTAATTTTTGAAATAATTATTAAAATATTTTCTTCAGGTTTGTTTCACCTTCTTTCTACCTTCTGCCCATATGTATATCACAACCTTTAAGTTGTTTTAGGTAAAATAAATTTCAATTGATTTTAATGTTTATGTCTGCTATTTGGAGATGACTGTGGAAATCCTTTAATATTATAGGCTGCTTGAATAGTCTATAAGACACCATTGCTGCTCTATGATATGCCCAGTAAAGGACTTTGCAATCAGTTGCAGTGTCACTGCACAGGGCTGGAGGTGAAATTCTCACTCGAGAAACCATTCAGTTTCTCAGCAAAATTAAACAAAGGTGAGAGAGTACCTTTGCTTCACAGCTGACCACAGACTTTGGATCAGTGTCTCAATAAATGCCAAAAATGTTCTTGATGAAAATACAGAGCTCAAGTAAAAATCTTCACGGTATTATAACATTAGTTACATGTTCAGAGATAGAAATACATAAAACAATTATCAGAGTGTGCATTGAAGCTGCAGTGATTGTTAAAAAGCTTTATTGTATAGAATAGAATTCTAAATTGACCATGTTAAACACTATGATTTTTTTTTCAAATTTGACATTTTACCACAGAAAATCCTTGAGCCCTGACAAATGTATGAGGTGTGCAATGGAATGATAGTATTCAAACTTGTACATATCTATAACTTCAAAGCTGCTTCTAATTTCTAAACAAAACGGTTCATGGAACCCAGGTGCAATGTTATACATTGCTTTTGCATAAATATTCAGTTGCAGCTATAAAGCAAATAATAAGATTCTATATTCTCTATATTTAAGTGGGGCAGCACGGTGGCACAGTGGTTAGTGCTGCTGCCTCACAGTGCAAGGGACAAGGATTCATTTCTGGTCTCGAGTCACTGTGTGGAGTTTTTATGTTCTCCCCATGTCTGTATGGATTTCTTGAGGTGCTCTGGTTTCCTCCCACAGTCCAAAGATGTGCAGATTAGATGCATTGGCCATGCTCAATTGCCCTTTATCTCCTGGGATATGTAGGTTAGAGGAATTAGTAAATATATGGGGTTATGGGATAGGGCTTGTTGTTAGTGCAAACTCAATGGGCCGAATGGCTTCCTTCTATACTGTAAGGTTTCTATGATTCTAAGTTGTTCTATCAAAAATCCTCAAGATAAAACAGGTTACTGTGGAAAAGTGAGTTAATCTGTTCAGTGTTAGAATTTGTGACAGAAGTTCTGAAGTAACTTTGATACAACTGCAATGTTACATCTTTTTATTTTACTCTTGCACTTTATCATTATGGTTTACTGTATAGATTTGATGAGGTTTTGTTAATTCAGTTGGTAAGGTTTTTCGCTCATACCAATTTTGTTATGAGTTTCTACTCCCAAAAAGAGTTGTTGTGATGGGCTTTTATCTTCATTTAAATGTGTGTTTGGATGAGGTGGTGAGACAAATGAGGGCAAGCAATTACATTAACATTGACAGAGTTCCACCCAGGGGCAGATTTGCCATGAAACACACTGTGTTCTAGCACAGGGATCCAAAGGCAGCAGAGCCTCAAAATATAGGCTCTCTCTTTGATGTATTTCAGTCATTCAGGTGTGGATATGCATTGCAAAGCTGCTCATAATTCAAAAATCTTAGCCAAGTACAGGTGAGAAAATCCCTACAGTGCAGAAGGAGGCCATTTGCACCAACAACAATTCCATCCAGGCCCTATCCGCTTCATCCAATGTATTTATCCTGCTAGTCCCCCTGAGGTAATTTAGCACGGTCAATCCAACTAACCTGAACATCTTTGGACTGTAGGAGGAAACCCACGCAGACAGGGAGAGAAGATATAAATTCCACATAGATAGTAGTCTGAGACCGGAATTGAACCCAGGTGTTGTGAGACAGTAGTGCTAACCACTGTGCAACCTGACCCCAGAGGCTGTGTTTGGTCTAATTTGCTGCAACTCTTGGTTCTGAGCAGGTGCTGTGAAAACATTGACCTGTTCAGAATTATATGTGGCTGAGGATCTTTGCAGTGAGGAATCGGGGAGACACAGCCCATGGTACCTGATGGGAGTTCAATAGCAGTTGGTACCCAGCATTCAGGAGTTTGACTCTGAGAAAGGTTGAGTTGGAGTGGCTGTCGTATGGATGGAGCTGGAAAAGGAGTTATGCACCTGTAACTAGGATTGCATCCATTTCATCTCATCCCCTTCATCCCCTTTTCTCCCTCTTTCACCAACGCCTCCCCCCCACCTGCCCCCCATCACCCAGTCTTTCACCTCTCATCTCCCTTAGGAAAAAGCTGTTTGCTATCTGTGAGTTAGTGTATGTGTGTGGCAGATCCATTTGTATCCAGGAATTGGGCCCACACCTTCAGACTCCGTGTCTAGCACACAGAGAGATGTCACATGGCTTTGTGATGCAGTTGGTAACTGGAAGTGTTCAAGGGGCAGCCACCATCACAGTAAGATGTAGCAAACAGGTACGCACCACCAGTTCACTGGGAGAGAGAAGCACATTCTGAAGGTAAAATTCTCCATCTACACTGAGACAAAACCAAGATAGTCCACTCTAAGCCTGCTTTCTCTCAGAAAGAGAAATGTATTCTGCCTTTTGATTAATGTCCTTTCCTACTTTATATTATCACAAACAGGTTTGAATCAGACAAAAACCTGTATTGTAGAATCCCAGCCGTAGAGCTGCGATCTCTTTAAGCTTCCCAGCCTAATTAATGTTTTACAAGGATCAAGACTTGGGTCATATAGAACAAAATTCTCTAGGAATATAGCGGTTTCTTTGGACTGCCAAAGTTTTGTCAATTGCTTCATTTGAAACATCACAACACCTAAAAACAGTAATGTATATTATGAAACAGTGATAATTGGTCAATAATTAGGGTCTTTAACATTAATACATAATATGGCAGGGAAAAGATAGTTGAAGGTGAAGGCAGAAATTTCTTTCTGACTCAACATGTTGGAAAGTAGCTGTATCCCTGACATGATATCCAATTTACATATGGAAGCCATAGAATTTCACTGCACAGTAAGAAGTTACTCTGGCAAGCATCAAAACTGCATAGCTCTCAGAATTATCCATCTTGTCTTATTTCTCATATTTCTTTCTTTTTTTAAAAATAATTCAGATATGAAACGTGTGATAGATTCTATTTCAGCTACTGTTTTTGATAGAAACATTCCATGTCCTAACAACCCCTCAATTCAGATCAATAGTCATTGTGTCATCAGAGTTCAGTTGGTTGAAAAAATTATTATTGCAGACAATTTGGTATGTACTTTAAGAATGGGCTTAATTTTCAGGTAAAAAGAAAGGTTTTAGAAATGGAGACTAGGGTGTGCTGATTGATGGAAATAAGTTATAGAGAAAAAAAATAATTTATGGATGTTGTAAATATGTTGTTTCCGTAAATAGGCGAGTATGTGCTAAGCAGAAATATAAATGCTTTGATGGAAGTATGTGGGGAAAATAACCTCAAAAATGAACATTTCACAAAGTATAAAACAATGGGAAGATTGCATGTATAGCTATCAGATATAGATGAACTTAACTAATAATTCTTCAGATCTAGACTACTTTGAATTGATTGGAGAAAGAACTTGATACATGAATGTTTGCACTCATGCCAAGTGACATTTGTTGATATCTATATAGGAACAAGAGGAGGTCATTCAGCCCATTGAGCTAGTTATGCCATTATGGCAGATCTGCATTATAACTATTTACCCAGATTTGTTTCATAATCTTTAAGCGAAGCATGTTTGTAATTTGCTTGAATTACACAATTAAACTGTTGCATAACTAAAGTTTGGGATGATACAGTGGTTAGGACTGTTGCCTCACTGTGCCAGGGATGCGGTTTGATTCCCAGCTTGGGTCACTGTCTGTGACGTGTCTGCATGGTTTTCTCCAAGTGATCTGGTTTCCTTCCATAGCCTGAAAGAAAGGTGCATTGGCCATGCTAAATTCTCCCTCAGTGTACTTGAACAGGCACTGGAGTGTGGCAACCAGAGGATTTTCACGATGACTTTGTTGCAGTATTAATTAAGCTTACTTGTGACACTAATAAATAAACTTCTTGGAAAAACAAATACTGATTATGTTAAAGACTAATGATTCAGTGAATCCAGGTTTGAAATATGCCAGCCAGCACTAATACCTTTCACTGAAAAAGAATAGTTTTACTGATGTTTGGGGACACAAATGATTAGTACATTGGGAAACAATGTAATAGAAGATTGAAAAATTAGGACATAGAACATTACAGTGCAGTACAGGCCCTTTGACCCTCGATGTTGCGCTGACCAGTCGAATGAATCTAATGAACCTCTAACCTAAACTACTCCAATATTATCCATATGCCTATTCAATGATCATTTGAATGCCCTTAAAGTTGGCAAGTCTACAAGTGCTGCAGGCAGGGCATTCCACACCCTTACTACCCTCTGAGTAAAGAACCTAGCTCTGATATCCATCCTATATTTATCACCTCTCAATTTAAAGCTATGTCCCCTCGAGTTAGCCATCACCGTCCAAAAAGGTTCTCACTGTCCACCCTATCTAATCCTCTGATCATCTTGTATGTCTCATTAAGGTCACCTTTTAATCTTCTTCCGTCTAACTAAAACAATCTCAAGTCCCTCAGCCTTTTCTCATAAGACTTTCCCACCATAGCAGGCAACATCCTGGTAAACCTCCTGTGCATCCTTTCTGATGCTTCCACATCTTTCTTATAATGCAGCAACCAGAAACGTACGCAATACTTCAAGTGCAGCCACACCAGTTTTATACAGCTGCAATATGATCTCACGGCTCCAAAATTCAATCCTCTACCAATAAAAGCTAACACACCGTACACCTTCTTAACAACCTTATCAACCTGGGTGCCAACTTTTAGGGATCTGTGCACACGTACATCGAGATCTGTCTGCTCATCCACACCACCTAGAGTCCTTCCATTAGCCCAATACTCTGTAATCCTGTTACTCCTTCCAAAGTGAATTATCTCACACTTTTCCACCCACATTAAACTCCATTTGCAACCTCTCAGCCCAGCTCTGCAGCTTATCTATGTCCAGTATATATGGCCAACATATATGGCTATGTCCAACAATTACATGGGCAACACAGTTTTTTAGAGCCCCTGCATCTCCCACTATACCACTGATGAGGAGGGTGGGAGAGGGAGAGAGAGTGGGTGCTAGGGTGTGGGAAGAGAGAGAATGAGTGCGCAAGGACAGAATGGGTGCACAGAGTGGAGGAGGCAAGAGAGGATGAGTGCACAAAATGGAAAAGGAAAGAGAGAATGGTGCACAGAGTGGGGTGGGTGGGTGGAAAGAGTGGGGCACAGGAATGGGAGAAGAGAGAGTGGGAGTGCAGGGAAAGAAGAGAAAATGAAGCTGAGAACAGGACCTCACTAATTGTAAATCCACTGCTGGTTCCAGCAGATAACTATTTGCATTTGTTCTGTGAATTGGTGTTCCATAAGCACTGCATGTGGGATAAACGTATTCATGTTAACTGTTTTCGTGCTCAAATGTATTTTTTTAATGGTTTTCATTATCAAAGTATAGTGCTATAATGCAGGACACAAAGGATTAATTTTTGCTGACCATACTCATTGCATGCACTGAATATTTAAGCAAAAGATTAATGTTTCAAATTCATATTTTTAGAAGTCAACTTACACTACATTCACCCAAAGGGATCAATGTTAGTAGCTCCTATATAATTTAAAAAGCGTGGAGTTTGTGGACTCAAAATCTACTCCAGCGTAGTAGAGCAATTCATTGCTTAACATCATTTCACTTAACATTGCATCATGTTGCATATTAATGAAGTAGTGTCAGTATATCTGTTTAATACTGTCAGTTTCACTCAAGTTGTTTGCCACAGATTTCCTCTTCTATGGCCTGCCTATCTACATATAAATTCGTTCCTGTAGCTCTTCTGCTTTTGACGTCTCAGACCTTCTTCCCCCTGTGTCACCTTGCCTCCTCACATTGTTCTCTGACTTGCCTCTCCCCAATGATGTTGTTCTTGGACTGTGTCCAACCCCCTGATGTTGCTGTCCAACCTACCTCAAAATCTCCTTTATTTTCTGCTAGCACGAAGCTCCTCGCTTGCTCTCTGGCTTGCTTCCTTTCCTGGCTTCCCAGCCCCTGACTCCCACCCTCTGTCTTAATAAAGTCCATTTTCAGCTGCTTTGCCTTGGTTTTACTGCATGCTCCACTTCTGGCTCCCATTCTAATCTGAAAACTCTGGGCTCCATTTGATGGCACAGGTTATTCGGTGTAGGTTGTCAGTTCCAGCATTCCAGCAGCTTCATGCATTGACCAACTACTGCCACTAGATGGAGCCTGTTCAATCTAAAATTACTGGACTAAAGGGAGTGCAATTTTTTAAAATTATATTGCGTATTGTATTTCTTTTATATTTATTGAATTATTTTATATTTTAGTTATTTCAGCTAGGACTACATAGCACTGCATGTGTATGGTACAGTATTTCAACTTGTGCAAGATGTCAAATGTCTGAAGGTACCTAACTATGGCTTTAACATTGATTTCTATGGAAATCCACGATTCACTTAAAGTCATTTCATTTAAGATCACTATTTTCAGCACAGCCATAACTTTAAGTGAGGACTCCTTATTGAGGAGGTGCTGAACTGTTACAGCTGCCATCTTTTGGATGGAACATTGATCTGAAGCCTTATCTGTCCTTTCAGAGGATTAGAAAAGATTCCATGCTCCTATTTTGAAGAAGAACAGAAAAGTTCTCTATTTATTCTCTGAGGTCTTATAAGCAGGTGGAGAGTGAGTTGGGCATTAGTTAATTTTTTATAATTTTATCTGCTGGAATTGAAGGATTATGAGGGCAGGCAAAAATGTGGAGTAAAAGGCACAATCATTTCAACCATGATTAGTCAGATTCTACTGAATGCAAGGCAGGTTTAGTGGGCCAAATGGCCTATTCTTATTTCTTTTAATCTTGTCAATGTGGAATTTTCTGATTGCGATAACAGCCAATGAACAGAATGGAAGGATCTGATTATATGTTGCTGCCTAAAATTTTTCAGAAATATCAGGTGTACTGTTTTTTTCACTCGAGTACAATGATTGAACCACAAAATTTCTTTTAGGCATTGCAAGTGCCCTCTTGGCATTGTGGTAATGTATGTGGCCGCAAAGCTTCTGAATTCAAGCCCAAATCCAGCACTTAACCATTCTCATTTCAGTCATGGGGAGATTGTTTTGGAAGGGCCTTGTGATTTGGAAGAGAAGATCTAAATATTATTTGTGGGGTACAGTGCAGCATTCCAACTCCATGACAAAAGTAAAATAAAGTTTTTTTTAAAAAATCACCTCTTTTGGCCTCTTCAGGTCCCATTAGTTTAACCTGGTGGAAAAACACAACTACATCCTCACTCAGTCTACTGATTAAAATAGTAGCCAGGTCCTGAAAAGACCATCTGAGTCCAATCTGGACAGTTAAAGAAGCGATCCCATTGGTTTTATTTTCTCACACCTGCCACCCGGTCAGAAGAGCAGGCTAAAATTGAAGGAAGTGATTGAGATGTTGTCTGGCAAATCACCTCACTGCATGCATGCAGGTGGATAGGGTTAAAATTGTCCCTGTATCCCCAACACAATATTGAACTGTGTTATTATCTGAAAGTTTGGCATCCTCAGAATGGAATAGAACAAATCTATGTCATGTACAGATTTCATGTTGGGGGTGGGGTGGGGTTGGGGAGGGGAACCTAACCACTAGTTGCACTTGAAGATTGTCAGTTTTATTCACCTATCTGTTTGTTCTTCAATGCCATAAAGCATAAAGGTATCACAGCATTCACACAATATAAATATTCTTTTTTTCTCCAGAAAATAGTAAAAGGATATTTGTTTCCCTCCCCACAACTGGATGTCCATTTCACCTCCCTTCCTGATCCTTGTATGTGTGATTCTGCCGTTAAATTCAGCAGGAACAGAAAAAGCACTGTTTCTTTCCTGCCTCTCAGCCCGTTACAAGGGCCGGAGAATCTCAAACCATTCTACCACTTTGTAGTGAGTGCACTGGAGCTGGAACTAACTGCTCAATTACACCATCTTATGTTAGGCATGCTCTTGAAATATTTGTGAAAAGCTTGTTTCTAATTACTGAAGCTTCCAAACTATTCATAATGCATATTGAAAATGTGTAGAAAGTGGACAGCATCGCAATTGCTCCAATAATTTGAATGAAGGCCAGTATTGTGCAGCTGATTGTCTTCAGTCAACTTCACCATTGTATCAATACTGACTGCATGTCTGAAAGTATAACCACACTAAACTTAACATAGATAAATCAAGCCAAAAGGTGTCATTCAATTCTCATCCCTTTCCCATCCCAAAAAAAGAGAATACCAAAAATCCTGCCTTACCAGAACTCGAATACATAAATTATTTTCTTGGGCACAATGTTACCCAACTGAATAAGAAATAAAACTGTTTCTACATCAGAACATTCCACTTTCTCTCAATATATGGGGAACTCTGATGATTTTGAGAGATTTTTTTTGTTTGAGAAAGTATCTTGTTGCACTTTATTTTTCATGGTCTCCCGTGAACCTGAGCTTAATCCATCTGGAAAGTTCATTTTAGTACAAGTCACCTTTGTAGAAAATAGGTTTTTCAGCGCTGACTGTCACCACCCCCTTTTTTGTGTTATTTTGCTGCATTAGCTATTCTGCTGATTTCCAAACAACACGTGACTTTACTTTGCTTGCAGTCATGGAATGCAGAAAGAGGCCAATTATATTATTTGTAAAAATGCAACAAAAGTCTGCAGATACTCACTGAATAATGAAGTTACTGCAATCCATTATATATCTGCTTCACTGGTACTAATTGCAGGATAATTGCAATAAAACTTCTAATTCATTGAAAATTAGGTCTTTTAAGTTTTACAACTGTAGCCAAACGGGCCAACTAAAATGGTGTTTTGTAAAGCACTCTGGGACAATTGGGCAAGAAACTAAACCTACAGAGTTTAAGTTTAAAGACAGAAACAAATAGACTGTAACCCTGATGAGTGAATACATAGGATATGGGTCATCTCCAGGATGAAAGGGACTTTACAGTCACACTGGCTTCTTTCATCTCCAGAATGAAAGAGACTTTCTGGTTACATTGGGTTGTGTACCAAACATAAGGGCATCATGAACCGTTATTTAGGAGGAAGATATGTGACCTGTGTGCCTCCAACACCTACAGACATGGCCGCTGGAGACACACCAGAGATCGGTGTGGTAGCACCCGATTGGACTCATCTATCAGGGTGATCAAGTCCTGATCGATTGATTGGCAACGGCCAAAAAGGGGCTTGAAACCAAACAGTGTATAAAGGGTGCTGCACATGCAGGAATCTCTCTCTGACCCCACGAATGAGCTACAACAACAGACAGCCACCACACCCGAGAAGGAAGGGAGACCAGAGCCAGAATGTCAGATTAGACCAAAGGACCAGACTACGCAGACGACTACCGAGACTGACGCACAGATAAAGGCCAATGTCTGCTTGGGTATTTGCCAGTCATGCAAAGTTAAGTCAAAGTCTTGTTTTGGATTTGAATTCTAGTATTTTCCTGTAAGATAACTTATTGATGGTCGGGTGGGTGATTATTGATTGTGTGGGTTTAAATAAATATTGGTTGTATGAACAAGATGTCTACTCGTAGTTGTTTGTCCACCATATAAGGTTTAAAACAGAATGTGCAGCAGGCAACACAACAATTACAGCTAGCATGTAAAGGTAGTTGCAGATGAAAGCAGTATTCCTAGATGTGATTTTAGTACTAGGATAATATTAAAATGGAAGGCCGGTTAGCTTAGTTGGCCAGATAGCTGGTTCGTGATTCACAATGATGTCAACAGCATGAGTTCAATTCATGTACCAGCCGAAGTTATTCATGAAGGCTCAGCCCTCTCAATCTTGCCCCTCACCTGAGATGTGGTGATCCTTAGATTAAATTACCACCAGTCAGCTCTCTTCATCAAAGGAGAGAGAGCAGCTTTTGATCACTTGGAATTTTGGTGACTTTACCTTTTTTAAATATTAAAGTACTCTTCAACTTTGTAATGGTCATTGCATTTCACATAGAATAAGTTTATTTGACGGCCAGTGATTATTTTCTGTAGACATCACTGAAAGGTCCCATGGTTAGCAATTACTGAAGAGCATATAAGTCGACTTATGAAACCTTAAACAATTCTTTCGATGCCAGATGTAAAATGTGAGCCACTAGTGTGAGAAACAAACTGATAATTCAAATGAAATCAGTGTGACACATATTATTAAATGAATGAATTCAACAAGGATACTTTAACTGAAATCAAAATGTTTTAAAAACCATCAAATTCATTGGGTGGGATTTTCCAGCCTTCCTGCTTGCGTTTTCCAACAGCAGAGGCAGCCTGCCATAGGCCAGAGGTGGGATCTTCTGGTGTCTACAGGGCTCTCTGTGCACCACAACCTCCGCTGCTGGGGAATACATTGTGTGTGTGTGTGTGTGTGTAGGGGTGGGGGGGGAGGGGGTGGATGGTGGTGGTGCTCATGCTCATCGACAGAATCAGGAGATCCTGCTGGTGGGAAGGTCTGGAAATTTTCGGCCATTGCCTTTGGCATGAATTCATCAGATTCATTCCAAGTCACTTTGGCGATAGTATCATAATAAGATTTAGCACTTCCAGTTCCAGAATCATCCCTCCACAACCAAATATCTTCCTCCCTATCCAGTGAATGAGATATTCTGCATTTTAAGAGCAATCTTATGAGCAATCTTAATCTTCTGCCACAACATGTGGCATTTTCATTCCCTAAAACAGTTACATCAACTAGTTGTTTCTCTGAGACCTTTGCTGGATTCAGGATTTGGTTTCACTTACTTAAGTGTGTATACACATAGTGCATTCCTGGTGACAATATCAATATTATGAAAGTTTTGGAGGCCCCATTTTCATACATCTCCAGATCATGTGAGTGGCTGGTCCCTATTCTCATGAAATATTTGATACATCTTCATCAGACAGATTCCTCCTCCTTCTGTTCTCACACCAGCTTTTTTTTTACTAATACCAGATTTCTGCAACTCAGTTATTTGACAACTTAACCAATGTTATGACTGTTAGCTTCAAGCCAGCTTTGAACTTCATTCTTTTTGTCAGAGGACCCATTTCTGTTTGTCATTTGCCATGTATGGTCTGCTCTGTGTTGGAACATCTTCAACCTCTATGCATTTTCTTCTTTCAATTTTTTCAGTCACGCAATCTTCCTCTGTTTCACCATTTTTTGTCCATCCTTGCACACAGGACATTTGAGTGTCATTTGCAAGTATGAGTATCATATCTAAAGCAACTTACTGTGTAGGCATTAATGAATAAAAAAGCTTTTCGTTTTGCAGAACACAACAATACCAATAAAAGGTAAAAAAACAAGTTATACTGCATGTGAAAAGGATGTTGATTGGTGGGCAAGTGGACTGTGTTAGAGGTATTTGCCACGGCAAATGCACCAGTTGAAGATGTTGAGAATTGAGAGAAATCAAGATTTTAAAAATGGAATTGAGATTTAAAATGTGATTAAAGAAATGGGATAAAGAGGAACCGATAAACATAGTTGTTTGAAGGGGTGGTTTTGAAATGTGAATTAGTGTTTACCTAAGTGACTAAGGGAAAATAATGGTGTACGGAAAAGCTGACTAACGTGGAGAGATAAGGGAAAGCCTGACAGAATAGGTAACATCAAAGTGAAGAAACAGTCCATCTGTGGCAAGGTAACTGGAGAAAAAGATAGAAAAACAGCTACCGTCATAGCCGCAGCCAGCTGCAGAAAGTAGGCTGTCCTGAAACCAAACTGTTATTGAAAGGCTGCTATCAAAATCAGAGCTTGAACAAAGAAGAGTCTCTACACTAAATACTGAAGATGGCTTTCCCAAACCTGTAAAATAACCTCGGGGGGAGTGGTAACTATATTCTCAATTTAGTCCACAGAGTTACTTAATATCGGATGTTGATCGGGAGAAAAGGGACAGAGTTCAGGAAATGTCAGTAGTTGGGAACAAAGGATAACTTCTTGAGATATTGCAGGCATATAGCCATTAATTCAGTGTACTGTTGTCATATGTTTTTTCTGAAGTTAATAAATATTCTTTATTAATTGAGTCACAAAACCGGACTATTCCTCCCTGGTTTGCATATCATTCTCGCATTATACCAAATAGAAAACATTCACCAGTGTTCCAATTACTCTTCAGGGCTTTGGAGCATCCTCACATTTGACAGCAGGGGGGGTTCTTAACTACAGAAATTGACAGATTACGGCCAGTGTTTGAAATTTAAACCAAGCAGCTTAACCCTGATTTGATAAGGCATTGCCCTGGGGAATAATCAGCAAATGGCTGTCACTTGTTTTGTTTACTGAAACAGGGGCAATGTGTATACCTGTTCTTTCCATCTGCTAAAAACAGGGCTATATGTATTAATATACCTAGTTTCCAATACTGCAAAAACACCACACTGCAAGTCCCAGTTGACAATCTTAATTACATTATAAACATAATTCTTAGCATACTGAGGATTATTCAGCAAATGTTCAATTGCAGAATTATACCCAATGATGGACGCTGTGGGCAGGGTTTTTCGGCTGCTGCTGCCATCTGCAACTCCAGTGGTGAAGGCTGTAAACAACAGGAAACCCCATTTACAGTGGGAGGATCGGAAGGTATGGTACTTGCCAATGATGGGCCACCTCTGCTGCCACAAAACAAAGTGCAGAAAATCTTGCCCTGTGTTTTGAGTTTTGCAAGTTTGGACTGGCTGTGCACAGTCTGTACCTTGCCCATTGCGAACTGCAGCTGGAACATATTGTTTGATGCAATCCGCTACCAGTAAATGGGATATATGGTCTATATACCTAGCATCACTGATATTGTTTTCCCATTGTTCTGATGTTCTTGTGAAATGTCCTGATGAGTGCAAGATAAAAAGCTTTGACGTGTTTTTTTTCAGCAATATTCAAAATTCGATCAAAAGAAAACATGGGTTAAAGTGGGATTTCAAAAAACCTAAAAAGAAAATGAGTTGACGTCAAGTCTTATAGAAACTTGAGGGCCAACTGATATAGGCTATATATATTGCATAAGGGTTAACTGTTTCAATGAAATGGGTTTGAGAGCATTAATAGTTTTTTGAGTTCATATCCAGGTTAAATGTTTTGAAGACTGTATTCTGAGCTCCTGGTGGAACAAATTGACAGCTTGTGTGTGAATGGCTGTTTACTGATTTTCTTCAGGCAGAAGCTTGTATCTATTTCTAACTGAGTTGGAGATCGCCTCTTACAAAAGGTTAGATACTGCACAGTATTATCAGGATCATTGAGATTGCTTGGACTGGTTAAGACCACATCAGTAGCAGATATGTCAAAGATGAATTTCTCAAATTCTTTTCCTCTGAATTTGCCTTAGTTTCTGTCTGGTTTTACATTTCTCCCAGAAGATCACATGATTAGGGGTGAAGTGGAGGGTGCATATATTGTGATATATAAGGTTTCACAATTCTGTGAGATAGATTAGCTTGACCTGGCTGGTCGTTTCCTGTTATTATTCATATGTTTGTATGCCCAAGTAAACTTTAAAGAAATGCTTTTAAGGTAGAAGCCTTTTTAAAATCTGAGTTCCCAGTTGATGATATTATGCTCTTGTTGTCAATATTATGCTCGTTATTTTCAAACCTGGGGCGCAGATACCTGGCAACCAACTCTCACAATTTTTAAATTCTGCAGTGAGTGGCATGGTGGCACTGGTGCCTCACAATGTTAGGGACCCAGTTTCAATTCCAGCCTTGGGTAATTATCTGTGTGGAGTAGTTTGCACATCTCTCCATTACTGCGTTAGTTTCCTCTGGGTGCTCTCATTCCCTCCCACAGTCCAAAGATGTGATGGTTAGGTGGATTGGCAATGCTAAATTGCCTCTTATTGTCCCAAGATGTGTAGGTAAGGTGGATTACAAGAATTAGGCAGGCAAGTCGGGTGTGTGGACTTGGGTAAGATGCTGAGTTAGTACAGACTTGATGGGCTGAATTGCTGCCTCTTGTATTGTAGGGATTCTATGAATACAAGAAAATAAAATGAGTGGAGAAACATTGGAACAAATGTTCCCTAGTTCACTAATTTTAATGATAGTTGCTGCGAATAATTAGTGTAAAATAATAATGGATTATTCATTTGTCTTTAATGCTGAAACTGCTGTTATCCACAAATAGTCAGGAAAGTTAGTGAAATTGAAGTATTTGCTGGTTAAGGCCTTGTTAAAGGCCAGGCATAAATAATTCATGCAAATCGTGTAGGCAGGGCAGAGAGATGAGGGCAGTTATTAAAAATTGAACTCCATTAGTGAGTTCAAAAAACAGGAGACTACCAGCACAGCAGTGAAAAAAGATTAAATGCTTCAAACTCCCAAATTAAATACAGCTCATGCAGAAGTGGTAAAAGATAATACCTGAAGAGATGGAGACAATCGGAGCTGCAGCTCCAGAAATTTTATTTACTTTTTTCAACGAGTATCAATATTCAGAATAATGCTATACTGTAAATTGTTTTGATTATTGCAATCATAGAACATAGAACATAGAACAATACAGCACAGAACAGGCCCTTCGGCCTTCGATGTTGTGCCGACCAAAATAAAAAGCAATGCCCCTCCAAACTAAACCATTCCCTTCTCTTCCATATACTTATCAATTAACCTCTTAAACGCCACCAAACTTGGCGCATCTACAACAGCTGCAGGCAGGGCATTCCACTCCCTAATCACTCTTTGAGTAAAGAACCTACCTCTGATATCCGTCCTATAACTCATACCCCTTAATTTAAAGCTGTGTCCCCTCGTGCTAGCTTTCTCCATCCTAGGAAAAAGGCTATCACTGTCCACCCTATCTAAACCTCTAATCATCTTATATGCTTCAATAAGATCCCCTCTTAGCCGCCTCCTTTCTAACGAAAACAACCTCAAATCCTTCAACCTCTCTTCATAGGACCTGCCCTCCATACCAGGCAACATCCTGGTAAACCTCCTCTGTACCCTCTCCAATGCCTCCACATCTTTCTTATAATGTGGGGACCAGAACTGCACACAATACTCCAAGTGCGGCCGCACTAGAGTTTTGTACAGTTGCAACATGATGCTGCGGCTCCTAAATTCAATCCCCCTACCAATAAAAGCTAAGACTCCATATGCCTTCTTAACAACTTTATCCACTTGACTGCCTACTTTCAGGGATCTATTGACACATACACCAAGATCCTTCTGTTCCTCAACACTATTAAGAGCCCTACCATTAGCCCTATACTCTACACATTTATTGTTCCTGCCAAAGTGCATTACCTCACACTTTTCCACAATCCCACCAATAAGAACTAGACATTCATAGAGTAATACTTTGCACGGCAGCATTTAAGTTGTGAGACTTGGTGAATGCTTACTGTAGATATTGTTTGTGAGGGACATCATTAAATGAAATGAAAATGAGGATTTAAAGATCAGAAAACAAGGAAACTTAAGCATCACAGTGGATGATAATTGAGATATTTGTAGGTGGTCGAGCACAGATATATTATGTGACAGCTTAATTCTTCTTCCCTTGCTTCTATCTCTATGTTCACTTCTTTGGGCAGGAATCTTCCCTCAGTTCAATGGATTCTTTCACCCGCCCTCTACCTAGACTCCACTCTCTGGCCCTCGACCTGCTCTTGATCATTTCATTGAGAACTGTTGGCATGGTCTTGTTCACCTCAATTTCTCTCCAACCTGTCTCCTTCAGAACTGGCTGAACTCTGGTCTCTCAAGTCCTACCCTGACTTGGTCATCAAACCTGCTAACAACGGTGTTGCTGTTGTTATCCAGTGACCTGACCTTTACCTCATAGAGGCTGAGCGTCAATCTCAGACACATCCTTCTATCTGTCACTTGACCATGACTCCATCAGAAAACATCAAGTTATAGTTTCCAGGACTGTCTCTGACCTCAAAAAAGATTTTCTCTCTCTATCTCTCTCTATCTCTTCCCCCGCTCCCTCCCACAGCTTTCAACCTCATAGTCTCCCAACCCAGCACAGCCTTCTTCAACCTTCTTCCCAAAATCCTCAAATAGGAAAGCTCAGCTAGACCCATTTGGCAAGATTTTATGGCCTTGTTCAGGCAAGATGTAAAATCCTGCCAGAGGCCAATGGAGATTTCTGTTCTGGGAGCCTTGTCAGCTCAGATTCCAGGATGGACGAAGTGGTAGGGTTTCAGCCTTTGTATCAGCCTGTACCTGCCTCACTGGATTTGAATCTTCCTACCTTGACACCAGCCTCACTTCTCTTGTCCACTCCCTTTCCATGTACATTTGTGATTCCACCAATGCCCTACATCAGATCAACAATTTTCAGTTTCTCAGCCTGAACCACCTTCTTCTTGTCACAATAATGTCCAATTCCACTATACCTCCATCTCTCCCGGGGGGGGGTCTGAGGACTGTCCACTTTTTCCTCAAGCAAAGGCTCGAACAGTCTCCATCCACCACCACTCTCCGCTGCTGAGCTGAACTTGTCCTGACACTGAATAATTTCTCCTTTGATTTATCTAATTTTCTGCAAATAAGAAGTGTGACTATGGATACTCACATGGTTCCCAGTTAAGCCTGGCTTTTGCGAGTATGTGGTTCATTCTTGTTCCAGTCTTACTCAGAATCTTCCATCAACTCTTCCTCTGTCACATCAATGACTGTATTGCTACCACTTCATGGTCCTGTATGGACCTTGAAATATTTATCAATTTTGCTTCCAATTTCTACCCTTCTCTGCTTCATGTGATCTATTTTCAACATTTTCTTTCCCTTCCTTGACTGCTCTATCTCCATTTCTGATGATAGACTGACCACTAATATTCACTACAAACCCACCGGTTTCCATAGCTGCCTCAACTGCAGCTCCTCACATCCTGCCCCCTGTAAAGACTCCATTCCGTTCCATTCTTACAGTTTTTCCATCCCCACTACATCTGTTCCAAGGATGCCACTTTCAAAAACAGCGCTTTGGACATGTCGGTCGTTTTCCTCAACTAAGGATTCTCCCCCTGCTGTGGTTGATGGAGCACTCAGCTATGTCCAATCCATCTCCCGTACCTCTGCCCTTATCGCTTTCCCTCCCTCCCAGAACCATGACAGGATCCTTGTCTTCAGTTTTCACCTCAGCAATCTCCATATTCAATGGATCATCCTTCACACCTGTCCTTTTACCTCCACCCTCCTCACTGTCCAAGGCCCAAACACTCCTTTCAGTTGAAGCAGTCTTTCACTTGCACCTGCTTCAACTTGGTCTGCAGTATTCACTGCTCCCATGGTGGTCATCTCTATATTGGGGAAAGTGACCACTCTGCAGATCATCTTTGTTCCATTCACAAGAATGACTCACCTTCTGGTTGCGTGGCATTTCAACTCAGCATCTTATTCTAATGCCCATATGTCTATTCTTGCTGGGATGCTGAATGCAAACAGAGATTACAACACAGCCTTCAGGATCAACATTGAACTCAGCAGCTTTAGACAATTACCACCCCCTCCATCTTGGAATGTAATGTGCCTCCACCTGCACCAAATTTCTCCATAATTCATATTACTTCCTAAGACCACGTTTTTTTGTAATTTTTGGATTGCTTACCTGTTGTAAAGGCATAAAGGCTATATAGTTTCCAAACCATCCATTAAACTAGATAAACATTTTTAATAGCAATAGATATAAGCTTTAGGAAGAATCTGTAAAAGTATGACGACAGTGAAACTTCAATGCAATTTTGAAATCAGTTTAATTTAGATTTTAATACTGTAAGAAAACTTTTGCATATATGTGCAAAAAGTGCAGGGATTGCAGATGAATTTATCACTTGTTTTGCATTCCCTTGATTATTCAGATTGAATGATCTTATGTTTTAAAATGATAAAAGAATGCAATAGAATAGATTCAGACAGTGCAAATTTGTATCTGTAACACCCATTTTCTGGATGCTATAAGTGACCTTAGATGTTGAAAATGGTGTCTCTGATGCACTCACATTTTCTGATTTAAGTTGTGCTGAATGCCAGTTGGTGAAGGTGTTAAGTGCAGACAGTGCACTTTAGCTAGATGTGTGCCGAGTAGGCATACTGATTTGATGCCAGCAGTGCCATTTTGGAGCTCACTGCTCCTTAATCACATGTGGCTCAACTTGTGTTCAGAACCACTTAGAGACATCATCAAATCGTTTCAGGTTAGTTGCTGATTAATTTTCCTTGGCAGTGGCGACAATTATACATAAGTCTGATGCTTTCCAGAATTTTTTAGATTTCCAAAAGTCTTGCAGGGAGTGAAATTAAAACAGATAATCTGGGAAATACTCAGTAGGTCAAGCAGCTTCAAGGCAGATTAAAAAAACAATGTTTCAGACCAATGACCTTTTGTGGCAGGTGCTGAGGTAATTAGTCCTAACTTAATGAATTCTGCACAAACTAGTTACTTCTTGACCTAGGTGCAGTAACAGACATTCCACTTGGAAGACCACAGAGTAGGACCAGCTGCTGGAAGAGAGGAGGGCTGCTAGCTAAGGCAATATCCTGTTTTCCATCTACCCTTGTTTTCCAGGGTTTGTCCTGGAGTAAGAATCCAGAGTTGTTGGCAGCTTCCATCCCAAACTCTAGAGGCACCTTCAGGCATTGTTGAGATGATTACTGACTTCTGCACCCCATGGTATTCCAGAAATTTTCTGGACCAGTCTGTGTTCCCACAAGAATGAATCTATTCTATTGCATTCTTTTATCTGCACCCCATTCATGAGATGCAAATCAACTTGACGCCAGTCTTCAGTGGGTTTCCCAATCCACCATGGCAGAAGATCCCACGGGAAGTTCCCTCTGGAGTGAAACCGATTTTTGGACTCCTGCTCGTCCCACTCGCCATTGACCTACTGGCAGAGCCATGCGAGTGTTCTGTCCATATTAATTGGCAAGCAGGATGTAGGTGTGAGCATTGAAAGCAACAGACACAAAATAATCCCACATCACAATTCTTGCACCCATTTTTGCTTCAACTATACCAACTTTAGTGCTCAACATTATAACACAGGCTTTTTAAAAAAGTACTTAATGGTGAAGTGCCTTGCGCTGCGGTGAAAGATGTGGATGAGAATTCTTTCTGATGTTGTTGGTACACCATGGCTGTCCATTTCATTCATTCTTACTAATAGGTTTACATAACTGGCAAATTTTATGCGACCTCATTTCCTCTGATGGGAGAATGGAGAAGAGGGCATAATTTTAAATTCAAGGTGGCCATTTAGAAGGGTAAATTAGGAAGCACTTTTTCCTGATATTAACCTGAAATTCATTCCCTCAAAAGACTTGAATACTGAAACAATAGGCTTTCAAGATTGAGATTGATATTTGTTAGCTAAAGTCTCAAGGAGTTTGGGGCTAAGACAGGTAAATGGAGAAGTAATATAGATAATTCTTGATCCAACTGAATGCTACATTGTTCTCAATAAGCTGAATGACCTATTCATGTTTCTATGATCCTAAGGTCTTGTTTGGAAGAAACACTAGTAGAGTGAGAATATGAAGATACTGTCTACGGAAATATAACTCTACTTTCATTAGGTATTAAGTCTGATGCTGCTTTCCTTTAATGGAATACTTTAAAAGGGAATACCAAAGTCTTCTACAGGCATAAAAATAGTAAGAGAATGGTAAAAGGAGGAATAGGGCTGGTGTAGGACCAAAAAGGGGTTTATACATGGAGACAGTGGACATTGCTGAAGCATTAAATAAATACTTTGCATCTGTCTTTACCAAGGAATAAAATAATTTGCAGGCCATGGTGAAAAAGGTGTTAATTTAAACACTAGAAGGATTTAAAATCAATAAAGAAGAGGTATTGTATATGATGTCTGTACTGATAAAGCATCAGGACAGGATGAGATGCATCCAAGAATGTTAGAATGAAAACTGAAGAGGCACTGGCCATAATTTTCTTGTCTTCCTTAGGCTCAGTGTTGGTGGGAGAGTGCTGGCGATTTGCAAATATTACATTTTTGTTTGAAAAAGGATGTAAAGATAAGCCTAGGAACTATGGGCCAGTCTACTTTAGTGGCAGGGAAATTTGTAATAAATAATAATCTGGGACAAAAATAATATATGGACAAATGTGAGTTAATTAAGGAAAGACAGCATGAATTGCTTAAGGGAAACTTACGTTTAACTAACTTTCCAGAGTTTATTGTAGAGGGCTGATGAAGGTAATGCTGTTGATGCAGTATACATAGACTTCCAGCAGAGGCATTTGGTATAGTCCCGCACAGACCAGAGAGCAGAGTCATGTTGGAACCTTTCCCCCAAACCCACAGAACTCCCCAACCTACCCCACCACCTCTTCCTCTCCCCCCCCTCCCCACACATACACACACACACAGGCATAACTCTATCTGCCCCCAACCATCTTCTCTCTCTCCTCCTCCCACACGCCCCCATCACTCCCAAGCTGGAGACAACTCCTTCCCGAGGCCTAATCTGAAATTACATCACCACTCCAACCTCTCCAATGCCTGACCCATCTCTGATAGATATGAAATACTCCATGATACTATTCCTGAAGCAGGTAAGTTCTCCTGATGTACTGGCCAATATCTCTACCTCAGCCAGCAGCAATTAACACAGGTTATCTGATCATTTATTTTCAAGCTGTTCTTAGGACCTCACTTGTGTTAATTGGCTACTTAATTTCTCAACATTATAACAGAAACTGCACTTATTTTTTAAAATAAGATGCTTCATTGATGATTAAGTGCCTTGCAGTGTTCATGGAATTATACAGTGCAGAAAGAGGCCATTCGGCCCATCAAGTCTGCACCAACCACAATCCCATCCAGGCCCTATCCCCACATGTTTATCTACTAATGCCTCTAGCCGATGCATCCTGGGACACTAAGGGGCAGTTTAGAATGGCCAATCAGCCTAGCCCACACATCTTTGGACTGTGGGAGGAAACCGGAGCACCCAGAGGAAACCCACACAGACGTAAGGAGAATGTACAAATTCCACACAGACAGTGACCCAAGCCGGGAATCGAACCCAGATCCCTGGAGCTGTGAAACAGCAGTGCTAACCATTGTGCTACCATGCCGCCCCTGTTGTGAAAGACATGTAAATGAAAATTCATTCCGTTGTTACTGGTATACTATGGTTGTCCATTTCCACCATTCCTCAGTAATAGTTTGCACAACTGGCAGATTTAATGTGATTTGATTTGCACCAATTTAGCTTTCTGAATTCCCCGTCATATGAAATAAAGTGACAAAAAAATTGCAGCCATCTTGATCACACTTTTCAGATTGGAACCTGCAGCAGGAATCAAAGAGATCTTGGAAAATCTATACTTGTATGAAATCCTCATTTAACAAATGCACATTTTTTCCATTTGATCAGTGGATCATAATTAATGCCAAAAAATGGGTTTTTAACCTGTTTGTCAACTAAAAGGGAAATATGATGCGTTTATTTCCACCCACAGCTTCAGGAACAGTACTGGCTTTGTGATTCCAACCAGGAAGGTAGCCACTTCTGAAAATATTGAAATAAAAGATGTTTTCCTGAAATGTCTTGAGGATGAACCCACTATATTTTAAGCCTTGATTCTGCTGTATCCCCTTGGTTCAGTCTTGCTGCTTTTGAAGGAACAACAAAGATCTTTGAAGTTGAGAAATGGCGATCCCAAAATTAACTCCAGTTTTTTTTTTGCTGCCATGTGTTGTACAAAAGCTTATCAAACGTTTCTGTAAGATTATTAACAATTGTTTTATCCTACTGATGTATCAAGTGGCACTGTTGCCAACTGCACTCAGTAAGCTATTTTTTCTGTTTTTTTTTACCTCTTCTAGTTCACGTAGCATTTTTTCTTCTAAGCTTGCTCACTAATAAGTTAGCAGGACAGCTTGCACAGCTGGGATATGCACATGCTTGTCACAGGTGAGATTTATCAGGCCTTAACAGAAATCCCAATTAAAAGACTGAACTTTAACTTGTGCGGCGGTCAGATGGCAACATGTGCTGTACATGCAGGGTACTGGTGGTTCAGGACTCAGTAGCTGTGTGGCTGATAACATTATTGACTTAATTTTTTTGTGCACAGCTATATTGCTTTAGGAAAATGTATTGTTATTGAAAAATATACAAAGGCATAATAATATAGATACCAATAGTACGTCTTCAAAACATGTTTAAATATTTTTTGCATTCCAGGACCTCAACTCAAATGTAGTATAAAGTTCCTTTAAGGATATCCAAAATATTTGAAAAAAATGACATCACATATTCTGTATAAATTGTAGATAAAATTAGAAGAAAAGCTCTCGGCAAAATTTGACTTGGCTGTTGCTATTATAGCAAAGAAAAACATCAAGATTTTACAGACATACAACTCTCATAGGATTAGTTTTCTGACATTTTAGGTCCATTACCCTGACAATAACAAAATACAAAAGATGGAGTAACTCTGCGAGCTAAGTATTTGGAAATTCACCTTATGTGTAAATAATGCAAACCTGATGGAAATATAATGAAAAGAGAAGACTTGATGAAGAACCTTGAACACTTAGATTGTCCAATGAGTGGAAAGTACCTCACCTACCTGTCACTGATATATCCCGATTCCTGCCCCAAATCCCAAGATTATTCTGGAGGATAAAGATAACTGCAGTCTCTATTCTTCCCTTCCCCACTTTCAATTCAGTTAAAACATTGTGTGAGAAGTTCATGGATCTGTTTTCGTTTTGAAGATCAAAACTCTCCATTTGCTCTCCATTTGGCTGTCTAAGCCTCTTTTTTGCTCCCTGCCTGATGATTCTGTTCCTCTTAACTATCACACTTCTGCAATGATTTTGTATCACTTTTGCACTTTCTCCCCATTCCCAGTCCTCACCAGCTGATGGCCTCCATGAAACCCAACTGCTGCAAGATTGATCCTTTACTTGCCCAATTTCTCAGCACACAAATACTTGTTCTCAGCCCAACGCTCATGAACAGGGTACTGGCGGTTCAGGACTCAGTAGCTGTGTGGCTGATAACATTATTGACTTAATTTTTTTGTGCACAGCTATATTGCTTTAGGAAAATGTATGGTTATTGAAAAATATACAAAGGCATAATAATATAGATGTCAACAGTACGTCTTCAAAACATGTTTAAATATTTTTTGCATTCCAGGACCTCCCTTTATGAACACCCTTTATGGACTTTTTTGTTTGGGATCTAACTCTCAAATTATTAATATCCTCTTTCAAGTAGCACCCTATCTTCAACCTCTTTAGTTCTCTCTCTGATTGTTGAACATGTTATGACCATTCAAATCCATGCTCATTTCTTTCAAAATTCTGGCCTGAATTTTCGTGCATATGGTGAACCTTTGAATTTGCGAACAATCGTGCAATAAAGTTAATTTCCATGATAAAGTTTATTGTTAGTGATGAGAGATGGGCTTCCAATTTTAATTTCTTTCCAACCCTCAACCTTAAACTCCATTTAAGTTCAAAAAGAGCGGAAACCTAGAAATAAATACAAGGCACTTTTTCATTGAAGAATCAGATAATATTGTAAACTGCTGTACTCAATGCCACTGCTATCTTTTTAAATTATATTTATGTTTTATTTAGAACTGGCAGGAGTAGTTCTGTTTAGCCAAAGGTGGTTGTCATAGCACACATCAGCAACCATAATAATACACGCATTCATTCACGGTGTGATAAAATCTTGTGTGTGATTAAAATAGCAGTGTAACCACAGATGCTTCACAAGAAGTTAACCCTGCAATTGATACCAAGAGAAAAACACAGGCAGTGTATAATTTGAGCTTTTACAGATTCTGAAATGTGTTGATTCTTTGTTTAAAGACCCAATTCATACAGGAGAACAGCTCGAATCAGAAAGGCTGAAAGAACAGGTTTACTTGCTGATTGTTTAATAAATTAGATAATATAAAGTGTTACTCTTATTTAAGATAAAAAATATGTAATTTTAAGTTCAGTTAGCCTTGAACAATAGTGGTACAATTTCTTGTTTATCCTCTCGACCAAGCTTCAGCCCTGAACTGATTTAGGAATTACTTAAACAAAAATTGTTGTCTTGACTAAATGAACTGAACCATTCTGAGCCCTCAGGACTCGATTTGTAAAAATTTTGCAAAAGTCAGTTTCTTTCCAGGATATTGTTCTCTTCAAAGAAATTTTCAGTACATTTTTGTCAAAATATTCGCAATTGAATGGGCCCTTATTTTGGTTTATATTTTTATGGGCATGAGAGTTCTATAAGGAAAGTAATATGAATGATATATTAGAATCGTCAAGTTTATTGGATAATAAAAGGCTTCCACAGTGAAAGAAATAACAAAGTTCTAAGCCAAGTCATTTATGACCAGCTACAGCTGATATTGAGAAAGCTCTTGGTATCTTTGATGTATAATACAATTGGATCAAATGGAAAAAGGGATGGATAGGCATGATATTTGTTAATGTTTGAGACAAATTACCCTCTTGTGCTTGGGTGTAAAGAACCACCTAGAAAGAGTGCAAGAACAAATGCTGGGAAGATTGAATTGCACACCCATAATAAAACCCTCCTGATTTTCTGTCATCATTTAAATAAATTAACATTTTCCGAGCACGTTTTATGGGTTTATAACCTTCCCTGCTCATTTCTCCTTAATTCACACTTCCACATCTAACCAGGCACAGTAAATGACAATCTAATTCCTTACTGTTCCTAAATTTAAAGTCAGAATCTTGAAATTATTGTGAAAGATATTAACATTCATTAGATATTATGAAGTACCTTTATCTGCCATTTTATATATAAAATATTTGTACAATATAATTAAGGCCATAATGATTTGACAATTGTAGCTTTACTATTTATTTTCTGGATGAGATATGAGAAGAAATGAAAATCTTAAACTTTAAAATAATGAATTCATTTTTAAAATATCATTTAATGGTTTTGGAACATAATTCTTGCGTTTCCGGTTCACTGAAGTTTTTTGTAGCCCTTGTGGAATGATTAGAAAATCCTGATGTTTGATTGATGGAGAGGTGTCAGTTGATCAGTTGTTTCTAGTTTTGAATGTTGTTTTGTATTAAATTTAAAACTGTGCTCCTGATTTAATGCCACCTGGTCATCTTTAACAATTCCGATTTTAGGTGCATTTGTCGAGTTACTGACCTCTGTTTGATCATAAATGATTTAAATTGATATTGTCTCATAGTTTATTCAGCATGAAGGAAGTTTATGGTCTCGTAAGTTCTAACATTTTGTCAGCTGCAGCAACTTACATATTTTAACATGATCAACAAGCTCAGGAAGCTTCATATAGGATAACGATGGACACAGAAGAAATAGTAATTTAGTAAAAGTAAAGTTAGAGTTTTGGAGAGATTTTTGCTGGAAAGGAGAGATGTAGAAAGATAAGTGGATTTGGGGAATGAATTTCAGGCAGTTGTGGATGTGTTCTAGTGTGTAGATACATGATGACTGAACTGAAAATAATAAGTCCATGCTGGCTAAAGGTTGTGTCATGAGTTGAACAGGAACAGAACACATGGTTAAACTAATGGTGCAAAACTGATGAAGGTGCAAAGTGTACAGATTCAGATATAAGGCTGAAGATGATCACATTTGCCTTTATCTCAGTCTATCTGGCATTGAAATCCTCATTCCTGTTTTTGTCACGTCGAGACATGAAAATTCCATTTGCTATGCTGGCCATCCATTATTCTTTGTCAATCATTGACTATTTAATCCAAAATTGTTTTGTGTATCCATGCATACCATCACCTCACTGACAGACTTTGGCACTTGTTTCCCAATGCTTAAATTTGAAATTCTCACCCTTGTGTCAAATTCCTTCATGGACTCATAACTCCATATTTCTGTAACATTTTTTTGCCTGTGCTCCCATCTATTAACTGTTTTTCCTCTTACTCTTGTGTGTATCTCCTCCTTCCCTCACCTGACCATTGGTACCTATGACTTGGCCTATGGAATTCCTTACCTAAACATTACTACTCTCCACCTCCCCTCCTCTTCTAAGCCCCTTTTACAACCAAAAGAGACTCAATTTTCTGAATAGCCCTGTCCATTAGGTTGCTGTCCATTTCTCATTGCATCTTTGTTTTCTATTTTAAAAGTTGTTTATCAGTGTGAAATACTGGAATAAGGAACCCATTTGAAGTTGTCAAAAATAATGTGATAGGCATATAGAATATTACATTCTACCTGACACTAAGTTCTCAATGAATGAAAGTTTAAGTATGATGAAGCTGGGAAGATTGCTGAGACAAAGATTGATGGAGTTGAATTTCGAAGTGGCGAAGAAGAGTTGGTATGTAAATGGACACTATTCAGGAAGCAGAATTAAGCACACAATGATGGATCAGATGTGGTGTTTGAAACTCAGCCATGGATTAAGAAGTACAGTTATGCTCTGTACTAATAGTATGAGTGAATAACAAAGGTTTTTGAAGTAGAAACATTGGAAATATGCAGCAGGATTTGCAAAATTTGTGAAGAGAGAAACAGAATTAATGTTTCAGTTCATAGAAAGATGACAGAAACTCTACAGTGCAGGAGGAGGCCATTCACCTGTTTATGCAGACAATATATCTACTGATCTCTAATAGTTGCACTGGCAAGAATCCCACCTAGGCCTTAGCCCCGTAACCCCACATATTCACCCTGCTAATCCTTCTAATCTATGTATCCCAGGACACCAGGGGGCAATTTAGCATGGCTGATGCACCTAACCTGCATATCTTTGGATTGTGGAAGGAAACAGAGCACCTGGAGGAAATCCACACAGACACAGGGAGAACGTGCAAACTCCACACAGATAGGGAGCAAAACAGGAATTGAACCCAACTCCCTGGAGCTGTGAGGCAGTAGTGCTAACCACTGTGCCATTGTAAAATGGGCAGTGGCCTTTTATCAGAATGGGTGTGGCGAGAGCAGCAGATTTGAGGAATGCCCAATGCCTGGAAAATATCTATAATCATAGGTGGATCCCACGTACAAAAGATATGATTTCATAAGGAAGCCATGTGGAATAAGTTGAAGCTGGAGATGATTGCTAAGGAGGGAGATACGATTGTGAAATCAGTTTTTAGTAAATATCACATGCACTGCACTGCTTTCAGAAGACAGCTCACTACCACCTTCTCAAGGGCAATTAGGGATGACGATAAATGCTGGCCTAGCTAGCAACATTCATGTCCCATGCATAAATTAAAAAAAACTTGATCAAACATGAGAAGCAAAATAAAAAGCAATGATGAACAGATTCAAAGAGACAAATGGAAATTTCACTGGAGAGTGAAACTTCTTCAAGAAGGGCATTCCTGGAAGAGAGATGGCAGTGAATTGAAAACTAATACAAAAGCAAAATCCTATGGAAGCTGGAAATCTAAAATTAATGCACCAAATGCCAGGAGCTGAACTATAAACAGCAAATGGTAAAAATTCACAGCAGGTCAGACAGCAGACATAGAGAGAAACAGATTTTTGCATTGCTTCTGCTCAGTGAAAAAATAAAGGCACAATAAAGAGGAAGATTGTGTCTGAATATTGAGTCAGAAGGCATAAGCATGCCTGCTTTTTCATTACCAATTTATGACCTTCAGAATCTCATTAGCTTCACTGCAACTAGAAACAGCGTGAGGTGTACATCTGGACAGGACAACAGTGTCAGGTCAGACAGGGTACAACATGTCAGTATTCGTTATGTCTGTGTGTCTGTTCATGCAAATACTTGTGAAATAAAGAATTACTAGTAAATAATAGAGCATGCTGTTGCTGTACAGAGAAGAGCCCCAGGATGCCGAATTATCACATTCGCATTCACAGCATTTGTTCAGTATTCATGCAAAACTTGGCTTTGTGAACTCCTGCCCCCGCCCCCCATGATTTTTGGCTTGGGTTTTATTTTATTCTTTCTAATTTATTGCTATGTGGTAGGAAGCAACAAAGATTCTCTTTCGTTTGCCTCAGTCTTCAAAGAAGGTTTTTTTTTTCTTTAGAAGCAATGTTGTTAGTGATTTAATTTTGCTAAAGGATTAAAAACAGAAATTAGAAACAGATAATGGTATTCTGGTATGTGATATGTTTAAACTTCAAACCAGGTGGTAACTGCTGTCATTTCCAGGACCCAAAAGAAATGGCAATCCTTTTGTTTATGTAGATAATATATCTACTGATCTTTGATAGTTGTGCGAATAGGCAATGCTGGTGGACCATCAGATGCATGACTTGGAATGTGAAAGCTGTCGAAGGTCAAGCGACACGAGCGAACGTGGCTGCTAAGTTTATAGAATCAATTTAATGCAGTAACATGTTGTTATAAGCCAAGAAGATTATATCTAGAAACCTCGAAGAATAACCATTCCAGGACATGTATATATTTAACCTCTACCATTTTGTTAGTGAATCTTGTAGATAACTTTCATCCAATACAAGGCTCCAGATGGTGCATGTACAAAGAAGATGAACATGAATAGTGGCTATTTGTCACACACTTTCTCAATCTATAATTTATTTTTACATGAAGATCCGATGGAAATCTCAAAGTATGAGCTTCCCATCATGTTGTTTGCTGAAAAATTATCTGACTCCTAATAGACAGGTGATGAATTTTACTCCTAATTTTTCAACTAATTATTTTAATTTATTTTTTATGCCCATCAAGGTGATGGTTATGAGGGAATAAGACATTTTACTATGTATTCAGCGTAAAAAATTAACATACAAAGCAGGTGTAGCACAGGCAGACTTATATTATAGTTCTAACAATAGTAACAGTTTTTCTGTAGTTGAACCAAAGACCTATGGGTTGGCACAAAAGGCAAAACTGTCAAAATGTGTCCATCTAAAATTCCACAATCAGGGTTAGAATTTAGACATGGGTAGCAAGCAAATTTGCCCTGAAAGCTGCCAAAATGGCCACGAATAACCAACCATGAGGGTGACCAATGAGGGAAAAGTCACCCTGTACATGGAAGAGACTGTGAGATGCTGCTCTTCCAATCTCTCTCTCTTTCTCTTGTTATTCCTCTAAAGACAAAGGCGGCAATATTCCCAAAAAATTCCAAGTGTCAAAATAGTCTGAAAACTGGAGTGTTCCAATCTATATTTCATTAAAACATAGATGATCATGTAAGGAACTGCATTAGCTTGGGAAAAAACATTGGAATGTGAATTAAACCATTTGTAAAATAATGATTAGCTTTGAACTGCATAATTATTTTGTGTGTACCATTGTGTGTACCCTTCTTGTACCATTGGATCTTTGGAAGTCAGTATCCTGTTGTGTTTGTTAGTGTGTTTTTCAGTGAGCTACCCAATGCGATCTTCCCACACTTTGGGAGTTGGGAAATTCACACTGATGGGAGAGGCCGAGTATAAGCTCACTGGAGAAGCCCATTCCTTTCCCCCAATAGCAACATACGTCAGCGGCAGTGGGGCATTGGGGCCCTCACAATGAATCTCTCACTACAACCCCATCTGCAACCCATCCTCTTGCAGTCTCTTCCCTTTGCTGATAAGCCCTCCTGCATATCCCCAATTGGCTGATCACTTCCCCACATATGCCCTCCTTAGCGATCACCACCCGCTTATATGCCCCTCCTTGCTAATCAGCCTGCTAGCACATCTGCTCCCATTCTCCTCTCTAGTTCGCCAATTTGCCCTTTTGCTGATCACTGCTCAGACAAGAAACTCAAATGATTAGAATAGTAACATCCGAACCGATGGTAATTCCCATGATTCGGGAATGTAAAATATGGTTTCTTCTATTAATCATAGGGATTACGAAACCTGTCAGTTAGTGCCCTTTAAGGGCATTTTCAGTTTTAAGCTTACTGAAAACTGTACACCTTATACTTGATTCAAACCATTCGATAGCTGTGCTGCTATTTTGCAATTCACTATCTCTTGTTTCTTTTTCTTTGTGATATTCAGTAGCTCCATCATTTCCAAGGAGTGATGTGAGTGTTTATGTGTGTATATACATGTGTATGTGTTCTAGATACTTAAAAATAAATGTTTTTTGCTCTCTTGTGTCAATTTAAATACTGCAGTGTTTGGGAATTTAAGACTTTCTTTGTGGTTTTGTGGTTTTACATTTAATGAAGGTGATTATTGATGATATTTATGAATCCTTCTAATTCTGCTTCTGTCTGAGTCTAGATAACCCAAATGTTATCCAAATATCTATAGTGACACACAAAAACACATTCTATTCCAGTCCGCCATATATGTATATTTGCACAGGTTGGGGCAAATTGCTTATCCATAGGTTGTGCCTTTGACTTGAAAATGAAATTTGTTCTTGAACCAAAAGTCATTTTTTTGTTAACATTATTGCTTCATCTGAGCTGTCAGGCTGAGGAAAGTTATTAAAATTATTTCAAACAACGAATCTCTGTTTCTATATGTGTGTACAGACTTTTGAAGTCCATTATAAAAAGTATGGCATTATGGAGTACAATTAATGAATTAACCATCTCTATGAACTGGTACATGTTTTTAATGCAACTGGAATGCTCCTGTGATAAGAAGTTCCAATCTATATTTCATTAAAACATAGATGATCATGTGAGAAACTGCAATAACTTGGAAAAAACATTGGAATGTGAATTGAACCATTTGTAATATAATGATTAATTTTGAACAGCATAATTATTTTGTGTGTGTTCCCCTTGTTGTACCATTGGACCTTTGAAAGTCAGTATCCTGATGTGTTTGTTAGCATTTATTTAAAACAAGGATTGAAGAGTGCAATTTGCTTATAATTGATTTTGTAAAAGAGATTGTGGATGTGAAGTTCATTCCCAATAAGTTATCTTGTGTGAAGTAGTTAGAATTTACTTTTTGGAACTGGGAGATAAATTAATGGAAGCATTTTATTTATAAATTATAAATTTAATGATATAATTTTATATATGTATAATGCACATGACCATATCTATCTAACAAACAAAATCCTAAAGTACAAATACATAAGGAAATGATACTACATGATTACATCATCCAATAAAAAAGTAGGTGAAACTGAAAAAGGAATATTGGTACCAAAGGAGTTTATAAGGCTTTGGTCACTCTCTTTCATCTTAGTAACCTTGATGATTCATTGGCTTGGATTTTGAAACCAGTGGTGAAACAACAGCAGTCGCTACTGACCTTGAAGAAAGCCACCTGAAATCAAGTAATCTCCTGATATTACTTTGAATCTGCAGCCAAATCTGGGAGGCTTGCAATGCTGAGTAACAAGATAAGCAGCCTAATACATTGAAGAGTTCTCAGACAGTAAAATAGGAAATAAAATGAACTGAGCATCTTTCACTTTTGTTAAATATAACATAGAGTGAAATAAAGATTAGAGCATGCATATTAGAAGTTGAAAATTATAATCATCTTTTAAACATTCGTAATAAAACTATGGAATTTTTAATCATAATAGAAAAAAATGACAACACACTAATGTAAAAATCTTGAGAGGAATAGTCATAACCTCGTACATTGTTAAAAATCCAGTCACAATTTATCGTGATATAACTTTTTCAGATTGGAGGCATTTAACAGTGAAATTACAATATAAAATAGGAGATTTTTGACACTTTAACCCTTTTGAGATTGCCATCTTCAAGATCTTCAATAGTGCACTCTGTGGAGGTGTAGGGAATTACCAACAGCATCTTCCTGTTTCTTCCATTTAACTGTGTCTGTGTATATGCTAGTAGTATTGTCAATTTCACAGTTGTGATCACCACAAATGCCAAAAACTCCCGACCATTATGGTGTGATAAAAACTGGCTTTCAGTTTTCCTGACAAATTTGTTGATCACTGCTTTTTGTGATATAGGCTACTCTCTCATTTGGAAGAGCACTTCTTATTCCTTATTGCCAAAAGACTCCTCCTTGTTGACTAAGCTTTTTCTTGCAAAATGTTATTTGTATCCTGAAGTGCTCTGGGAATGTGTAAATTAACTATTATTATTTCCAGCTGCAATGCAAGTCCACAAGCTATTTATCAGTGAAAAAAAATGAAAATCTTATGAGATTAAACCAAATCCTAATCCGACATATATCTTACAGGAGTGTACCTAAATATTTCATTGTCCTCAGATGCCAATTTCAGTCAGAAACTAGCAAGCGTATATACGTATATTCTCACTTTCTCTCAATAACATCTCAATACCATGTAAACGAGCAGGACTGTGTATTTGAAACAAAATAGTGAGGTTGACTTTGACAGAACCATTTTTGACAAAGAACAGGAGATTTGACGGTTCATCTAAAGGTAATCCAAAGACTGACAGACAATTTACAGAAATCACAATATCTATTATAATTTTGAGTAAGAGTACAGTAGCTGTAAGGTAGCACACCTTTCTAATGTCTAGATAACATTTTCTGAACTTATCCTTGAAAACAACATTCCCAGATCAAGGCTGCCAAGACAACAGAATTGCTTTCTTGAATGTTTAATTGAATGTATCAACTGATAATTAAGGGTGGGAGTTATATACTTATATTTCTTTTCTGGTTCTTTCACGTTGTGGAATTACAGTTATATAGGATGCAGTGACCAGTGTGGCACAGTGGTCAGCATTGTTGCCTCCCAGCGCCAGGGACCCAGATTTGATTCCCGACTTGGGTGACTGAGCGGAGTCTGCATGTTCTCCCCATGTCTGCTTGGGTTTTCTCTGGGTGCTCCGGTTTCCTCCCACAATCTGAAAGATGTGCAGGTTAGGTACATTGGCCATGCTAAATTCTCCTTCAGTGTACCTGAACAGGTACCGGAGTGTGGCAACTAGGGTATTTTCATAATAACTTCCTGGCAGTGTTAATATAAGCCTACTTGTAACTACTAAATAAAATTTAAACTTTAGAAAACACTATGCATCAAATGACTGGAGCTAAAAAGTCTACAATCCAAATATCATCTCATTAGACTCTTGGTTGATTAGTTAATTTTTCTCGCAATCAGAAGCTCGTGCAGAATATTTTAATTACACATTCTACATCTATTCTATTGCCAGGTCTCAAACAAACTGCCCAGAATCTTCATATAGCACAAAATTTTGCAAGAGTATTTTAGTTGGAAAAGGCCATCTGTTTCTTCACAATTTGTTACCCTCAGTCACTCTTCTCAAAGACTGGCTGTGCTTTTGATTACTGGAATTAATTGGCATTTTAGGTTAAGTGTATTGGCCTTGATAAAATTACCACTTAGTATTCGAAGCTGAATGGGTTAGATGGATTAGCTATGGTAAAATGACAAAGGGTCACCTAGACTCAAAACATTGACTCTATTTTCTTCCTACAGGTGCTGTCAGACCTGTTGAGATTTTCCAACATTTTCTGTTTTTGTAGTCCTGGCAACATGGATCAGGTAGAAGAAAGGACAAGATTCTCTGTCTGAGAGTTGGTGCAGACTCAATGGGCTGAATGGCCTCTGTCTGTACTATAAGGATTCTATGATTTTCCATTCTGTTTCAGAGATATAGGTTTTATAATGACCAGATTTTCTACAAACCAAGGTCGGAATGTTACAGCCATTTATGCCAACAGGATTTTCCCATCCTACTGCAGTGAACAGGGATATTTGAGTGACGCCAAATTCCCTGATTTCATTGCAGCGGGAGTGCGTCGTGAATAGCTAGTAAGGTAACAACCCAAACTTTTCATCTCACTTCCGGGGAGACTCAGACCCATTGGAATCTCAGAGACTGCTGCAATTGTCCTCAACTGTTAACACCAATGACCAGGACAATAATCTGAGCCTCTCTAGCTACTTTAGGCTTTAGCAGACTTTGGAACAGATGACATGACTCTCCATTTTATTTTAAATTTAAAGACAATCCCAAAACATTGTAATTTTAACCTCATAATTGTAACACATATAAGTCTTTCATATTTATTTTGTACAAAAGATATCATGGGTGGGATTTTACAGCCTTGCTCAACCCAAGATCAGAAAATCCTGCCCCAGGTCAATGGACATTTCCATTGTGCACCCTCACTCCCTCAAAATCTGGCAGGTAGGGCAATAGAATTCTGGCATATGTCATGAAAGATAAATTAATGGTTCGTAAAGGGGCTGTGAGTTAGAACTTTTGATTAAAGCTTCTCTATGCAAATTATTACTTTATGTGATAGGTGTTAATTAAAAACTATTGTGTATTTTTAAAAATTTTCATTATGATTCAGCTTGCCAATATTCACAATTTCACTGTCCTATTCTTTTTGGGCAAACAGTCTATTTTGATGTATTGTTACAATGTCCTTCACTTTCCTCCCATAGCTTTTATCTTTTACAAATACATTTCCTTCAAAAAGAAACTCAGTTAACAAACAAACAAAATAGCTATGAGGAGGAAAAAAATGTTGCTGTAAATTTAAGACTGAATGGGATTAAATGTGGCATGTTTTAAATTCATTGTGTGAGAAACAACAGGAGTAGGAAATAACACATCTTTATATTCTGTGCTCAAAGAATCACAGCAGCAACAGAGAGAAGATGACGGATCAAATTCAGTGCAAAACTCCCCTTCGTCACACACACAATGTTTCTTGAACACATCCAAAAACCAGACAATCTGAAGTGGGGAAACAAAAGTAGCAATGGAATTAGACACTTTTGACATTTTTGCCAGGTCAAGATCCTGGAACTCTTTTCCTAAAAAAATTAATGAGTATATACCTACACCACATGTATTGGAGAAGCTCAAGAAGGCAGCTCATCACCACCTTCTCAAGGGCAATTAGGGATGGGCAATAAGTTCTGAAGTCTGCTGCACATCCCTTGTATGATTTTAAAAGAAATATAGTGAATCATTTTCTGAGGTCTTTACAATTAGCAAACATAAACATAAGTAGCTCACCATGTGAAGTGCGCTCTGTATAGCAGACTTTACTAAAATTATTTGTTGTCGTACTAAAATTTTATGATGCATGTAAAAGCTCAACTTTAAATGTTGTAAATCAAAACAATCAATTTTCCTTAGTTTGCAAAAACATCAATGTAGATGCTGATAGCAATTTCTTCCAATCAAGGAGTTTGAAATTCTAAACTCCATTCATAACATCATGTGTGAGATATTCAAGGCCAATTTTACGTTTTTGAACCGATCATATATCAGAAAAATTAACATAACTCTGCTTGCTGAGTACATGTCTTTGTGCTTTAATACTTTTGAAGTCCATCACGACACGTCACTTATTTTTGATCGTATAGTCAATTAGTAATGAATGAAAAGCTATGCTAAATGGTGCTTGCTGTAGATGTGGCCTACTGCAGCTTCTCAGTTCTATCATAATATTCATAGATCTAAATTTGCAAACAAATCAGTTTTTCAAACTGTAACATTTCATGCTACAACATGTGGAGAAGCTACTTTTTTCTGTCTTTACAAATGTCTGATTTTTCCCTTTTAGTTTTATACGCATATCATGGTCCATCCTAACTCTTAATCTACACAATATTGATGGGAAAAGCCTGATTAGAACATGGTAAAATGTTGACTGAAGCAGTACCTTATTAAGTTCCACTTTGTTACAATTGCATATGAATCATGGTGGAATGTTTCTGTTTCAGGGCCAATTACTTGCCTGGCTGTGTTGATAGTGAAAGGTGGAGTGGGTGGAAGCCATACAGCTTACAAACAGTCTTCTAAATAAAGCTGTGCTTTACACTTACTTCACAAGAAAAAAGAAGAAATAACAGTGGTTATGCTGTGTGCATTTTGATTTTGTGCACTGATTATTTTAATCACCGAAGCAGTTTGCTATCTAAATGTTATGATGCTTGTACATGGTGGTTTATCTAACAATCTGGTGAAAAAAAATAGAATTCTCAAGAGATTATCAATTTCATTTTAATTAAAATAAAAAGCAAAATTTGTCATTATTTAAATATATAATCTCAGGGAACTGAAAACAGAGCTAAGGTCAGAGGATGGCATAATGGTTAGCATTATTGCCTCAGCGCCAGTGACTCGGGTTCGATTCTGGCCTTGGGTGACTGTGTGGAGCCTTCACATTCTCCTTTTGTCTGCTTGGGTTTTTTCCAGGTGCTTCGGTTTCTTCCCACAGCCCAAAGATGTGCAGGTTGGGTGGTTTGGTTATGGCAAATTGTTCCTTCATGTCCAATGATTTGTAGGTTAGGGGGATTAGTGGAGTAGATAATGTGGGATTACGGGGATAAGATCTGGTTAAGATGAGGGTTGAACAGATTCAATGTGTTTAATGGTCTCCTTCTGTACTGCAAGGATTCTATGATTCTAGATTAATCTGTAGAAATGTAGTAATGATTCACCAAATTGCAGCCTCTGACTGGTGCTTTGAATTAGTGAATTTACCTTCTACGCTAAAGAATAATAGTCCATGTAAAATCCAGCCACCTCTTGATCCATATCTTGAGGCCATATCGTAAATGAATTGTCATTTATGCTTAAGGGGAGGTACTGTAAAAGATCATATTGTCCCTCTTGAGAAAACAGTCCCAACCTTTTCAACCTTCCCTGATAATTATATCCTCTGGTATCAATCACATGAAATCTTTCTGCACTTTTGCCAATTCCACTACACTTTTTCAACAGAATGGGAATCAGAATAGGGTACAGTTCTCCAAGTGTGGACTGAATATGCAGATCAAAACTACGGTTCCTTAAGTTATATAAGTATTATCCAAAATAAAATACTCTGCTTTTTATTTCAATCCCTCTAGAAATGAACTTCAGTGGCTGAGTTTTTGTTTCAAATGGCATTATTATAGTGTTACTCATAGCTCAGTTTGTAGCACTTGTGTCTCTGAAATAGATTGTGGATTCCATTTCCACTCCAGGACTTGAATAAAAATATCAAATCTCTAGTGCAGTAGCGAGGGAATGCTACACAGTCATCTTTTGGATAAAATGTTATGCCAAAGCCCTATCTGCATCTCAGGTGGATGGAAAAGATCCTATATCATGGCTTTGAAGACAAGCCAGGGAAGTATCCCTCGTGTTCTGGCAATATTTATCTCTCACTCACATCACTAAAACAGCTTATCTGGTGACCATCACGTTGCTTTATGTAGGAACATGCTGCTTGCACAAGTAGGTTGCTCCATTTCTTTTATTACAAGAGTGACAATATTTCAAAAATACTTCAATTTAAGCCACTTTGTAGCTTTCAGAGGCTATGAAAAGTGCTACAAAAATGCAATCTTTTTTGCATTGACAGTTATATGCTTTATGTATAAGTATGAAGTTATTTTGCGAAAAAAATAGAAAGACAAATTATTACCTAAGTGGAAAGCAGATTCAAAATATATCCAGGCAGAGGGATCTGGGTATCTTTGTTCATGAATTGCAGAAATTCGGTATGCTGGTGCAGCAAGTAATAAAAAGACAAATGGGATGTTAGCATTTGTTGCAAAGGGAGTGGAGTAGAAAAGTGATGATACAATTGTATAGGGTGTTGGTAAGATAACGTCTGGAGTATTATATCCAGTTTTGGGCTCCTTATTTGAGGAAGGATATGGTGGTATTGGAGGCCGTTCAGAAGATGTTCACCAGATTGATTCCAGGAATGAAAGTGTAGACTTATTATGAGGAGAGATTAAAACAGTTTGTCTTTTACTCACTGGAGTTTAGATGTATGAGAGAGGATCTGATTGAGATATATAAAATTTTAAAAGGAATTGATAAAGTAAATGACTAAATATTGCCTCATGTGGGGCAACCTCAAACAAGAGTTCACAGGTATAGATTGAGTGGTGGCAGATTTAAAACGCAGATGAGAGGAACTGCTTCTCACAGAGGGTGGTGAATTTGTGGAACTCGCTGCTCCATAGTGTGATGGAGTCTAAATCATTGAATGGTTTCAAGGAGGCAATAGATAAATTCCTAATTTAGAAAAAATGGATAAGGGGACATGGGGAGCAAGTGGGGAGATGGATCTGAGACCAGGAAGAGATCAGCCATGATCTAATTGAATGGCGGAGCAGCCTCAAAGAGCTGAATTTGTCTAAGAACATAAGAGCTGGGAGCAAGAGTAAGCCATTTGGCCCCTCGAGCCAGCTCCACCATTCAATAAAATCATGGCTGATTTTTTTCATGGACTCAGCGCCCCTTATCTGCCCACTCACCATAACCTTTAATTCCTTTACTGTTCAAAAATTTGTCTACCCTTGCCTTAAAAATATTCAATGAGGTCACCTCAACTGCTTTACTGGGCAGGGAATTCCACAGATTCACAACCCATTGTGTGAAGATGTTCCTCCTCTACTCAGTCCTAAATCTATTCCACCTTATTTTGAGACCATGCCTTCAAGTTCTAGTTTCACCCACCAGTGGAAACAACTTCTCTGCTTCTATCTTATTTATTCCCTTCATAATCTTATGTGTTTCTATAAGATCTCCCCTTATTCTTCTGAATTCCAAAGAATATCGCCCCAGTCTACTCAGTCACTCCTCATAAGCCAACCTCTCAATTCCAGAATCAACCTAGTGAATCTCATTTGCAACTCCTCTGGTGCCAATATATCTTTTCTTAAGTAAAGAAACCAAAACTGTACACAGTACTCCAAGTGTGGCCTCACCGGCACCTTATACAGCTGCAACATAACCTCGCAACATAAACTCCATCCTTCTAGCAATGAAGGACAAAATTCCATTTGCCTTCTTAATTACCTGTTGCACCTGCAAACCCACTGCTTGTGATTCTTGCACAAGCACATCCAGGTCTCTCTGCATAATAGCATGCTGCAATTTTTTACCTTTTAAATAATAGTCTGTTGTACTGTTCTTCCTACGAAATGGATGACCTCAAATTTACCAACATTGTGCTCCATCTGTGAGACCCTCGCCCAGTCACTTAAACAATCTATATTCCTTTGCAGATTTTCAGCGTCCTCTGCACACTTTGCTTTGGCACACGTCTTAGTGTCATCTGCAAATTTTGACAACTACAGCTCCAAATTATCTATGTATATCGTAAACAATTGTGCTTCCAACACTGATCCCTGAGGCACACCACTAGTCACTGATCGCCAACCAGAAAAACATCCATTTACCTCCACTCTTTGCTTTCTGCTAATTAACCAATCCTCTATCCGTGCTAATACATTACCGGCAACACCATGCAACACCTTTATGTAGCAGCCTTTGGTGCGGCACTTTATCAAATGCCATCTGGAACTCCAGATAACCATATCCACAGGCTCCCCATTATCCATTGAGTATGTAATGTTCTCAAAGAGTTCCACCAAATCAGTTAAACGTGACCTGCCCTTCATGAATCCATGCTGCGTCTTACTAATGGGACAATTTATATCAGATGTCTCACTATTTCTTCCTTGATGATAGATTCAAGCATTTTAAACTAACTGGCCTATAGTTACCTGCCTTTTATCTACCTCCTTTTTCAAGCAGTGTCACATTTGCTGCTTTCCAATCTGCAGGCACCACCTCAGAGTCCAGCAAATTTTGGTAAATTACTACTAGTGCATTTGCTATTTCTCCCACCATCTCTTTTAGTACCCTGGGATGCATTCCATCAAGGCCAGGAAAATTGTCTATCTTTCACCCCATTAGCTTGCTCAATACTACCTCTTTCATGATAATAGTTTCTAGGTCCTCATCTGCCATGGTCGTCAATTTTTGGCATGTAATTTGTGTCTTTGTGTCTTCCACTGTGAAGACCGACACAAATTACCTGTTCAATGCTTCAGCCATTTTCTCATTTCCAGTTATTACATCCCACTTCTCATCGTCTAAAGGACCAATGTTTACTTTAGCCACTTTTCTTCATTTTACATATTTGTAGAAACTTTTGCTTTCTGTTTTTAATATTCTGAGCTAGTTTACTCTCATAATCCATCTTATTTTGCTTTGCTTTATAGGAGTTGCAAATGAGATTCAACTAGGTTGATTCTGGAATTGAGAGGTTGGCTTATGAGGGGAATAGACTCAGGTGATATTCATTGGAATTCAGAAAAATAAGGGGAGATCTTATAGAAACACATCATATTATGAAGGGAATAGATAAGATAGAAGCAGGAAAGTTGTTTCCACTGGTGGGTGAAACTAGAACACGAGAGCATGATCGCAAAATAAGGGGGAATAGATTTAGAACTGAGTTGAGGAGGAACTTCTTCACACAATGGGTGGAATTCTCTGCCTAATGAAGCATTTGTGGCTTTCTGTTGACCTTTAAAGATTTCCCAATCCTCTAGTTTCCCACTAATCTTTTCCACTTTGTATGCATTTTCTTTCAATTTGATACCCTCTTTTATTTCCTTAGATATCCATGGTTGATTATCTCTTTTTCTGCAGTTTTTCCTTATCATTGGTATATATTTTTGCTGAGCACTGTGAAAGATTGCTTTGTAAGTCATCCATTGTTCCTCAATTGTACCATCATAAAGTTTTTCCTCCCAGTCTACCTTATCCAATGCCACACTTTGTAGTCTCTTTTGTTTAAGCACATTGGATTTTACCTTCTCACATTCATCTGTATTTTAAATTCAACCATACTGTGATCGCTTCTTCTGAAAGGATCCCTAACTGCAAGATCATTAATTATTCCTGTCTCATTACACAGGACCAGATCTAGAATAGCTTGTTCCCTTGTAAGTTCTATTACATACTCTTCAAGGAAACTATTGCAGATACATTCTATGAACTCCTCCTCAAGTGTCTCTTGACCGACCAGTTTGACTAATTGATATGTAGATTAAAATCCCCCATGATAATTGCTGTACCATTTTTACATGCATCAGTTATTTTTTTGTTTATTTCTTGCCACATCATGATATCATTATTTGGTGGCCTATAGACTAGCCCATCAGTGACAATTTCTCCTTATCATTACTAATTTCCACCTAGATGGATTCAACGTTTTTTCCATAGAACCTATGTCATCTCTCACTACTGCTCTGATGTCATCCTTAAATATCAGAGCTACATCACCTCCCTTACCTTCCTGTTGATCCCTCCGAACAGTCTGATAACCCTGGATATTCACCTCCTAGTCGTGACCATCCTGCAACCATGTCCCTGTAATGGCCAGCAATTCATACTCGTACATAATGATTTATGCCGACAGCTCATTTACCTTATTTCAAATGTACAAGCATTTAGATAAAGTGGCCTTATGCTAGTTTTTGTACTTTCTTTTTGAATTCTAACACTTCCATTAATAATATCTCCTGAGTTCTCCTTTTTAACTTATTAACTTTTTTCCTGATTTTTAACTTTAGTTCTGTTCCTAATTCCTAGTGTCCCTATGTATATGTAACCCTAGATCCTTTTTGCTCCTCTACCTCATTCAGACTTATTATTCAAACAGTATGTGACATTCTTATTCTTCCTGCCAAAATTTTTATCTGACTGCATTGAGATTAATTTGCCAGTAACATGCTTATTCTACAAGTTTATTAACTTAATAGGGGAGACAATGGTGCAGTAATATTGTCACTGGACTAATAATCCAGAGATCCAGGGAAATCCTCTGGGGACTTGTTTCAAATTCCAATGCTGTGGGGACGGTGAAAGATAAAATCATTGGAATCCAAAGTTTAATGATTCTCATAAAAATCCATGAGGTTCATTAATGTCCCTAGGGACCTGCCATCCTTACCTGGTCTGGCCTACATGTAATTCTAGACTTACTGAAATGTGGTTGACTCTTAAATGCCCTCTGAAATGGCATAGCAAGCTATTCAGTTATAGTTAATTGCGACTTGCTCACCATGTAAAGTCTTTCTCACTAACATCTGGGAACTTGTGCCAAAATTGTGTCAAACAACAGCCTGACATAATCATTCTTATGGAATCATACTTTGCAGATAATGTCCCAGATGCAACCATCACTATTCCTGGATATATCCTGTCTCATTGGCAAGACAGACCCAGCAGAAGTAGCAGCAGCACAGTGGTATACAACCCCCCTTTAGTCCTCAACATTGACACTGGACCCCATAGAGTCATAGAGGTTTACAGCATGAAACAAACCCTTCTGCCCAACTTGTCCATGATACCCCTTTTTTAACCCCTAAGCTAGTCCCAATTGTCTGTGTTTGGCCTATGTCCCTCTATACCCATCTCATCCATGTAATTGTCTAAACATTTTTTAAAAGATTAAGTTATACCTGCTCTCCTGCGACCTCTGCAGCTTGTTCCAGACACTCACTACTCTCTTTGTGAAAAATTGCCCGTCTGGACCCTTTTGTATCTCTCCCTTCTGATCTTAAACCTATGCCCTGTAATTTTAGACTCCCCTGCCTTCGGGAAAAGATATTGAGTATCCACTTGATCTTTATAAGATTATTCCTAAGCCTCCTATGCTCCAGAGAAGAAAGTCCCAGTCTATCCAGACTCTTCTTATAACTCAAACCATCAAGTCCCGATAGCATCCTAATAATCCTTTCTGCACTCTTTCCAGTTTAATAATACCCTTTCTATAATAGAGTGACTAGAAATGTACACAGTATTTCAAGTGTGGCCTTACCAATGTCTTGTACAATTTCTTGTCATGCCAACTGATGCCATGAAAGACTGCACATACTCAAAAGTTAACTTGATGAAGGTACAACACAGGACTTACTTGCTTACCAAACAGCATAAACAGCAGCTGATCATAGAATATCATACAATCCCCGCAGTTCAGAAGAAGTCCATTCATCTCATCGGGTATGCGCTGATAGTATCCCACGTATCTACCCTGCTAATCACCCCAGCACTAAGGGGCAATTTAGCAAGGTCAATCAACCTATTGTGGAGCACCCACAATAAACCCATGCAGATACAGAGAGAATGTGAAAACTCCACACGGATAGTCACCAAAAGTTGGAAATTAACTTGGATCCCTGGTGTTGTGAATCAAAGTGTTAAGCACTGTATCACTGTGTCACCCCATGATAGAAGAGCTAAGCAATTCCACAACCAACAGATCAGATCTAAGCTGTACACTCCTACCACATCTAGCTGTGAATGGTGGTGGACAATTAAACAACTCAATGGACGAGCACAGCACATCTGTGCAAAAAATGGGGCTGAAGCACTCACAACAATCTTCAGCCAGAATGGATGATCTACCTCTGTCACTTCCAGAGGTCAACACAGTAAGAATCTGACAACACCAGGTTTAAGTCCAACTGATTTATTTGATAGTAAACTCACAAGCTTTCGAGGTTTCCCTCTTCGTCAGGTGAATGAAGTGTTCTGGTCTCAAACAGCACATATAACAGTGCAGACTGTTTACACATTACTGATTACTCAGTAAGTGAGGTTTTTTGCTAACCCAGGCAAGTCATGCGAATCACAGATAGTGTGACATGAATCCAAGATCCCTGTTTAGACCGAACCTGTGCATGAAGATGTTGGTATATTGAGGTGCGAATTTGGTCCCCATGGCCGTTCCGTGTGTCTGGATGAAAAATTGATTGTTGAAGGTGAAGACATTGTGGGCCAGAATAAAGTGGATGAGTTGTAAAACTGTTTCTGGAAACTGGTAGTTGTCAGCATTAAGTACTGAGGCAGTTGCAGCAATGTCATCGTCGTAGGGATAGCAAAAAACGTCACTTACTGTGCTGTCTGGAGACAATACACATCTTTTTAACCTGTGCTCAGTGCTCTGTCCACTCACATTGTCGGCCACTTTAAGACTTAAATAGCAGGTTAGGTATAAAGATTCGCATTCTAATTGGTAATCTATAAACAGTCTGTGCTGTTATATGTGCTGTTTGAGACTAGAACACATCATTCACCTGACAAAGAGGGAAACCTTGAAAGCTTGTGAGTTTACTATCAGATAAATTGGTTGGACTTAAATCTGGTGTTGTCAGATTCTTACTGTGTTTACCCCATCGCCAGCATCTCTACATCATGACTTCCAGAGGTACTCAGCATTACAGATGTAAGTCTTGAGCCAATTTGATTCACTCCATGTGACATCAAGAAATGGCTAAAGGCACTAGGTACTGCAAAGGTTATGGGCCCTAACAATATTCCGGCAAAAGTTCTGAAGATTTGTGCTCCAGAACTTACCACACTCCTAGCCAAACTGTTCCAGTGCAGTTACAACACTGGCATCAGCACAGGAATGTTGCCCAGGTACGTCCCATACAAAAGAAACAGGCCAAATCCAACCTGGTCAGTACCATTAATCTATTCTCAATTATCAGCAAGGTGATGGAAGTGATCAATAGCAGTGCTGTGTGGTGGCATTTACTCAGCAGTATTCTGCTTGCTTTTACTCAGTTTGAGTTCTTCCATGATCACTCAGCTTCTGACCTCATTACACCCTTGGTTCAAACATAGACAAAAGAGCTGAACACTAGAGATGAGGTGAGAATGACAGCTCTTGACACCAAGGCACTATTTGACCACGTGTGGCATCAAGGAGCTCTGGCAAAAGTAGAATCAATGGGAATCAGGGGAAACCCCTCTGCTGGTTGGAGTCATACCTGGCACAAAGGAAAATGGTGTGGTGGTGAAAGTCAAAAGACATCACTGCAGGGATTCCTCAGGGTAGTGTCTGAGGCCCAACCGTCTTCAACTGCTTCATCAATGATCTTCCTTTCACCAAAAGGTCAGAAGTTGGGTTGTTCACTGATGACTGCACAATGTTCGGCACTATTTGCAACTCCTCAGATATTGAAGTGGTTCATGTCCGAATGCCTTAAGATCTGAACAATATCCAGGCAAGTAGCATTTGTGTCTCATGAGTGCCAGGCAATAACCGTCTCCAGCAAGAGAGGATCCTTGACATTCAATGGCATTACCTTCACTGAATCCCTCTATCAAAATAATGGGGGGTACCATTGACCAGAAACTGAATTGGATTCTCAATATAAATATGGTGGCTACAGGAGCAGGTCAAAGGCTAGAAATCCTGCAGTGAGCAATTCACCTCCTGACCTTCAAAGTCTGTCCACCACCTACAAAGCAAAAGTCAGGAATGTAAAAGGATACATCCCACTTTACTGGATGAGTGCAGCTCCAAGAAGTTTGACACCATCCAGTACAAAGCAGCCTACTTGATTAGAATCCCTTCCACAAACATTCAGTCCTCCACCACCAAAGAACAGTGGCAACCTGTGTACTAGCTACAAAATGCATCGCAGGAATTTACCAAGATTCCTTAGGCAGCACCTTCCAAACCCACAACCACTATCATCTAGAAGGACAAGAGCAGCATCTACTAGTAGCACCATCACCTCTAGGTTCCTCTCCAAGTCACTCACCATCCTGACTTGGAAACATATTGCCATTCCTTCACTGTTTTTAGATCAAAATCCTGGAATTTTTTCCCTAACTGCACTGTGAGTGTGCCTACTCCTCAGAGACTGCAGCACTTTAAGAAGGCAGTTCACCATGACCTCCTGAAGGACTAGGATGGACACTAATTCTGGCCTAGCCGGTGATGCCCACATCCTGTCCGTGAATTTTTAATAAAGTTTATTTATGTCTTTTGTCACATTGCTTCTATTACTACACCTCGCAATTTGGTTTGTCCAAAAAAATTAAAATTCTTCTTATAATTCCCAAGTCCAAATCATTGTTCTGTAAAAGGGTAACTTGGACTCAAAATGTTAACTCCATTTCATTCCACAGGTTCTGCCAGACTATTGTGTTTCTCCAGCATTTTCAGTTTTTATTCCAAATCATTGGTGCAAAATGTAAATGACAGTGCTCTCAAAACTAATCCCTGCAGGTAACCACTTTTATCCTTTTCTGAGTCTGAGCAGCTGCTCTTAACCCATGTTTTGTTTTCTTTTTTGTAGCCAGGTTCCCTGACTCAATATGATCTGACCTTAGGCATGAGTCTATGAAATAGTACCTTTTTGAAAGCCTCTTGAAAATACAATGTATATTACATTATCATCTGTGTTATGTCACATATTCTGGTGACCTATTACTTACATCCTCCTGTTACTTCTTCAAAGATTCAATCAGATTTGTTAAATATGACCTTCCCTTTTGAAGTCCATGCTGACTACTTTTTATTATGTTTTTGGTTTCTAAATGTTTCTTTACTACAACTGTGGGTAAAGATTCCACTATCTTTTCTGCCAGTGACATTGAGCTCACTGATCTATAGTTTGATCCATTCCCTTTTTAAATACTGGAGTGTAAAAAGATGACTGGTAATAGATGACTGGTAATATCCCTTTTCCAACGAATGTAAGTGCGTGCATGTGTGTATAACCAAGTTTTTGCTATCTCTTAGTTAACTTGCTTATTAGTTGCTGATGCAATCCATACAAATCAGGGATTTTATGCTTTCTAAATTCAATTAGTTTATCAATGATCCCCTGCTTTCATGTTCAAAAACCATTGTATAAATTTTGATCTCTTTTACTAATATCATTTCAACTTTACTAGTCCCTGGTAGACACCAAAGCAAAGTAACTATTTACTATTTTTATCATTTCATTGACAGGACAGTAAGTTTGTCTTGTGCATCTCTAAGTGAGCCTGTTGATATCCTGATTCCTTCCTTTATTTATGTATTTCTGTGAAACAGTGATGCCAGGGCAGCTTCAACTTATTTTAAATCAAACAGGTTAATGGCAAGTAATCAGGGGAACCCTGTCGAAATGCTTTCATCAAATACCCATTGAAGTTAGGATGGCAAGGCACGAGAATTCCTAAGGATGTTCATGCCAAGAACTATCAAAGCAATAATATGTGTCATACTACAAATTCTTTTCAAGGAAAAATAGTTGTGACTTCATCTGTTGACTTCTTCCTAAATACCATGAATCACTTGAGTTTTTTGTGATACCATTATCAATTAATGTAAGTCTGCTCTACAACTTTCAAAATTACTTATTTGGAGAAGGTAGTGATGCTGAATTTTGTTCAGAAATAATGTTTTCATTGAAGTTAAAGGAAAAAACACTGGGAGGGGCATGATGTTACTAAAGCCCGTTTTACAATATCATCAAAGATTAATTTCAACCCCACTAAGTCAGAATGACATTAGAAAACCAAAGTCATCAACATATTTGGTGAGTATGGCGTGAAGTAAATAACTCTGTCATGTTGATTATCTCACCATCGGGTGCAGGCCGAATCTTGCAGGAATATCCCTCAGCACTTGTGAATTCAGTTAGTGACAATACTGCTGAGTCTGCTATACCAGACATTGAAGTCCCACACTCAAAGCACATCCCTTCAGTTCCTACAAATAGTGTTCAATCTGAAGGAGTGCATAGCTGAGGGGAACAGAAGTGATCGGCCAATCTTGTTCAACCTGATAGTTTCACATCTGAAGCTTATTTTTTCATGGACAATGATATGTAGCATCAATTTTGATTGTTTCTAGCAGTAAACTATTTGAAAAGTCTAAATATGTATACATCAATGAATATATTAGGAATAGAGCAGGATTATGAGAAAGAAAGAATGGGAAATTGCATGAAGAGCAACATCAAAGAAAAATTGAATCAAGGAATACTGATAGTGAAGAAATCAACAACTAAAATTCAACCAAACAAAATACTTTTCTTACACTCTTTGGTAACGTTTTGTTCCCTTCCACACAACTGACTGAGTTTCGTAATTTAGTGATCATCTGCAGTCTATAACCAAGCAAGGGACAGCAAGAACTGCAAAGGAAATGAGAAGGTAGACCATGTGTAAGGGTAAGACAGCTCAGAAGTATTTTACTACCATATAAATGGTAAAACTGTTGTCAAAAGAAGGATGAACAAACAAAGAAGAAAAGTAAGCAAGGGAACAGGCTCTTCGGCCCTCCAAGCATGTGCCGATCATGATGCCCTAACTAAAAAAAACCTCTGCCCTTACTCAGTCTGTATCCCTCTATTTCATGCCTATTCATGTATCCATCCAGTTGCTAATCTGTTTACTTCCACCACGTCCTCTGACAGTGCATTCCAGGCACCTCCCACTCATTGTATGAAAAACTTCCTCTGCACACCTTCCCTAAACTTCCTCCCTCTCACCTTGAACCTGTACCCCAACGTAATTGACACTTCCATTCTTGGAAAAAAACCCTGACTATCCACCCTGTCTATGCCCTTCAGTACTATCAAGTCTCCCCTCAGCCTCCATCTTTCCAGTGAAAACAATCCTAGTTTATTCAAGCCATCCTCAGAGCCAATATCCTCGAGACCAGGCAACATCTTGGTGAATCTTTTTTCACTCTCTCCAAAGCTTCCAAGTCCTTCTGATAATGTAGTGACCAAAACTACATGCAAAACTCCAAATGCAGCCTCACTAAGGTTTTATATAGCTTAGCTGATTAGATGGACTGATTAGAGACCAAAAAGGAAACCTTGTAGAGACAGAGTGTAATTAAAGTACTGAATGAGCAATTTGCATCTACCTTGAATTAAAAAAAAGATGTTGCCAATGCCTCTGTAAAAGAGGCTGGGCCAGCATTTAGCTTTTGTCATTTTAGACAGCATTTAAAAGTCAACCAGGTTGTTGTAGATCTGGAATCACTTGGGAAAAAAGGCAAATTTCCTTCGCTAAAGGACATTAGTGAATCAGATGGATTTTTACAACAATCAACAATGGTTTCATAATCATTGAACCTCAAATTCCAGGTTTTTATTGAATTCAAATTTCACCATCTGCCATTGTGGATTGGAACCCAGATCATCAGAGCATTAATTACCCTGTATCTTGGATTAATAGTCCAGTGACAATATCTCTACATCATTATCTTCACTGTGTAATAGAAAGCAGAGTAGTGATGAATAGTTGTTTTTTTTTCAATCTGGAAGAAAGTATGCAGTAAGGTTCCCTAAGGATCAGTATAAGGGCCACTGTTTTTTAAATATATATATTAATGACCTGTAGTTCCTATCCAACCCATCAGCCCTTGCATCACGTTTATCAACAACTGTATTCTTCCAAAGTCTCCAGAAATGATTAATACGGACAATGTGGAGGTCTACAAAATTTCTCTCATTCTTGTCATAACAGTCCTGATGGCACTGAATCCCCAAAGACTCTCTTCTCTGACCAGCACTACTTCTCTGGCACTATTTTAACAGTAGCAATAGGTACTGTCCAATTTTCCATAATCCTGCACTTTTCCTGTCTTCACTGTTCCATCCTTTCCAATTGTATTATCATTACAATTACAGAGTTTCTGCCTATTCTCTAAGAAGCACTATTGCATTGAAACCAGGAGCTGTTTGAAGATTGCCAAATAAAAACTGTTCCATCTGGAGCTGGCTTTGCTTGTTTTCTTTTCCATTAATTCTCAATGTTCTGAACTGGCAGCCTGAAAATGCAAACGGAAACCTAAAGCCCATTGCACTAAACTTTTTATTTACCCTTTGCTTCTTAGCTGTTCATCCCCATGAAAATTTATTGGAACCTAGTGATAACATAATCAGGAAATTACCTAATCCCATTTCAATATACTCCCTAGAGTGTTTTGTTCTTAAGGAGATATAGTACAAAATAAAGTATAGGTTTTCCTAGCACATGAAGCATCAGAAAAGTCAGGTAAAATTTAATTGGAAAAACTGGCAAAGGTGGAAAGGTCTAAACACGTCAATGAACTTGGCTTCAGAGCATTCAGATGCTGTTTTGCAAAGGTGCCCTAATTTACCAATGCACTGAGAGACTCCCTCCCCCCCTCCCCAAACCTCATCGGTGGCATGTTCCTCTAGCCCTCACATCGAGTTGCCCGTATCAAGGCCCTTTCGACAGTCCTCCCATCACTGTCTCTGACCCCCCCCCCATCCCCCCATCATGATCCTCAACATGCTCCTCTATTAGGATCCCCAACATGATCCATCCCCTTTACTGTCATTGTGCACAACCTTGGTGCTGTCCTGGTACACTACTGGTGCCAAACTTGCCCAACTGGCACGTCAGGGTGGTCACTGCTGATGTGCCAGGTGGACACAGCCTGACAGGCACCACCTGACTATGTCTCCAGCCACCCAGTGGTTTCCATGGCCTCTTCGTTCCCTAGTGTGGCCATCACGCCAAGTTTCCACTCACGGAGACCAGTAGTGACCTCCTACCAGAGAGCTGGGAACATTCCAGGAAGGGGTATGATCACATGCCGAACTCACTAATGAGATTGAGATCCAGTCAACTTCATGCAAATCAGCTTCACATTCTATCTGAGCATAATCAGATTTGCGCCATTAGAAAGTGGCTGGGACGATCACAAACTGTTGCAAACTCCAAAGTGCTTTATAGAGTCTGCCTGGATCATAAGTTTTGCAATTTGAATTTGGCTAGAGATGTTTCACTTAAGGTATGATTCTATTGATTTATCAAACAAAGTTTATTTAAGAATATAGTTAACATGTATGGAAGAAAATTAGCAATAACTTTTACCAATTACAAAGATGAAAAAGCAACCACGATATTGTATAACCCTTGACAAATATATACAATGTTCCAATCAAACAAACTTCCCCATAAATAAAACCCCTGCCACAGGTTTAACACAGCAAATACAAATGCCCAAGTGATGCTGGAACTTAGTCCTTTGCTTGACTACTGCAGTTCTCTGGAGACAACACACACACACACACACGTACACACTTGAATTCAGAACAGCTTTCAAAATACCAGGCAAATAGAGAGAGAGAGAGACTCTAGATACTAACTAGCAAAACCACCACCAGCAGAATTTTCATTCCAGGAAGGCAAGAAGTCTTAGTTCCAGCTACCCACCAGAATTTCCAATATTAGGGAGACAGAAAGAGAGAAGCACAGCTTTTTAGTCTAATGTCCACATCTCTTCTAAACTGAAACTGCAGCCTGCAGCCAAACTGAAAATGAAACCTTGAATTCACTACAAAAAAAACTGTCCAAAACACATGACCTGCCAACCAGTCTTCCTCCTAACAATGCAGGGCCCAGATTAAAAATAAAGAAATCCCCATTTAAGCCGTTGAAACAACAATAAAAGGACAGACAGTTTGGCAACAATAATGAACCCAAAAGACCTGCTTACAACGGCAGAGAACATGATTTTAAAATAATATATTTCTTAAAGGTGCACTAGTGTTACATTGTCGAGGAGTTACTTGGTACATGTATTAAAAATCATAAGGGATTTTGATAGAGTAAATCAGGAAGAGCTGTTTCTTTGGCAAAAACGATGTAACTATAAGGTAATTGATAAAAGAACCCCCCCCCCCCAGTTTGATTCTACATTTGAAATTTATGTTTTACTTAATTCACATGTTATAAATATGAAGATGGTAAAATTATGTTTAAGGCAAAATGAAGAAATGAAAGGACCACATGACTTGCTTTGTATTCTGAATGAGAGCATACCTAGGCTTAGTTGCAAGGAGGAAAAGAGGGGCCTAAGTCAGGAGACTTGCTCAGAAGGTGACAGATGTTCACAACTTTATACTTTGGCAACAGCATCTGTGCTGACTGTAGGTAAACTGCAAATCTTCAGGTCTAAAAGGAATGTTAAGAGTGTCTGGCTTTATAAATAGTTAGACATTAAATTGTCAATTGTGGCTAGAATGGACTGTCTAGATATTAGCTAATTGGAAATAAAACCGTGTAATTCATGTTGCCATGGAGATGGGCTTTGGGAAGGGAAAAATCCATAGCAGCCCAGCTTAACGAACTTTATCAAATATTTCTGAATGTTACAAACCCAAAGAGTTAGTAGCTATCTGGAAGCAAAGGCCAGGATATAAGGGAAGCTCGTCCTGCAACCGAAGCAGAAAAAATACTCCACCACATAAAATGTAGGTGAAAGTTCATCCTCTGATTAAAGAGATTGTTTTCTTGAGGAGTTAAAGGAGGCTGGAAAATTCACCTAGCTTGGGCTAGAGCAGGGGTCTCCAGTGTAATCCTCAGTCAAAGTTCAGTTCTGGTATGAGATGTTACATGGTTGAATAAAGAAAATGGAAAGAGACCATCAGGAGCATGGTATTGCTTTGGGCTGTTCCAAGGAAATAAAGTGTCCACTTAAGAAACAGAGTAAAAAAATAACCATGGCATTGTATTTTTGGTTGTGTTAAAATATACAGGTGGATTTCTTCTAGCATAAAGTATAAGTTGCTATGTTTCGTTACTGTTGCTTTTAATTTGTTTATTACAATAGAAGTCTTAAAGCTTGAAATCTTGCTGTGTGATGCTGCCAGTCAATAACTGGAAATTCAAGTAGCTTGTTAAAAGTTATTGGTCTCTATAGGGAATGCAACAATTACTTTACTAACTCTACCACCTTAACTACTTTCTTTCTAAATTGAATCTATCCGATATATCCTCAAAGTAATTTTTACATTAGGGATCAGCTTGCCGTTCTTAGTGCCTTTATCAATGTCTATTCATACTTTTCTTGTGGCAGAATGACCAAAACTGGACACAATATTCCAAGCAAGCATTACTGATCTATTGCAAAGCTCTTGCAATATTTCTACATAGAATTATAGAATCCCTACAGTTCCAAAAATGCCATTTGGCCCATCAAGTGTGCACCAATTCTCCAAAGAGGTATCTTCTCCTATCCCTGTAACCCCACATGTTTATCCCACTAATCATCTAACCTATACATCTTGGGAGACTAAGGGGCAATTTAGTATGGCCAATCCATCAAACTGGCACATCTTTGGACTGTGGAAGGAAACAAAAGCACCCAGCGGAAACCGATGCAGATATGAGGAGTACATGCAAATTCCATACAAACAGTAAACCAAGACTAGAATTGAACCCAGGTCCCTGGAGCTGTGAAGCAGCAGTGCTAACCACTGTGGCACCATGCCACAGTTCTATAAATATAGATCATAATTTCTAAAAGTCTGTAATATAATCCATTTATGCTGGAAATATATAACTACTAGTTTAACACATGAAAAGAGAAAAATGTTAAAAATTTGGGTGTAGATCCTTTGGTTCTGGTGAAGTCTATATTCATAATATTAAATCTGTATTTTTAGTTTCTAAAATTCTGGCATACTCACTGTTCCAGAATGTTATGTTTTTATTGTTGTAAATATAAATTCATTGTTGTGACTTTAAGTATATTTGTTATCTTTTTAAAATTACTTTGTCATATTGCCTAAACTTTAATGAAAACATCAGATGAATTAGTTGGAGATCATAAAACTGGTTCCATTTCATTTTTGGAATTTATTTTGACACTAAATGTCATTGTAGTTGTTGATGGACCTTAGATCCCTACAGTCATGCTCTATGATTCAAACTAAAATGATATTCCATGACCTGATTGGAGCTGAGTTTTGTTTCATTGCAAGCTTCAAGGAAAAAGCAAAACCTGATAGTTTGAAAGACGTTAACACACGAAAGTCTTTTTTAACCATGACCAATGGGGTTATTGCATGAGCAAAGAAACTCTCCGAAGGCCTATTTGATTTTTTGTGAATTATACTACAATGATTTGCTTAATAAATTTTACTTTTATTTTTAACTGCATCCAATCTACAGGCTACACTTTTCAAAAAATGTCTTTAATTTGTTTATGACTGTAAATATTTAAGTCATCAAGTTTTATAGATACAGACACTACTGTTTTAAGAGAATTCACTGCATACACAGCAATTTATTTGCCCTTTGAGTTAAGCTGTGCTGCAACTTTTGTAACTATAATATTATGACTCACCTATTTGGAAAGAATTATGTGTTGAGCAGATGGTGGAATAAGATTATTTGTAGTGGTATAGAGCAACACAGTATTACATTATAAATATTTTATAATGACCTTTTCCATATTAATTAGGTGCCTTAAGTCCAAGTTGCTATTATTTTTAGGTTATAAGTCGTGAACATGTGTGGTGCTGTTTTTATTACACTGCCAATCCTGTTCTCTTGGTAACAGTGAGAATAGGTGATACTGAATTGTGCAGTATTACTCCATCTCCTAAAAGCAAACCAAAGGGGATTTCTATACATTCAAAAGTGCAGGTTCACAATTTTGATATGGTCCACCATGATTATCTTCATCATATGTTGATGAGGATGCCATTGAATAAAATTGAAGCTCGTCTTAAATGCAACACAATGTGTAATTATACACAACTAAAATAGAACATTGTCTAGCTTTTCATTGCCGCAGATTGGAGATCTGGCTTGCTGGATTTTCCACTGCTGATTGAGAGAAATTTCAACCCCAAATGTTTGGTCAATGTATTAACCAACCTGATGGATTATAAACAGTTCCCAGGAGTACCAGACACCTGGCTGTTTTGATCATTTAATAAACAAATATACCACAGGTGAATCAATTTAGGGATACCTTGATTACAAAGAGAATTTAGATAACTTCCTTTCCTAAGGACCAGTGATTGTCATTGTAAAGTTGATAAATTTGAGTTTAAGTCCTGGTAGCTGGTTGTCATGTGCTCAGAACTCCTCATCAGTAATTTGATGAATTGTGCAATCCATTACAAAGTCAAGCTGATAAATTTATCAACAACACAGTATCATCTTCAAAAAGAATGCCAATTACTTTCAGATTTAATACATCATTGAAGTAGAGATCAAATAGGTCAGGTGATGGACAATCTTGAACCTGACTGAGAAATAATATAAGGTTTTACCTTGTTATCCAGTCAATCCTTCAACTCTTCAGATCTGAATCATGTTTGGAAGAATTCTGAAAGAGTCATGTTCTGTTTGAAACGTCTGTTTCCACAGATGCCACTAGTGTTTCTAGCACTTTGTTTTTATTATAGATTTCCAGCATCTACAATATTTTGGGTCAATCAATCTTCTATTAATGTAGTTTGCATGACATCATAGGTGACAGAAATCAATAATTTTAGATCTGGAGTATACATTCCATGTAAAATTTGTGATTTCCCATTGCTTCTGGTTTCTTTATGAAAGCTATACAAGACACAAGGTCAACAGTCTTGAAAAAAAAATAAAAAGTGGAATGTGTGACTGATTGAGTTTTAATTCTTTAATGATACTCCAAGCTGCATGATATAGAGCATCATAATATACCTTTAGAGCAAACTTTGATTGCTTTGAAGAGGCTTTAAGTACTCTTTAAATGGCATCCTGCTTTTGACCCACGTTTTCCTTCACTTTTATTCCCTTTTCTAAATGCTGTTCAATGGTTACAAGTTCCAACATCTCCTCCTTTGAGTTAAATTGTTAAATTAAATAAAATATTGGTCACACTATCGATCATCATTGTAAATTATATTTTACGCAAATTGTTTTCATGTAGAATTTAATACATATTGCTGAATATAACAAATAAATTTAAAATAGTGCTGAAGAAATTGGAGCACAAAGTTTGAACAAGAAAAAAGTGAAGTTGCCCTTATTTTACTCTTGACATATCAGCGTCACTCAAATCTACGTAGCCTCCTCATTAATACTGGCAAGATATCATACAATTAACTTGCAAAGTCAGAAAACAAGCCAATATATCAATATCCTATTGATATATTTTCACTGAATAATTCTAAATTGTTAAAGTTACTTAACGATTACCAGACAGTTTTAAAAATCTTGCATTAGCTAACCAATATAAGCTTTCCTCTTTAAAAAAAACTATATCTATGTATAAACTGAAGAGAATAGAAGAGTCTGTCAAGTAGAGACCTTTTGACATTTTTTGACAATTTCTGTTCAGTTAAATGTTGGATTTAATTGTGGTTATTGAAAAATAAATTAACAATATTCACTTAAAAATTTCTCAAATTGACAATTTAAGATTATGGCCCATTGGAAGACAAGATATACTAATTTGTAGCTGAGTGCTTGACGTTAGGAAATTTATCTTAAATCTTGAATCTTAGTAATTTGCTGTGACACTGGAAATAGTAAATGCACTAAATTGAACTAATTAACCAATGAATTGAATGTTCAAATGGACAATTTTCTTTACAAAAAAAGCATAATTGCAATCTCATTTACATAATTGGATTTTTAATGACTTCTTAAATGCAGAGTGATTTTAAAAAAAGGATTTGAACTAAGTTCATCAAAACAAGTTATCAGTGTAAATGGTTTCCTCTTATCCAGTGGTATCCTCTCTTCTTTCAAATTTGCCAGCATCAATACTCTCATCAAAATGGCCTCAGACCTCTGACCCTTTTAAACTACATTGCCATTTTTGGGGATGCATGTGTTCCATTGGGAAGGGTAGATATGGAACTATGCAAGGGTTGGACAGCTTTGTGCAGTTGTGTACAAGTTTTGTGCTTTTCCTTATATCAGTGGTTCCCAAGGCACACTTTTCACAAAGCACATTTCAATGGAACTAATAATTCTACAGCATACTCTTTCAGCTGAATCAATTGCTCATAATCGTTACATTTACCACAGTTACTATTTAACTAGAGGCTTGCAACATACAATTCAAATTCAATAGATCAAAGCAAAACACAAAGTTGAGTAAATAGTAACTTGGTGGGTTATTGGAAACTGGGGCTGCTGGTATGCGCACACAGCCCTTTCGTCCAGAGAGAAATTAATGAGAGAGCCTCACTTGGGACAAATCTGAATATTAACAGGTGCAGAAACTCGAGCCTTGGACAAAAAACTGGAATTCTGGCTTTCCCTACATGTTACGGAGTTTTAGATCCAATTTACTGTAAATCCAATCTACAATAATGGATAGGGGGTTCAATCTCAGCAAGGAAGGAGGACGAAATCTGGAGGATCTGTATTCAGTCTGTGAGAGAGAGCCTTTGGATAGCAAATCAGTGTTGAGAAAGGAGTGCAGGAGCAGCGAGCAATAGTGATTCTTGAAACAATTTCACAATACATAAGTTTCCTTCCTAACCAGCAGAAAGAAAATGCCAATGAACCTATTTGATAGCATCAATGAGGCATCAGTTTGTAAGGTTGGAATTATATTTTTGAAGGTGAAATTATTTGAATAAAGAGGACCCACAATTAATGAAAGAACTCGGTGTCTTTCCCAATGCCCTAGAAGGTTATGCTTAGGCTTCAGCAAGTGATACAAGAATGTCTTTAATTGCCTTTATTGCAGTCCTCCGTCATGGTGTTTCTTTTTGTCAATCTGTGGTTATTCCAGTGTCAGTGCATTCTATTCGTGCTGAATTGAAGGATGAGAAAAAGTGTGAAAAGCTATTGCTGGGTAAATCAGAACTCCCCTTCATCTGTTTTCTCCATCTCCAACCCCCATCATCCATTGGATTTTAAAAAGAGAGAATCAATGATGCTGAAATGAAAGGTATTCCTCATTTAGCACTTGAGGATCTAGTGCTAAATGGATCTTTTAGCACTAAAAAGATCAAAACCACTTTCTCCCTTTTGGCTAACTGAAAGTTGAACCATTTCTGTTTGGGGTTATTCCATTTCTGCCATTACAATTGCCTTCAAAACTGAGGCTGAGCCTTTTCTCATTCCCCTCCCTGAAATATGGCGAATGTCCCTGAAGTATCCACAAAAAAAAGAAGCAATCCAGAGCTCTCGTGAAAAAAATGGAAAGCAAATTTCCTTTTTATTTTGCAATAGAAGTGTCCTCCCCATTGAGAGAGCTAAGTGTGGGGGTGAAGACCGTTGACTAATTTGTTGCTCGGGATGTTTGATCAACTATTGGGACAAGCAGCTGGATCAGAGATGAACGCCTACTCCAGCCATATTGGTGAGAGTTATCCTGAGTCTGAGTGTCCAGCCTTCCTAGCATCAGGCAGATGTTTTATTTCTGGGGCGGTGAGGGTAGTTAAGGAGCCAGGAAAGGGGGAATAAACAAGGGAGAATGGACGTATCAAGAGTTGTTAATCTTTTCAGTTCCCGCATCTTCACAGCACTTCCCAGCAATGCCATGCTGCTGATACAACCCATTCTTTAAGAAATTGGGCCCATTTCATCACCCCTTACTCTCTCAGAGGATTGCGTGCAAGTGTCACGATCCAGCAACTTCCCTTGAAGTAACCACCGCTGATCCTCAAGCAAGGAAACCCAAACCGAACATATTGAGGCATTGCAGCAATACCTCCCCAGCCACAGCCCAGTGCTCACCCTAGAGCCACGGCCTTGGCACATGGATGCTACCTTATATAAGTTTTAACGTTTACTTATTAGTGTCACAAGTAGACTGCAATGAAGTTACTGTGAAAATCCCCTAATTGCCACACTTTGGCACTTGTTTGGCTAACTAAGGGAGAATTTAGCATGGCCAATGCACCTAATCAGCACCTCTTTTGGACTGTGGGAGGAAACTGGAGCACCTGGAGGAAACCCACACAGACATGGGGAGAACATTCAGACTCCACACAGACAGTGACTTGAACTAGGATTCGAATCCAGGTCCTTGGCACTGTGCCATCCTAGGAGGATAAAGGAGTAAATGTACCATTATCATAATCACAAAGGGTGTCATCTTAGCAACAAAGAAATGTATGAACTCTTCCACCTTTATATTTAAAATGAGAAGTAAGGTTTGAGCAAGCATTTATTCTGGAGAAAAGGAGCCTAATGTTTTGTTGTCCTCCAGGAAGGTTTGGGTGTAATGTAAGAGTTTGGCTATAAATCCAGCTTGACTAACAAGGCCAGTTAACTGTGTGATTAGGTTTGCAGTCTGCAGACCTGAAGATATGAGAATCAGGTGTGAAGTAGAAGAAAGATATCTGGAATTGAGAGTGAATTAGTGAAGGAACTGACAATAGCATCTTTTGACAGATGCATAAGAGATGTAAGAATATGTAGAAGTGGCTATAAAGGAAAGTAAGGAACTGAGCAGATGATCAAATGCAAAGGAACAGATTGGCTTTTAGAGTTGATGAGATTGGTGGTGCGGGTAAGAGTTGTATTGTGTGTGGGTAGTTGTTGATTTGGAGCGAGGATGGAATGATTGGAGGGGAAGGAAAAGAAGACTGTATAAACGTAAGCTGAGGTACTATGGATCAGGATTTCTACTACAAAGGTTAATGAGATGAGAAAGGGGAATTTCATCACGCAAAATCAGCTGAAGATTTAGGAGACGTGGTTTTAAATTGTGAGAATTTTAAATATGAAGAGCTCAAAGGAAGCAAAAGCGCCAGCATGGATTAATAAATGGGACTTTGTGATGCAAACTACACCACCATTGCAGCAGTTTGAGCAAAGCAGGCGACAGTGTGCGATTGGGTGGGAAGATTTTACTGAAGGGAAAGGAATTAGATTTCCAGATCAGCAAATTCATCCAAAGTAGGAGATGTCACAGTTGCATTCATTGATAGAAAGGTGAGTTCTTCAGGGATGGTTTGCAGTTATGAAGTAGATAATCTTAGTACATGCATTAATCTAAGATATAACATTGCAAAGAACATGCAGTAGCTATAGGGTTGCAGAATTTAATTATTTATTAAAAGCAAATTAAAAGCAATTGGACTTGCAGTACATAAATTAACCCTAATTAACCCATTTTCACTTTAGGATTATGTTTGGATCAGGTTTCTTGAAAGAAAACAGGTAATAATAGTCGATTAAAACTATGTCTATCAAAACAACCATAGCCATTCTCAGGCTGTCCAGAGTGGAACATTCTTAAGGGAGAGAGGGTAGGATAGAAAGAAGTGCTTTCAGTATAAAATACATAACCTGTATGTTAGCAGAAAATACAGTAAAATCAAGTGAAAGAACTGTCCTCAATCGAGTGTTGTAGACTGGCACGTTCCAAGGTCCAGGACTACATGCTAAGGGACGTGCTGAAGCTTGGGGCAGCCGCCACAAATTCACAATGGGGAAAGATCACACTATAAAGCCTTTTAACGGAGGGAGACTGAGGAGCCGGGAACTACAGAATACCCTCAGTCTGCGTAACTGTGTGCCAATCTGAGAAATAACGGCACACAGTAAATTTTGAGGCACGTAAATAGTCTTAAGTGTGAAATGTAATAGCTGTAATTGTATAGGACTGTAAAAATGATTTTATTCTGCACTGTTTGCAATTCATAAACATGTAGATTTGCAATGGTTTAATTGAGATTTTTAAGAATAAAGTATATTTTTGAGATAAAAAAAGTGTAGTATTGATGTGCTGCGCTTGGTTGAAGTCATTAGGTTACATTTCAGCTTCATTTGAAGCAATTTTTCAAAGCAGTATTTCGGCCTTTTGGCTAAGATGCAAATGAATCAAGCATTAGGGAGGAGCTATACCTACTCCAATCAGCTTGGATCATGTAGATCAAGCCTAAAACAGGAGGTGAGAGCCCAATCTGTCAGCTTGGATTGGGAATGTCTCAACTTGTTGAGACTCAGAATTGGACTTGATTGGATTGAACTGGAATAAAACAAAAAAAATGAAAATACAGTAATGATATCCTATGTTATAAAATCAGCTGTAATTTTATTGCCAAATTTTCCCTCAATCTTCAGTTTGCTCATTATCTAAGGGAACTACAAGAGTGATATAATTTTGAAGTACATTTATGAGGAATCATTTTTACAGTCCTATACAATTACAGCTATTACATTTCACACTTAAAACTATTTACGTGCCTCAAAATTTACTGTGTGCTGTTATTTCTCAGATTAGCACACAGTTACGCAGGCTGAGGGTATTCTGCAGTTCCCGGCCCCTCGGTCTCCCTCCGTTAAAAGGCCTTATAGTGTGGTCTTTCCCCATTGTGTCTTTGTGGCGGCTGCCCCAAGCTTCAGCGCGTCCCTTAGCACGTAGTCCTGGACCTTGGAATGTGCCAGTCTACAACACTCAATTGAGGACAGTTCTTTCACTTGATCTTACTGTATTTTCTGCTAACATACAGGTTATGTATTTTATACTGAAAGCACTTCTTTCTATCCTACCCTCTCTCTCTTAAGAATCAGATGAGATTGTAAGCAGAGATTCCAAAATTGTCGTAACTGAGTATACTAAACTGTAAACAAAAGTAATTGGAGCTTTCAAAAAGACTGCGATCCCTCAGTAAAATATTGCCAATGTGCTGATTGCTTTTAGTGCTGCTAATCCTGATAACTGAAGAATTGAAGGAATATCTTGTGCAAGGATCAAGAATTCTATACAAATTGGAAATGATGTCATATGGTGGGGATCAACAATGTAATATTCTGGAATGACAGCTTGTAAAATTGTAGTGGAGTGAGTAGACAAATGCCTCCGTTTTCATGTCCATTTTAATTGAGAAAAATTAATATTATAGATGTCCAATGCAGCAGCATATAAACTGAGCCACATTGCTGTAAGAAGTGGACAATGTTATTACACAGTCTAAAATATAGCCATACTATGCATTTTAGCTTGTCCTTGTCAGTGTTAATATTGCAGTAACATTTCGTAAGCTTTTAGTTTAATTCTGACTTTTTGCTGTTGATGCCACATCAGATGGTCTCCAGTTGATCAATGGTAATTTGCATTGTATTGATAACATTCTCTTTCCTGTAAAGGAACTAAGATTGTTGCCTTTATTGAGAGTAGTAATTGGCATTGTACTATCAGCAGTCTGACAAATCTAACGGTATAATTTAAAAAGTATGTGTTGAAATTTATATAGCATGCCTCTTCTACATCTTCAATGTGGATAAATTGAATAGTGCGCACTCCTAGGTTCCTTTCCACCAGTCTCATGAGAACATTTTTACAAGTATTGTGTAAATCAGTGGCTAAAAGGACTCAGTAGTATTTTGTCATCCCAACAGGCCTGGAAAAATGCAAGACTGATCAGATGAGAATGAAACATCTGAAGAAATTGTATTATTATTGTGTTTTGGAAAGTTATACAGTTTACTCTTACTTAATTAGGAAAAAGTTACACATTAAAACAGAGAGAATTATAATCTCTCATTCATCCGTTAATTGATAATTTATTTAAATGATGAAATATTGATAATACACAGACTGAAGTGAACATAAAAACTGGTGTAAAAACAGAAAATGCAGATCAAGCTACATCAGTGCAGAGAGAAGCAGAGGCAATTGAAGTTGATGACCTTTCATTTGAACTTGACACCTGAATTGATGAGTATTTGCAGCATTTTCTGTTTATATTTCTGATTTTCAGTGTCTATCAACTTTTGCTTTCAAAAATTAGTTAAGACAGTCCAGCCATTGCAGAGAAATAAAAAAGAATTTTACAGCAAAGCAACAGACCATTTGGGCCAATTGTGCTTACGCTTCATATATGCCTCTTCCCATCTTCCTGCATTTGATTCTATCAACATATAGAATCACAGAACTCCTATAGTGCAGAAGGATGCCATTTGGCCTTTGAACCAGCACTGACAACTATCCCACCCAGGCCCTACCGTCATGTATTTACCCTGCTAATCCTCCTAACATTAAGGAGCAACTTAGCATGGCCAAATCAACCTAAATTGCACATCTTTGGACTGCGGGAGGAAACCGGAGCAGCTGAAAGGAACCCACACAGACACGGGGAGAATGTGCCAACACCACACAAACAGTGATCTAAGACTAGAATCGAACCCAGATCCTGGTGCTGTGAGGCAACATTGCTAACCACTGTGCACACTCTTACACCTTTCTAACTTACATACTTATCTAGCGTCTCATTGTACTATTCATCATGTATGTTTCATAATATATATGATACAGCAGCCTGGTTGATTGGCACTTCATCTACCACCCTAAACATTCACTCCCTCCACCACTGATGCATGATGGCAGTTGTGTGTACCACCTACAAGATGCACTTGCGCAACTCACCAAGGTTCCTTTGATATCACCTTCCAAAACTCTGAAAAATAAAACTCTACCATCAGGTTCAAGGGCAACAGATGCATGGGAACACCGCCATCTCCAGGTTTGCCTACAAGTTTGCCTTCAGGCCAGAAACCATCCTGATTTGGAACTGTATCATGTTCCTTCATTGTTTCTGGATCTGAAAGCATTGAACATGTACCCACACCGGGTGAACTGCAGAGTTTCAAGAAGATGGTTCACCACCACCTTTCCCCAAGGGCAATCCTGGGGCACCTGAATAACAGGGACAACTATGTCAGACTCCTATTTATTGACTGTAACTTGGCCTTCGACATTATTATTCCCACCAAACTCATCTCCAAACTGCATAGCCTAGGCCTCAGCATCTCCCTCTGTGACTGGATCCTGAACTTTCTAACTCACAGACCACAATCAGTAAGGATAGGTAACAACACTTTCTCCACAATCATCCTCAACACAGGTACCCTACAAAGCTGTGTTCTCAGCCCCCTACTATACTCCTTATATACCTATGACTGTGTGGCCAAATTCCCCTCCAATTCAATTTTCAAGTTTGCTGACAATGCCACCATAGCAGGTTGGATCTCTAACAATGACGGGACAGAGTACAAGAATGAGATAGAGAATCTGATAAACTGTGCAGCACCAATAATCACTTCCTCAATGTCAACAAAATGAAGGAAATTGTCATCAACTTCAGGAAGTGTAAAGGAGAACATACCCCTCCTAAATCAATGGGGATGAAGTAGAAAGGATCGAGAGCTTCAAGTTTATAGGTGTCCAGATCACTTACAACTTGTCCTGGTTCCCCCATGCCGACACTATAGCTAAGAAAGCCCATAATTGCCTCTATTTTCACAGAAGACTAAGGAAATTTGGCATGCCAGTTATGATTCTTACCACCTTTTACAGATACACATAGAAAGCATTCTTCCTGTTATATCACAGCTTGGTATAGCTCCTGCTCTGCCCAAGACAATAAGGAATTACAAAAAGTCATGAATGTAGCCCAATCCATTATGCAAATCAGCCTCCCATCCATTGATTCTGTCTACACTTCCCACTGCCTTGGCAAAGCAGCCAACATAATTAAGGACTCCACACACCCCAGACGTTCTCATTTCCACCTTCTCCTGTAGGGAAAGAGATGCAAAAGTCTGAGGTCATGTACCAACTAACTCGAGAACAACTTCTTCCCTGCTACTGTCAGACTTTTGAATGGACTTACCTTGCATTAAGTTAATCTTTCTCTACATCTAGATATGACTCTAACACAACATTCTGTACTGCCTCATTTCCTTCTGTATGATATTTTGTCTGTATAGTGCGCAAGAAACAATACATTTTATTGTTGTTAATACATAATAATAAATCAAATCAAATTAAGGATGAGCAACAAATGCAGTTCTGCTCACAGTTTTAAAAGATGATTTTATTAATTTAATTAAGGTTGTACAGGGCTATCTATTTTACATGAGCCTGATAACATTGAAGTAGTAGAGGCAGCATACCCTATTATGTCTTGAGAGTAATTTCTTGAGGCAAAAGTATGTAAATGTATACTTGTTACAGACAATCTACTTTAAAATGAGTGTTCTCATATTCTGGGGAATATAGTAATCTTCCAAAATTAAAAAAAATGGGCAACACTGCTTTTCCTTAACACAGGTTTTCACGCAGGTTTCCTAATGTTTTAATTCTATTTTCAAATTATTAAAAATATTTAGTCCTTTTGAAACATTCTCCAGCTGAAAGTCTGACTACTCATCTACTCTCAGATGACTCTTGATGCTCTTAATCTGATCTAAGATCTTCAAGAGTGGCCTGGGTAACTGTTGCAAATGAGAACCCATCATATGGGAAATATTCAGAGGTACAGTGGATCAAAACAGCAACACACTGACCCATTGTGCAACTTTAATGGTCAACTTTCTATCCTCTGTGAAATAATCAGACTCTCTCTTCACTTGCTTATTAATAGTTGGACATTTCAATAGGATATTACTTATTCCTCACAATGTGGTAAAAATATCTGTTGCTAAGCCACATGCATCATGATTCTGTTGAAAACCGTCAGTTGAATCTGATCCCAAGCACAGGTGCTTTTTTTTGTAATGGCACAATGCCACACATGATGTTGGCTAACATTTTTAGACTAGCTACAGGAACAAGCAGCATTCTTTCACAAGTGTGAGCAAGTTAATATTTTGATTTTCCTCTCAGCTGTAATATGCAAAGAAGACAGTGATAGCCTTTTTCCTAGGATGGAGAAAGCTAGCACGAGGGGATACAGCTTTAAATTAAGGGGTGATAGTTATAGGACAGATATCAGAGGCAGGTTCTTTACCCAAAGGGTGGTTCGGGAGTGGAATGCCCTGCCTGCAGCGGTTGTAGATGCGCCAAGTTTGGCGGCGTTTAAGAGGTTAGTTGATAAGTATATGGAAGAGAAGGGAATGGTTTAGTTTGGAGGGTCATTGCTTTTTATATTGGTCGGCGCAACATCGAAGGCCGAAGGGCCTGTTCTGTGCTGTAATGTTCTATGTTCTAAGACTTAGGGAGCTAGGGACACTGATGACTTGGCTCGCTGATTTTCCATGTTGACTGTTAGAGAAGAAGCTAATAAATCGGAACTGACATTAGAACAATGGAACAGCTGCAAAAGTATGTTATTTTAGCAATAAATGGACCATTGCCCTCAGCACTATAAGAATACAGGATGACCTCACTTTATTTCAAAAAGCCAAAATATCGATAATTATTGCTGTGCTCTGTAATAACATGACATCCATTAGAATGGGACATTGAACAACTGGCAGATGCTGGAAATTTAAATATAACAGCCTCAGAATCTTTGCGAGAGCATGGGAGATGATGTATGCCGTGGTTGGAGAATGGCGGTATAGTGAGATGTTGAAATCAAGTTCTGTTGGATCTGCACCACTTTTCTAATAAGGAGAAAATCTGATGGGAAAAGGTGAACATCATTTATTCTGACATAGTAAGAGGTGGGATTGGCAAGGCCCCAGAAATTGTATCAGATCTTCAACCTCTTCCACTCCATAATCTAGGGAATTTTGAAAAATCATAGCCATTGCAGTTCTTTTTGAATCCGAGGATATCAGATTCTGGTAATTTGTTTCTCCAGTACTTTTTCTTTGCTAATGTTTTCTTAATTCCCTCACTTGTTTTAGCACTAGTAAGCAACTTCTACTGTGAAGACAGACATAAAGTTTTTGTTCAATGTCTCTGCCATTTCTTTGTTCCACATGATAATTTCACCTGTCATAAAAACAAGAAAGCTGAATAAACTCAGCAGGTTGGGAAGTGTCTGGGGATAGAAAATTAAGAGTTGATATTTTGAGTCTAACATAACTATCCTTTGTCATTCTGGTAAGTTCTCCTGTCTTTCTTCTAAGGGATTGATGTTTAATTTAGCTACTCTCTCCTTTTTTATATACTATAGAAACTCTTACAATCTGTTTTCATATTCCTGGCTAGCCTGTGCTCATATTGAATTTCTCATTTTTTTAATCAATTTTTTGATAGTCCTTTGCTGGATTCTTAAACACTCCTAATCCTGCATGGTGGCACAGTGGTTAGTACTTCTACGTCATAGTGCTAGGGACCAGATTCAATTTCATCTTGGGTAACTATCTGTGTGGAGTTTGCACTTTCTCCCCTGTGTCTGCGTGGGTTTCCTCTGGGTGCTTCCACTCTCTGGTTTCCTTCCATTCTCCAAAGATGTGCAGATGGGTTGGCTATGCTAAATTGCCCCTTAATATGCCAGGATGTGTAGGTTAGAAGAGTTAGTGACGTAAACATTTGGGGTTACAGGGAACAAGTCTGGGTGGGATTGTCCCTTAGTGTCAGGGAAATTACATGGGGTTACAAGGATAGGGCCCAGGTGGGATTAATGTCAGTGCAGACTCAACAGACCGAATGGCATCCTTCTGCACTGTAGAGATTCTATAAGCATCTCTGTTTCTATGAGGTATGAACTTTCTACTATTCTTTGCAACCATTGATACCTCTTTTGAAAAATTAGACACTTTCTTTAATAAATGAATATTTCTCATTTTATTTACTGTTTATTTACTGTTGAGAAAAGAATGGATGTTAGGAAACTTAGGGAAATAAATAGTGCTGTCTTGAGGAGTGTACATATAACAGAGAAGGATGTGCTGGGAGTTTTGAAGCGCATCAGGGTAGTTAAATCCCTGGGACCTGATGAAGTGTATCCTAGCACATCGTGGGAGTCGACGGTCCCCTATCAGGGATATTTAAATCATCAATAGTCGCAGGTGAAGTGCCTGAAGATTAGATGTGCGAATGTTGAGCCTTTGTTTAAAAAGGGCTGCAAGGAAAAGCTTGGGAACCACAGGCCAGTGAGCCTCACATCTGTAGTGTGATAAGTTCTTAGAAGGTATTCTGAGAGACAGTATCTAAAGACATTTAGAGATGCAAGGGCTGATTAGGGATAATCAGCATAACTTTGTGAGTGGAAAATCATGTCTCACAAATTTGATAGAGTTGTTTGAAAGGGTAACCAAGAAATTAGATGACAGCAGTGCTGCTGATCTTGTCTACATGGACTTCAAAAAGGTCTTTGACAAAGTATTGCATGGTAGGTATTTGCATAATATTAAATCTCATAGGATCCAGGGTAAGATAGCAACCGGATACAAAACTGGCTTGATGATAGATGACAGAGGATGATTGTAGAAGGTTGTTTTTTCAAACTGAAGCCCTGTGACCAGTGGTTGCCTCAGGGATTGGTGCTGGATCCACTAGTATTTGTCATTAATATTAATGATTTGGATGAAAATATAGGAGACATGGTTAATAAGTTTGCAAATGACATCAAGATTGGTGGCATAATGGACAATGAAGAAGGTTATTTAGGATTGCAGCGTGATCTTGATCAATTGGGCCAGTGGGCTGACAAATGGCAGATGGAGTTTAATTTAGATAAATGCAAAGTGATGCTTTTTGGTCGATCGAACCAGGGCATGACTTACTCAGTTAATGGTAAGGTGTTGGGAAAAGTTATAGAACAAAGAGATCTAGGAGTACATGTTTATAACTCCTTGAAAGTGGAGTCACAAGTGGATAGAGTGGTGAAAAAGGCATTTGGCATGCTTGGTTTCATTGATCAAAACATTAAATACAAGAATTGGGACATCTTGTTGAAGTTGCACAAGATATTGGTAAAGCCATACTTGGAATACAGTTCTGGTCACCCTATTATAGAAAAGATATTATTCAACTAGAAAGAGTGCAGAAAAAATTAGTAGGATACTACTTGAAGGTTTGAGTTACAAGGAAAGGCTGAATAGCTGGGCCTTTTTTCTCTGGGCTGTAGGAAACTTTGGGTCATCTTATAGGGCTCTATAAGATAATGAGAGGCATAGATCAGCTGGATAGTCAATATCTTTCCCAAAAGTAGGGGAATCTAAAACTAGAGGGCATGTGTTTAAGATGAGAGGGGAGAGATACAAAAGGTCCAGGAGGCAATTTTTTCACACTAAGGTTGGTGAGTGTCTGGAACAAGCTGCCAGAGCTAGTAGTAGAGGCAGATATAATTTTGTATCTTAAAAAGTGGTTAGACAGTTACATCGGTAAGATGGGTATAGAGGGATATGGGCCAAACATGGGCAATTGGAACTAGCTTAGAGGTTTAAAAAAAAGGGACAGCATGGAGAAGTTGGGATGAAGAGCCTGTTTCCATGCTGTAAACCTCTATGACTTCTGAGTACACTGCATATGAATCTTTCTTGCTGAGGTTTTCTTTTTCAATGGAATGTAATTTTGTCGAACATTTTGAATTGTTGTTTCTCTCAGTTTATTTATGGGAAACATTTCAGTCTCTTTAGCCATTTAATCTGAGCCAATTCTCCCCTCATGCCTATGTAATTGGCTTTAAGTTTAAGGTGATGGTTTTCATTGGTGTACATCCCTTTCAAGCCTAGCGTAGAATTTAATTGTATTATGATTAGTCGTTCCCAGTGAATCTTATATTATGAGATTACTAATTAATGATGCCTCATTACACAATGCTAGATTTTAAATTGCTTTCTTCCTAGTTGGTTCCACAATGTATTGCTCCCAGAAACTGCCACAAAAACAATCCATAGAATCCCTGCTCTACAGAAGGAGGCCATTCGGCACATCAAATCTGCACCAACCACAATCCCACCAGGCCGTATCCCCATAACCCTATGCATTTGCCCTAGCTATTCCCACTAAAACTAAGGGGCAATTTAGCATGGCCATGCCACCTAACCTGCACATCTTTGGATTGTGGAAGGAAACCAGAGCACCTGGACACAGGAAGAAGGTGCAAACTCCATACAGACAGTGACTCAAGTTGGGAATCGAATCCAGGTCTCTGGTGCTGTGAGACAGCAGTGCTAACTACTGTGTCACCATGCCAGGGCGGCACATTGACACAGTGGTTAGCACTGCTGCGTCATCTTTTAGGCCAGTCCTTGCCAACTTTTTGATTCAGTCTATAAGAAGTTTAAAGTCCACCACCATTATTACATTGCCTTTGTGACATGTTCCAGTCAATTGATTGGCATAATTGCCACCGCCAGGTAGTTTTTATTAAACTAGTCTTCTTAACTAGCTTTCTAACTAGTTTTGAAGTTCTAAGTCAGAATCTAACTATTAATCTAAATTGTACCTTGAGGAAGACGGACCAGAGATACCCTCCTACCTGTAACTATTTCTCAACTTAGCATTCGTTCATTGTCACTGTGAATCCTCAGTGTCTCATGCTGCGCTGCCATTACAGCAGCCAAGAGTTCTGGGATGGTTGAAGGGCTGAAGGACATTACAAAATGTTAGGTGGATAAAGCCATGAAGGATTTTAATATGCGGTTGCCCACTGAGCTGGCTAACAGAGGAGAAACATGATGTTCTTAGATTTTTTGTAAACCAAGGGATGGTTTGCTTACCTTCAAAAAGAAAAGTTAGCTTATAATCAAAACGGGAACAACTGTCCTACTTCCCAGCGCCGTTATTAAATTGCATTGGTCCCAGAATATAGCTCGTGTGTCTGAAAATCTTGATACCTGGCGCTAAACAGCATGAAAGTCTCCTGGCCCCTTCCTAATGGCACAAACCAGATGTAACCTGTTGCATTGATCTTTTGCTTTCTGATTTTATTTTTAACAAGCATGATTTGAAGAATACAGTCTAACAGAGCAATTATTCTTTTATTGAAAAACAAGGACATGAGTCCTTGACTTTAGCAATTCTTCTTTACCAGATATTGTGTGGATATGTCATAACTCAGTTCACAGGGAGTGGCTGTTCGTTTACAGCAAATTTGGTGCTTTTTCCACTCAATACAATGAATTCCTCACAGGAACCAGTCCTAATACAAGTTATTGATTCTCTGAAATTAGCAGTATTGTTGGTCAGCGTTACAACTTCCATATGTACTGACCTGGATCATCATGTTTGTAGTTGGGCAGCATGGGAGTTATTTGTGACTCCTCATACCAACTATTACAGAACTATCTCTAAAAGCAAGCAATATCTACCAGGCTTTAATGGAATAGCATTGGTTGCAAAGGCTGAGGCTGCCCAAGAAGGTGTTGCCACCTGTCTCCTCTTCCCCAATTGATACCCCTCTCCTTTCTTGATCTCTCTCTTGCTCTCCTCTCCTTTCTCTCTGGTTGAGATATATTGTCCATGCTAACTGTGCTTGTAAATCCCATAATGGCCTCTAAATCTTGCAAGAGGCTAAAGACATGATAAGTGGGGGCGAGATTTCAATTCGGGACTTACCTGCTCCCTCCAGTGATGAAATCAGGTTCATTCCCAGGAACAGCGCAAGACCGATTATCAGATTTTAGCATAAATTATTGTATAATTAGTGATTTTGACTCCACTACTTTAACTCTCAACACATCATCTCACCCAGTCAGTGTGACGTCATGTTTTCATTTTTAAAAACCAGTAATGATGACCATGCCAGCACACACAGGCAAATAAAGTCCTCAGCTGGTGAGGGATAAGCCTGGGCAATGTCCTGGCATTGCCCCTTGGCACTCTGACAAAGCTAATCTTACAGTGCCAGGATGGGCCCTATGAAGGGCCCATTCGAGCAGGGGGTGGATCCCCTTATGTGTGGTGAGGTTGGGGGAGGTGATGTCTGTGTGTTGGGGATGCATTGGGGAGGGGGGAGGGGGCAGTGTGTGCTACAAAGCTTGTAGAGACAGTAGTTTGACTTTATTCTTTATAGGTGATGTCCCAATCTGTATGGGGCACTGTCCGGCTGCCAGATTCTCTATGCACTTCGCAACCAGTAGTGATTCTCATTGTTATTGAGCTCGCTCGAAGCCCGGTGAATTCCATGCGCTGGGATTTGAACAGGCTATGAATTTTAAATGCTAATTTAAACAGGCTAATCGGAACTTGCGTCCTTTCTGAATGCCATCTGGTTTGTGCCAATAGAAAGGGGCCAGCAGACTCTCATACTCTTTGGTGCCTGGTGTGAAATGGATTTTCAGGCACGCAAGCTATTCTCTGGGACCAGTGCAATTTACTAACAGTGCTGGGAAGTGGGAGGATTGTTCCCATTTTGAATATTATAAGCTAATTTTTCTTTTTGGAGGTGAACAGCTGAGTGGATATTGTGTGTCATCATTGTGTAAAGAGGTAAGAATTAGCATTGGTCTATACTGTGGGCACAATCTTCTGTTATATATGCTGTTTGACAGTTCTATATTGTAGCTATTATATCACCTGTAAAGATAAAATAACACCAGGAAATATATATGTTTATATATTTTAACTGTAGTTAGTGTACAACTTTTCCTCAGTTCGTTATAATTTTGAATGATAATATTACTAAAACAAGATAGTCTATTGTGTGTATTGCAATATAGCCAAAACACTACAAACTATTTCAAATATTTCAACAATTCACTAAAAGCTGCCATCACTATCTGCATATGCAAATATGTTTTGCATATCTGCATAATAACTAATAGTTTTATAGATAACATCTAAGCAACAAAGGGAACATTTTTTAACTTGCATGATTTCTAGCTATCTTTATAAGGGAGTGGGGAATACATGCAAACCTCTAAAAGCGTTGATATAATAAATTGTCCTTGTTGCTTGACAGTCTAATGGTGACTAGGCATCTGTTTACTCAGCAGGGTAGGAGATTCTGTTGCCAATTGTATTAATATTCCCATCAGGTTGTTCTTTCAGTTAATTGAGTGTGAGCTGTAATCCATTTTGAATAAATAAGTTAACACTTTTGTTAACGTGGTGGATGGAGAAATCTGATATTAAGGATTTAAATGATAACATCACCAATGATAATTCAGAAATATAGTTTCACAGTGTGTTTTGAATTTAATCTCTAGTAGTATCAGAGAGTTTGAAACATCTCCCAAACCCACGAGCTGTACCTTGGAACACAAGGGAACATTACGCTTGCAATTTCCTTTCCAAGCCACATACCATCTTGATGTGGAAATCTATCACTCTTCCTTCTTTGTTGTCAGGTCAATATTTTGATACTCTCTATCCAATATCATAACTGAATACTTTCACCACACAAACTGCAGCAGTTCAAGAAGGCGGCTCCCACTCTCTTCTGAAGGGCATTTGGGAGATGGGCAATAAATACTGACCTTGCCAGCAATGCCCAGTTCACATACAAATTTACAACAGAAAGTTAATCTTTGATACTCTAGCAGATGCTGGGAGTTGAAGCAATGTCACATTTTGGAGATTGGCTTTCACTGTCTGAAATGTTATGTATCCAGTTACAGATTGTTGAACCCAAAATTTTTCACTTCTCTCTATAAATTCTACTTGACATTCTAAATATATCCAGCATTTTCTAGATTTTATATCCAGCATTCACATTATTTTGATTTTGCATTTTATAAAAAAGCTGATCGGTCATAGAATCTATGGCATGGAGACAGGCTCTTCAGCCCAAACTGGTCCATGCTGACCAAAAGGCCTATCTAATTCCATCTGGCCCATATCTCTCTAAATCTTTCTTATACGTGTATCTGTCTAAATGCCTTTTAAATGTTGTCAACGTCCTGGCATCAACCAATTCCTCCGGCAGCTCATTCTATGCACTTACTATCCTCTGTATAAAAAAAGTTGCTCTTCAGGTTTCCACTAATTCTTTCCCCTCATAACATAAACTTATATATACTCTGTAGATCTTGATTTCCCCAATCCTATGAAAAAGGCTGAGTGTTTTCACCCGAGCCATGTCTCTCATGATCTTATAAACCTTTATAAGATCACCCCTTAGTCTCCTATGCTCCGAAGGAGAAAGTCTTAGGCTATCCAATCTCTCTCTATAACTCAGTCCCCTGAGTCCTGGCAACATTCTTGTAAGTCCCTTCTGCACTCTCTCCAGGTTACTAACATATTTCCTGTAGCAAGGCTACCAAAACTGAACACAAAATTCTAGGTGTAGCCTCATCAATGTCCCATACAACTGTAACGTAACTTCCCAATTTCTACACTCAGTGCCCTGACAGATGAAAGCCAGTATGCCAAAAGCCTTCATCACTGCCCTATCTACCTGTGACCCCACCTTTAGGGAATTGTGCACCAGAACTCCAATGTCCCTCTGTTCCACAATATTCCCTAAGGTCCTACTATTCACCGTGAAAGTCCCATCTTGATTTGACTTTCCAAGATAAAACACCTCACTCTATTCTGCATTGAACTACATTTGCCATTTCTTGGCCCACTTCCCCAGCTGATCAAGTTGCTGCAATTTTTGATAACCTTTCTCATTGTCTATAAAGGCCACAACTCTGTCTGCTTTAGGGTATTAATGGAAAAAGATGAAGCCTGCCCTAAGGGGAGGGTGTTAAACTGGGGGAGGGCTAGATATAGCCAGATTAGGCAGGATCTTCAGGATACCGACTGGGATAAGCTGTTCAAGGGTAGGTCGACGCTGCACATGTGGGAATCTTTCAAGAGAAAACTAAAATTTTTGCAGGATAGACACGTGCCAGTAAGGAGAAAGGATGGGAAGGGTAGGATTAGAGAACCGTGGGTTACTAGGGATCTTGAGGACTAGGTCAGGAAGAAGCGGGAGGCGTACGTTAGATCCAGGCAATTGGGGACAGAGGCAGCGCTGGAAAAATATAGAGAGTGTAGACGGGATCTTAAAAGGGGTGTCAGAAAGGCAAAAAGGGGCCACGACATGGCTTTGGCAGGTAGGATTAAGGAAAATCCTAAGGCATTTTACTCCTTTGTAAGGAGCAAAAGGATGGTTAGAGGGAAGATTGGACCTCTCAGGGACAGAGGAGGGAATCTATGCTTAGAGCCTGAGGGGATGGGGGAGATCCTGAATGAATACTTTGCGTCAGTATTCACGCAGGAGAGGGACCTGATGTCTGATGCTGGCTTTGAGGATTTTGAGGACCCGTTAAAGGAAATAATCATTACGAGGGACGAAGTGTTGGGGCTTTTAGATAGCATAAAGACTTATAAAGCTCCGGGGCCTGATGGTATTTATCCCAGGCTGCTAAGGGAGGTGAGAGATGACATTGCTGGGCCTCTGACGCAAATCTTTGTCTTCTTTGGACACAGGTGAGGTCCCAGAGGACTGGAGAATTGCAAATGTAGTACCGTTGTTTAAAAAGGGTCAGAGGGATAACCTAGGGAACTATAGGCTGGTGAGCTTGACTTCAGTTATAGGTAAGCTAATGGAGAGGATCCTCAGGGACAGGATGTGTGAGCATCTGGAGCGCTGCGATCTGATCAGGGATATGCAGCATGGCTTCGTTAAGGGGAGGTCGTGCCTTACGAACCTAGTGGAATTTTTTGAAGAGATGACAAAAACGGTTGATGAAGGACAGGCCGTTGATGTCATCTACATAGATTTCAGTAAGGCGTTTGACAAGGTTCCCCATGGTAGGCTGATAAAAAAGGTGAAGGCGCATGGGATACAGGGCCAGGTATGTAGATGGGTTGAGAACTGGCGTGGGAGGAGGAGACAGCGGGTATTAGTGGAAGGCTCTTTTTCCAACTGGAGGTCAGTCACTAGTGGTGTGCCACAGGGCTCAGTACTAGGACCTCTTCTATTTGTGGTGAATATAAATGACTTGGAAGAGGGGGTAGGTGGTGTGATCAGCAAATTTGCTGATGACACTAAGATACTTGGATTGGCGGGTACTGAGGAGCAGTGCCAGGCAATACAACATGACATAGATAGGCTGGTAGATTGGGCAGATAGATGGCAAATGGAATTTAATCCGGATAAACGCGAGGTGATGCATTTTGGCCGGAATAATGTAGAGGGGAGTTATAGGATAAAAGGTAAAACTATCCAGAGTATAGAGACGCAGAGGGACCTGGGGGTGCAGGTTCACAAGTCTCTGAAGGTGTCAGTACAGGTGGCAAAAGTGATAAAGAAAGCGTATGGTATGTTAGCCTTCATAGGAAGGGGTATAGAATACAAGAGTAGGAGTTTGATGTTGCAAGTGTATAGAACGTTGGTTAGGCCTCACTTGGAGTACTGCGTCCAGTTCTGGTTGCCGTACTACCGGAAGGATGTGGAATCCCTGGAGAGAGTGCAGAGGAGATTTACCAGGATGCTGCCTGGTATGGAAGGGCTGTCTTACGAGGAAAGGTTGAACGCACTGGGGTTGTTTTCCCTTGAAAGACGTCGGCTGAGAGGGATCTATTAGAGGTATATAAGATTATGAGGGATATAGATAGAGTAAATGGTGGTAAGCTTTTTCCACCATTAGATTCGGATAGAACGAGGGGTCATGGCCTTAGGGTGAGGGGGGCTATGTATAAGACTAATATTAGAGGGCATTTTTTCACACAAAGGGTAGTGGGGGTGTGGAATGCACTACCAAGTAAGGTGGTGGGAGCAGGCATGCTAGGGTTGTTTAAGGGTCTTCTGGACAGCCACATGAGCGGTCTGCAGATAGAGGGATATAGGAGGACTGTTTAAATACTTTAATTGTTTCCACAGGCTGTTCGGTCCACCTTGTTGACCAACAAGGTGCATGCATTCGGCAGATCGTGCGAGGGCTGCTCCTGGATGTTACTTCAGGAGTGGCCTAGTGCTTCATGTCGTTAGTGTGTGCTTAAACTGGACCATCAGATGGGCAACATGACAGCTCAGAGACTCTCGTTGTTGCTGTGCAGACACATGGATTTGGGCCTGTGTCTGCGGGAGTTTGCGCATTCTCCCCATGGTTGTGTGGGTTTTCTCCGGGTGCTCCTGTTTCCTCCCACATCCCAAAGATGTGCTCTTAGGCTGATTGGGTAATAAATTGTCCCTATATTGGTCTCTATATGTCATTAAGACGTTAGGATGGCGGCGCGGGCTCGTTGGGCCGAAGGGCCTGTTTCCCGTGCTGTGTTGTTCTTTGTTCTTTGTATTTTAGTGTCATGACTTACTGATCATGCCATGTACATTCTCATTCCCATCATTGATATAGATAACAAACAGCAATGGGCCCAGCACTGACCCCTGAGGCACACAAGTAGTCATAGGCCTCCAGTCCAACAAGCATCCTTCTACCATTTCTTTCTGCTTCTTACTGTCAAGTCAATAGTATATCCAATTTATCAGCTCTCACTGGATTCCATGTGATGTAAACTTCTAGAGAAGCTTACCATATGGAATTTTACCAAAGGCCTTACTGAAGCCCATATAGGCTACATCTACCATCCTGTCCTCATCAACCTTCCTGATCACTTCATTGAAGAACTCTAAAAAAATTGTAAGGCATGATCTCCCATGCACAAAGCCATGCTGACTACTTTTAATCAAATTCTGTCTTCCCAAATGCCTATATATCTTATCCCTCAGAATCCTCTCTAGTAACTTAGCCACCATATGTTAGGCTTATTGGTCTCTAATTCCCAGGTTTTTCTTTGAAGCCCTTCTTAAATAAGGGCACAGCATTTGCTACCCTTTAGTCTTCTGGTACCGTACCCGTGGCTAACCATGATGCAAATATCTCAGTCAGGGTTCCTCAATTTCTTCTCTAGCCTCACATAATGTTTTTGGATAACCTGATCAGGGCCAGTAGATTTATTCACCTTCATCTATTTTAATACGTCCATCACCTCCTCAACTGTAATGCAAACTGTCCCCAATGTATCGCCACTAACTTTTTCAGGTTCCCAAGTCTTCATATCTTTTTCCACAGTAAACACAGAGGAGAAATATTCATTGATAACCTTTCCCATCTCCTGCAGTTTCATGCATCTTTGTTTTTTCTTCCTTTAATATACATAAGTAATCCCTTTGGATTCACTTTAGCCCTCTAAGCCAAAGCTACTTCGTGCCCCTTTTTTGCCCTTCTAATTTACTTCTTGAATATACTCCTGTATCATCTCTACACCTCCAAGGAATCCCTTGATTCCAACTGCTAATATGAGCCATGCCTCTTCCTTGGCCAAAACCTCAATATGTTTTGTCATCCAGAGTTCCCTATCCTGCCAGCCTTGCCCTTCACCCTAACAGGAACATAGAGACCCTGAACTCTTCCACTTTTAAAGGTCTCCCACTTGCTGCATGTCCCTTTGTCCTCAAACAAGCCAATCCAATCAATCCCTGCAGTCTCATATCTAACTCCATCAAAATCATCTTGCCTCAATTTAGAACTTGCAAGCGTGGACCACTTTTGTCTCTTTCTTTTAGTATTTTAAAATTAACAGTACTATGATCCCTGGTCCCAAAGTGGTCCCCTACCGTCACCTCAGCCACTTGCCCTGTCCTATTTATCAAGAGTAGATCAAGTTTTGCCCTTTCCTCAGTAGGACCCTCCACATACTGCCTAAAGGAACTTTCCTGAACATGTGTAACAAATTCCATCTCAGCTAAGCACTTGACACTATGGCAGTCCCTGTCTATGATAGGAAAATTAAAATCCCCTACTGTGACAACCTATTACTCCTGAAAGTCCCCTCAATCTCCCTGCAAATTTGTTCTTCTAATTCCTGTTGACTATTTGCAGGCCTATAGTATAACGCTAATAAGACCACCATCCCCTCCTTATTTCTTAGTTCCACCCACAGAGCCTCATTGGATGATCCCTCGATTATTTCATCTCTGACTACTGTTATGATGCTCTCCTGAATCAAAAATCCTCTCTTTCCTCTGCCTCTAGCATCTGTACCCTGGGACATTAGTTAAACTGCCAGTCCTGTCCCTCCCTTAGCCATGTTTCAGTTACGGCTATAATATCCCAGTCCCACGTACCTATCCCATAATATCCCAGTCCCATGTACTTATCCATGCCCTGAATTCATCAGTCTTATCTGTCAGCCCTCTTGCATTGAAATAGATGCAGTTTAATCCAACAGGTTTTCCCTGATTCCTGCCATGTTCCTGTCTATCATGTCTATTCACCTTGCCATTGCTGAGTACTACATCTCCTTCCAGCCCCTTATTTGCTTCTTTGCTGCTGAGATTCAATCTAGTTTAAAATCTCCCCTTATAGCACTAGCAAATCTGCCTCCCAGGATATTGGTCTCCCCCCAGTTCAATTATAAGCTATCCCACTTAAACAGATGAACTCTGCTCCGGAAAAGACTGCAATGATCTAAGAATCTGAATCCTTATCCTGCACCAATTCTTTAGCCACGCATTCACCTACCATATTCTCTTGTTCTTACCCTCACTAGCACATGGCATTGGAAGCAATCCAGAGATTACCACCCTTGAGGTCCTGCTTCTTAACCTTTTCTAGCTCTCTATAATCACTCCTCAAGACCTCATCTTTATTTGTGCCAATGTGCACATCGACTTCTGGCTGCTCATCTTGCCCTTTGAAATTATTCTGTAGCCGCTCCGAGGTATTCTTGATCCTGGCACCCAGGAGGCAACACACCATTCTGGGCTCCCGTTTGTGATTACAATCTCCTGTCTGTCCTCCTAACTAACAAGTCTCCTATTACTACAGTCCTGTTTACCTTTACTTTTTCCTGCTGTGTCCCTGAACCAGTCATAGCACCAAGACCTGGCTGCTGCTGTCTTCACCTGAACAGTCATTCCCCCCCTGCCCCTAATAGTATGCAAAATAGTACACTTATTTATGAGGGGAATGGCCACAGGAGAATCCTGCACTCTCCGCCTGCTCCCTTTGCCTTTCCTGGTGGTTACCCAGCTACTCTCTGCCTGCACTTTTGATGTGACCGCCTCGTTAAAACTCTTATTTATAAAGTGCTCAGCATCCCGGATGATCCTGAGTGCATCCAGCTCCAGTTCCCTAACTTCATTCAGTCTACCACATAATCCTCTCCCTCAATGTACCATGACCTTTTTTCTGCTGAACATGATGCAAATAACCTCATGATATTCACACTTGTATATATTCTCAGCTTGTTCAGTTAAAACACAAGCCGGTGAAGGAATACATTCAGCTAGTCAAGCTTTTAGATGCATTAATCCAAAATACCCGATTTTATCAGGAGTGTACAAAAATTAAACATGCTTTATTTTCCATTCAAGTGATTCTTAAATTTCCCTTTATTGCTCATTTATTAGAAGAGAATTCCCCCATTTTCACTGTGCATTAAGTAACTCCATATTGATCACTATAAAAGTCTGACTCGAGCTGATAGAGTGAAATACAAACCTGATCTGTCAGCTGAGACTGAGGTTTGGTTCCCATCCAGTGAAAGCATTGAAAGTATCCGTTTTCTCATAATTATATGAATTCTGTAAATGATTTTATTGAGTGGACGCCCATGGGACAAAACTGTCAATAACTTGACACTAGATTGGCATTCTTAAATTGGCCACAAGGATAACTGAGTTGGGAAATGAAAATATTCATAATGTAACAGTAAGGATGCACAGATTAGATTTAGGGAACATTTTGAGACGGAACTTTACTCTGTATCTTACCACATTGTGTCTGGCCCAACAATACTTGATTCTAATACAAGGTACCCAAAGAGAAAAATTGATTGCTGCTCAATTTAAGAATGTAGCCTACAATGGGAACATGGGCACTGAGCTGAAGGAATAAGACACCTTTTTAACTCATTATACTGTGAACTTGACTAAAAAAACATTTTGTTCTCCCTGAGGAGAATTGCCATCTAAATGCCACAATGAGATGGCATTGGTTGGAGCACCATTTTAAATAGTCTACTCAAAGACCTAATGCAAGTCTCTTTAACATTATCTTTTTGACTTTAGGTCCCAATATAGCATGTAACTTCCAAAGGACAATAATATACTTTATTATACCTTAATATACTTTATACCTTTTATTTATTATAGGACAAAAAAAGACACAGAATTGATTAAGAAGGGGAAAACAGAGTAGAGAGTAAACTTGACAGAACATAAAACTGACTGTAAAGTTTCTATAAGTATGTGAAGAGAAAAAGACTGGTGAAGACAAATGTAGGTCCCTTACAGTCAGAAACAAGTAATTTATAATGTGGAACAACAAAAATGGCTGACCAACTAAATACATACTTCAGTTATGTCTTTACAAAGGAAGAGACAAATAACATCAGAAAGTTAGAGAGCACAGAGTTTATGTGAGAGAGAGAACACCTGGAGAAAAGTAATATTAGTAGGGAAATGACATTGGGAAATTTATGGGATTGAATGCCAATAAATCCCATGACATAATAATCTACATCCCAGAGTTAAGGAAGTAGCCCTAAAAATAGCAGATGTACTGGTGATCATCTTCCAAGATTCTACAGACTCTGGAGCAGTTCCTACAGATTGGAGATTAGTTAATGTAACCCCACTGTTTAAAAAGAAAAGTAGAGTGAAAACAGAATTATAGACCGGTCAGCCTGATGTCTGTAATGGGGAAAATTCTAGAGACCATTATAAAAGATTTAATACCAGAGAACTTGGAAAACAGACAGGATCAGACAGAGTCGGCATGAGTTTACAAAAAGGAACTCAAGCTTGATGAATCAACTGTAATTCTTCGAGGGTGCAGAGAATGAGGCAGCAGACGTAGTTTACTTGGACTCCCAGAAGGCTTTTGACAAAAACAGATTGATGTGCCAAGTTAAAGCGCATGGGATTGGGAATAGTGTATTAAGTTGGATAGAAAACCTGGCAGATAGGACACAAAGGGTAGAAATAAATGTTTTTTTTCCAAATGGTAGGCAATGACTAATGGGTACCACAGGGATTGGTGCTAGGACCCCAGCTATTCACAATATAAATTAATGATTTAGATGAGGGCATTAAATATAATATCTCCAAAATTGCAGCTGACACAGATTGGGGCTCCTTATCTGAGGAGGGATGTTCTCACTCTGGAGAGAGTTCAGAGAAGGTTTATCAGACTGAGTCCTAGGATACATGACCGATGTATAAGGAGAGATGGAGTCAGTTTGGGTTGTTTCCACTGGAATTCAGAAAAATGAGAGGGAATCTCATAGAAACCTATCAAATTCTATAGGACTAGACAGGGTGGATGCAGAAAGGATGTTTCCACTGGTGGGGGTGTCCAGGACCAGGGAATATCTTGGGTAGACCATTTAGGACTAAGATGAGGAGAATTTTCTTTACCCAGGATGGTAAGCCTGTGGAATTCGCTACCACAGAAAGTAGTTGAGGTCAAAAAAATGTATTTTTTCAAGAAGGAGTTAGATATAGCTCTTGGGACGTAAGAGATTAAAGGATATTGCGGTGGTTTTGCGGGCGGGGGGCAGCGGGGGAGTCAGAGCAAGCTATTGAGTTGGATCATAATGAATGGCAGAGCAGACTCAAAGAGATAAAGGTCTCTATTTTCTATGTTTGGTACTTTCACATTCTGTATTACCTTTTGACGGCAAATAATTTGGAAGCAAATAAATACAGGCAAAAGTTGGAAAATAACTGGAATCTTGCCATTTATTCTTTGTCTGGTGTTGAATGTCTCTTGTAATGTTAACTCAACAAATTAGCCTTAAATTAGAACAACTCCCGCTCAACAGACCAAAATAATTCACTTCTGTAAAAATAGAAGTGGAGAACAAGACAAAATTGTTGGTGTTACCAAATAACTACTTTCTCTCTTCTTTGTGGGCCACTGGGTTAGGTGAACGGTCTCATTATCTGTCAGACAAACATTTGGAGATTCCGATCAAACTAGTGAGAGGAATGCCCTCCAGCTTCATTCTTCTGTCCTTCCCATAGATTCTTCCCCAGACCTGTCACATAATTGCACTAACTTTGACAGAATGAAATAAATCTCTGCATACCTTTGCTCTATACAAAGCTATTCTTTACAATTTTTTTGCCAGTGGTTTCTATGGAAACTATCTGATCAGTCTTGAAACTCACTTTTGCAACATCCCCTTTGCTATTACCTTTACTATCAGATCTTTTAATGTGCTCTCACAAGATTTAAAATTAGAAATAGAAGTCACTATTGACATTGTTTTGACAAATGTACGTACAATTGCAAATGCTACAAGTAGTGAAGGGACACATTGTTTAAACAAAGGTTTGTACAGAAACCTATACCAATGTACAATTCCCACACACCTGACATTTATGGCATTTAAATGCAAATTGAAGTTTATATTAATCATAATGAACATATGCAATTTCTATAATTTGTTAATTAGGATCCTTCAAGCTTTTTTTGATTTTTTTAAGTGCCTTTTCTACTCTTAATTATAGTGGCTCATCCCCACGTTAAATATAATCAAGAAGTACAATAGAAATTGAAAAGAGAATATAAGTGGCCTGCCGGATTCTTCAGGTAATGCAACTGACAGTCCTTCCTTCAACTTTGTAGAATTAAAACGGTCCTGGCCTCACAATGACAATGCTATTGATGCTTCCTGGCCACCAGCTGATGAATGAGGTAAGTAATACTGTGCATCAGAGCTGAATTCTTAGTGAAACGGGTAAAAGGTTCACATGAGATTCAACAGAATATTAAGATTGCCCAGAGTTCAGCTTGAGTGAGAAACAGGAATTCAATCAATCAAAGCCACCTGCATTGGCTGCTGGTGCGAGCCAAAAGAAAAAGCATCAGTTTTGCCAATATTGAACAGTGGGAATTTATAACTCATCTAGAACTTGATGCCAATCAGTTAGTTATGTGGTACAAGAACAGCTTGGAGTCACAGTGATGTCCAGTCTACTCCTTCAGGCTGTCTCCAGGAAAATGATTAACATGAATGGATATAATCATTAACCCAAGAACTTAGTTCGTGATTTGTTCAGCTTACGAATGTAAAGTATGAAGTGGAGTCAGTTGAAGAATTCAGTACAACATGCTTACAGGCTATTCAAACATGTTTGGTTCTGCTCTGAGGATTTCCACTCTTGAGAAAATGGATTTGTGACATGAGGAAAATATTTCCAACAAAGTTGATTTGTGGTCATTAATCATTAACGATGAACAAATGCAGCCTTTTATAACCGCACTATCAAGTATTTTACTCCAGGCTCAGACTTCCTATGATTTTATGAGACTTTGCTGAATGAAGGGAAAGATTTCAAAGCATCACTTGACTGACAAATGTGAAACAAGTCCAAATGAAGGTGGTTCAAACAAACATGCAAAATTTAATGTGGTGAAGCAAAGGAGAAAAATAACTGGAGGAGGACTTATTTCAACAGATTGAAGAGGGAACTGGGCTGGATAAATTATATTCAAAGACAAAGGGCAGTATTTAGAGAGGTGATGTTTCGGACATAGTTCAAGTGCATTTCAATATGGGAGAAAGAGAAGCCAACCAAATTCAGAGCTCTATGGATGTGAAAAGAGTTAGAGTAAGATAAAGGCAATGTAGAACAGAAATCAGCTTGATAATGCAAAGAAGAATCAGACTGAATATAACTACTGAGGAAAAGTGAGAAAAGGAAGCAAGAGGGGCAAAGAAACAATACAGCAATAAACATAAGGCTAACATAAAAGAGTTGTTAGAGGAGCTCTTGGGCCAATTAGATACTTAAATAGAGAAGTTTATTGCTTATTTATTCATGGGATATTGATATTGGTAGTAGACCAACATTTATTACCTATCCTAATTGTCCTTGAGAACGTGATGGTGTTTGCTTCCTTGAACTGCTGCAGTATGTGTATTGTAATGTGCAAATTTTTGGGACTTATGGAAACTTGTTTGCCTTTCTGACACCCTAATGTTGTTTGCTTGGCTAATGTCTTTTGTCCTTTTGCAGCCTTTCAGGATTTTCTATCTTTTTAAGCTTTATGTGCACCACAACTTGAGGATTAAAATATTCATCAAAGGCTTTTAATATTTCATTGAAACTGGTTGAGGATTCATTGATGCACTCATTAAGTTTACTTCATCTACAAATTCACCAAGACAGTATAAAAAATATTTAATCCAGGCTTTTTCTGACTTTCTACTTTGACCAGTGTAATCTGATAGTTTACAAATTCTCTTCCTTATAAAACCCTAACTTTTCATTAGCTTTGGCCCTTTGGATAAGTCCAAATTATCCTGGATGCATGAAATTCTGAACCATGGTTAAAAATTTTAAAGGGTATGTTCTGCTTTAAGAACTTACTGAACTTATTTAATTTTATAAGTGAATCTACATAGGAATTTCAAAATGACATTGCTGTTCATTTGGAGACAAATGGATTTCCCATGTTTGCTGGTTTGGCTGACTATGTTACCATGGTGATCATGTTCAGCTTGTTAAAAAATGTCAACAATGGCTGCCTTGAGCAACAGACTACAGGCCCTGTTGCTTAAAGTTTTACTTTAAAATCACAAATTTGTGGAAAGCTGGCTTTTGCTGTCTGTCAGCTGAATTTAGAGGCGGGGGTCCTCTCATATTATTTAATTACTTGTATTTTTATTTTTGGAGTGAGTTGAGATGTCTCATGTTCAGAGGCTGACTTGAGGATCCGTTTTTAGTAATTTTTTTTTTAAAATTGCCCCCTGTTATTTAAAGATTTGTCAGGACTTGATATAATCTAGAGTTTTAAGGATTTAGCTCACACCTTTATCTCTGTGGGATTAGAAGCTGAACTCTCAGAGGAGATTCAGTGGAGTTATCTGTTGCAGTTAAGAATTTTAAATTTCCACCTTCCATTTCCAAGGCTTTCTTTGCACCTTTGTGCTGATGATTGTTCCTCTGCATCTCTTCTTTTGAAACTTCTTTTCAAGTCAGTCTGCCAGCATTTTAATTTGTCTCTGCATTTTCAAGTGATTGTGGATTTTTCCACAAGCTGCCATTGTGTTATAGGATTTTGATTATACTTCGGTAAGTCTGAAGAACTCTTCATCGTCATACATTTGTTAATCTTAAGTCTTTATTGACTCTTAGCTTGAACCTTTTATTGTATATTTATAAATAATGCTGAAAGCCAAGCCCATGCTTGCTAGTACACATAGCTCTGTCCATCTCTAGACTGAACTTGACTGTGGGTCATGTGCTGTGAGCGACACTATCTTCAATACCACATCAACCCTTTCTGTACCAAACCCTAATGCTACACTTAAAAAGATTAGATTCGTTTCAGTCCTTGCTGCGAGTGTGTTGGCTGTTTGGAATGAAGGTGTCATGGGTTCTGTAGTTGATTAGTCAGTGTTTGTCTTGTCAGGTGGACTCAGATGGTAGAACAATTTTGGATATTGAATGAAGGTCTCTTTTTTTTTAATTGGTTCTGCCAGAAGACTGCCTGGATTTCTTTTTTATCAGAGCCATGATGATTTCTGGATAACTTTCTCTGTGACTCCAGGCAACAGAGAGAAATCCAACTCACACATTTCTGTTCACAGTTATTTCAGCTGAGAGCTGTTTTCTTGAACTATCCTCTTCCACCTTCTCTGCACAAAAATAGCTGTTCTTGGCCAGAGTTTACAAAATTCAAAATAGTTGCTATGCCAAACTGTTACATTAGGTATTACAATAGCCCAGGGATGGGGACACGATCCCATTATTGTCTTTTAGTCAAAATAATTAATCTTTTAATTGTGTCCACCAGAAATTTGAATGACTCCCAGTTTTCCAGTTTGGTGAAATATTCATACCTATAGGAAAGCCATTATCAGTGAGTTTCTGTTACCTCTTCTCGAGTAAATATTTTCACATGTCTGGAAAATTCTGTAATCTACTTGGTTTCATCGAGAAGATTGATAACATTGTAGTTGGAGAGAGTTTTGGAAGCCATCTTTAAGGCTTCTTGCATCCACTTAAAAGCAAGATAAGCTTTTTTTACAAAATCTATTGTAAATCAAAACTATACATTTGTGACAGTGAGCATTTATTGTAGACCAAAAGTAATGTTTTAACAACAAGAAAGAAGACTAGGAAATATAAATCCATGTTGCCTTCAAGAAGGAAAACCATCATAAGAGTTGCAGATGATTCAGCAAAGATATTACTACACATATCCTGAGATAAACCACAGTTCACACATGTAGGAATAAATGTGGAACTTCAAAATAGTATACATGAGTGGGACGAATCAACACAAGTTCATGCTCGTGAAAGGTACATTTAGAAACATATCAGGAAGCTGTCTCAGGAAGAGTGATCAATGTATGGAAATGACTTTCTAATCAGAATCATGGAAGCAAAACTCCAATCATTTAATAACTAAGTTGATGCTGCAGTGAGGGGACATTTATTTTGGTTGAATGAATTAAGGTGAGTTGGAAGGGCCCCATGAGGTTTGCATGTTTATATGTATGTAGATAAATGCACATGAGGAAAAGCAAAACAATGGTAAAGGTTATATCTGATACCCTCCTTTAGTTTTATAAAGCCTGGTGAAGGATTCAAGAGCCATACGGCATTCTGATGCCTCAGGTGTATTTCAGATGCATACATCTCAGATTTTCTGTCAAATACTATTCCACACATCATCACTATAGTTTGGTGATCTGTTTCCCCTGGTGTTTCTTAACTCAACCCATGCACCTGTGCTATTATTTTTCCTCAATATTGTGTCAATGTCTTCTTTAATCAACAATGCAACTCCATACTTTTTTCTTCCTAAATATTGAATAGCACTCAATGTTTAATTTCCATCTTTGGTCACCTTGGAGCAAGTCTCCGTAATATATCCCTTTACATCTACTTGTGTAACTAATTCATCCATTCTATTCCAAATGCTCCGAGCATTCCAAAACCTTCAGGCTAGTCCTTTTAATGTTCCTTCTCCTATTCCTACTTTTTTTCTATTGTGGCTTTATTTGACTCTGGCCCTTGATTCCTCTGCATATCACTCATGTATGTTCATGAGTTCAAGCAGAAGATTTTTTGTTTTCTGACGAGAGTACATGCCTTTTCATGAATCTTGCGCACTATCTCGCTGACTTTGAATGTTGAATGACTATCTTTCTTGCTTCTGTAAGGGCAGTGAGATGGAAGGTTCCACTGGTGATAGTGTGACTATTTTGGCAATCCTCATTAACCCATTCTTTACAATTATTAACTTACTCAGTAAATGCTACAACTTCCATTTTAATTTGAACTGCGCACTTGTTGTTCTTTCTTGAAGGCATTGTGATAGATCACATGGTACACACTAGCCTTGTCAATTAGCTGGGAGATTTTGCTAGCACAAGCAGATGGAACCTCCAAAGATTTCCCTTTATACCTTTAACCAACTGTAGTAATACCAATATATAATTAAGAATCACAATGCGATATGATTCTCAAAAAACTAGCTGTTGCCTTTTAAAGTTTATTTATTAGTGTCCAAAATGAGCTTACATTAAGGCTGCAATGAAGTTACTATGAAAATACTCCCTAGTCACCACACTCTGTTGCTTATTCGGATACAGGGGGAGAACTTAGTATGGCCAATTTACCTAATCTGCATGTCTTTCGGACTGTGAAAGGAAACTGGAGCACTCAGAGGAAATCCATGCAGATATGGGGAGAATATGCAGAGTCTGCACAGACAATGACCCAAGCCCAGGATCCTGGCACTGTGAGGCAGCAGTGCTTACCACTGTGCCACTATGCCACCCTGAAGTATTTGAAAAATTCAGCCTTTTAGTTCTAAAGTAATGGGATTGACTTTTACATGAGCAATACTATATTTCTGTCAATGTGCCTTGTCTGCTTGGAATACACATCAGGAAATTGGCAGGTTTGGAAGATAGTGTTATCTATTATTTCCTATATTTTAACATAAATCAACAATATTTGATAATATTTGGTCTGCTTTTCTTTCGTCATCTCATCATAGAGGAACTTACCGGATACCATAGTGACAAGCTACTGTTACACTCACTTCCTCTACTTTGCTCACTGAAAAAATTTAACTAAGAGCAGAGCTGAGCAGGACTCTGAAGTCAGTCAATTGTCATAACAGTTATTATCTTCTAAAGGAGATATGCCAATAGGCAGAACTCAGAAGAATGTTGGTTGCATGGCCGATTGCACCTATACCAGCTGATGACTTCCTTCATGCTAATTCCTGGGAATGATGGATGACTGATTAGAATTTAATTGTGGTAAACTGGATTAGAGAATTGCAGATTGAAAAGATAAAACACAATTTTTTGTTGGTGGTTTTGGCAAGACTAGCATTTATTGCTCATCCCTTACTGCCCAAGAGAACGTGGAGTGAAGTTACACTCGTGTTTGTGTCAGAGAGACAATTAGACAATTTTGGCTATCAACAATGATGTATTTCCATGTCAAACTGGTGTGTGAGAAACTTGATGGAGAAAAACTTTCAGGTGGTGGTTTCCCATGTGCCTGCTGCCCATGTCCTTCTATGTGGTAGAGACTGCGGGTTTGGGAGGTGCTATCAAAGGAGCCTTGGCACGTTGTTGCAGTGCATCTTATATTTCATATGCACTCCCATTGTGCACTGGCAGTGGGATGGAGTGAATATTTAAGTGGTAGATAGGACAGTTTATTTTGTTTATGGTACACAGTTCTCCCATTGTACACTGTTGATGGAGGGAATGAATATTTAAGGTAGTAGGCAGAGCATCAGTAAAATAGGCTGCTTTGCTCTGGATGTGGTCAAGCTTCCTGGGTGTTGGAGCTCCAGGTGGAGAGTACTCCATCAAAGCCCTGACTTTGCCCTTGCTTTGTGGAGTCAGATGGTCAGTTACTTACCACAAAATTGCCAGCCTGTAACCTGCCCTTGTAGCTGCAGTATTTGTTCATTTTTCCAAGTAAGTTTTTGGTTAATTATGAGTACATTAATTATGAATTCAGTGATGGTATTTGTGTTGAACATCATGCAGAAGTGGTTATACTGTCTTGTTGGAAATAGTGTGGCACAAACATTACTCACCAGTTCTTAATCCAAGCCTGAATGTTGTCCAGGACTTGCTACATGTGGTGAAAAGACTGCTTCATTTCCTGGGGAGTTGTGAACAATGAGATCAGGAGTCAGTATTCTCACTTCTAACTTTGTGATGGAAGGGAGACCATTGATGAAGCAGCTGAAGATGTTTGAGCTGAAAACATTGTGCAGAGGAACTTCTGCAGTGATGTCCTGGGCTGAGATGATTGGTCTTCATAAAACACAACTATGTTCTTTTGTGCCAAGTATGACTTCAATCATATGAACTTACCTTGCATTCACAGTATCTTTCCTCTGTAAGCCCAATAATTGGCCCCAATAGGTTTCTCAGGGGGAATCACCATATCTCAGCTGTTTGGAAAAAAAGAAGAAAATCAGTGGAGGAATGTCAGGCTACAAAAGAGTTGCCCAATGCCAATCCAGTAGTATACAGATATCTGTATCTATTGATAAAGATAAACATACTTTATCGGCACAACATCGAAGGCCGAAGGGCCTGTTCTGCGCTGTAATGTTCTATGTTCTATACTTCACTTTGGTAATGATTAATGCAGGTGGAGGTTTGTATTCCCAAAAGAGTTGAATATCAAATCAAATAACAATGTAATATGTAAATGACCAATCAAAATGAAATATAGTCCAGATTAGGTTGCAATCTTGATGTCAGCCTCAATTCCCAGTTGGAAACTGACTGGGTCTATCATTGGGAGGCTGCCTCAAGTAAGCTGGCAGTGCTGCACACAATGGTCTCTCCAGTAGGAAAATACCAGCATTGCCATGAAATGGTCCCTAACCAAGGCCTTAATTTCCCTAATTTAACTGCCTGCTTCTGTGGTGATGGGGCTCATTGCCCCCCCTGCCCCAATCCACATATCCCACCCCCTCCCTCAATTTTCCCAGCTCCTGCCCTCAACTCCCACCAATAGGAGGCCAGGAAATTTTGACCCATTATGTGCTACCTCAAAAACATCTCAATCTAGTTGTGCTAGACTTTCAATAATACTATTGAAAAGAAAGATCAGGATGAGCAACAGCCACTATATCCTGATTGGTTATAGCTGCCAGGATCCAAACCAGATGATACCAGAGGTGATATTGCTCTTTATTTGTCCATTCACACAAGTTTCCTGCACATATCAGAGACCCTGATGTGTCTGCCTAGGATCAGTTGTGAGGAACTGTTTTTACAGAATCTGATCAACAGAGAGCCAGGACAAATCTATACAATCTGTTGCAAGGACACCTGTAGTCACTGTGCAGCATAGTGTCGTGTAGTCAGTGGGAACAGTGCTCTTCTTAGGCCTAAATTTTGGCCTTTGCAGGCATGCTTTCCAATGGGTATGGTACAAAGATGTGTCCCAAAGTGCAACTCTTCTTTGAGTTATAACCATTTCTACGCAGCCATGCCTCCATTTTAGCAGAAAGTAAACGGAGGTTGGGTACTTGGATGGACTATTACTTTTCTGCAGTAATATGTCTGCACTTTGGGATTCCCCATCTTCTGATTTGTCTGTCAATTTTTGAGTCCACTCCCTTCAAGCATGGTAAAATTTGATAGCATCCTGAACCTTTCACAAAACTTTCAGAATTTTTGATACCAGAAGTGATATTGCTCTTTAGTTGTCCATTCACCCAAGTTTCCTGCACATATCTAAATCTGCAATTAAAGCCAAGCTAATCAGAAAATTAGATGCAGAAGACGCAGTTACATCCATATCAGGTCTCCCATTCACCTCTCCACTCTGATTTCCATTGATTTCAATTTATAAGGCGTCTTGCAGCTATGCTTGTTTTTATATCTGTCTTCCTGTCAAGTGCAGTCATTCGCATCTCATCTCACCTCACGTTATCTCTATGTATTAGTTGTTTAGTCCATGTTTGGATCAAGGCTGTAATGAGGCCTGTACTTAATTTATCCTGGTAAGTTCCCAACTGTGTATTGGTGAGTACGTTTTGTTTGAAAGCAATGTCGACAACCCCTTCCTCACTTAACTAATGATTGAGAGTAGGCTAATGGAGTAGTTATTGGCTGGGTTGGATTTGTCCTGCTTTTTGACAGGACAATAAAATTTGGGTAATTTTTTAATTTTATCAGGCACGTGGCTGTGTAATGCTGTACTGGAACAACTTCGCTAGAGGCAGAGCTAATACTGGAGTGGCCCATCAGACCGCTACTGGGATTGTGTTGGGACCCAAAGCCTTTGTTGTATCCATTGCACTCAGCTGTTTCTTAATATTGTGTGGAATAAGGCACAATTGGCTGAATACTGACTTCTGTGATATTGGATATTTCAAGAATAGTCTGAAATGGATCATCCACTGGCAGTTCTGGCTAAAGATACTTGTAAATACTTCAATATGTCTTTTTACAATCACAATTTGAGCTCCCCATCGTTAGGGTGGGGACGTTCATGGAGTCTCCTGTCTTGGTTGGTTACTTAATTGTTTGCCATTCATGACTAGATGTGACAGAATGAAAACTGGTCTGGTCAGATGAGAGCACACAATAGCATCCTACTTGCTATGCTGTTTACTAAGCTTGCAGTCCTGTGTTTACCAGATTGGCACTTTGTTTTTAGGTACATTAATATAAGTCAGAGCATATTTGAAACATAAACTTCAGAATGGCAGAGGAAATCATGAAACTAATAGAATGTGAATATATATCGAAAAAATGTTTTTATTAAAATTGACTTCTTTTTGGGTCTAAGATCACAGTTCTTTGTATATTGAAAGGGGTAGTGAGGATTGGGAGGAGCGCAATTGAGAGAGCTGCGAATATTTACGGTTGATTTGTTTGAGAAGAGATGTGCTCGTGGTTATACCAGTCCCACGTATCACAGACATACTGTTCCATCTTCTTCCATTAGGGAAAAGGTACAAAAGTCTGAGATCATGTACCAACTGACTCATAAACAACTTCTTCTTTGCTGCTATCCGACTTCTGAATGGACCCAACTTGCATTAAGTTGATCTTTCTCCATAACCTAGCTATGACTGTAAACTACATTCTGCACTCTCCTTTCTTTCCCTATGTACAGTACGCTTTGTCTGTACTGTGCACAAGAGACTATACTTTTCACCTTACTAAGTGACATGACAATAATAAATCAAATCAAATCAAAACAAAATAGCGGGGAATTTGAAATTGGAAATCCAGGGAAAGTTGGGATTTTCTCAATTGCCATTTGACACACAAGTTGTATACTTTGCAAATGGGTTACACAATTTACACTGTGACTTTTTAGCTGCTTAAGGAACATTCAAAGGCTCTTATACAAACATGTTAATTATTTTTCTTCAATTTCCATTGTGGAAATCATATTACCAAGAAACAATGGGGTGAAATTGATGGACTAATAAACCAGGCCAAATGTAAAATGGGCTGCCAGACCACTATTGTACATTTTATATATTACTGCAAAATATGTGGACCTACGGTATGAAATTAACAAAATAAATGAATTCTGCTTCTTTTCCCCCCAGTTTCCTCACACTGTTTGTTCATTAATCTGGAAAAGCCAGACTTTAAAATAACGTTGTCAGTTGCAGAAAATGGAAGTAAAATTTAAAATGCTGTTAAAGTTAGTTCCAGTGTTTTAATTTTAAAAGGCACTGATGTTGAGACTGAGAGCTGGCCATTGTGCAAATGGGCAAGTCATACATTATCTGTCCCGATGGATAAACGATTTATGCTTTTGTAACATATTACTTTCACTGTATAAGTTACAAACATGTGAAAATGAGAGTGTACTGCGGCATTATATTATTTTTATATAAAGTGGGTAGAAAATGTGCAAACTTTCTCTCGCTCTTCCCCCACTGTTATGGTCACCTGCATATAATCCAGTCTGAATTGGTGTGTGATGAGTTCTCAATCCTCTTCTTTTCTTTCCTGCTCATGACTGACAAGCCTTCCTCCAACTCCGATTTAAAAAAAACTGATTAGAAACCAGGAAGTTATAGAAGGGAGAGCAGCACACTCTCCGGAACAGAGTTTTTTGAAGAGTGGCTGGTGAGACTCCTGATTTGCGATTTCTGGCTTTTACTTTAGTTCTTAGAGTGTTTATTTCGGCGCTCCGTAGCGGGAGATAGGCGCGGTGGGCTGCAGGGAAGGAAGCGCGGGACTATATAAGGAAGGCCAAGGTAGACAGCGGGCAGCGGAGTGAGACGGGAATTAGAGTGAGAGCAATAAGGGCTTAAGCTCACTGGGCTTGGGCAAGCGCAGGCTTGGACGCGGGGAGTAACTTGATTCCTATCTAACCCAACACTCTTTTCCCAACACCTTTAAAGGGGGTGTACAAAATGCCAGGATACTTGGCCAAACGCGTCCACTGTGTACGCTGCCATATGTGGACCTTCTTGGAGGCATCACGTCTCCCGAAGGCCCACATATGCGCAAAATGTTTAGAATTGCCTCGTTTAAGAGCTAGGGTGAGGAAGCTGGAGCTGCGCTTGGAGGACATGTGTCTAGTGAGGGAAAACGAAGTTATAATGAATAGGGAAGGTAGTCCTGCGGGGACCCCAGGATCTAGTAGTAGGGACGGGCTGGTTATAGATACAAGGAAAAAGAATAAAAATCAAGGCACAAAGGCCATCTCAAAGGAGGATTCCCAGAAAACCAAGGGAGGGGTAAAAGCTGTGATGGAGAGGGCAAGTGAAGGGGAACAGAATGCCGCAGAGAACAGCAGGAAAGCAGGAAGAGAGATATTGGTGGGGGATGGGATGGTTAAAGGGATCGATAGGCGTTTCTGTGGGCAAAAGAGAGACTCCAGGATGGTAGTCTGCCTCCCTGGAGCAGGGGTCCAGAATGTTTTAGAGAGGGTAGAGGGAATTTTGAAGGGAGAAGGGTCTAAGGCAAATGTAATAGTTCACGTAGGACAGAAAGATGTAGGAAGAAAGCGCAGGGGGGACATACGTAGGCAGTTTAGGGAGTTGGGGGCTCAGCTGAAAGGTAGGGCCTCCAGGGTGGCATTCTCTGGGCTGCTGCCTGTGCCCGGGACCGATAGGGTAAAAACTAATGAGACACTACAACTAAATGCATGGATGAGGGATTGGTGTAGGTCAGAAGGCTTCATATTCATTGATCATTGGGAAGTCTTCAGGAGGGAGGGTCATCTATTCAAGAGGGATAGGGAGCAGTTGTCTGGGAGGGGAACCCATATTTTAGCTGGGAGGTTAGCTGGAGTGTTTCAGAAGTGTTTAAACTAATAGGGAAGGAGGGTGGGGAGAGAGAGGGAACTGGGAGTGGGAGAGAGAGGAATGATAGGGTAACACCAGAAGTTAGAAAGGAATATCCGAGAGCTGAGGGTCTTCAGTGCATGTGTTTTAATGCGAGGAGTGTGACTGGCAAAACAGATGAACTGAAGGCAATAATGTTCACGAGGAGTTTAGAAGTGGTGGCGGTGACCGAGACGTGGTGGAAGGAGGGGCAAGACTGGCAATTGAATATTCCAGGATATAAGTGTTTTAGGCATGACAGAGTTGGTGTGAGGAGAGGCGGGGAGTGGCTTTATTAGTTAAGGACAACATCATAGCAGTGCAGAGGGAGGGAGGTATGGATGATTTAGGAATTGAGTCTCTATGGGTGGAGTTGAGGAATAGGAAGGGAGTGGTTACTCTGTTGGGTGTTTACTACAGACCGGCCAACAGCCCGCGGGCCGTGGAAGAAGGGATATGCAGGGACATTTTAGATAAGTGTAGAAAAAATAGGGTAGTAGTAGTGGGAGATTTCAATTTTCCTGGAGTAGATTGGAGAGTGCCCAGAGCTGTAGGAGTGGACGGGGAGGAATTTGTACAGTGTGTTTTGGAAGGGTCCTTGGAGCAGTATGTGGATGGCCTGACTAGAGATGGGGCTATACTGGATTTGGTTCTGGGGAATGAGCCAGGGCAGGTGGTTGACGTCGAGGTAGGAGAGCATGTGTCAAATAGTGATCACAACTCTGTCTGCTTTAGGATATTAACGGAAAAGGACAAGACCTGCCCAAAAGGGAAGGTATTTAACTGGGGGAGGGCTAGATACAGCCAGATTAGGCAAGATCTTAAAGATACCGACTGGGATAAGCTTTTCGAGGGCAGGTCGATGAGGTACATGTGGGAGTCTTTCAAAGGAAAACTAAATTCTCTGCAGGAAAGATACGTGCCGGCAAGGAGGAAGGATGGGAAAGGTAGGATTAGAGAACTGTGGCTTACCAGGGATATTGAGGACTTGATCAGGAAGAAGCGAGAGGCTTACATTAGATCTAGGCAACTGGGGACTGAGACAGCACTGGAAGCTTATAGAGAGTGTAGACGGGATCTTAAAAGGGGTGTTAGAAAGGCAAAAAGGGGCCACGAAGTGGCTCTGCAGGTAGGATTAAGGAAAATCCTAAGGCATTTTACACCTATGTAAGGAGCAAAAGGATGGTTAGAGGCAAGATTGGACCTCTCAGGGACAGAGGAGGCTCTATGCTTAGAGCCTGAGGGAATGGGGGAGATCCTGAATGAATACTTTGCGTCGGTATTCACGCAGGAGACTGGCCAGATGTCTGTTGCTGATTTTGACAAAGTTGAGGATGCGTTGAGGGAAATAAAGATTACGAGGGAAGAGGTGTTGGGGCTGTTAGGCAGCTTAAAGACATATAAAGCTCCGGGGCCTGATGGCATTTACCCCAGGTTGCTAAGGGAGTTGAGGGAAGACCTAGCTGGGCCTCTGACGCAAATCTTTGTCTCTTCCTTGGACACAGGTGAGGTCCCAGAGGACTGGAGGATAGCAAATGTAGTACCGTTGTTTAAAAAAGGTCAGAGGGATCACCCAGGGAACTATAGGTTGGTGAGCTTGACTTCAGTTATAGGTAAGCTAATGGAGAGGATCCTCAGGGACAGGATGTATGAGCATCTGGAGCGCTGCGATCTGATCAGGGATACGCAGCATGGCTTCGTCAAGGGGAAGTCTTGTCTTACAAATCTAGTGTAATTTTTTGAAGAAGTGACAAAAACAGTTGATGAAGGACATGCTGTTGATGTCGTCTACATGGATTTCAGTAAGGCGTTTGACAAAGTTCCTCATGGTAGACTGATAGAGAAGGTGAAGGCGCACAGATTACAGGGCCGGGTATGTAGATGGGTCGAGAACTGGCTCGGGAGGAGGAGACAGAGGGTAGTAGTGGAAGGCTCTTTTTCCGACTGGAGGCCTGTCACTAGTGGAGTGCCACAAGGCTCAGTACTAGGTCCTCTTCTATTTGTGGTCTACATAAACGATTTGGAAGTTGGGGTAGGTGGTGAGATCAGCAAATTTGCTGATGACACCAAGATGCTTGGATTGGCGGGTACAGAGGAGCAGTGTCAGGCAATACAACAGGACATAGACAGGTTGTTAGACTGGGCAGATAGATGGCAAATGGAATTTAATCCGGATAAATGCGAGGTGATGCATTTTGGCCGGAAAAATGTAGAAGAGAGTTATAGGATAAAAGGTAAAACTATTCGGAGTATAGAGACGCAGAGAGACTTGGGAGTGCAGGTTCACAAGTCTCTGAAGGTGTCTTTACAGGTGGAGAAGGTGATAAAGAAAGTGTATAGTATGTTAGCTTTCATAGAAAAGGGTATAGAATACAAGAGTAGGAGTTTGATGTTGCAGTTGTATAGGACGTTGGTTAGGCCTCACTTGGAATACTGCGTCCAGTTCTGGTCGCCGTACTATTGGAAGGATGTGGAGTCCTTGGAGAGAGTGCAGAGGAGGTTTACCAGGATGCTGCCGGGTATGGAAGGACTGTCTTATGAGGAACGATTGAATAGACTGGGGTTGTTTTCCCTTGAAAGACGTCGGCTTAGAGGGGATCTCATAGAGGTGTATAAGATTATAAGGGTATAGATAGAGTAAATGGAGGTAAACTTTTTCCACCTTCAGAAATGGATAGGACGAGGGGTCATGGCCTTAGGGTGAGGGGGGCTATGTATAAGACGAATATTAGAGGGCAGTTTTTCACACAAAGGGTAGTGGGGTTGTGGAATGCACTGCCGAGTAAGGTGGTGAGAGCAGGCACGCTAGGGCTGTTTAAGGGTCTCTTGGACAGCCACATGAGTGGTATGCAGATAGAGGGATATAGTAGGACTGTTTAACTATGGCTTTTTTTTTCCACAGGAATTCGGTCCAACTTGACCAACAAGGAGCATGCATTCGGCAGGTGGTGCGAGGACAGCTCTTGGATGTTGATTCATGGGTTGCCTGGTGCTTCATGTCGTAAATGAGTGCTTTATCTGGATCATCTGAAGGGCACCATGACAGCTCAGTGACTATCGCTGTAGCTGTGCAGACACTTGGAATTGGGCCGGTGTCTGCGGGAGTTTGCGTGTTCTCCCCGTGGTTGTGTGGGTTTTCTCCGGGCGCTCCGGTTTCCTCCTACATCCCAAAAATTCGCTCTTCGGCTGATCGGGAAACAAATTGTCCCTATATTGAGTTTCTTCCATATTAGGAATAACCTAAAATTAGAATAGGAAAATGGAATTGTTACTATAAAGTTATGACGGCGGCGCGGGCTCGTTGGGCCGAAGGGCCTGTTTCCCGTGCTGTGTTGCTCTAAAAAAAAATTACATATGGTCACTATTTACTGTTATTTGGTCATTTATGTGTAGTTAATACATGCTTGAAGACAGCTGGAGTATATGAGATGGGGCAAGCACATGTTGCTAGAGTAGGCCAGGCCAGGTTATAGCCCCTTCATGGTAAGCGGACACCAAATTTGCGTGATGTTACAACATTCCCCACGTTGCGCATAAGTAGGATGCTCTTAATTTTGTTGGAACAAAATTGCGAGACCCTAAAGAAAACATGGAGAGTGATTTTCCCCAAAAAATTCTAAGTGTCGAATTTGTGTGAAAACTGGAGTAAGTACCACTGGTTTTTTCAAAATGAATCTCCCACACTCTGTGCACTGCTGAGTGGCTCATCGTGAATCATGCTGAAAATCAGGGGCAAGGCCCTGATCTCAACAATGTGAGGCCCATGTGGTTTTAAGTGTTATCTGCAGACTGTTGGTCAACTCTGACCTAAAATGGGCATGAAGTGGACAATGGATGGGAGAAGATTCCAGCTGGCAGGATGTTGCTGGCTTGTATCAGTCACCAGCAACAAGGTAAGTCACCTGAAGGAGGCTTTGGGAGGATCCCTAAGGAAAGACTTGGGGAAACCCAGGCAAAGGAGGCTCCTGCTCTTTCTGGCCCTGCAAAGAAAGTTTTTTTTAAAAGAATTACATGTTTTAAGAAACTGGCAGGATAGGTGTGGTATAACTGGATAAGTCACTTGACTAGTTTTAACTGGCCACCCACCTGGTTTCTGCTGATGTTTACTCTTTCTGTACAATTTCTTTCTATTCTGTTGCTTCTGCCTAATTCTATAATCACTTCCTTCTTTTGCCTGTGATTCTCTTTTCATTTCACTTGTGGCCTCTCCTTTGTCCCTTAATAAACTTGGCCTGTTTTCCATTGAGGATAGAATTCTACATCACACTTTAGCCATCCAGTCAATTATTAAAAGGAGTTGTTAAGGGGAAACTATTTTCTCAGGCAGAGAAAATAATCATAAAATCATAGCTGGACCAGTCAAAGTATTAAACATGCACCTAATATTCAAGATGATAGTGGTGTGCATGTGCACTGCCCACAGTATTGATGAAAGTAGAAGAAGAGGTTAATGTGGCTCCTGAAACAGGCAATGCAAGTAACAGACTGAACGTCTGTTTGAGACCCCATTTCTGGAATTGGTATTTGCTCAGTGCTGCCACACGGATTGACTGCATTCAAGAACACTCAGTCTGCATGCAGCCCAACAGTGACTGCTGAAAGCTGCCACTAAAAAGATAAGTTTTTTAAGAAAAATATTTATTTGAATGTGGAGCCAAGAGAAGCACCATTGCAGTTAGGAAGGCCATTGCCAGCCCTTTGCGATCACCCACTTCCTGTCCCTTTTTAGGTCCTATCTGTAGGTTGCTGCAGGAGGTGCAAGACCTTAAAATTCAAACCCAACTCAGTGCCAGTCTAGTGTAATTGAAATGGAAGGTCCAATATTATGTAAGGCCTGGCCCTACCTATCCCAATGTATGCATTTAAATGCTTTTCAAGACCTCTGTATTAAATTATAAGATGGTGCTAAAGGCAACTTTCACAGAATAGCTCTGAATTTACAGCAGTTATCAAACTGATCAGATATGCTTTAGAGTGGTATAGTTTGTCAATGTTGTGAAAAGTATCTCATTTTTAAAAATCAGATAAAAATTTCCATCCAGGTCTAAATGCTAAATGTCAGCACTTTTATTGCCACGATTGTCATGGAGAATTTTTGGGGTTTCTTCCAATTTAGGATAGCGACAGCTGTCTTCTCAAAACAGGTTTGCTCCAGGAATGAGCACAGCTTCCTGCTGTATGGATTGTTTCTCCCTTTTCATCTTTCTGTGGCTGAACTAACCTCTGTGGAAGCCCCTCTTAATTATCTTTATTACATGAGCTTATCTTTTAGAATGTAAATGTGAAATTCACCTCCATCTTCTCATTTGGTCTTTTATCATCTCTAACTTTTGACACTTCATCTCCCATTGTTACCAACTTGCCTTACGTAAACATTTGTTGGCACTGTTGCTAGGCTAATTAGCATCCACTCACTCAATCAATTTGTCTTTTTTCCAATTTCCATTTTAAGTAGCTTGCTTTTCATTTAACCATACAACTACTAGAATACATTGCCAGTCACAGGATTTCTTATTTTTCCCATTTTATTACAATGTTCTCACACTGTCCAAAGATGTGCAGGTTATGTGGATTGGTGATGGTCAATGCACAGGGTTATGGGGATAGAATGGGGGAGTTGATCTAGTAGAGTGTTCTTCCAGAAGGTTGGTGAAGCCTCAATGGGCTGAATGGCTTCCTTCTGCCCTATTGAGATTCTATGGAATACCATTCGCCTTCTTACTTGCCTACACGTTAGCTTTCAGTGACTCATGAACAAAGACATCCAAGTTCCCTTCAAGCTTAACACTTCCCAGCTTCTCACTGTTTAAGAAATATTCTATGTTTCTGTGTTTTCTATGGAAATAGATAACCTTGCATTTCTCTGTACTGTATTCCATTTGCCAAATATTTGTGCCCACCTACCCCCCATTTATCCTTTCCAAATCCCCTTGTGCCTTTGCAAACTCCTTACCACTCACATTTACACCCAGTTTTGTGTCAGCTGCAAACTTGGAAACGTTACATTTAATCCCTACATTAATCATTGATGTATTGTGAATAGCTGGGGCCCAAACATTGTTCCTTCTGGTACCCCACTAGTCACCACTTTCTAAGCTGAAAATTACCTATTTATTCCTCTTTTTTTTCTGTCCCTTATTAACAAGCAAATTGCTATCAAATACAACTATAAGTTATGCATTAAATGGCAGATGCAATAGCCGATCTTACAAATTGACCTGAGCATCCTGTAAGTGATGTAGCCCAGTTGCAAAACCCTTCCGATCTCTGTTTTGCAAGAATTTCAGTTCCTCTCCTACTGCAATATAGTCTGGTTCCCAAGTGCCAACGGCACATGACCAACCCAAGTTCCACAGGCATGGTGTTCACTACAAACAGTGCATATTTGCAGAACCTGCTGCACTTGGTTTGGATAGAGTAGACAGACCCAATGTTGTTACCTTCAAGTAACAGAAATGGCTGCAGCAATTTATTCTCTTAGATCTGGATTCTGTCTTCTTCAACTTGCCTTTACTTCGCTATTAAACTATTGAACCAGGATGGCTCTGTGACCCTTTGTGTCCTGAATCGGTTTAGTCTGCTCAGTAGTTTTGGTTTCCAAATCTCAAGTTCAGATTTTGTCTCCTAAGAAACTGAGAGATCAGTTTCCTTTCTCTGTTGCCTTCTTTAGTTTTGTTTCCAGTCAGGGTCTGCCTCAAAAAGCACAAGCTTGTCAACCATGGGTTCCGTGGAGCAAATGATCCTAACACAAAGCTGTAACTGCTACCCTAATTGGTTCCAATTGTAATGGTTTTTGTTTCTGTTTCTAGCTGTCCTTAGTCTCATTTCACAGGTAATTAGACAGACAAATCACTGTACCTTGCTCATTATTGATAAAAGGACGCTACAGAATGTAGATGTATGCAAATTCATCCACAAAGTAAAGTAAGGATTTGTTCTGGATGGAATATAAAATGCAAACCAGACAGAATATGTTCACCGATAAATGAAACTGTGTGATAGACTTCAGCATTCATTTGAATCCCATGATGAGATCCTCGCTACAGTTGAGTGTACTAAGAATGCACGAGAGAGGAACTCATCTGCCGAATGCTTTGGAGCATGTCCTGTACTGCCTTTTCATCTTGTGTTTCAGTTTCTTCAGGTAGTACAATGTGCAGAAAACTGATCTGCAATTTCAAATAATACTCTTGTCGTACTTTACACCTGACCTTTAACCAGTGCCAGGACAGAGTCTATTCTGGGAATAAAGAACAGTCCATAATGACCACTTTCTGAATTTCCCTCTACAGATTGTTTTCAGCATTTCACGTAAGATGGTTAACCAACCACGTGAAATTGTGGGGCATACCTGAGAAATTCAGAATACAAAGAAATTGTTGATGAATAGTATCTGCAAATGTGACCTGCAAATGCTGTCTAATTTAAGAGGTTGAGAACATACTTAATAAAGCAAGATCCTGGAGATACTAGAAATCTGAAATAAAACCACAAAATGCTGAAACTACTCAACAGACGAGGCAGTATCTGAAGAGAGAGAGAAAGAAACAGAGTTAATGTTCCGAGTGCAATATGACTCTTCTCCTGAACTTTGTTACTTTTTTTTATTGGCTCAGATCTTCCAGTTTCCAGATTATTAGAAATCAATCCAAGATGCACTGACATCCATGGGAATTGTGTAGAAAGTTAGAACTTCCGATGGCAATTCCCTGGAACCTTCCACAAAAGTCTCTGACTCAGAGTTAGAGACTTTGAAGAGTTCTCTGGTAATTACCCAGGAAATGTTAGACAGATTAAAACCTAGCCTATCTCCTGGATAACTACATAACTGACTCCTCCCAGTAATGCTAACCCCAACCACCTGATTACCTACCCTATTAGCCAAATTACACAAGCTGCCCCCCCTTCCCCCACCTGACTATCAACTCAGTCCACTCATCCACACACCTCATTGATCTCACCCAGCTTCCACCATACTTAGCTGCCTTCGTGCTAATCTACATACCTATCACCCCACCCATTTACTAGCATCTCCATCTGCCTCCATACCTGTTTACCACCTCACTAACCTTCCACCCTATCCATTTAGTACCCTGCCCACTTAGCACCCTATCCACTGAGTTAAATATCCACCTGCCACTCATCCACCGACCAAATCCCCTATCTGCTAACCTAGTTACCCACCATATCACCTTTCCTGTTCACAAACATTCATTTGCTCAACCATTTAATAGCATTCACTCTAGATATTTAAACTCACCATACAGCTGTTAGTGCCTTAAAAAGGGGCATGCCCTGTCTTCCCTCCAATGCTTCAGTACTGCATTGGAGAACTTTGACGGATGCCACAATCTGCATTTCTGGGTTTTCCAGTCTCGGAAGTCCCAGCGAGAAATGCAGAGTGGTGTTTGGATGTAGAAAAGTTTGAGCGGAGCAGCATTCCATTCTTTTTGCCACACTGTGAAATATCCAGATCATTATAAAAAAAAACTTGTGCTGATTAGATGAAGACAATGCAGGAACTTAGGATTGAAATGAGGACTCTTCATGCAATATATTATGTCATGTCAATGCATCGTAAGCTTTGCGAGTAGTACCTCATTCTTTGCTATTATATGAAACAAATCTAAGTTAAAGATGGAAAAATCTGAAAATAAGGAACAAAGCATTTATATGGTGCCTTAACCAAATACATTTAGCAGCATTTAGATTATTTTGAAGTATTATTCTGTTCCCAAGTGCTCAGTAGATAAAAAGTAAAAGTAAGACTTATTTATTAGTCACAAGTAAGGGTTACATTAACACTGCAATGAAGTTACTGTGAAATTCCTCTCGTTTCCACACTCTGGTGCCTAGGGAAATGCACCTAACCAGCACATTTTTCAGAATGTGGGAGCAAACTGGAGGAAATTCATGCAGACACAAGGAGAACATGAAACTCCACACAGATAGGAATTGAACCCAGGTACCTGGCGCTATGAGACAGCAGTGCTAACCACTGTACTACTGTGCTACTCTATATAAACCTGCAATATGTTATCAACAGCAAATGAGATAAGTGATCAACTGTTTTGCTGATATTTGAGTGAGAAATAAATGATGGTCAGGCCACTGAAAGAACTTTTCATGAAACTGTAACTCAGGTGGTATTATATCCACTTGAAAAGATGGATTGGTTCATACAATCATACAATCCCACAGTGTAGAAGGAGGCCATTCAGCCCATCAAATCTGCACTGACTACAATCCCACCCAGACCTTTACTGCACAACTCCAAGCGTTTATTTTAGCTAGTCCCCCTGACACTAAGGGGCAATTTAGCATGGCTAATATACCTAAACCGCACATCTTTGGACTGTGAGAGGAAATTGGAGCATCCAAAGGAAACCCATGCAGACAAGGGGAGAATGTGCAAACTCCACACAGACAGTGACTCAAGTCAGGAATCGAATCGGGACCCAAGCGCTGTGAGGCAGCAATGCTAACTATTGTGCCATTGTGCCACCATTTATTTCACTCATTTTAACCTCTCATCTGCAAATTTGAACTTCTGCATTACTCCCTCAGTACTGCACTGAAACTGAGATCAAGCACTCAAATCCAGACCAGGGCTAAAACCTGCAGTCTTCTAAGACAGATATAAGTATGATGTGGAGATTCTGGCATTGGACTGGTGTAGGCACAGTAAGAAATCTCACAACACCAGTTAAAGTCCTGTGTCCAAATAAACCTGTTGGACTTTAATCTGATGTTGTGAGACTTCTTACAGATTTAAGTACGCAACCACTGAATCCAGATGACCCATATTACGATAAAATAAGGGGTCAACTCATCGCTAGTTATGGCTGAGTTGTAACAATGGATCATTGTATTGTACTGTAGAATATTTGGATAGAAAGAGGATGTCTGTTATTTGATTTTTCAGATCAATTGAACAACCTATAATACCCCTGAAATGCAATATTTGCAGGAAATCTAAAAGAACACTTTTACCACTAAATTCTGCTATATGTATTTGTTAATGGAGCATTAGGATGTATAAATTGCAGATTTGTCCAGAAGAGCTCCATTCATTTATACAAACATTGATGCCAAATCCAGAGGTACAAAAGTTGGAAAACTTAGCACTGACAATATTTTAGCTGCGTGCTTCTGGATTGGCTTGCAAGGGCCTGAAGTGCCAATTGTAGTATTATTGAAAGAAGTTGCTGTAGCAGTTGTGCAGACTATCCCAGTTATTATACTGCAGATCTAAATATAAATTGTGATCCAAGAATCCAAGGGATAGGAAATGAATGATTAACATGTTGTTCAAAAGTGTAAGTTTCCCACTTTATAAAAGTTGCACAGATAAGAGATCAATTTGTCTTAAAAGCACCATCTATACAGCCAATTGTGCTTCCTATATTCATGTTATATCCTAAACATAAAACAGATTCCAGGAGTCACCATCTAATGTGTTGAAGTACAAGGTCAAAGTAATTTAATAGACAATATCTAAATTTTAATAACTAAATAAATTAGGTCCCCAACATCACAGATGCCAGTCATCAGCCACTTTAATTCACTCCTCATGTTATCAACAAACAGCTAAAGACTGTTTGCAATCAGCTGCCATGTTTCTATGTTCCCTGCATTACAATAGACTCACTTCAAAAGTAATTATTGGCTGTAAAAGTGCTCTACTAAGTTCTGAAATTGAGAAAGGCAATATATAGTACAAACCCTTCTTACCTGGAATGAATGGGTTATCTTATGAGGAAAGATTGGACAGGTTGGATTTATTTTCACTGGAGTTTGTAAGAGTGAGGAGTGACTTGATTGAAGTATGTAAAATCCTGAATGGTCTTGATAAGGTGGACATGGAAAGGATGTTTCTTTTGTGAGTGAGTTCAGAACTGGGGAACACTGTTTTAAAATTAGGGGTTGCCATTTTCGGACAGAGATGATATTTTTCTCAGAAGTATCATAAAATCATTGAAGTTTACAGCATAGAAACAGGCCCTTCAGCCCAACTTGTTCATGCTGCTCTTTTTTTTAAACCCCTAAGATAATCTTAATTGCCCATATTTGGCTCATATCACTCTATACCTATCTTACCTGTGTAACTGTGTAAATGCTTTTTAAGACAAAATTGTACCTGCCTCTATCACTACCTCTGGCAGCTTATTCCAGAACTCACCACCCTCTGCATGAAAAATTTGCCTCTCTGGACAGTTTTGTATCTCTCCTGTTTCACCTTAAAACTATGTCCTCTAATTTTAGACTCCCCTACCTTTGGGAAAAGATATTGATCATCTAGTTGATCTGTGCCACTCATTATTTTATAGACCTCTGTAAGATCACCCCTCAGCCTTCTACGCTCCAGAGAAAAAGTCCCAGTCTATCTAGCCTCTCTTTATAACTCAAACCATCAAGTCTCGGTAACATGTTAGTAAATCTTTTCTGCACTCTTTCTAGTTTAATAATATCCTTTCTATAATAGGACGACCAGAACTGTACATAGTATTCCAAGTGCGGCCTTACCAATGTCTTGTACAACTTCAACAAGACGTACCAACTCCTGTATTCAATGCTCTGACTAATGAAACCAAGCATGCTCAGTAATGTGAGAGTTTGGAGCATTGCTTCAAAAAGGGATGTTGGTGAGTCACAAAATATTAAGTCGGAGGTAGATTGATTCCCTTGCATAACAAGAATTTAAGGTTGGTGGAGGGGGGGGATGTAGATGGGAATGTGGAATTCAAAACACAAACAAACAGCTATGATGTACAGTTTAGTTGGATTGGCCATGCTAAATTGCCCCTTAAAAGGAGATCAAGGATTACAGGAAAAAAGCAGGAGAATGGGGATGAGTGGTAAATGGAGGCTCACTTTTAACATTTAAAAAAAACTTGGACAGGTACATGGATGAGAGGGGCTTGAAGGGATATGGTCCAGGTGCAGGTCAGTGGGACTAGGCAGAAAAATGGTTTGGCACAGCCAAGAAGGGCCAAAAGGCCTCTTTCAGTGCTGTAATGTTCTATGGTTCTAATCATATCAGCCTTAACTGAATAGCAGAGTAGACTCGATGGGCCGAATGGCCCAATTCTGCTCCTATATCTTATAGTTTTAGGGTCTTAATGTGTAGATTAGGGGATTAGCAGGAAAAATACATGGGGTTACAGAAATCGGGTGCTAGTGGGCCTGATTAAAATGTTGGTGCAGACTCAATGGACCAAATGGCCTATTTCTGCACTGTAAGGTTTCTATGATCTAGGATCTTATTGAATGGCAGAGCAGACTTGAGGGGCCGAAAGGCCTATTTTTGTTGCTATTTTGTGTGTTTGTTCGGTCTTTCTCATTCCGGCTAAGCCATTCCCAGATTTGAGAGTCATTCAGAAGCTAGGCAGTTCAATTGGGATTGGGAAATGGAGACTTGAAACTGCTTTCCTCCGTTTATGATGCTGCATCTTGGTGCTCCAATACGGCTCATCACAGTGCTGCTGAATGAAAAAGATCCTAATCTTTGCAGTTTAACAGTCTAGACATTATAAAAATTTTATTTTCAAATGCTGAATCACAGTTTTCTTAAGACTGAATTTAGCTGTGTTTTCTTTTAATTATTGTTTGGAATGTACCCTGTTATCAGAACTGCACCCAGAAGTATGAGTTATAGCTGACAGATTTAGTCCTCTGTTTTTGCTCATATTTTTTGGTCTTGGAACTCATTTTGTCAAAAAACATGCTGTCTTTGAGGGCATGCTGCATTGAAAGGTGCTGTTGAAAAATTACTGTGTCAGAGAGAATGCTGTCAGAAGGATGTGGAATCTGATTTGGTCTTCTCAAAGACAGTAATATTCAAAAGGTCACTTCTTCAGTGAAAATTTGTCAGAAACTTTGTTTTTTCTACTGGAATAAAATTTGAGAAGTCCTGCCCACATGATTCATGTCCTTTGTTAAAGCTAAAACTGACACAATTTGTGATTTAAAAACAGTTGTGTTGTGGATTTGCTTCTACAGTACCTCTGTGGGAAGGAACGAATTACTGGCACGGTAATCTTTTTTCTTAGAGAAATAAATCAGTTGCGCTTGCCATCAGAATGAAGTGTCTACAGTTAAGCTATCCCTGTTATCATAGTTCCTTTTAAACTTGAATGTTTAATGTTGCATATATTTATATGAAAAACTATAGGTAGCGTTCATGATATTCTTAATGATTGAGTACAGTTTCTACATTTCATAATTTTCAAATATTTTTGTAATATTTATTCCAAACATTTGAAAAATATAGCAGTATGCTGTTGCAGCATGTTAGAAAATAAATTCGGTATTCCATCACAATGTAGAAAATATTCTTTACCACATAAAGTACAGTTTATTTCTCAGAGGAACTCTCACTAACACTCCTGATTAGTTACACCAAAACATATTTAACAAAACCAATAAATGACTTTGGAACTGTACTGTACTGGAAAATAAACCAGTTTGTGAGAAGAATACATAATGTAACCCTTGGTCTTTCAGGCTTGTTAGTTATGCATGCCAGCTGTGACAAAATGGATCATAAGTCATTGCTCGCAAGTCATTTATTGACTTTATAAACTTTCTTTAATGGAATTTAAAAGCAATTTAAGCAATGGCCCCTGTATGAAATAAACTCTGGACGAGATGCAGTATAGTCCAGAATATTAGAATCATCAATGTTGTGGAACAGGGCAGAGCCATTCGACCAGTTTATGTTGATGCCAGCTCTTAAAATGGATCCACCAATTTCCCTGTCTGTCCCTGTATCTTTTTATATTCTTTGGCAAATAATTACCCAATTCCTGTCAAATAACATTATAGTCCCTGTTGCAACAACCACTTTGCTTAAGTATTCTATTTTCTATTAATCCTTTGTGAAAATTTCTTCCAACTTGCAACTTCAATGTTCTAGGGATGATCTTTACATTGTGCACCTTCCTACACCCCACATCCTGCTACTGAATTGCCAATTAGAAGTACACCAGTCACTACTTACTCTCTTCAAACCTTGGAAAACCTGCTTCAATCATTTCTGCATAATGCTAAAATTACTAATTTTTTCGGTACCTACTCATTTTTGGTATCATTCTAATGAATTTGTGTTGTACTCTTTGCTACCCTGTAACAGGGAGCCCAGAAATACATTAAGAATTGCTACAGTAGCCTAGTCGATGAAGCAGGGCTAAATTAGACATATAAAGAAAAATGAGAGAAAGACAAAGATTAAAAAAGAATGCAGAAAAGAAAACAAAAAGAAAGAAAAATATTTTAAAAAGCAGCACTTTTTAAAAATTCTAAAGCTGTGATGTTATCTGCCATTCATGCCAGACTCCCTGTTGCAGCAATATCGGAGAACTTGGCAGCCAGCCAAATCTCTGTTCACTGCAGTGGAATGGGAAAATCCCACTGGCATGAATGGTAATAAGATTCCAGCCTAAAAACTTCCAGGAATATGACTCCAGTTTTGATTGTTCCCTCTCCAGACTGGCTTAAGTAAAGGCTCTTTACACTGCCAATTATAGCCTAATTTTCTGTCCTAGGTTTTGTTGATAAATTAATCCACAAAACTCAGGGAGAGGTTAGGGCATGCTGCCATTTTATTTATGAGACTAACAGCAGGGCAGTGCAAGTTAGCAATACACAACAGTCGTCTCTTCCTCACCACAAGTTGATAGTCAATTCTTCACCTTTTCAATAGTGGTCTCTTTTGTTCACCAGCAACTTCTAGCCAATATTGTAATAATAGAAGTAGAAAATACATAAATACAACAAGAGCTACAGCACTTTGTATTTAAGTCCAAGAGCCATCTCAAAGGCTAATCTTTGTGCACGTAAAGCAGCACCTCTGAGGACACCTACACTAATATGACTGTACTTTGTTACTAGGTCTTAGAATGATTATCACTTAGGAAGTTGTGAGGGTAGGCAAAATGCAAATGGGGAGAAGATAGCATGGTTCACAAACAAAGCTAATGAGAATAAGTGTTAATGTACTTCAACCTCATGTCTTTTACTGAGCACATTGAAGGATTTTTTTTCCCTGATTGCTGGCAGGATTATTTATATTCTATTTCATTCCCATTCTCTTGCCACATGGATGCTTACCATCAACTGCCTTCTGCAGAGAACACATGTAAGAGGAGGTTATGTAAGATAGGGAGAATTATTGCACAAGCAAATAAGAATACACATAAGCATACACTAGAATATAACATGCATCAGACTAATTTTGATCAGTATAAAACACAAAATTATAAATGCTGCTGGAGTATATACATTTTTAGAAATCATGAATTAAATGTTGCTATAAATTCTTTGAATGAGTCCTCTGAGCACTTATGCTGCTCGTCCAACTACTATGGAGGATGTTACCTGGTGAGCTGATGTGTTCTGACATGTGCCTTAATGTCCTCATTTATTTGTGTTGCCATTACTCCTCGTAACCCATAAAGATGAGAACGGATGTTCATGGGGAAGACATACCTCCTGAAGGGTATTTCTGAGTATATGACAGGCCAGATAGTGAAGAGGTAGAAAAATGGAAGAGTTGGATAAGACAATGGGACTTTAAGGAGGAAGGAAATGCATGTGTCAGTGTGCTGCTACATGAGTGACACTCCTGTGTAAATGAGCTCTCGTGGGTGCTGCTACCTTCAGCACTTCTGCAATAACTGCCTCCTTCAAATGAGACATTAAACATGGTCCTGTCCACTCTATCAGGTGGATTGAAGAGATCCATGGCAGTATTCTGAAGAAGTGCAGGGAATTATCCTGGGTGTGATATGACCTATACTTATTGCTTAAATCAGCATTGCAAAAATGCAGATCACAGGTAGCATGACAGTACAGTGTTTAGCACTACTGCCTTATAGCGCCAGGGACCCAGGTTCAATTCGGCCTCAGACACTGTCTGTGTGAAGTTTGCATATTCTCCCACGTCTGTGTGGATTTTCTCTGACAGTCCAAAGCTATGCTGCTTAGATTGATTGCCCACGTTAAATTAATGCTAGTCTCAGTGGGATTAGCAGGGTAAATAAGAGGGGTTATGGGAATGTGGGATTGTAGGATTGTGGTCAGTGCAGACTTGATGGGCCAAATGGCTTCCTTCTGCACTGTAAGGATTCTGTGATACAGCACCAGGGACTGAGGTTCAATTCTAGCATTGGGTGATTGTCTATGTGGAGTTTGCATGTTTTCCCTGTGTCTGCGTGGGTTTCTCCAGGTGCACTGGTTTTCGCTCTGTCCAAAATGTACGGGTAATGTGCATCAGCCAAGGTAAATATGTGGGGATACACAGGTGGAGGAGAAGGCATGGGTAAGAAAATCTGTCAGAGATTTGGTGCAGATTTGATGGCCTGAATGTTCTCCTACACTACTGGGATTCTGTGACTATCAAATTGTTTTTGTGGGAATTTGCTGTTCGCTAATTGGCTGTAATGTTTCTTACATTACAATACTGGAGGCAGTTCAAAAGTGCATTGGTATAAACATAGACTTAGAAATAGGAGTAGGTTATTTGGCACTTTGAGCTGCTCCCCCATGCAGCTGATCAGGTTAGAAATATTTCATTGACTGTAAAGCATTTTGGGACACCCTGAGATTCTGAAAGGCACTAATAAATATGATCATGTTATGGCACAAAAAGAGGCCATTTAACCCATCGTGTCTGCACCATCTCTCCAAATCGAGCATTACGGCTTAGTGCCATTCCCCTGCCTTTTCCTCATACTCCTGCAAATTATTACTATTTAAATAATAATCTAATGCCCTTAAATGCCTCAGTTGAACCTGCCTCCGTCGCATTTCCTGACAGCACATTCCAGACCCAAACTACTCATTGTGTGAAAAAGGCTTTTTCTTCTTTTGCAAATCGCCTTAAATCTAAGTCCTCTCGTTTTTGATCTTTATACAAAAGGGAACAGTTTCTCCCTATCTACTCTGTCCAGCCCCCTTATGATTTTGAACATTTGTAAGAAAGCTCTCAACTGCCTTTTCTCCAAGGAGATAAGTCGCAATCTCTGCAACCTATTCTCAGAACTGAAGATTCTCATCCCTGCAATCATTCTTATAAATCTCCTCTGCATTCTCTCCAGTATGTTCACATCCTTTTTATAATGTGGCACCCAGAAGTGTACACAATATTCCAGCTAAGGTCTATCTAGTATCTTGCACATTCAGGTTGACTTGTGTCTTGCATATATTTCAGCTGGGGTCTAACTAGTCTAGTAACTGGTCTAACTAATGTTTTGTATATATTCTGTCTGAGGTTTTACTAGTGTCTTGTATACATTCCAGCTGACTCATGTCTTGTATATATTTCAGCTAGTAACTGGTCTAACTAGTGTCTTGCTTTCAAATAACATTGAGGAAATCCAATGCTTAATGCATTTCACTAGGTGCTACGTATATATGTATCTTTGATCTTGTTGGTGGTTTGATGATTCATCTGCACAGGCTCTCTGTAACATATTAATTTCCTTTAGTTATTTTTCACCACTTGAAATGGTACTGTGGAAAATGTGAACAGCTAGAGTCAGTTGCAACCAATGTGCTCAACATTACTTGGAGATGAATAGCTTCCAGACAGCTTTTTGTACTGACTCTGAGTTCTCTGGTTTCGTATGAATATTTGTTTCTAGATAACTGTTGATAAATATCTTCTAACAGATGAGTAGAGTGATAATTATCATATAATAGGCTGGAAGGATGGCAGAAGGACATAGAATATTGCATGAAAAGTTGCGTGTCAGATTCCCAGTGGTTGGAAAACTATAAGTGATTAAGTCAGCAACAGAAAATAAGAAGCAATGGAAAGTTCATTGATGTGCTTAAATTGCCATCTTACAAAATGCAATTTGATGCAATTCAATCCTGTTGTATTTATTTATAGATATTCACATTTGTTTCTCTTTTTTTCAGGAACTCACCCAATGAAAGCTAGTGACTTATTTGTGGCTCCCTTGGTTACTGAGAGAGTCCTTTGGACTCCCGGGACACCGAGTCACAGGCTTCTAGATTGACCTTGGAGACATTTTCTCCGTGTAAAGAATTATTTAGTTGACACCCTGAGGGGTAGAGCCTCAAGCAAGATGTTCAGAACCTAGAAGTACGGGTTCAGTGAAAACATGATGGGCCAAATGGTCTCCTCCTGTGGTGTGACAATTCTGTGAATCTGAAAAGTTAAAGGTGTAGTGAACACATGAAATGATGAGGGGCCATCCCTTAAAGTGGCACCATAGATCTGAGTCACAGGAGGCTGCCTGTAAGGAAAGGGAGAAGTAGTGACAGCTTGGGAATCACCCACCCTGTCTTCCTTCATCATCAAACACCAGAGTGGATGTGCCAGCTGGATTGAGACATCTCAGACCTCTGTTGAATCCATTAACGCCATTGAATGATCTTGTGTGATGGTGGAGGAATCTGGATTTTGAAACAACATTTTGTGCTGAAACAACTGAATTTCAGATGCTGAGGATTTAAACTGAAGAGTTTGTTTTAAGAAGTCTAGAGGATGATTTCCACCTCTAACATAAAGATAGCTGCCTGCTCCTGCATACATCAGCCGATGCAGGCTTCCCGACATCAGGGCCAGCCGCCATCATGTGATCTGGTGTAAAGTTGCTACCTAATTGGGTTCAACTGACCACCACTGATCTGCGACAATTCCCCAAAGACTTCCAGGCCTATCAGGAGTTAGGTGCCACAACAATATGACAAGTTCATTATGTCTGAACATGTCACACGCCTGTGTTTGAGAATGGCTTGGTCCCTCCTTTTAAATTTATGAACAACTGAAGAAACTTGAAACATTTGCCTCGAGTTAAGCTTGGCCCTAGATTCAGCCAGTGGTATTTTTCAAGCTTCTACAGATTAAATTAAAAGAACCTCTGCAAAGCTCAAACAAGACAAGAGCTGTTTCATGTTTGCCACACTATTAGGAAAAGCCAAATACCTTGTTAAAATAAAAGATAAGAACCCCATATATTAAACATGTAATCTCAGGAGGGAGGTACTGTACAAACATGCAAGTGTACAGCAGATGTTTATCAGTGATGAGTGCAGGATTGCTATTTATTGTATTTCAAAATCATCTCAGAATTGTCTCGGAGTAAATTTACTTTGACACTGCTGGCTGAAGTTCACCTTACATTAAGTACTTCAGAATAAACTCCTTTTTGTTTATAATCTTAAAGGCCGGATATTGGCTACCAAGGTGGGTGGTTCAATTCAAGAAGTTGCATCATTCAGCAGACCCGTCTCAATTTAAAGGACCCTGCAAGGCCAATCTTTGCTCTGGGATGGCTGGGGTAGGATGGAGGTGGGCTCTCCAACCTCGGAAGCAGATGGTAGGCAACCATGCAGTTGGAATTGTGCCGAAGGGGGGCTGGCTGGAAGGCCTGTCTCAGATCTCTAGCACTTTGTCTCTGTTATTTTAGAAGCTGTTGGGCTTTCTCACCCTCAACGTATTTGAATGGGTGGTTGTATTTGAATAGGGTGTCCAGTGCCACCGTTTTCAGAAAGATTTTGGAGGAACATCAGATCTTCAACAACTTGTGGATTTCCATGTTTAATCATGCCTGCATAGTCACCAGAAATTGCTGCCTGATTTCTATTTAAATCATTGGGACCGATAATCATCATCTCACTGTTATGACGACAACAAAAATCCCTTCTCAACATTTCTCTTTTCATTCATGACCTTTGACAGGTCTGCACTTCCAAATCATCAAAAGAACAAAGCACTGGTAGCAGTAAAATATATAACTGTTAAGGAACTTGTAACAGATACAAAACTGCACGACTTAAATTTGTGGGATATATGCATCCTGCTGTAAATGCCAGAATACGTCTGACAAAGATAAGCACATATGAAATAGGAGCTGATATCTTTGCCCTTTGAGTCTGCTGGGCCATGGTAGCTGATCTTTGTGATCAACTCCACCTTCTCGCACTATTCCTAGATTCCTAGTGCCTAAGAATCTATTAACCTCTGTCAATACTCTGTTCTTTAGGTGGAAGATTCCAAAGATTTACATAACTGTAAGTAAAGAAATATCTCCAGACCTCAGTCTTAAGACTGACCTCTAATTCTGAGGCTGCGGCCTTGCAAGCATACAATGTGGCTCTTCTTACCCTTAGAGCTACAATAACTACACAATTAGCTACACAGTGCTAACCACGGCACAGTAGCAGTGTTTAGTACTGCTGCTTCACAGCTCCAGGGACCTGAGTTTAATTCCCAACTTGGGTCATTGTCCGTGTGGAGTTTGCACATTATACTCGTGCCTGCGTGGGTTTCCTCCGGGTGCTCTGGTTTCCTCCCGCAGACCAGAACACTGCATTTGCCTGACGAAGACACAGAGTGTTGAAAGCTCGCCATTTTACTATCAAATAAATCGGTTGGATTTAAAATTGGTGTTGCTAAATTCTTACTGAGTTCTTCCTCCCACAGGCCAAAGATGTGTGGGTTAGGTTGATTGGCCATGCTTAAATTGCCCCTTAGTGTTCTGAGATGTGTACGTTAGAGGGATTAGTGGGTAAAATATGTAGGAATTTGGTTGTGGCGCCTGGGTAGGATTGCGGTTAACGCAGACTCAATGGGCCAAATGGCCTTTCTCTGTACTGTAGGATTTCTATGATTAATAAGAATACATGAAAAGATCGCAGATTTTTCAAACTTTTGTCTTATTTTCCTATTTTTCTCCATTTTCTTTCTTTTTTGAATGTATTAACATATGCCAGGACATGCACACAGCTTTCTAAATCTACACTATTTTAATCTATGCTTAATTATTTGCTTCCTTTGAAAATCTGTCTTGTGCCATAAGTTGCAATATAAAATCACAGGTTGCAGCACAGAAGGCAGCTATTTGGCCCTTCATGTCTATGCCAATTCTCTCCAAGAACAATTTGTCTAATGCCACCTCTGCCTTTTCCTCAGAGCCCTGCAAATTTTCTCTCTTCAGGTATTGATGCAAATTTCTTTCGAAATCTGTGGTTAAATTTTCCTCCAGACATTCCAAACCCTAACCATTCGGTGAGTGAAAAAGCACTTACCATGTTGCAATTGCTACATTTGCCAATCAACTTAAATCTGTGTTCTCTGATTCTTGATCTTTCCACCAATGGGAACAGTTTGTCTCTATCTGCTCTGCTGAGACCCCTCGTAATTTTAAATATCTCTGTCAAATCTATCTTGGACATTCTCCAAGGAGAATAGCCCTAATTTCTCCAATCTTCATAACCGAAATCCACATTCCCAGAGCCATTCTCAGGACATTAATTGAATATATACAATATAGATATAAGATTATGTGCCACGTGATATTCAGCACTTTTAATGCATTTTAAATTACTTCTTACATTGTTCCCAAATACTCATTGATCTGCTTGCTCCCTTTACCTCATTCTGGATAATTCATGATAAAGGAAAAGTACTGCAGTGCTGGAACCTGTAACAAGAATAGAAAATGCTGGGGAAACTCAGCAGTTCCGACAGCATCTATGGAGAGAGAATTGAGCCAATGTTTCGAATCTGGAGACTGCTCTAACAAAGAGTCATCCAGACTCGAAACGTTGGTTCTATTCTCTCTCCACAAATACTGTCAGACCTGCTGAGTTTCCCCAGCATTTTCTGGATGATTCATGTTGCTTCCATTTAGCTTTCATATAGATCTCAAATAGGTCCCAAATTTGTTAGGGCATCATGTTCTGTGGCCCACCTGAAATTCTAATTTCTTAAGATAATTCATTTTAATAGTTACATCTTCCAACAGCTATTAACTAAGAAAGCAAATGACCAGCCACACAAGTAGATAAGTTGAAGGCAATATGGTGTACGGCAGAGAGCAACTGAGTTACATCAGCTTGACGAGAAAAGTATTTTTAGCATTGGCAGGGAAAAATGTTATACATATTACTCAGGCTTAAAAATTGGAAGTAGCCAACAATTAAAGTAACAAAGGCATTAATTCAGAAGCATTTTTACACCTTTCTGCAGCTTAATACTTAACATTTGTTTATTTATTATACTTATAGTTATTACACTAAAAAGTAAATCTGTCAAGAATATAAAATTATCATTATAGGAAAAAGGGTTTTTAAATACTTTTTCCAATAAGTGAATAATAATTCGCCATGCCACACTGATTTTTCTGAAATATATGACCTTATTTGAATGAAGAATTTCATGCTGCTGCTGTTTATTTGAGAATGTATTTCTTTCATCACTTTGCAGTATTTTATTCTGCATGTGGAATTGGATTCTTTTTCACTGTTTCCAACCCAGAATATAACTCAAGATAAGGATTTGGAATTGTATTCAATGGACAATGTTTGACAGCTATAGTGTGCAGTAACTTAAATGACTAATCAAAGTTCCTTTGTGAATGAGGCATATAAAGATTTGTTCCTGCAGCACAATTTGTGCGTATGTCATTGAGACTGATGACTGCTGTGACACCTCACCCCGAAGGAGTGGTTCAATGAATCAGTGAAATTTAAATTTCAAACATATTTGACTTTGGAAACGGTCTACAATAAAACAGCGAAATGTTCTAGAAGATAGATGGATGTGTTCTGTTTGCTATAACATCACAGATAAAAAGAGCCAATACTGATTTAGAAGAAATTATAGTTTAGCAATCATTTAAGTCTCACTGTTGTCTGTCCCTATAACAAATAGACTTTCCATTTTCTGTTGTGCAAATATGCTGCGAGCCTTTATGTCTAAAATGAGATTTTGGACAAATGGTTCCTTAACTCTTTTCTAATATTTCATGCCCATACTAATTACTGGTGAAGTAAAAGGGCTTCCTTTAGCTATTTATTTTTTCTTACATAACATGTAATGAACTTAATGTATATAGAATGTGAAATGCACATAATATTTAGATATTTTTTCACTTTTATGCAATTAAAGAAAGGTTTTTTCATCAATTAAAATTAAACACTATGGTGATATAATTTAGGTTGAAGCTCAGGTGATTTCTGATTATTTGTTTTACACATGACAGTGGAAACTTGCATTTATATAGCACCTTTAACGTAGAAAGATGGCTCAAAGCACATCACAGAAGTACAAGAAGGAGCTATTAGGATGAGCAACCAAAAGGATGTGAGTAAAATGGAAAGTTAGAATGACTGAGGAGTTGGATTACTGTTTGGGGTGCTTCTTCAGAAAGAACTCTTCAAAATGCAGCTAATGAAAATACAACAAAATTTACTCCAACTTATAAGTCAAAGAAAGGGCTTTAATAAAGAAACATTATTACACCAAATTTGGGGCCTCGCCCTGGGCCACCCCAAGTTATCACAGTTCTACATAATTTCTTATTTATAGTGAATCAGCTGACTAATACTTCACTGTAATTGGTTCCATAGTTTCCTGGGTCAGCTGACCCTTATATCTTGTTCCCATTGGTCACATTACACCCAATATAAAATTAGCGCTGGTTACATTCTAACATGGGGCTAATGTGAATAAAGGCAAATCCACTAATTGTGGACCAGGGAAGGAGGGGATGCACCAACAGAAAGGGGAATAAAACATTTATTGAATGTTTTTCATGATCCAGAATGTGCAAAAGTGATTTGTAACCAACAAAATATTTTGAAGTATTGTCATTGTTGCTGCGTAGGAAACTTGGCAGCTACTTTGTGCAAAACTCCATTAAGATTAAAATGATAATGGCCAGATAAATCTGATTTTGGTGACTATGATTAAGGAATAAATATTTACCAGAACAGATGGAAAGGGCACAGTATATATTTTCAGTAGGGGACTTCAATGTCCACCACAACTTAAACATATTCTGGTGAGACAGGCAGAAATATCAACGCCAATGGGGGGAAAATTTATCAGTCAAACCTATGATCACTTGCTCTGAAGTCACATGATGGCAGAGACTTGAGAAGGCTTGGAATTGTCAACCTGAGGAATTGTACCAGGACTGTACGATTGCACCTTGATTGGAGTATAATAAAGAGAAATCTGTTATTACAAACTTAAAATAACAGTAGATTTGTCCTTCTAAACGACCAGAGCTTTTCTTCAGTGGTCAAGAGGATTAAAGGCCTACATTGTTCCAAATCTTCACCTCATGGGATTAAGTAATTATAATTGAAGAGCTTTTGAAATCATAAAACATAATTGCATGCTATTGTTCTATTCACAACCTTCATCTGGGTGTGTGAATGTATATGCGTGGGTTTGGACGTAGATACTTTTATTTGGGCGTTATGCCACAAACATTTGTCTTTCTTTTAAAACTTAAAAAAAACCTGACACTTGCCTGTCGATGACAATTAAGGTACTTAGGAGTGAAAACACCTTTCTTTAAGCACGCTATCTTCAATCAATAGAGAGGTGAAAAGAGAGAGAAGCCTTACTTATCATCTCTGTTGCCCTGTGTATAATAGTGGAAGATTGAGCAACAAACCAGAGGAAGAGGCAGCACAATTATTCCCATCCTCAATAACCAAGGAATCCCCAGCATTAGCTCCAGGACTAGCCACCTATCTCAACTGTTCCAGTAAAGCTACAACAGTGGTTTCTACCCGGTGATGTAGAAAATTGCCCAGCTATGTCCTGACCACAAAAGACAGGACCAATCCAACCCAACCAATTACTTCCCCAGTCTAATCTTGATCATCAGCAGAGTGATGAAAAGTATCATTGACTGTGCTATCATACATCACTTACTCAGCACTAAAACTCATTGATGCTCAATTTGGGATCCGCCAGGCCTTCACAGATCCTGAACCCAATGCTGTCTTGTTCCAAACATGGTTAGAAGAGCTGAACTAAGATGAGGTGAGGTGAGAGTGACTGCCCTTGATCTCAAGACAGTATTTAACTAAATGTGGTGTCAAAGAACTCTGGCAAAATTGGCATCAATGGGAATTGGAGGCAAATTCCTCCACTGGCTGGAGTCATAGCTGGCACAAAGAAAGACTGTTGTGGTTGTTGGCAGTCAATCATCTCAATTCCAGAATTTTACTGCAGGAGTTCCGCAAGGTTGCACCCTAACCCAACCATCTTCAGTTGCTTCATCAATGCCCTTCCTTTCATCATAAGGTCCAAAGTGGGGATGTTCACTGATAACAATGTTCAGTACCATTTGTGGTCCTCAGTTCATGTTCAAATGCATCTAGACAATTTCTAGACTTGGGATGACAAGTGGCAAGTAACATTCATACCATACAAGTTCCAGGCAATGGACATCTCCAACAAGAGAGGATCCAACTATCTCCTCATTACACTCAATGGCATTAGCGTTACTGATAGCATCAAAATCCTGGGGGATACCATTGACCAGAAACTGAATTGGACTTGCTATACAATTACTGTGGCTTCCAGAGCAGGTCAAAAGCTAGGAGTCCTATGGTGAGTAATTCACCTTATGACCTCCAACGCTTGTCCACAATGGACAAGGCACAAGTCAGGAGTATAATAGAATACTCTCTACTTGCCTGGATGAGTGCAGTTCCAACAACACTCAAGAAGCTCAACACTTTCCAGGACAAAACAGCTTACTTGTTTGCTACCTGTTCCAACATCTCTAACATCTAAAAGGTGATGGGTGACTAACGCATGGGAACACCATCACCTGCAAGTTCCCTTCCAAGGTACATAACATCCTGACTTGGAACCTTTTTGTCATTCCTTTACTATTACTAGATCCATATCCTGAAATTTCCTCCCTAACAGCACCATGGATGTACTTACAGCACATGGACTGCAGCAACTGAAGAAGTTGGCTCACCACCACCTTCTCAAAGGCAATAAGGTATAGGATATCAATGCTAACTTAGCCAGTGATATCTATATTCTGTAAAGGAACATATGAAAATAACTAAGCCCATTGAATCATGAAAAAAGATCATAGTTGATCCCACTGTGGCCTGAATTGCACTTTATTTTCTCCGCATAACCCTTGATTCCCTTATAACGAAGATTTATCTGGCTCAGCCTTGAATATATTCAATGACCTCCCCATCTTCATTACTTGTGGAAGACAATTCCAAAGACTTCTGAAAGAAGAAATTCTTCCTTATATCCATCTTAAATAGGAAGCATCCTGATTGCTGAACTATAGCCTCAAGTTCTTTGATTCCCGACAAAGGGAAGTATTCTCTCACTATTTCCCTGTCAAGCCTTCTCAGAATCTTATATGTTTCCATAAGGTCACCTCTCATTCTTTTAAACTCCATTGAGAATAGGTCCAACCTGCTTAACCCTTTCTCATAAAAGCAATCTCTTGGTCCCACTGATCAGCCCACTGAACCTTCTGTTCCAGATCAAGTAAACCCTCCTTGAGTAAAGAGACCAAAATTGCATACAAGATGATATGTTGTCACAAATGCCCTACACAGTTGTAGCAAGTGTTTTCTACTTTTATATACTATCCCCTTGTAATAAAGACCAACAATCCATTTGCCTTCTTGAATACTTGCTATGCCTGTCTGCTAAATTGATTTAATTTATGTGCAAGGCCACCTAGAACCCACTATACTGCAATGTTCTGCGCTCTCTCTCCCTTTAAATAAACTTCTGCTTTTCTATTTTGCCTGCCAAAGTGGACATTTTCCCAAATGATACTGTATCTGCCACTCGAGGCCAGGATCCTCTGTGCAGAGTAGTGGGAAAGTGAGAGGCAAAACTACTACCAGTTTTCTAGGAGTATTAAGGTCGTGGTCTGGATTTGATTTTCTTCTGCTCTAAATCTACAGCTTTGTCCTGGGGTGTGTATCAATGGAACATGGAGTCTTGTGCTGAAAAATTTCCTGTTGTGTTGTAAGCTGGGAGCATTTACAAAAAGTAGTATTGTCTTTATTATTGCCTACATACTGCTCTAGGAATTGTGTATGTATCCGCTGAATATTGGAATTGCATCCTATAAGAAAATCAATCTCTTAGAACTTCAGAAATTTATAGCACAGCAGAGACACTCAGCCTAACTGCGTAAACCTGAACTGCGCCTGAAATTATGACTTTTAGCTTAAATATAAACCATGTATAAATACATGTCTCTGTACTGATATGATATTTCTGCAAAGTACTCATTGTAATTGCAAGTAAGACATTAGTTAACTGCAGGATAGATGTCTTGCTAGTTATCAGAACTGCATACTTTTCTACATAAAATGCATGTCTCTTAACAGGCTCTTCTCCTCGTAGGCACTCAGTCACTATTTAAATTTTAATTATACTCTGTATATTTTTCTCAAGTTTAAATTTTCTACTGAACTTTTGAGCTGCAAAAGCAACAAATACTAACACTAATGAGAAAATAAAGAATTTTGATTCATCATTCATAACAGTGACCCATGACACTATCCATGATTTCCCCCTCAAACGTGTTTGCCTGGGTAATGGTGTGTGTTATTTTATCATTGTTTAGATGTGGATTCTTAGAAATCTCTCTGGACAATGAAAATAATGCAGAAGGAAATTTTCAAGATTAAAGAACCATTTTATAAAATCTCTGTAATGAATAAATATTTATTAAGGGCTACCATCTGAAATATTCAATAGGAACAAATGCTGTCTATAATCAATTTCTAAACACTGCATAAAATTATATCAAGTCTTCAAAATTAATACATAAAATTAATATACATTTAAATATTTGGTGCATAATCTAATATAAATACATATAATGTGTAAATGAGATATATGTATTATAGTTTTTTTTGTTTTGAGATGTAATAATGCTGGCAAGGCTGTACTTATTGTTCATCCCTAATTATTCTGAAAAGGTGATGCAGCTTTTCTTGGACAGTTGTAGTTCTTACAATGAAGTTATTCCCACAGTGCTCTTATGTAGAAAAGTTCTTCAGTGTTGAGCTACGTTACATTAATGTGTGACTTGCACAGAAAGGAGATGATTAAATTCCCACAGCATTGTGTTCCTATCCTCCTCATTGTCAAGGTCATGGAGAGCCTCCTGTCCATTCACAGTGCATCAGTTATGAAGGTGGTGACAGAGAAAACCTTTCATGATTTTTTCACTGTGTATCATTCTATTTGGCTGACTGTGCCTGTGCCATCTCTTTGGTGAAGCTATTTAATGAGACCTACTCTTTTGGTCTTTCCCATAGCCCTGCAAATCTTTGCAATTCAAATAATTCTTCAAACCCAAGATTTCCAAATATGCTTTACAGAGATTTTGACTAAATAGTTCATTAATCCTGAAAGTTTCCTTTTGCATTATCTTCATCAACCAGAAAGATTTCTGAAGTGTGATTACAATTGTAATATTGAGAATATCACAGTGTTAGAACTGAATGCTGGTGAGCAGGTTATTGTTGAATATTTTTTGTTTGACTTGGTAGTCGACTCCTTCCATCAATTTACTGATGATTGAGAAGAGGCTGATCAGACAGTAATTTGTCCATCTGAATTAACCTGTTTATTTTTCTGGATGGGCAATCTTCCATATTATTAGGTTATGTCAGTGTCATAGTTAAACTGAAAAAATTTAGGTAGGGGAGCAGCTGGATCTGGTGCAGAGGTCTTCAACACTAATGCTGAATAAAATATGAAATATTTTAATAAAAATACTTTAAATTTATTCACATAAACTTATGTTATATTGCTGTTATTAAAGTATTAGCATTGAATATTTACAAAAAACAAATCCTCAGAGATTTTATGTACAAGACATTTGATGCCGCTTTTCATATCTTTCGAGATGACCCCTTGTAGCCTGTCTAATGATGGAAATGTAAATATATTAATAAGTTATGAAGACAACATAGTGCCGCATGTAAGATATATATTTATATTACATGCTGAGAAATTTTGCCATTTTTTTCTTTTTACACTCACCATTTTTAGTCTTAAGAATGAATATTCAATGTACCTGACACACTGACTTAATGCAGTGAGACATCTGCCATTGTCATGTTTCTACGACTGTGGGCCCATAAAATATAGATCACATCTCTCCTCAGCAACTTTGATTCCATATCAACTAATTGAACAGTTTAATGAGCCTTAGCCCATGCACCAGCCAGATATTCAATACTATGCCTTTCCTTTACTGAGGATGGGTCCTTAATAAAAGTACACCCACCAGTTAGTAATTCCTTCAAAAGCACATAGCTGGCTCCTCTAATTGCTCAGCTGCTCGCCTCACCGTGTGGAACTGAGCTTGGAAAGTTCCTATGTTTGTCCGCCAGTCTGCTCTGAGTTAGTTGATCTCAGTGGGAATGCTTCAGGTGGTTTCATTGCTTATGAGCTGGGAAAGCACTTCCTGACTGCTATTCAGTGCTGCAAACTGTGCGTGTGAAGAGTGAATGAGAACTGAATTAACTCTGCTGTGATGCCTCCAATGATGCTCGGGCAGTATACATGAAAGCTTACTGCAGCACACAAATCAGTCTGCGGGAAAGGCTGGATGAAAATTAAGAAGCGTAAAAAGAATTCTGAAAACAGCAATCTTCAGATTTCTTGCTGAGAACATCGATGCTTGAATTTAAGAGGAAGATTCAATTTCATATTTTTATGCTTCAGTTAAATCCATTCACAGATAATAATTTCTGCTTGAGCTCCACCATACAAGTATGAAATCTGCAACTGAAAAGTAGCCATTCTTGGAAGTTATTCATGCATCTCAAGATAGGTCAAATGAAATTTGCTGGGTGATGCAGGAAGGAAAAACTTAAAATGGATAGATTTTAGCTCAAAGTGGATGTCTGGGAGATTGATGGTGGGGGTGGTGGGTGTCAGGGGATGGTGATGGAGGATCAAAAGTCACCAACTATCAAAAATTGCAGGCTTTGTGTAGATTAATTCAAGTCTCAATAACATCTGATGGCTTCCTACCTGGTCGCATTGAGAGTAACAGTTCGCACATTCTATGCCATCATCTCCAGAGGGCCTTTAGTGATCTTCAAACACTCTCAAACTTCCTCTAGTAAATGTATTTCACAGTCACCCATCCTCTGCAATCAGCAGTACTTGTCAGACTTAAATTGTTTTCTTAAATAAAATATAAGTTGTTTAATTTGTACGATTTTTAGAACTGTGCAGTTATTGATTTCATGGTTTACAACTTCTAGCATGTATTTAAATTAGATTTTTAAAATTTTTTCGTGGCATGTGGCCATTACCACAAATACAACATTAATTGGCCTTACAAAGGTGGTGGTTGACATCCTTCTTGAACCGTTGAGTCCATGTGGTGTATACACCACAGTGCCATTAAGCAGGCTGTTCCTGGATTTTGGCCAGTGAAGGCGATACATTTCCAAGTCAGGATAGCGCATAATTTGAAGGGGAACTTGCACGTACTGCCTTTGTTCTTCAAAGTGGTAGAGATCGCAGGTTTGGAAGGTGTAAAGGAAGCTCTGGTGAGTTGCTATAATGCATAGTGTGGTACACACTGTGTACTGATGAGACAGGGTGTGCATATTTAAGCTGATGAGTAGGATTCCAATCAAGCAGATTGCTTTGTCATGGTTAATGTTGAGTTTCTTGGGTATTACTGAAGCTACAGTCATCAGAGCAAGTAAAGAATATTTCATTATGCTCTTGACTTGTGTCTTGAGAATTGTGGAAAGGCTTTGGGGAATTAGTAGGTAAGTTATTCACCACAGAATATCCAGTTTTTATGTCTGTTGGGTCCAGTTAACTTTCTGATCAATTGTAGCCCCCAGGAGTTCAATGGTGGGGAATTCAGTAATGGTAATGTCATTTTATGTCAAGTGGAAGTGGTTAGATTTCTTTTCATTGGAAATGTCTGACACTTAATATTACTTGCTGCTTATTACCCAGAATATTGTCCATTCATGAATGTCACTTCATTAATTGGGAATTGCAAATAGGATGATGCAGAGGATGATTTAATACTCATGACATTGATAAAAAGTTATTAAAAACAGCACTGTCGAGGGAGCACTGTCAACGTGTAATATTTATGACAAAAAATGGTGTAAAAATGTGACTTCTTAGAATCCTTACAGTGAGGAAGCCATATGGTCCATCGAGTCTGCACCAACCACAATCCCATCCAGACCCTATCCCCATAACCCCACATATTTACCCTGCTAATCCCCTGACACTTTAGCAATGGCCACTGAACCTAACCCATACATCTTTGTACTGTGGGAGGAAACCGGAGCATACAAAGGAAACCCATGCAGATATGGGGAGAATGTGCAAACTCCAAACAGACAGTGGCTCAAGGCTGGAACTGAATCCAGGTTCTTGGCGCTCTGAGGTAGCCGTGCTAATCACTATGCTGGTAAATACTGTCATATCAATACAAAATTATAATCACAGGTTTACATATCCTAAAATCTATATAGAGCTGCAACTCATGGATTTTGATGATGTTTATCTGCCCCTTAGCTTTTGTGTTCAGTTTCTGCTATAACAAAATAATCAGCAATTTGAGGGCCACTCTGAATCTCAGGAAAAGACATTCCACCATGAAGTGTTTGGCTTCACTGAAATCAAATCAGACAGTAAAATCTTTGTGGAGAATTAATACTTGGCAGAACTGATTGCATGCATAGTTGTTCTTTTTTATGGGGCATTCAAAAGCCATTAATCATTCTGAATTTTGTCCATAGCCAAGCACAGTTAGTTTGCAATCTGCAAGTTCAGAATTTCCCCATGTGAAAATATTTGTCCATGTTACTTTAACCAGAATTTCCCTTAGTCAATAATTATTTGCCTTTTAATCAGCAGAAGTGTTCCATGGTTTTGAAATAGCAAGGAACTTTATCTCAAAGCCTAATATTGTAACACTTTGCAGTGATGACTCAGGAAGTTCCTACAGCAATAATCCAGGGAAGTCAGAAACAGAAATTTCCTGAAATTCTGTAAAGAGGTGTGGCATATTACCTTTTTGCCAGATTCAATGTTTATAGCCATTAGAATGTGTGAAGACTTATGGTCAAATTCTTAGCCGAACCTGAGAAGCTATGAATTTAATGAGAATGAACAGTTTATCAAAGCAGAAATAATGAGGCACCTGGATAAGAATGGTTTGATCAAGCAGATGCAGCACAGATTCATTAAGGGGAAGTCGTGCTTGACAAATTTATTGGAGTTCTATGAGGAAGTGACTAGTGCGGTAGATAGAGGGGAACCGGTGGATGTGGTGTTTTTGGATTTCCAAAAGACATATGATAAGGTGCCTCACAAAAGATTGCTCCAGAAGGTTAGGGTGCAGGGAGTTGGGTATAGGGTATTAGACTGGATAGAGGATTGTTTGTCTAATAGGAAGCAGAGAGTAGGTATTAATGGATGCTATTCTGATTGGCAACTGGTGACTAGTGGAGTGCCCCAGGGATCATTTACATAGATGATCTGGAGGAAGGGGCTGAGTGCAGGGTGACAAAATTTGCTGATGAAACGAAGATGAGTGGAAAAGCAAACTGCGTGGAGGGTGTGGAAAGCCTGCAGAGGGATCTGGATAGGTTGAGTGAGTGGACAAGGACCTGGCAGATGGAGTATAATGTTAGCAAGTGTGAGGTTATCCACTTTGGTAGGAATAACGGTAGGAAGAATTATTATTTAAATGACGAAAAGCTGCAACATGCGATGGTGCAGAGGGACCTGGGGGTCCTTGTGCACGAATCACAAAAGCACAGTCTGCAGGTGCAGCAGGTGATCAAGAAGGCGAATGCAATTTGGCCTTTATAGCTAGGGAGATAGAATATAAAAGTAGGGAGGTACTTTTGCAGCTGTACAGGGTACTGGTGAGGCTGCAGTTGGAGTACTGTGTGCAGTTTTGGTCGCCGCATTTGAGGAAGGATATACTGGCCTTGGAGGGGGTGCAGAGAAGGTTCACTAGGTTGATATCGGAGATGAGGGCGTTGGATTATGAGGAGAGACTAAATACTCGTTGGAGTTTAGAAGGCTGAGAGAGGATCTTATAGGGATGGATAAGATAATAAAGGAGATGGGTAGGGTGGAGATTGAGAAACTCTTACAGCTTAGCAAAGATAACAGGACTAGAGGGCACAGCCTCAAAATAAGGGGGGGTGCGCGGTTCAGATCAGAGTTGAGGAGGAATTTCTTCACTCAAAGAGTAGTGAATCTTTGGAATTCTCTGCCTGTTGAAGTGGTGGAGGCTTCTTTGCTGAATATATTTAAGTCAAGGGTGGATAGGTTTTTGATTGACAAGGGAATTAAAGGTTATGGGGAGAAAGCGGGAAAGTGGAACTGAACCGCTGCAGATCAGCCATGATCTTATTGAATGGCGGGGCAGACTTGAGGTGCTGGATGGCCTACTCCTGCTCCTGTTTCTTATGTTCTTATGATCAATTTCCAATTATTTGTGGCTCACTCCTTCATGCGATACAAAAGAGTATTTGTGAATTTAGTGCCATAATTTCTAAATCTAAAATCAAATGGCAGCTTCACAGAACAACAAGTAGGACAAAGAACAAATAATGGGAATGTGATTTCCTTGGAACTCTGACGTGATCTTTCATTATAAGATGTAAAAAAAAACCTTTGATTTGTTTATCTCTTCAAGAGACTTTAACCAGGAAACTGAAGGTTGTGGCAGCTTATTTCTCTAGTTAGTAGCTTTGAGATCAACAACTGATGGGGAAGCACACACAATATAGTTCTCAATTCCAGAGCTAAAAGCACTTTAAGTGAAAACTTCATTAATCTCCACTTTAAAAGCACTGGAGGAGTTTTCACTGTGTCATGTCTGCTGCATTTCAAGTATAACTGAACAGACATGATTTTGCTTCAGCTGAGATTTCAGGGAAGGATTCATTTGGCTCTCAGTTTATTCATTTTCTTAGCTTTGTTAAATGGTGTAGGTAGCTAACTTGCTTCTCTAAGGACTAATTATTTTGTTTTTTGAGAAAGGCATAAGAATAGCCCATGAGAGTGTAGCTATTCTTGGAAAAGGGCTGAATTCTCCTGATTGATTCATGATCCTGACATCAACTTCAGTTCCAGAAATATGTCTATGGTGGGAGATAGGTTGTGATCTTCTTGGAGGCAGCCAATTAAGAAGCTGCTTCTGGGAACCAAACCCAATTTAGGAATTGCGAATGAACCAGGGATCTGGCAAAGTCAAAAGGAATGTTCAGTGATGGTGCTACCACCAAATAAGCAGAAGACTGTAAGAGTATTTCACACTGGAGGTGCTATCTTTACACTGGAGCAAATAAAATATCATGCGTGGCCACAGCAATCAAGGCACTGTTACAAAGAGGATCCTCCTGCACAAGATGGTTTTGTGGCCACAGCTCTGGCTGTCATATCCCAGCAGGTCCATGCTGGATGATCAAGTGAAAATGTAAATGGCTCAGTCAAAGTGTGGGTTTTAAGGAGAATCTTAAAGAAGGAAAGTGATATAGAGAGGTTGAGTAAGTAGATTTCACAGCTTAGGAGCTTAAGCAGTTGAAGACACAGTCACCATTGATAGGGAAAATAAAATCAGTATCTCCAAGACGTCAGAATTAGAGAAGCAGAGCCATCTTGTAAGGTTATGTGCTGAGGGAGAGATAGGAGAGTGTGAGGCCCTGAAAAAATTTGAAATCAAGAATGGGAATTTTCAAATCAGGGTGTTGCTGTAGGAGTCATGGGCTGACGAATGAACAGGACTTGGTATGAGTTACAGAGTAGAACATGAAAGGCCCGTCAGGAACGTGTTAGAATTATCAAACGTGGCAGTGACAAAAGCAAGGGTGAAATTTAGCAACAGGCAAACTGGGATGGGAGATGATTTGGATAATACTACAGAGGCAGAATTAGATTATCGAAGTAAAATGTAGTTGGAAATTCAGTTCAGGTCAAGTCTGACACCAGAGTTGTGATCAGTTTGAAATAAAAACAGAAAATGCTGGTAATGTTCAGCAGATCAGACAGCATCTCTGGAGAAAGGTAGAGTTAACATTTGAGGTTGATGATCTTTCATCATAATGTCCTTTCATATGAGCAATCTGGTTCAGCCTCATTACGAGGGAGTGGAGTAGAGTCAGTAGCTAGGGAATGGAGTTTGTCATGTGGACATAGTAGCTGCTGAAATTTCCATTGGCAGCTTTCATTGCACTCTTTTTTGGAGTTTGGAGTATGGAGAGCTTGAACTATCATCAAAACTGCTTGGGAATTAAATTAAGTGATCTTCTTTATACTCTTATAACAGTGATATAATTTACTCCTGGCGCTGCGAGAGTAAAAATTCAGTGTTTATGTTTGTCAGGTTTGAAACACTTACGTGTTAATTAATTCACAAAGCTATTGGTACACAAGAAGACTCAAAGGCATGATTAGAATCTGGACCTGCAAATTTGTCAGCCTTACACTTCTGTGATAAACAGTACTTGCTGCTACTGAAATTGCATTGAGTAATACCAGCATGAGAAGAGATCATGCGTCAGGCATAGTATAAGCTGAGTATTATACTGGTTTTGCAGACATGACCTAGTACTGGCATTACAGACGCTACTTCCATCAATATAATACAATTCACACTAGTATGTGCATCTGGAAGAATTGTGGTGCTTTTTATCCATTTCTAGGAATTGGTCAATTTTGGCAGAGCATTAAAAAATTCTCTTGGCTCATTGTTTCCTTACTGTATATCATATTTTGTTTAAACTTGGCAAGAAGATGTCTTAGACTTCTGTGTATATGCTCCCTCTGCACCCAGCAGAGCAGAAAATATACAACTTTTGTGAGGAAAACAGCTGAACAAATTAATGTAAGAAAAATGAATCAGTGCTTTATATTAGAATAAATAAGACCTATTTAAAAAATATCAGTCTATACCAATTCCTCTATTTTCTGTCAGACTGTTTAATCAGGCCATTGGAGAGAACACATTTTACTGGAACAATTCTGCTTTCATTTCTGAGGGTCGGAGCAGATAATTGTATCTCGAAGAAAAATGCAGAAAAACCACATAACTGGACAGCAGAATATGTAGCTAGTGACATGAATAAATAAACCTGATAAATAAGTGAGTTATGTTATAAACCGGATATTTTGCTGATTTCATTTTGCATTCTATTTAATAGAACTTTTGATCAGTTTTAAAAGTGCACTTTGTTTTACTTTGCATATACATGCTAATTCAAAGAGCAAGCAAGGAAAATCTTATCTGTTAAACAGCAAGTTTCATTATCAAAAATGATACAAGAATTACATCAAGAATTACATCAAGTTTTAATATGTTCTCGTTATGTTTTAAGAACATAAGAAATAGGAGCAGGAGTAGGTCAACCAGCCCCTCGAGCCTGCCCCGCCATTCAATAAGATCATGGCTGATCTGCAGTGGTTCAGCACCACTTTCCGCTTTCTCCCCATAACCCTTAATTCCCTTGTCAATCAAAAACCTATCCACTCTTGACTTGAATATATTCAGCAAGGAAGCCTCCACCACTTCATCAGGCAGAGAATTCCAAAGATTCACCACCCTTTGCGTGAAGAAATTCCTCCTCAACTCTGATCTGAATCGCCCCTGCCCTAATAAAGAACAAAGAACAAAAACAGCACGGGAAACAGGCCCTTCGGCCCAACGAGTCTGCATCGCCACCCCGATGTTCCCACTTCTACCCGCGATCCCTGTCTATGTTTATAGATCTATGGATTAAAAACCAAATTTGAGACAATTTAGGGAGAATTGTTTTGCCAATTAGCCTAAGAGCACATCTTTGGGATGTGGGAGGAAACCGGAGCACCCGGAGAAAACCCACGCAAGCACGGGGAGAATGCGCAAACTCCCACAGACACAGGCCCAAATCCATGCACAGCGATAGTCACTGAGCTGTCGTGTTGCCCATCAAATGGTCCAGGTCAAGCGTACACTAACGACGTGAAGCACTAGGATACTCTCGAAAAAAATTCAAGAGCAGCCCTCTCGTGACCCATCGTGTGTATGCCCCTTGTTAGACAACAAGGTGGACCAAAGCACCTGTAAGATAAAAACAAGTACATCAATATCACCATCTATTTACACACTTCCCAGGGATTCCCAAGGCTCATGATCCCTATTTTAAATCAGTTTTCTATACCCCTCCATTCCCATTCTGTTCATGTGCCCATCTAAGTATTTCTTAAATAACTCCAAAGTGTCTGCCTCCAACACTTTACTTGGCAGCGCATTCCATACCCCCACCACGCTCTGTGTGAAAAAACTCCCTCTAGCATCCAAATTATACCTTACTCCCCTCACCCTAAGCCCGTGACTCCTCGAGCTATTCGAGTCCATCCTAGGAAAAAGCTTAACTCTGTTTACTCTATCTATACCCCTCATAATCTTGTACACCTTTATTAGATCTCCTCTAAGTCTACGTCTTTCTAAGGAAATCAGTCCCTCTCCTCGTAACTCAGACCAATCTTGAGGCTATGCCCTCTAGTCTTGCTATTTTTGTTAAGTGGGAAGAGTGTCTCAATCTCTACCCTATCCATCCCCTTCATTATCTTATACGTCTCTATAAGATCCCCTCTCAGCCTTCTAAACTCCAATGAGTATAAACCTAGCCTATTCAGTCTCTCTTCATAATCCAACGCCCTCATCTCTGGTATCAGCCTATTAAACCTTCTCTGCTCCCCCTCCAAGGCCAATATATCCTTCCTCGAATGCGGCGACCAAAACTTCACACAGTACTCCAGCTGTGGCCTCACCAGTACCCTAAACAGCTGCAAAAGTACCTCCCTACTTTTTTATTCTATCCCCCTAGCTATAAAGGCCAACATTGTATTCGTCTTCTTGATCACCTGCTGCACCTGCATACTGTGTTTTTGCAATTTGTGCACAAGGACCCCCAGGTCCTTCTGCACCGTTGCATGCTGCAGCTTTTCACCATTTAAATAGTAATCCTTCCTACTGTTATTCCTACCAAAATGGATATTCTCACACTTGCTAACATTATATTCCATCCCTCTGCAGGCTTTCCACACCCTCCACGCAATTTGCTTTTCCACTCATCTTCATGTCATCAGCAAATTTCGTCATCCTGCACTCAGCCCCTTCCTCCAGATCATCTATGTAAATGGTAAATAGTTGAGGCCCCAGCACTGACCCCTGTGGCACTCCACTAGTTACCAACTGCCAATCAGAATAGCACCCATTAATACCTACTCTCTGCTTCCTATTAGACAGTCAATCCTCTATCCAATTTAACACCCTACCCCCGACTCCCTGCACCCTAACCTTCTGCAGCAATCTCTTGTGAGGCACCTTGTCAAACACCTTTTGGAAATCCAAAAACACCACATCCACTGGTTCCCCTCTACCTACCGCACTAGTCACTTCTTCATAGAACTCCAGTAAATTCGTCAAGCATGACTTCCCCTTTACGAATCTGTGCTGCGTCTGTTTGATCAAACCGTTCATATCCAGATGCCTCGTTATTTCTGCTTTGACGACAGATTCAAGCATTTTTCTGACTACAGACGTTAAACTAACCGGCCTATAATTCCCTGCCTTCTGTTGCTACATTTTTTAAACAGCAGCATAACATTAGCCATTTTGCAATCTTACAGCACTTTCCGGAGTCCAGCGAATTCTGAAAGATAATTAATAGGGCATCCGCTATCACTTCTGCCATTTCCTTGAGAACCCTGGGATGCATTCCATTCGGTTCTGAAGACTTATCTGCCCTCAGCTCCGTTAGCCTATCAAGCACCACCTCTCTTGTGACTGTAATATCATTAAGGACCTCATGTCCTACCACCCTTCTATCCTTAATTTCGGGCAAGCTATTTGCATCCTGCTCCGTAAAGACCAACACAAAAAAACCTATTCAAGGTCTCTGCCATATCCTTATCATTCACCATTAAACCACCCCTCTCATCCTCCAAGGGTCCAACATTAACTCTGGCCATCCTCCTATTCTTTATATATTTATAAAAGCTTTTACTGTCCTTTTTGTTATTTCGAGCTAGTTTAGCCTCATATTCTATCTTTCCTTTTTTAATCACTTTTTTAGTCATTCTTTGCTGTTGTTTAAAACTTTCCCAATCCTCCAATCGCCCACTATTTTTAGCAGCTCTGATTTTGATTTAATACTCTCCTTAATTTCCCTGGAGAACCACGGTTGATTTTCCCTTCTCCTACAGTCCTTCTTCACCATCGTAATATATTTTTGCTGGGTACTGAAAAAGATCTCTTCAAAAATCCTCCACTGTTCCTCAGCTGTCCTACCAACCAACCTACTCCCCCAATCCACAGTCGCCAATTCCTCTCTCATTCTATCATAGTCCCCTCTGTTCAAATATAGTACACAGGTCCGGGACGCTACTACCTCATCCTCCATCTGCATCATAAATTCTACTATACTATGATCACTCGTCCTTACAGGATCCCTCACGTGAATATCCTTAATTCTACTTGCCTCATTATATTGTACCAGATCCAAGACAGCACGCTCTCTCGTCGGTTCTGTAACATACTGTTCAAGAAACCCATCCCGACAGCATTCCAAGAACTCTTCCTCCAGCCCACCTGTTCGACTTGTTCACCCAATCAATATGCAAATTGAAATCTCCCATTACTAACACTGTTCTGTTTCTGCACGCATCTCTTATTTGTTTGTTTATAGCCCTCAAAGTTGTTATTTGGGGACTATAGACCATACCCACAGCATCTTCCTCCCCTTACTATTCTTTATCTCCACCCACAGCGATTCCACATTTTGCTCTTTGGGGCCTATATCCTCTCTTATTACCGCCCTAATACTATCCTTAATCAATAGAGCCACCCCACCTCCTTTTGCCTCCTGCCTGTCCTTCCGAAGTGCCTGATAGCCCCAGACATCCAGTTCCCAGTCCCTGCCCCCCCGCCAGCCACATTTCCATAACGGCCACTAGATCATATCCATTTGCGCCAATTTGCACCATCAGTTCATTCACCATGCTTCATGCATTCAGGTAAAGTGCCTTTATACCAGCCTTTGCCTGGACCTTATTCGTTGAAACGCTACTAGTCTCTCTCATGCCCCCTACTCCTCTAATAGGCAGAACATCCTCAATATTCACCTGCACCGTACTTTTCCTTTACTCCAGATTTTGTAATTTCCCCTACCCCTGCACCCCCCCCCCCCCCATACCCCCAAATTAATTTAAAGCTCTATCTACAGTCCTAGTTATGCGATTCACCAGGACTCTGGTCCCTGCACGATTCAGATGTAGACTATCCCATCTGAACAGGTCCCATCTGCCCCAACACTGGTGTCAATGCCCCATAAACCCAAACCCATTCCTCTCACACCAATCCTTGAGCCACAGATTCATCTCCTTAATCCTACATATCCTGTACTAATCTGCGTTCGGGTAGCAATTCTGAGATAACCACTTTGTCAGTTCTCCTCTTTAATTTGGCACCCAGATTTTCGTACTCCCTCTGCACATCCTTAGTTCCTATTTTGCCTATATTATCACCATTTTTTCCTATCAATTTCATTATTTTAAAAAATATTACTGAAAAATATTTGTGAAACTATGCTTCAGATACATAATGTAAAGTTTAACATGACAGGAAGCTTACAAGAGATTTCAAAATCAATATTAGAAAATGTTGTAATTACATTAGGACAAAGAGGGAGTGGTCAGGAGCAATTTGAGTTCTTGAGAACTACTAACTGTGATGTTTTCAATAAAAATAAGGAATTGGCGGATATATCAAGTGATTACTGGGCATCTGTATTGACTGTAGACAAAGAAATCGTCGTGCCAGATATCCCAACAATGCTAATCATAAAACAGCATTGTAGACTCACCAGAATTAATTCAAGGAAGATAACAGCAATGAAAACAATAATGGCACTAAAGAATGACAACTTCCTAAGTTCAGATGGTTTCCATCTCAGGGTTTTGGAAGTAAGAATGCTGCAGATGTCCCAATTATAATCTTTCAAACTTTTCTTAATTGAGGAACTGTGCCATTAGATTGGAAAGTTGTGCACATCATTCTGCTATTTAAGAAACATGAGGCAGGAAAACCAGAAATTGCATACCAGTTGGCCAAAATCTGTTGTTGGAAAATTATTTAGCTATTGTTTGATCTGTGTGGGAATTCATAAACTGAAAAAAAAAATCCCCAAATGCAATAAGTTATTACATGTGGAATAGCAGATACAACAAAGACTATCTCACACAATTAATAGACAGTTTACTCAATGTGCTGTGGTCTCAGTTTCAGCTACGTAGTGTTTCCAAACACAATTCCAATCCCTTTCCTCAAGGATTCAGTTAGTTAGCTATGTCCAATTAAAATGGTATCTGTCTGTGCAATTCTCCACTCAATGGTGCACTTCCATCTGCAACCTTCCCAATCTTTAGCTCCTCTTTTTTCATGGTGCCTGTGTTCATCTGTGTGCCACACAGCCTCTATATTTTGACTTTCTTACAATTGCTGCTATGTCTAGTTCAAGGGTGAATTGGTCACATGGACCAGTATTTCTGGTTAATCAAAATTGATAATTGATCCCTCTAAAATTGATACAGACACTTAAAAGACTTTTCCCAACTTTTTTCGTTATTTTAAATATTACTGCAAAATATTTATGTGAAACTATGCTTCAGATACATAATGTAAAATTTAACATGACAAGAAGCTTACAAGAGATATCAAAATCAACATTAGAAAATTTTGTAATTAAATTAGGACAAAGAGAGAGTGGTCAGAAGCAATTTGAGTTCTTAAAAACTACTAACTGTGATGTTTTCAATAAAAATAAGGAATTACAGATCTCCAAATATTTTAAAGTAATTATAATTTTTTTCTTGCTGTTATTGCATCCAGGTCAAAGATCATTTCAATGTATAATTTAGGATGGATTGGCAGGAGCCTTGAAATTGTTCAGCTAATCAGAGAAAGTTAGTATGGATTTGTAAAGAATAAATCATACTTGATTAAGGAAGCGTCCGAAGAGATGACTACAGTAGTAAACAGGGGAAAAAATCTATGGATGTTATTTATATGGACTTTTGGAAGGCATTTGATAAAATCCCTCATTAGAGACTGATAGCTGAATTTCAAGTTTATGGAATTGAAGGAAAATTATTGGCCTGGTTAGAAATTTAGCTGGGTGGCAGAAGACGAAAAAGCAGGGATGATGGACAGGTCTTTGAATTGGCAAAATATGACTAGTGGTGTCCCACCTCAACTATTTACCATATTTATTAACAGCTTAGATATTGGGATTCATTCATTCATGAGTGCCCTGCCTGTAGGGAGACCCTGGCTGATGCCTGCTGAGGCTTCATCCTGAGCTGTTTTCTTGGCAGTTTTTGTCAGTGATGGATTACCATTGCTTTCAACTCTCAGGGATAGAACAATGAGGCAGGTCCTCAGCCAGAACAGTAATCAAACCTGCACTGCGGTCATTATTCTGAACTGCACCCTGATCATCTAGCCAACTGAACTAATTGGTCCCCTAGATAATTGAATCGAAAGCTACGAATCCGAGTTTGCTAGTGACACAAAGATAGGTAGTATTAAGAGCAATGTAATTGGAAGCAAAAAATTACAAAGAAATATTAATCGATTAAGTGAATAGACAAAACTATAGCATATAGATTTCATTGTTGACACATTTGAGGTCTCCACCTTTGGACTTAATAATGGAAAGAACAACTTTCTAAATGGTGAAAAGCTAGAACGGAGGCACTGAGACATTGGAATCTGTGTGAACGAATCATGAAAATGACATGAACAGAAAATAATCAAAAGGCATACAGAATGCTGACTGCTGTATCTTTTAATAAATATTCATTCACAGAATGTGGTTCTTGCTGGTTAGGTCAGCATTTGTTGCCAATTCCCAAGATGAGAAGGTGGTGGTGAGCTACTTCCTTAAACTGTTGTAGTCCATGTGGTGTAGATGCACCCACAGTGCTGTTAGGCAGGGAGTTCAAGGATTTTGATCCTGCAGTAGTGAAGGAACAGTTATATAGTTCCATGTCAGGATGATGTGTGACTGGAAGAGCAGATAGCAGTGCATCCATGAGCAGTATTCTCCAGCCCCGCTGTGGCATGATTTCCTGCTGTGGATGTGGTTCCAGGTGGATCTGCCAGCTCTTTCCACCACTGAGATCTTCCAGTCCCATAGGTGGTCAACCTCTGCCTCAGAGAAACTCTGTATGCAGGGTGCATACCCTGTTAAAGAACAGGATCAGAAAATTCTGCTGTGGGCCAATGACAGGTCACTTCTATCGCCACATAACAAACTGCAGGTGGGTATGGAAAATCCTGCCCATTGTATCTGCACCTTTTGTCATTCTTGGTGATAAAGATTGCAAGGTTGGAAAGTGCTGCCAAAGGAGTCTAATAAGTTTCTGGAGAGCTTCTTATAAATGATATATATTGTTGCTATTATTGTGTGTTAGTAGTGAAGTGAATGTTTAAGGTATTGGATTATATGCCAATCAAGTGGGTTGTTCTGTTCTAGGTGATACCGAGTTTTGAGTGTTGTTGGTGCTTCATTCAACCCAGTGCTTCGATCAGGCGAGGAAGGGTTAAATGGCTCCTTTGTTTCCTCTCTCCTCATTTAACTGCAATAGGCATTTTTGAAAAGAATATACATGGCAAGTCAGTGAGCATTTAATTGTTTACATGCTATGATCATAAAAAAACAGGTTTTCTTGAGATTAACATAAAAAGATTAGCTTTTTATACTTGGATTACGGTATGTGGAAGGATAGATTTGTCAGTGTAGAGCCCAGAGAAATAAAAGGGATATGCAGTGTGTAGTTTGGTAACTAAATTGGCTTCAAGCTGAATTTGGTAGCTTTCTAGATTCAGTGGCTTCGAAGCTTCCAATTTAAAAATGTAGATGGCTGATTTGGCTGCTGTCCTGGAGACAGAGGTGTTGGGGGCGATTTTTTTAAAAAGTCTCTGACTGCAGCAGGTGCATTCCTAGAATGGTCACAAATCAACAAAGTTCAAAGCTTGCAAAGATGGGTTGGCGAGAGAAGGAAATGAGCGAATCCCACAGTGTCTCAGTTACTCGTCTTCTTACTGCAGAGAGAAAACAGAACTTTAAGCACACACAAAGAGGGGGGGTAGTTTGCCACATGACCATTACCCAAACATGGTCATGGTAGTGCATTTCTCCTTGTAACTTAATTGGTTTGTGGCTGGGAATCTGCTGTCTTGCCCAAAATACTATTGTACATTTGATTGGGTGTGTTTCCACTGTAACTTGATGAGTTCATGAATGGGAACACAGTCCCTATCCTCCGTCTCGCCCCCAGCTAAATGCCATGATATTTTTTCCTGGGGTCATTGTCCTTGATGGGTCAGTGGAGAAGTGGTATCTCCAGCTTAGTGGATTGGAATGTGGAGAGTAGAGTGTTGCAAATTGGATAGCCGCCTTTGTTGTGAGCTCAATTTTTTGTCCATGTTCTAAAGAGAACTTTCATCTCCCATTCACATAGGGTGGGTTCAACTAAGGGAGCAAAACAAATTGTGAAGTTTAAAGCCATGGGGTGGGATTCTCCCCAAAAAATTATAAATGTCGAATTTGCGTAAAAACTGGAATAAATTCAGCAGGTTTTTTCAGTGAGATTTTCAAAATGAATCTCCCACACTCTGCGCTGTGTGAACCATGCTGAAATTCAGTGGTCAAGGCCTATTCTTGTTAGAAATTTGACTTATTATTGTCATATGTATTAACATGCAGTGAAAAGTATTGTTTATTGCGCGCTACACAGGCAAAACATATCGTTTATAGAAAAGGAAACGAGAGTGTAGAGTGTACCATTACAGTCAGAACCAGGGTGTAGAGAAAGATCAAGTTAATGCAAGGTAATTCCATTCAAAAGTCTGACAGCAGCAGGGAAGAAGTTGCTCTTGAGTCAGTGGTACGTGATCTCAGACTTTTGTATCTTTTTTCCCAAAGGAAGAAAGTGGAAAAGACAATGTCCGGGGGTGCGTGGGGTCTTTAATTATGCTGGCTGCTTTGCTGAGACAGTGGGAAGTGTAGACATAGTCAGTGAATGGAAGGCTGGTTTGAGGGATGAATTGGGCTATATTCATGGCCTTTAGAGGCCAGCAGCATAGTGCTGAGCGAATCACTGTGCAAGCACTGATCTGTCAGTGCCAAGATTAATCATGCGCAGTAGCCCTGCACTGCCGGTCTCCTGATTGCTGACCAGTTTAGTTGCTGGCCAGCCTTGAGATCCTGCATCACTGTGTCTCGCCCTCTCAACCAGGTATGTCCAAGCCCAGCCCCGAACCCCACCTCACAGCCTGCTTCAATCTGTCCCACATTCCCCTGGCAGTTCAGACCTCCTGATTTCCCCCATGGCAAGCAGACCTTCTGGAGAGCTCAAGTGACTGCACTGTTTGGGGGAGTAGAGGTTTATGCCCAGGCTGTGCTCAGGGATGGTTTGCTCACCATGCAGTAGGGTGGCCTGGCACCTCAGATCATCCAGTATCTAAGTATATGGCGGGTAAGGCAAATCTGAGGCCGCCAAGTCAGCAAGATGTCATGGGAACCATGACTTGACTTTTTCTTCAAAGTTGCGCAATATCATAGAAACCCTACAGTACAGAAAAAGACTTTCAGACCATCGAGTCCGCATCGACCACAATCCCACCCAGGCCCTTCCCCATATCCCTACATATTTTAGCTGCTAATCCCTCTAACCTACACATCTCAGGACACTAAGGGGCAATTTTAGCATGGCCAATCAACATCTTGGACTGTGGGAGGAAACCTGAGCACCCAAAGACACGAGGAGAATATGCAGACTCCACACAGGCAGTGCAAGCTAGGAATCGAACCCAGGTCTCTGGACCTGTGAAGCAGCAATGCTAACGATTGTGCTACTGTGCTGTCTATATATGGCAGAGAAAGCTAGCATTGCCATTAGCAGCTTCAATGCTGCTTTTCCTGGTATTATGGAAAAATCTGGCCTTTGTTTTATGTTCAGTTTTTCAACCAGTGGATTAAAAATAATTGTTTAGTGTTAAGCATGTTTTTGTGACACAGGCATGTACATAGTATTCCATCGCACTCATGATTTGTGTCTTGTAGATGGTGAATAAGCTTTCGGGAGTTACTCGCCACAAAAGTCCCAGCCTCTGATCTGCTTTTGCAGCCACAGATTTAATAGATGATCCAGATCAGTTTCTGTTCAGTGGTAATTCCCAGAATATTGATTATGGGAGACTCACTGATGGTGATGCCTTTGAATGTCAATGGAGATAGTGAGATTCTCTCTTGGTGATAGTCATTGCCTGGCACTTGTGTGCCATGAATGTTGCTTGCCACTTATCAGCTCAAACTTGAAGGTTATCCAAGTCTTGCAGCCTATTAGCATGGATTGTTTCAGCATTTGCGGAATCACGGATGGTACTGAGCATTGTACATTATCATCAGTGAACTTCCCCACTTCTGACCTTATAATAGAGAAAAGGTCATTGATGAAGCAGCTGATGATGGCTGGGCTTAGGGCACTAATCTAAGGAACCCTGCAGTGTTGTCCTGCTGTTGAGAAGATTGATGTGCAACAACAATACCTTCCCTGTGTTGGGTATAACTTCCTGGTGTTGAGATTGACCTGCAACAACAACGCCTTCTCTCGTGCTGCGTATAACTTCAACCAGTGGAGAGTTTTCCTCCTCATTCTTATTGACTTTAGTTTTGCTGGAACACCTTGATGCCATATTTGGTCAAATTTTGTTTTTTGTGAAGAACAGTGACTCTTATCTCACCTTTTGAGTTCAGCCCTTTCGTCCATAATTGGAGCAAGTCTGAAGTCGGTTTGGTTTCTCCCTGGCGAAACCAAAACTAAGCATCAGTGAACAGATTTAAGTGCTGTTTTAAGTGCTGTCAAAGACCCTTTCCACTATGTTGCTGATGATTGAGGGTAGACTGAAGGGGCAGTAATTGGCTCTGTCAGATAAGTCTCACATATTGTGGACAGGACATATCTGCACAATTTTCCACATTGCTGGGTAGATGCCAGTGTCATAGCTGTGCAGGAACAGCATGGCTAGTTCTGAGGCACAAGTCTTCAGTACTACTGCTGAAATGTTGTCAGAGTCCATAGCCTTTGCAGTGCTGTCAGATGTTTGTTGGTAATAAGTGAAGTGAATCAAACTGGTGAAGACTGGATAGAGGACTAAAATTTAAGTGGGTAGAAATTACGCGGCAGTTCCAAAAATCCTGTTTAGACCACACTTGGAGTATTCAGCAAATCTGGATCCTACACTTTAGGAAGGATGTATTGACCTTGGGGGGAGTGCAGTATATATATTTACTAAAATGATACCAAATGTCAAGTGTTAATTAACGAGGAGTGATAATACAAACTAGGGTTATATTACTTGGAATTTAACCTACTAGGGGAAGATTTTATCAAAATTTTCAAACTATTGTAGAAACTGATGGGATAAATGGAGACTGTTTCACTAGTTGGAAAGCCTTGGACTAGAGGGCATAACCTAAAATTGAGAGCCAGACCTTTCAGCTTTGAATTGAGGAAACTCCTCTGCAAAGGATGGTAGAAGTTATAATGCTTTTTTGACATTGTAGTTGATGCTAGGTCAATGGTGAATTTTACACTTGAGATTGATCGATTTTTGTTAACCAAAGTTATTAATGAAAATAGAGCATTTGCAGATATATCAGTCATGATCTCATTAAATGACACGAAAGGCTGAAGAGACCAAATGACTTGTCCCTGTCCCTAATATTAGATTAATAGAGGATTAGTGAACTCTGACTATCTTTGTTACTAATACTAATACAGTGAAACCTTGACTTACAAGTGACTCAACTTACGAATTTTCCAAGATACGAGCCGTCGCTCAGTCGATTTTTTGCTTTATGATGCGAGCCGAGATCTGAGTTACGAGTGAGCGAGCTTACGCCACCCGCCACTAGGTAGCCCAGCAAGCGTTCAGTTCACGTGGTTATCTTGTCGTGCAAGCATCTCTGTCGTATCGCTGTTGCTTTGTTTTCTCATTTTGTTTATTTTGGAAAATTTCTTAGTTTTAACCATGGGTCCTAAGAAAGTGAGTGCCAAGAGCAGTGCTGAGAAGAAGAAAAGGATGATGTCCTTGGATATAAAGCAAGAAATAATCGAAAAACATGAGCGAGGTGTGCGTGTTGTTGACTTGGCGAGGCAGTACGATCGTAGTACTTCTACGATATGTACGATTTTGAAGCAGAAGGAGTCGATAAAGACTATAACGCCAGCCAAGGGCGTTAAGATTATTTCAAAGTTCCGGACCTCTGTCCATGAAGAGATGGAGAAGTTGTTGTTGGTGTGGTTGACAGAGAAGCAGCTCGCAGGAGATATCGTGACCGAGAGCATCATCTGTGAGAAGGCACAAGACATTTACGGGGATTTGGTGCAGCAGACATAGAACATAGAACATTACAGTGCAGAACAGGCCCTTCGGCCTTCGATGTTGAGCCGACCAATTAGGAAAAAGCAATGACCCTCTAACCTAAACCATTCCCTTTTCGTCCATAAACTTATCTACTAACCTCTTAAACGCCACCAAACTTGGCGCATCTACAACTGCAGCAGGCAGGGCATTCCATACCCTTACCACCCTCTGGGTAAAGAACCTACCTCTGACATCCGTCCTATAACTACCACCCCTTAATTTAAAGCTATGTCCCCTCGTGCTAGCTTTCTCCATCCTAGGAAAAAGGCTATCACTGTCCACCCTATCTAAACCTCTAATCATCTTATATGTTTCAATAAGGTCTCCTCTTAGCCGCCTTCTTTCTAATGAAAACAACCTCAAATCCCTCAGCCTCTCTTCATAAGACCTGCCTTCCATACCAGGCAACATCCTGGTAAACCTCCTCTGTACCCTCTCCAATGCCTCCACATCTTTCTTATAATGCGGGGACCAGAACTGCACACAATACTCTAAGTGCGGCCGCACTAGAGTTTTGTACAGTTGCAACATGACGTTGCGGCTCCGAAATTCAATCCCCCTACAATAAAAGCTAAGACTCCATATGCCTTCTTAACAACCTTCTCGACTTGACTGCCTACTTTCAGGGATCTATGCACATACACACCAAGATCCCTCTGTTCATCAAGACTATTAAGAATCCTACCATTAGCCCTATACTCTACACATTTATTATTCCTGCCATAGTGCATTACCTCACACTTTTCCACATTAAACTCCATTTGCCACCTCTCGGCCCAGCTCTGCAACTTGTCCAAGTCTCTCTGCAAACTATAACACCCCTCTTCACTATCTACCACTCCTCCGACTTTGGTGTCATCCGCAAATTTACTAATCCATCCTTCAATACCCTCATCCAGATCATTTATAAAAATTACAAACAGCAGGGGCCCCAAAACAGATCCCTGAGGTACACCACTAGTAACCGAACTCCACGATGAATATCTTCCATCAACCACCACCCTCTGTCTTCTATCTGCTAGCCAATTCCTAATCCAATTAGCTAAATCACCCTCAATCCCATACATCTGCATTTTCTGCAGAAGCCTTCCATGGGCCACCTTATCGAACGCCTTACTAAAGTCCATATATACCACATCAACTGCCTTACCCCCATCCACCTCTTTGGTCACTTTTTCAAAAAACTCAATAAGGTTAGTAAGGCACGACCTACCCTTCACAAAACCATGCTGACTATCCCCAATCAATTTGTTTCTCTCTAAATAACTATAAATCCTATCCCTAATAATTCTCTCCAATACTTTGCCCACAACAGAAGTAAGACTCACCGGCCTATAATTCCCTGGAAAGTCTCTCTTCCCCTTCTTGAACAATGGGACCACATTCGCTATCCTCCAGTCTTCCGGAACTATACCCGTAACCAACGACGACCTGAAGATCAGAGCCAGAGGCTCTGCAATCTCCTCTCTCGCCTCCCAGAGAATCCTAGGGTAAATCCCGTCCGGCCCAGGGGACTTATCTAACTTCAAACCCTCAAGAATATCTAGCACATCCTCCTTATCTACTTCAATACTTTCCAGTTTGCAACCCTGTATCCCAGTGTTCTCCACAACTACATTTACATCTCTCTGCGTGAATACCGAAGAGAAATGTTTGTTCAGTGCCTCTCCAATCTCTTCAGGCTCCACGCACAACTTCCCACTTCTGTCTATGACTGGCCCTAATCTTGCCCTAACCAATCTTCTATTCTTAACACATCTAAAGAAAGCTTTAGGATTCTCCTTGATCCTATCAGCCAAAGTCTTCTCGTGTCCCCTTTTAGCTCTCCTCAACTCACTCTTTAACTCCCTCCTGGCTAATCTATAGCTATCCATTGCACTAACTGAGCCTTCAAGCCTCATCCTGACATAAGCCTCCTTCTTCCTTTTAACCAGCAAATTAACTTTTTTAGTACACCATGGTTCCCTTACTCGACCATTTCCTCCTTGCCTGACAGGGACATACTTATCAAGGACTCGCAGTAGCTGCTCCTTGAATAAGCTCCACATTTCAGATGTTCCCAGTCCCTGTAGTTTCCTAGTCCAACCTATGCACCCTAATTCCCTCCTTATGGCCTCGTAATTACCATTCCCCCAGCTATAACTACTGCCCCCATCTTCATGCCTATCCCTATCCATCACTAAGGTGAACGTAACCGAATTCCGAATTCAGACGGCGGGAACATCAACGGACGAGGCATCGGAAGAGTCATTCAAAGCCAGTCGGGGATGGTTTGATCATTTTAAAAAGAGAACCGGCATTCACTCCGTCGTCAGGCAATGGTGAGGCAGCAAGCTCGGATGTGAAGGCAGCTGAGGATTTTATTATAATTTTTGCCGAACTGATAGAAGCCGAAGGATACATCCCCCAACACATTCAACTGTGACGAGACAGGGCTCTTCTGGAAAAAGATGCCGATGAGGACGTATATAACGGCAGACGAGAAGAGCATGCCAGGCCGCAAACCCATGAAGGATAGGTTAATCCTTACACTGTGCGCGAATGCGAGTGGTGACTGCAAGATTAAGCCGCTACTCGTATATCACTCTGAAAACCCCAGAGCCTTTAAGTCTCATAAGATACTTAAAGAAAAACTGCAGGTTATGTGGAGGGCAAACCCAAAGGCATGGGTCACCAGGCAGTTCTTTGTGGAGTAGGTAAACATGGTCTTTGGTCCTGCTGTCAAGAAGTACGTTTTGGAAAATAACCTACCTCTGCAAGCCCTCCTCGTCCTTGACAATGCTCCCGCGCACCCACCAAACCTCGAAGACGACATCCTTGAAGAATGTAAGTTTATTAAGGTCCTCTACCTTCCAGCCAACACTACCCCATTTTGAAAGGGAGGAAGAAACAAACCTCCTTGGACAGGTTTTTATTGAAACGCCCTGCAAGTGAAAGCGAGGAGAGTGTGGCGAAAAAGGCAAAAGTCAGTGAACAAGAAGAAGAAGATAAAGTGTAGCATAGTGTGTAAGTTAAATTTAGCAATAAATTGTAGCATTAAGTTGTAGCGAGAAAGTTAAGTTAAGTGATAGAGCACGAAATGAAAAACTCCCCCAACCTCCTCCGCCAATCTCCTCCACCTCCGCCAGCATCTTCGTCTGATCTTCAAGGTAAATACACTTAATAAAAACAGTTTATTTCTTTACATTCTCTTTTATTATGTATTTTTTTACACATTATTTGTTATTTATAAAGTACATTTTTCTTAATTAAAAACACGTAACAAAAAAAATTGGTGTGGTTTTTGGGGGGCTGGAACAGATTAATAGCATTTCAATTCATTTTAATGGGGAAATTTAATTTGATATACAAGCAAATTGAGTTACGAGCTCGGTCACAGAACGAATTAAACTCGTAAGCCAAGGTATTACTGTATATATATTAGCATCTCATTTTGAGCATGGTAAATCAATAAATTCAGTCATTTCTGATGAATAAGGTACGCTGCAGTTAATTGAAGTCTAAGGGTTAACTGTCTTATGATATAATTTGGTTCTATTGAGTTAGGTAGATCCAGCAGTGCATAGAAAGTTCATAGTTTCCTTTTTGTCACAAGTTTTTAATTTTGTTAACTGATGTGTCTAATTGAATCTTCCAAATCACAACAAGCTAGCTTTTGGCTTTTCATTCAGTGCAATACTTTTGCAGCTGTCAGTTTGATCAACCACTCCCTCATACATCCAGCTGTTTTGCCCTTGTTCCAAATAAAACATTGAAGGATAGACATTTATCTCAGGTGCAAAACAGGAGGCATTGAATCTGGTTTCTGGTTATACACAGAATTTGATATTCAGTTTCATTCCAGTCAATGGAATTATGTATTAGGCACTATGTGTAATGGACTGCCAATAGGTATTGCATGTTTTGTGCCTTGCTCAAGATTATTTTCTGCTCCTTGCATTCTTCCAGCCCAGTGGGTGTCCCTGGTATGCCGCCGCCTTATGTTTCCGAGTCCAAAGAACACAGATTTTCTCCAAGTCCAGGAAACATAGATTTGAGTGTATCTGTTGTTCACTTGTTTCCGTTGAACTCATAAGACCATTCTGAATCATTTCAAGCACTAACAGATCTCACTCTTTTCTGTCAAAATCAACCACTGCTTCAAGATCATCTTCAGTCATTGCTGACAGATGACTAGGAGCTCAAAGTCAATCCTGTGGCCTGAACAGAACTTTTAATGATGCATGCTCATAGACTTTGTCAGGAACACAAAGGTATTTATTAATGAGGGAAAGCTGTATAGAGGCTAGCAGCCACCACTGCCCCTCCCCCCACCCCCACCACTGACTGTCCCAGTCCATACATGTCTTCCATGTATCTTCTGCAAAGAGAGGACTTCCACCCCACACCGAAGGGGTTATTCTCCACTCTCGGCCCGAATTGGTTGCTCAAACCAGGTGTCCCTCTTCTCTCTGTCATCCTTAAAAGGATAATTATCACAGAAATGTCCCACAAAATGGTCATTCAGTTGTGTTTGGTACAAACAAGATCACATTGTGAGCTTTTAGCTGACTGCCATTTCACTTCTCCATCCTGACATCTCAACTCCTTCTACCCTTGACTACCTACGTTGTTCCATGGAAGCTCAAAGCAAACTCCAAGAGCAACACCTGATCTTTCAACTCATCATTTTTCAGCCTTACAGCTTTCATTGAGTTTAATAATTTCAGATCATAACCACTGCCATCATGTTTGGACAGCAGCTGTTGGTGATAATAATGCCACAATTTCTATTTACATCTAATCTTAACTTATCTTTTATATCTTTACTTGCCCTATTGCTATCTTCTTTAGCCTTGTGCCATAATCGTTTTCACCATTTAATCTCTCCCACTTTCTGCACTATCACAGAACTTCCCTTCCATTCATCGTTAGCTCCTCACATTCTCTGATTCTATTCTTGCTTAAAATCTGTTAAGTCTCTAACTTTTGCCTGCCCTGATGAAAGGTCATCAAACGAAAATGTTAGCTGTGTTTCATTCTTCACAGATACTGTCTGATCTGCTATTTTCAGCATTTTCGGCTTTTCTTGCTCCACCTGCAATTTCTCTTGTTCTAAAAAATATCTTGAATGTGTCTATCTTTTCTATACACCATGTTTGTATCTCATCCATCAGGTTTCATACAGCACATCAAACACATGACCAAAGTCACAACTAATATCCACCATTGCTGGGCTGCATTATTTCACCTTGGGCTGTCTGTAATCTTTGACACATTAACAATATTGTATTCCATTTGCACCTTTCCTTCATTATTCAGTTCAATGATTATCCTCTGATCTAGCCAATCGTAGTTCGATCTGCTGCAAACTGTTTCCTCTTCCTTTTCCCACACTGTAAACTAAGAATATATCATTGGTTCCTTCCTCCTCTTCATCAACATTCTATCTCTAGGTGGCATCATCTGCCAAGATGCGATCATGAACAATGATGATACCCTCAGCACCTCCTTCTCCTCGTCTTATTTTGGCCCATATCAGCCAACAGAAGTGTACCATCTTCCACTTCTAGCCCAGCAGCAGGACTTCACCCTTGACAAAAAATTTACCTCTGTAAACTTCCTTCAATCTTCCGGCCTCACCATCAACCTGAGCCAAACATCCCTTTGAGTCTTGCCTTTTACATATTGTAACATTATCAGCAGCCATACTTTCAGTCATCTCAAATCAACAATATGGAATTCCATCCCTATCCTCAAACCTTTCTAACTTCTCTGTTTTTAAATCTCTCCTCAACACTTATCTCTTTGATCAAGCTTTTGTTTACTGCTAAGATATTCATTTCTGTTTCAGCATAATTTTTGTGCAATTTTGCACTGTAGGATGGTTTTCTATGTAAAAGGTTGCTTTTTTTTTCATCAGGCACAAGGTACAGCTATGAAATGCTTTGGAACGCAGAGCATTTGGGTCAACTCTGTATGTTTATAGTCACAAAACGTGAGAAATAAATTCTGAACATATTGTAGATTTTAAGCAAAACATAATACTGATACTTTCCACTGCAATTGAAGTGATGACCAGTAGTAAGCCTGCATCTTTAGATTGACAAATACTGGCTACATGCAATGCAAATATGCTTCAGATTGACAGCAGCAGCTCACTGTTGCAGTTACTTCTTCTAAGGACTAACAGATGGGAACATCCACTTACGTAGGCACTGCTTTTGTTTGTTTATGGCTGAAACATTGCAGCATCCAGGGTCAATGCATATCCCTGCCCTTTAAAGGCTCAGGGGAAATGACACCTTGCTGTAAAATCTTTGTTTGCTCTGGTAATGTACCTTGCATTTGGCAGAATTCTCTGGTTACTTTCAAGAACTTACTGACTGCTGCATTTTTCTGTATATGTTAAGCATATTGGAACATGAAATAAATATATACAGTGAAGAAAAGTGGACTTTTGAAGGTATTTTTTGATCAATTGATCAATTCCAAAGAATACTTGGGCAATTTGGGGTTAATAATATGCTGGAATATATTGCAAAGCCAAATGGGAAACTGAGCATTTTTCAGATGTCATATTGAGTAAAATCAGCATCTATCAATGGTTTAAAGCTTGTAAAACAAGTAGGTCCACCATGTAGTGAGAAAAGAACTTCCATTACTTGCACCAAAATGTAGTGTCAATGCAAAGTCATTGTGTTTTTCACAAACACTGCAACTTCAGTATAAATATAGCTTGAACCCTGAATCATGGCCTTAGATGGTACTTGAATGAAAAATAATTCACCAAAGCTAGAATTGTCAATCTGCTTCACACTGTTCAGGTCAGGCCATAGCAGCTGATTTACATCATACAGGTTTAATGCCAATATGCTGTTGCACACTCCTATTAAATTCTTTGTATAAATGCACTCTTAGCAGAAATGTATTCAAATGGATGTGTGCATTGCAATGCCATTTGCGTTGAAGATGCATTTAAATAAGCCAAAATAAAAACACAAAATGGTGGAAAAATTTAGCAGGTCAGCTAGCATCTGCACAAAGCAACAGATCGATGACACTTCATCAGAACTAACAAGACAAGGAAACCTTTAAACAAGCTAAGAAAGATTTAAGATTGCCAATCAAAAATTGTAGGATATAAAACATTTTCAAAGGAAATGGGCTGGAGGAAGAGAAGGAGAATGGCTCTGCAGTGAATAAAAAAGGAACAACTAGGGTAAGATAAATTTAAAATCCATATGGATTAAGCTAAAAAAAGAAGAATCCTATTCCCCTACTAAAGGAATACAATTGATCACAAAATACTGTACTGGAAGGAATTGGAAGAAGAAATGGTGGCAAGTTCTGAAGTGAGTAGAAAATATAGAATAATCATCATTAGAGATTTCTGGTAACTGGTGGGAGCAGCAAAAAAACAAGAAAAGTGAATCGAGTATTTGGAATATATACAGGCCTGTTGTCTCACTCGGCACATAAGGAGATTAACAAGAAAAGAATTACTGGTATATTTTGAAATAAACAATGAAGTGGAATAGATAGGGTAAGTAAGATCTGGGGGAGCATCTTAATCATAAAAGATTACAGCATGGTAAGGTTCACTGTCAGGATTGAGAATAGCAAAAGTAGAACAAAGAGTGAAGTGATAGATGACAAAGGAGCTAATTATGAGGAAATTAGGATGGAAATAAAGAGGGGAAACCAGGAGAAAATCTTGAAAATGAAGAGGTAGAAACATTGGGAAATCTTTAAAAGGGAATCTAGACTTCAAGAAAAATGCATTTCTCTCAAAGTTGAAGATGAGCAAGTTAACTATGGCACGTCATGGGTTAATAAAGAACAAAAGAGAAAATGGAATCTGAAGATAAAGACACCTAAGTTGTTGACTGATAATATCTACTCAGGGTCACTGGTTTCTGTCATTTGGGCCTTTATATTACTGAACAGGCTGATTTTCCGTATTTGAGTTTGGGGGACATGATCCTCTGTGAGGTAGTGGGATCCGGAGTGCAGGATTTGCTTATTTTTCTTACCTTCTCTGACATGCTCTGCTCACCATTAAAATATATGATTCAACACATGATGCAACTTGATGGACAATTTGCCACCATGCTGAATACTTGGTAGCAAGCTCTTCCCAGTCATTAATGTCAATGCTCTCTCAGTTCAAGGAGAGCTTCAGAAGCATTTTCTTTGCCCTCCCATTTGATAGTTGAGAAAACAAGACTTAAGTGGAGGATTTTTTGACCTTCCAGATAAGCATCTGGCCCATCTGAGTTGAAATTGCAGGGGTTTAGCCTGAATACATGTAGAGTTTATAAAGAAGTTCCATAATAGAAATAGGACCAGAGGATTGGTAGACAGCTAATGTTATTCAGCTAAACAAACCTGGAAGTTACAGAATATAGCTTGATATCAGCAGTAGGAAAGATTATGGAAGTTATACTAAAAGAAGTATTGGAAAAGCATCTTTGGACAGAAAGTTTATGAAAAATTAGTTATGAATTGCAAAGGGCTAAGCCATGCTTAATCGTGCTTAATTAAATGGATAAATTCTTTTGGAGAAGTAATGAAAAGATTGTTAATCTAACAATCTACTGATCATAAGATGCTAACCTAGTGTAATAGATGCCTGACACTTGGATTTTCAAAAGATCTTTGATAAGGTATCTTTGATAAGGGACCGTACCGTAGCTGAAACAGCAGCAATTTGGTGAACATAGAACATAGAACAATAATAAAGTCAGAGAGTCAGGATAAAGGGAAGTTATTTAGATCGGAGGAAGGTGGAAAGCAAGGGTAATGAGGATCTGTGCTGAGAATCATAATTTGCAGTAATGATTTGATCTTAGAAACATGTAACTCAATATAACAATTTGCAGATTACATCAAAGTGGAGGCTAAAATGAACGCTGAGGAAGTATGTAACATAATGTAAGTAAACATTGGAAAACTTGCAGTCTGGACTGTTAAGTGGAAAATGGACAAGACAGACAGATGAATGAGGTGATACACTTCAGTAGGCAAACAAAACCTCATCTGCACCTTAGAAAATAAGAAACTGAATAGTATAGAGGAGCAAAGGATACATTAAACCAATCGTTTAAATGCAGCATCATAGACAATTAAAAATGGCAAGGAAGAAAATGATTGGTGTACATCTGGTTCAAGCAGCACTATGCAGACTTGCCTTGATTCTGCAGGATAGGCAGCACCATGCAGCTGTCACCTGTATGTAATGGCCCATGGGATTGCCTGTCCCTGGTGAACTAACATAATCTCTGCTTGGAAGTGGTCGAAGCTGCGCTACGCAGTTTTTCCCTCTAGGATTTGTTTCCAGAGATATAAGATTCAAAAGTACTGTAGCCGATTTCATGGAGAAATCCTTAATGCTTCTTTTGATGCTTGTGCCACTAATAACAAAAAAAATGACTTTCATTTATATGGCTCCTTGAAAATAAGAAAATGTTGCCTGTGCACATGCCATTCATCAGCTCAGATGTTTTGACACTCATTTAATGCCTATTGTATTGAAAAAAAATGCATTTATGTTAAGCTTCTAAAGGATCTTGGTCAAGGTACATTTCGACTTATATGCATAGTTCTGGATCTGCACTTTTAAAAAAGATGTAGAAGCACTGGAGAAAGTGTAAAAAAAGATTGAGAAAGACGAAAACTAAAATAGTTCAACCATTGGGAAAGATTGAAAGATTGGGATTTTCTGTTTCGAAAAAGGGAAGACTTAGACTTGTTGAAGGATTTTAAAATTACAAATGGGTTGGACAGACTTGATGTGAAAGCATGTTTCCATTTGTGAGAGAATCCAAAACTGCGGAGTATAAATGCAAGACACTTACTTAATCCAAGATGGAAATAAATGGACATGTCTTTACTCAGAAAGACTACTTCAGGGAATTGTTGAAGCAAATAACTCGGATGATTTCAAAAAGAAAATTAGACAAGTATTTTAAAGACTGATGAGATCAATGGAATGAGAGGAGATTTGTGGAATGTAAGCACCAGAACAAGCTAGCTAGTGCATCATTGGTGGCACAGTGGTTAGCATTGCTGTCTCCTGGCACCAGGGACAACAGGTTCAATTCTGGTCCCAGGTCATTGTCTGTATGGAGTTTGCACGTTCTCCCCGCGTCTGCATAGGTTTCCTCTGGGTGCTCTGGTTTTCTCCCACAGTCCAAAGATGTGCAGGTTAGGTTGTTTGGCTGTGATAAATTGACCCTTAGTATCAGAGGATTCGCCATGTAAATGTGAGGTTACAGGAATAGGGCTTGGGTGGGATTGTGATTGGTGCAAACTCGATGGGCCAAATGGCCTCCCTCTACACTGTAGGGATTCTATGAGTTGAATGTCTTGCTTCTGAGGAGAATATTCCACATAATCCTGTGAAATTCAAGACATGCTGTCCTATTTTGTACAAAATAACAATGATGAAGAAAGCAAGGCTGCCGATTACAACGTGTTCCATACTTGCTATTGCTATTTGGGCTGGAGAATCCAGGGGACCATTTTAATGTAGCCTGTTCAGAAAGAAAAGAATAAGAATAGGTCAGTTACCTGCTTTACATCCCACCCAATTGTTCTGTCTTTGAAGCTATCGAATTAGGCAAGGATTCGGAGTTGATTTAATTCTGTCAGTTTCTGCTGGGCTGCATTGCTTAAAAATACACTTAGTTTGTTCTTTTTAAAATCAATTGCATGTTGGCTAGCATTTAGGCTAAAAATGCATCAGTTCAGCTGATAGCCAGCTAAGTAGAATAGGAAGATCACATTCTGGTGACAGCTGATTGTCTTTGCTTGAGAAGCACTATAGCCCAGGGATAACTCTATTTAATTACTTTTGCAGCTGACAGCATTATACCTATGAAATTGGATTTACACTGCTTAATGGCATTATGTTCAGCTGAATGATAGAATTCTGGACTCACCAGGAATTTTGTTAAAATGAAATGATTCTAAACCAATTTCAAAGCCATTAAATTTGTGAGTGTACTGACATAATAATGTGATGAAATAAGAAACATAAACTGTCTTTTCTTCTAAAAAAAATTGACCTAGAAATTCACCAATGCTGCACCTATTTTATAGGCACTTAATGGGTGTCAAAGGTGAATGGTGTGTGTATGGGCAACATTTTCCCACTTTCAAAGAGCTATATGAATGAAAGTTGTTTGTTGATATTTTGGGATAGGAAGCAAAAGTGATAATAAAGGGTATTTCCTTGAAATAGGCTGCAGACCTCTGCAGGTATATTATAAAAATCCTAAGATATCTTTGATGCCCCCTTTACCAAATTAGTTTTGTTCTAAGTGCAGTTGACATTAAGCCAGATGCATTCAAGAAAGCCATCTTGTGCTGATTGTTGCTCTTACAGCAGATTAAGGATCACTTGGCCTGAGGGATCAATTCGGACGCAGAGTGGGAATCATCCTAGGTGGCGGAGTCCTTTAAGGCAGGAGACATGTAGGGAGCTAGGTGCAGCCATGCAGCTTTTGAACAATTCTTATTAATGCAGACAATTGGAAGGGGTTTGAGGCAGCCAGAAAGGGTGCCACATCGGTAGATTTTCTGAACAAAATTACTTGACTGAATATGGGATCGGAAAGGTAGGTGTGCATCTCTAAGATTAAAAGCATACTGTTGCCAGCCACTATTTTTGCTATGTTAAGAATTGGTAAAAATTAAGATTAATAAATACAAAGTAAAGGCAGGGTGTTGATTAGAGATAGATGGCTGGAGAAATGATAAGGTGTGAATGAGCCAAGCAGTGGAAAGCAAATATTTTACTGATGTTATTAGAGAAAACAATGGGCTTTAGAAGTAGTGACTTCAAAATGGAGAGATAAGGAAATTGACATGCCAAGAGCCAACTCCAAGGGATAAAATCAAAGGGAAAGAAATGGTATAACTGTAGAACAATTAGAAAACAGGAAGAACAGCTAACATCAGATCTGCAGCAAATTGCAACCAAGGTCTCCGGAGAGAAGCAGCCCAACATACCAAAGTCAAAATATTCCTGCCTCTATCTTTGGATTCACAAGTTTGCCCCTTTTGTACATAAGAACTAGGAACAGCAGTAGGCCGTCTGGCCCTTTGAACCTGCTCTACCATTCAATAAATCATGGCTTATCTTTTTGTGGGCTAAGCTCCAGTTATCTACCCACTCACCAGAACCCTTAATTTTTCTAGTATTCAAAAATCTTATCATCTTTGCCTTAAAAACATTCAACAGATAGCTTCACCTGCTTTACTGGACAAGAAGTTCCACAGATTCACAACCCTTTGACTAAAGAAGTTTGATTTAATTTGATTTTAGTTCCTCTCAACTCAGTAAATCCGCACCCCCTTATTTTGAGGCCATGCTTCCTAGTAAGGAGACCAAAGCTACACAGTACTCCAGGTGTGGTCTTACCAGCACCTTATACTGCTGCAACACAGCTTCTCTCTTTTTAAACCCCATCCCCCCAATAGAAACAACGTCCCTACTTCTATCTTATCTATTCCCTTCATAATTTTATATGTTTCTATAAGATCCTCATCCATTCTTCTGAATTCCAATGAGTATAGTCCCAAGTCTATGCAGTCTCTACTCGTAAGCCAACCCTCTTAACTCCAGAATCAACGTAGTGAATCTCCTCTGCACCCTCTCCAGGCCATTATATCATTTCTCAAGTAAGAAGACCAAAATTACACGTTACTCCAGATGCAGCCTCCCCAACACCTTATACTGCTGCAACAGTCTTCCTGTTTTTAAACCCCATCCCTCGAGCAACACAGATCAAAATTCCATTTGCCATCTTAATTATCTGACTTCATAGTCTTTGCTGAAGCATCCCAGAACTAATCCCACTACCCTGCTCTCTCTATGTAGCTGTATGATGTTCCCTGCTTCTCGTCTTTCTTATTGGTGGCATAGTATAATTCCTATACTTTGACTCCCACTCTTCAAATCCTTTGCCTTGCACTATTTGCCTGAACTTCTCTTAAAACCTACTTTTTTCACTGTGTTTTCAACAATCTCTCAGATCCTACATGCTCCTGGTTGAGTCAGATCTGAAGCTCATATGGGGAATTAGCTTAAATGGTAGAGCACTCGCTTTGCATGTGAGAGGTAGTGGGATCAACGCCCACGTTTTGACGGCATGGTAGCACAGTGGTTAGCACTGTTGCTTCAGAGCTCTAGCAACATCAGTTCAATTCTCAACTTGGGTCATTGTCTGTGTGGAGTTTGCACATTCTCCTCATGTCTGCATGGGTTTCTTCAGGGTGCTCTGGTTTCTTCCCACAGTCCAAAGATGATTGGGTTAGGTTAATTGGCCAAGCTAAATTGCCCATTAGAGTCGTGAGATGCGTAGGCTAGAGGGATAAGCAGGTAAATATGTAGGGGTATGGGGGTAGGGCCTGGGTGGGTTTATGGTCGGTGCAGACTTGATGGGCCGAATGGCCTCCTTCTGCACTGTAGAGTTTCTGTGATTTTTATGATTCTATCTCTGCAATTTTTTTTTGTGATAAGAATGTAGGTTGTTGTATCATTATCATTGTCACTTCAGCTGTGCTGGTTGGGTGACATGGGTAGAAGGTAAATATTTCTGTACAGCATGTCAAAAAAATTCAGAGATGTCTAGACTGAAAAGAAATTAAGACGTTTCAGGGTTGTGTCAAGTTGCGGTTGATAATTGGCCTGCAGTAAACATGAGCCTCTTAGAAGAATGATTTTCTGATGCTGTCCATTACATAGTACAGAACAATCTCATTGAAATACTCTTGATGTCGAACAAAAGCAGTAATTAGCTAGCCTTTATTGGGAGGGACAACTTCACTATCCCTTTCCATGTCATGACAGCCATGGAACTGTGCTCTCAGTACTAGTCATGAACAGGTAGTTCTGCAGGATGGTTTATGAAAATAAGTTGGAGTGATACCACTCAGTTTTGTGTCTGAACTGGACATATATGATGTTTGTGCCAACTCTTCTGTCAAAATTGGTTGCTGCAGTGCATTAACATACTGTCCTATCACCTCTGGGACCAGGATCGGAATACAGCCCAGACTGATGAAATGTAAGTCTCCCATGTCTGCCAGCTGCAAGTCTTACAAATTAAATGAATTTGGGTCGTTTCAGCCAGTTCTGTCTGGCACAAGCCCATAATATTCATTTGTCCAAAAATTAACAGTGACACTCAGTGAGCTGTTTGAGGAAATCACACAATTGAAATAGAATTTGCTTTTCTGATGTTTCTGCTGTGTCACTTTATTGAAAGTACACAAAGCCTTATGGTATTCTTATATTCGGGATGCTAGTGTGAATGAGATACATTATCTATAATGTTGATGTTATAAAAGATGTGAAAAAGAAAAGTATCCAGGAAGTACTGGAATGAAAGCAAAAAACAGAAAGTTGCTGGAGGTCTGAAATAAAAACAAAAAGTGCGAGAAAAATTCAGTAGATCTGGCAACATCTGTGGAGAGAAATTTCTCCCTCCACAGATATCACCAGGCCTGCTGAATTTTTCCAGCATTTACTGTTTTAGTTTAGAAAGTGCAGGTATTCAGAATTGTTCAATGTGGATTGTGATCAGATTCAAATATCATAATGAATTGTGTTAATCTACTTTCCTACAAGAATTATGTAGAATGACTTCGGGCTTAAAGGGCTAAATACTGAGGGCAGGTTGCTTAAACGTGTTTTGTATTCTTTTGAGTATAGAGAGCTGAGAAGAGAGATGCTGTATTTTCTGTCTATTAATGTGGGTCAGATCATTTCTTAGTTCATTGAATTTTATCTTTTTTTCCCATTGTAACATACTTATCTTTGACTATTCATTATCCTTTTCTATTTTCATATTAAATATAACTATTAATTCCCATCCTGTCAAACTATATCCCTGATATTAATTATATTATAAACCTTCATCATTTTAAACTTTTAAATTTTTCAAATTAGTCTTTATGCTTTTGTACTAGCATATATACCTTCAATTTTGGCTCTAGATAAAATACTTTAAAAGAATCATTGTCCACAAAAGGACCATGAGAATGTGGAACTCTGGCCCCCAAAAAGTTGTTGAAAATGTTGATATTGGGGTGATAGATTTTTGTTAGGCTAGAACTTTAAGGGTTACAGAGCCAAGTCAAGCAGTTGAAGTTATGATTCAGACGCAAGATGATTGAATAGCGAGCGGAACAGGCTTGAAGCTGAATGTCTTCCTTCTCCACATTCTTCAGTGCATATTATGTCAAACAGAATCCTCTCTTGAACATAACTTTATCATTGTAATTGAATATATTAATCTCCATTGGTTATTAGGTGCCTTTCATAGAATGTCAGAATTGTTACAGCGTGGAAGAAAGCTATTCGGGCCATCAAGTCTGCACCTGCTCTCCAAATGAGCAATTGATTTAATGCCATTCTCCTGACTTCTCCCTGAAACCATACATTTTATTCACTTTCAGATCCAAGTCTGACTCCCTTTTGACTGCTTTGACTGAATGTGCTTTCACCACACTCTCAGGCAATGCATTCCAGATCTCAAGTACTTGCTGTGTGAAAAATGTTTTTTCTTATAATGCTTTTGCTTCTTTTGCAAGCTACTTTAAATTCTGTGTTCTTTTTTATTTTTGATCATTTTGTCAGTGGGAACAGATTATCTCTATTTTGTTCAGACTCCTCATGGTTTTGAATATCTCTATTAGATCTCTTCTCAACCTTCTCTTCTCCAAGGAAAACAATCCTAACTTCTCCAATCTGTCTTCGTAACTGAAGTTCCTCATCCCTGGAACCATTCTCACAGATCTGTTCTGCACTCTCTCCTCTGCATTTACATCCTTCTAAAGTGCAGCACCTGGAATTGGAACATTTTGTTCATATTTTGAGTTACTTGAAGCTCTTTCACCTGTATTGGATAAAATTACGAATAATCAATCTATTTTTCATGGTTGTTACAGAATGTCATAAAGAATAAATCTTGGACTGCTGGACTGATTAGTTAACATGAGTTTCTCCGTGTAAATAATGCTACTTGAGTGAGCTAGGTGACAGTACAAGTAGGCTTATTGCTTTCCAGGTACATTTTTTCAAAACTACATTAATTAGGTTCTGTTGATGAAGAGATTTAGCAATTCATTTTTAACTTGATCATTATATATAAAGTAATGGCTCAATTAAAAAAAAGCTAAGCAAACTTTGTTTTATGTTGTGCACTCAAACTTAGGCAATCTTTTCTCAATGTTTACATTAGCCATTCTATTTTATGTATTTGTAGAAACATTTGCTTTTTTTACATTCTGAGCTAATTTACTCTCACAATCTTAGTTTTCTTTATAGCTTTTTTTTTGTGGCTTTCTGTTGACCTTTAAAGATTTACCAATTCTTAAGTTTCCCACTATTTGCCACTTTGTATGCCTTTTCTTTCAATTTGATACCCAAATTTATTTCTTTGGATATCCATGGCTGATTATCCCTTTTTCCCACAGTCTTTCTTTGAAGGTACATTTTGTTTTTCAACATTATCTGTAAATGCAGAAAAAACATGACTTGTATTTACAGTCACATAAGATGACATTAGCCTGTTAATGGGGGGTGGGGGAGAGGGTGTGTTATCTCAAGATTCATTGACTTCTTAGCCAGGAGTTAGCTTCTGAGTCATTAGCTTTTTATTCTTAAGGGTGGTACAATGGTTAGCAGAGCTTCACCAGGGACCAGCCTTGAGTGACTGTGTGTGTGGAGTTTTCACGTTCTCCCCATGTCTGCTTGGTTTTCCTCCGGGTGCTCCGGTTCCCTTGTGCAGGTTAGGTGGATTCGCCATGCTAAATTGCCCCTTAGTGTCTCAAGATGTGTAGATTAGGTGGATTAACCATGATAAATATGTGGGTGGGGTTACGGGGATAAAGAGAGGGCCTAGGTAGGATACTCTATCAGAGAGTTGATGGAGACTCGATGGACCGAATAGCTTTCTTCTGCACTGTATAGATTCTCTAATTCTATGGTTCTAGAAGATCTTGCTGGAGACAATGGTCTTTTGATGAAAATACATTTACGTGCATACTAATTATTTACAAAGATTAAACAGGACCAAAATATAACAGGAGGTACTTTCTAAGTTGCTTCTCAGTCACTTCCTTCAGTGAGTGACATCAGTTTGACATAGCTCTTTATGCACATGCTTAGTATCTTGAATTTGTCATTTACTCCATGTCTACTCCAAAGTTCATTCTTCCCACAAACTGTTAACCTCATGTAGTGCTTAATTTCCATCCAACTTCTACTTTGCCCCACAAGTCACTTTTGCCCAATGCATCAACGTCCAGCAGTGTTCTCATCTCTCTTATTGTGAGAGATGTATATGTCCCCTTATCATTTTGTATAACAAAAGCTTGTACACCATTTGGCTTCCTAATTGCTTTGTGTATTTGCATGTTAACTTGCACTTTTTTTAAGCTATTGGTCAGATTTTGCTGGTTTCATATGTTGGAAGTTTGGGGTTTTGTCTGTCATTTGTAGCCAATTGCAGATACCTGTCAGAAAGGGTTTGCCTGTTGCCAAGGTTGCAATGCAAGAAAAATCTGAATGATTGCTTTGCATTTCCATTCACAGAATCAAGCAAAGCAAGCCATGCTTGTAATAGCACATTGTGATAAAGGAATTTGCAAAATCTCTGAGTGAATATTTGCTGCAGAGAAATGTTACGATTGATTTCTTTATCAATGCTATGTACTGTATAGCAGCTATTGTATTCACGCAAAATAATATTTTGCTTATGAATCAAGTATTATATCACCTTTTTAACTATTCATATTGTACATATACCAAGTATTATTGCCCTGTGATGAGTATCCCACTGGCTTTATAAAAGAGATGTCTGATATCCTTCGTCTGACATGCTTTTGTGCGATTTAAAAACATTTTTGAGAAAGGATCTATGTGAAACTTGTATCACATGAGATATGATGGAAGGAGAATTTTTGAGAGGCACCGAGAGACAAGTTTGGGTGTATACAGTGAGTTAAATCTCTTAAATGTGATTTTGAGTCAGGATTATACTATTGTGCTGATCACTTTTCGTTTTCAGTGAGTGGGGTAACCCAGGCAGTTGTTGAGAAAGTTACTTCAATATTAAAATTGTATTGTGTTACGTTGGTTAAAATGCAATAAGTTGCGCTTGAACCACGGATTCTGGCCCATTTAGCAATTTGGCAAGCTCACAGAAGCGAATGCACAGCAGTCATTCTTTTTCAGTGAAACATAATGGGTTGTCTTTGATCAATGAAATGAAAATTTCCAAGCCTAGCCAGGTCAGAGGCTGCTGCTTGTCCTTCGTGCATCAACCCTGTCTAATCCTGATAGAACTTTACAGGTTTCAATGATGTCGCCCTTCATTCTTCTGAACTCCAGCGTATATAATCGTAACTGACTCTCTCTCCTCAGATGTTAGTACTGCCATCCTAAGAAACAGTCTGGTAACCCTTCACTGCATTCCCTCCATAGCAGGAGCATCCTTCCTTAGATAAGGAGACCAAAACTCCATATAATATTCCAAGTGTGGTCTTAGTAAGGCCCTGTATAATTACCTCATGACCTCCTTGCCCCATGTACTCGAATCCTCAACCTATGAAGGCCAAGTATCATTTGCCCTTTTTACTGTCTGCTATACCTTTATGCTTACTTTCAGTGACTGGTGCACAAGGACACCAAGGTCTCATTGCACATTCCCCATTCAGTCTATAGCTATTCAGATAATAATCTGCCTTCCTGTTTTTGCTACCAAAGTGGATATCCTTACATTTGTCCTCATCATATTGCATCTGTCATGCAACTGCCCACACACTCAACTTGTCCAAACCCTACCACTCCAACTTCGAAACCTGCGCTTCCAAGAGCTGCAGCTGGAGGTACTTCCTGCACACGTGCTGACCCCTGCTGGAAATGCTCCTGGCTTCCCACATAGAATAAAAGAACCTTTTGAAGATTCTTAAAATCAAATGGTATCAATTACTCTTTGGGGCCTTCTTCCCTGACCCTCTTTACTCAAGAATATAGCCCTTACAAACTATAAACCACAAAATAAAGCGATTAAAAGTAGTAAATATTTACTTGAGTGCACTCCCCCGGTTAGTTGCTCCCACTTTCTCCATCTCGCTTTGTCACCTCAGGAGCTCCAAATTCCAAGCTTGCACTCAGATTTCTCATCCTGTTTCCACTTTCTCAACAGCCTCTCGTCTTGAGCTGTTTTCAATGTCCTGTTTCTTTGCTGTCACTGATTTTAATCTTTTGACTGTCTCTCCTCATGCTGTTTTCATTCTCCTCACTATTTCTCTCATGTTCTTTCTGATCGCCTGCCTTCTCTTGCACTCGATGGCATTAGTTTCTGAATTTTCAAATGAAAAGACTCTTAAGGATTTGATTTTCGCTATTGAGGTGAATAACCCAAGCTAGAAAATTTCCTAATTGGAGTTATCTGACTCAGTAGAAAGACCTTCCCATTTGTTCTTCCCCACACCTTCTCCCCCTCCTCTTTGCTCACTACCATCCATCCGCAACTCTTTACATGTTCAAAGCCTATTGTATTTTTTATTTCATGCAGTGCTGATGAAAGAGCACAGATACAGCTGAACCTGCTGAGCATTTCCAGGACCTTCTGATGCTGTTTCATACAATCAATAACCAGCTTGATGTTTTTGGATGATGTTATTGAAGGTCAGCATGTAGAAGAGAAAATGGAGGTAGCCAAGGATAGATCTTGGGGGAACAACAGAGGTAATGGAGAAGAGAGAGAAGTCATTCTCTAGCTATGATTAGATGGATAAGAATGAAAACAGGCAAGTGTATCCCACCAAGCTGGTCAACAGCAGAGAAACGTTGGTGGATTTTCAGGTATCACACACAGCATTATTAGAATTGAAAATGGCATCCTTGTAGATCTTACGTTTTTTTTGAAACTCCAATATGTTAGTAATTTTTCAGGAATACCTACCCAGACCCAGTTCATATGAAGCTATGACATTTCTGCATCATTTGGAATTATGTTTCTATAGAGACTTCTAATATCAATGTGATGCTTAATATAGGTTACTAAATTCCATGCAGAGACCATATAACTCCCTACAAGACAAGATGATCAACATTTTTGTCTTATCCGTTTGACTAAGAGAATGTATGACGGTCATATATTTTCTAATGCAAGGATTTCACTTTCAGAACTTATTTTGAGTGGATTTCTAGATTGAACATTATAGATACAAAATCATTTTTAAAAGCAGGAATGGGTCATTAAGTTCAACAAGTCTATCTTTTGTTTGATTTCATCCCCATTCAGCTGCCCTCTGAGTTCAGTTCTGAAACGTAAGGGCTTGGGACTTGAACTCATCTTTATTCTTTAGTGCGGTTGTTTGGTAACTTGCTCCGTATGTCCAATATATCTTATGTAAAAATATATCAACCAGCTCCCCTTCTTAGCACTATTTTTAAAATGTGTTTCCCCTGATATTTGAAACTTTTGCCATGATGATCAATCTGACTGGTTTAGCATCATAATTTCTTCCAAGATCTTCAATTAGGTCATTTCAACTTTTCTTTCAACACTGCCTGAATCAGCAAAAATTGTGATTTTCTCTTGGTCTGCCAAAAGTTCAAAATCCTTGTTTTATATGCATGTTAAGCAATGGCTGAAAATAAATGCAATTATGCCATAATTTTAAAGGTTTCCATTTTTCAGGATGTGATTTGGCAGAACTTGTGTTGCCACATGAATTCCTGCAAGTTCTTCCTTAACTCAATTCCACATGTATTGTTTGCAGTTGATCGTTCTTCACACTGTACCTATGACTGTAATATTACATTCTGTATTCTCTCATTTCATTCTCTATGAACGGTTTGCTTTGTCCATATAGCACAAGAACCCAATACTTTTCATTGTATACTAATACATATGACAATAATAAATCAAATCAGTTTATCAAATTACGCACAGTATTTCTGACATAAAGAACGTGTTAACCAGTTCAACAATTTATACAATATTAACTAGAATAAAAGGTATGAACCCATCAACTATAGTCATTTTCATACTGATCATCAATAGCACAGATACCTTATCTTTTGTTCATATAGACTCTTAATTCACTACTGTTCCACGATGAAACCATTCCTGTTTACATGACCACCCTGTATTCTATGAATAGAACATGTGTCCACCTTTTGTTAATAATTTTGTCCCACCTCACCTCATCCCTTACAGAAACCCTTATGTATCTCCAGAGTTGGATGCTCCTGTGCTTTCATGAACAGTTTTCCATCCTGCATGAATTTCATCTTGCCCAGAACACTAATATGAGTGTTCTGTCCCATGCTAAGTTTTGCTGACACATCACTCCATATTGACTGTCTTTAGAATCTTGAATTTAAAACCGCATTCTTTGTGACTGTTTATGACCTTGCTCCAGCCTATCTCCTCTTGTCACGTAATCCCAACTTTACCATTAATTCTCTGTATCTTTGGATTCTGGCCTCTTGTATGTCTCATCACCCTTGATGCTGGTACCAGGGCATTTTGTTGCTGAGACATATGTTCCAGAATTCCATCCCTAAAAGCTTCCATCTTCCCACATTTCTCTCATTCTTTAAAAACCTCTCAAAATCCATCTGTTCAACTAACCTTTTGGTCACCACTCCTAATCCTGCTTTGGTGCTATTCTTCATATAACCTGCTTGTGAAGCCTCTGTGATGTTTTAAAAAATTAAAACAAATACAAATTGCTGTTGTTTGGCAAACAATTGTGAGTTAATTCAGATTCATAATTTCCAAGGCAATAACTGTGCAGAATTCACTATCTATTGGACCAGGATAGTGCTCCAAGCTGATCATATAATCTATATTAGATTGTATAATTACATGATTCAATAAACCATGTGTGATCATTTAAGTAAAATACCTTTGTGCAATATTTTGTAAAAATTAGAATTTTTGTTTTTAAAATATGTAATGACATAAAGTGGTTCTGCCACACTGAACTAGGCACAATGAGCTCCCCAAGTGTGCACACACTGTACTATACAATGTGCTATTGTTTTCAGTGTTCAGTTTCTCATTTGTCTACAGTGTTTCAAAAGTATGCAGTATTCATGACATGATGGACTGTATAGAATATTCTAATAGTTTGAACTGTAGTTTTCTAAACCATTGAATATTGTACAATATTCCCAGTGCATTAAAAAGTGCACGCTCTTCCAAAAATATATAATAGTTGCAAAATGCTAAACATGTACATTCCCAGGGCATTTAACTTTGTACACAAATTTTGAGTTGTTGGAATGTGCACTGTACTCAGTAGGATTGAAATGTCCCTTTTTAATAATGCCTGCGGGGCCCAGAAAATGAGTTAATGATGGTTGCTGTGCCGAAATGCCAGCACGTTTATGAAAAGCCTCAAATTGAAGGGTGATTTTGTTAATTATTAACAAGTGGGAATATTTTCTTTGTGTTTTCCTCAAATGATGAGGAAACATTAATGTTTATGTGAATGTTTTGCCCTGCAGATTTTAAATCTAAAAACTGTGACATACATATTTTATGTGCAAATAAAAGGAAAGATCCTTGCTCTACTGCCAAAAGATTACAGAAAGTGATTCCATCCAGATTTAAAACAACACAAGCAAAGCTTTGAACTGCTTGCTGCCTGTGTTGTAAGAAAGGATGGCCAGCAATCCAAGGTTTTTTGGGGTCCTCGTGCACTGACCTATCTGCTTGAATCAACTTTCATACATAACTATATGGGCATTGTCCACTCCCAAGCAAAAGGTGACTTGCATTTTGAAATAGTGGCGAAACACCTTTAATTCAAGTGATTATAGACTGGCAAAAGATGCATAATATATGACAGTTCCATTTTTGCAGGCATTGAAAGGCCTAATTTATGGATCTTCAAAGGATCTTTAAAGGCCTCTCCAGTTCTTTAAACAATCTTTTTGGGGGCTAGTGGGAGCCCTTGTGTCCCAAAAATTATTTCAATCTGCTGGTGGCCCATCCTGCTTTACATGTTTCCCATCCTCTCTTCTCTCCCTATGAAACCTTACCTGCCAGTGAGCTGGAAGAGCTGCCATTTTTTTCCCTTGCTTTCTCCCGAAGAGGTATCATGGGCTGAATTTCTGTCATGGAAATGGGAACCAGGAGCAAGCTCTGTTTTGGAGTCACAAAAAGGCCTTCGGTGGGAAACTGATTGAAGTTAAGGTTTTCATGAGGGTGAGTTGGTTTTTCTGAGGGAAAGAGCTGCTAGTTGTGCCAAAGCCTTCCAATTCAGTAGAGGGAAGTAAGATATCACAAGGGAGCTGGAAACCTAGCACCCAAGGCATGGCTGCCCCTCACTTTGTTAATGCCAGTCCAGATCTAATGTTGGGGTATTAAAGGAACAGGGGGAGGTCTTCTTCTCAGAGGGTGACATGAGTAGCACCTCTTTGTTCTGTGTCATTCCTCTGTTTCCAATTTCTTTTCCTCTCTCACCTCCTGCACTTGCTGCTCCCATAATGACCTCCCTCTTCAGGATTCACACCTGCCTGAAGGATCGAGTTGGCCATCAGAATGAATAAGAAATTTACGGGAAGGTATTGGAGGCCAACACATTGTCACTCTAGCTACAAGGATTGCATCTTCAATAGTCCGATTGCCTGCTAAATGACTGTCCGGGTGAGAAGTCGACATTAGTTGCACCACTTCTGTGCCTCTGTTTGGGGCTCCACTAAAAGGGTGAGTGGCCTTTTTGTCAGGCATTTCCCTTGTCCCCTAGGACTCATCTATACAGTTTGAGAGTTGGAGTGAAGATCTTAGGTAACCTAGGATGAAGGAGTCATACCAGCTACCAGAAAAGCAAGTGAACGCATTAAAAAGGAAGACTTGCATTTATATGATCGCCAAACATCTCAATGCACTTTACAGCCAATGAAATGTAATCACTGTTGAAATCCAACAGTTAATATGCACAGAGCAAACCTCTACAAACAGTAATGTAATAGTGACCATATTGTTTGCATTTTATAAGGTTGTTTTCTTGATAAATATTGGTCAGGCTGCTAGGGAGTTAAAAATATTGCTATGGGATCTACCCAAACAGGCAAGTAGAACCTCAGTTTAATGCCTCATCTGAGAAATTACCTCCAAAAATGCAGCAATCCCTCAGTACAGCAGTGGAATATCAATCTTGAATTTTGTTCTCTGGACCTGAAACCTTGTAAGAGTGCTACCAACTGAGCCAAGGCTGACACACCAGCAAGGAGTCTTTGTTGGTGTTGCAGACCAATTGGAGCAATTAGAAGAAGACCTTTTTGTTGATGGCTCTTATTAGTTGGTTAATGGTCATGATGGTCACTTGAGTGCAATTGATGATGGCCTGCACTTAGGACAATCTAGCAATAGAGGCAAAACTTACTTCCTTATCTTATTGTGAAGATGTGTCTGTCGTTAACTGAATGTGCAAAAAGGGATTCAGTAACCAGTAAGATGCAGTGGTGTTGCATATCATAATAGATGGCAACCTAGATGCTAAAAAGTGATGAAATTAAGGAAATTAATACCAGCACAGCAAAAGTACTGGAGAAACTTATAGACTAAAATCCAACAAATCTCCAGAGCCTGATGGCCCACATCCTAGGATTATAAAAGAGATAGCTGCAGAGATAGATGCTGTGACTGGCGAGGATTCTGCAAAATTCCCAAGATTCTGGAATCGTCCCAGCAGTTTAGAAGTTAGCAAATAGAGATTTACAGCATGGAAACAGGTCCTTTGGCTCAACTTGTCCACGCCGCTCCCTTTTTTTAAAACCCCAAAACTAATCCCAATTGTCCGCATTTGGCCCATGTCCTTCTATATCTATCGTACTTTGTCCCTAAGTTAATTTGAGTTTGTTTATTTGTTTGGTATTCAAAAGAGATACGTAAATACTTTTTAAAAAATAAAGTTATACCCACCTCTATAACCACCTCTGGCAGCTTGTTCCAGACACTCACTACCCTCTGTGAAAAAATTGCCCCTCTGGACACTTTGGTATCTCTCTCTTCTCACCTTAAACCTATGCCTTCTCGTTTTAGATCCCCCTACCTTTGGGAAAAGATATTGACTATTTATCTTATCTGTGTCCCTCATTACTTTATAGACCTCTATAAAGTCACCCCTTAGCCTCTTATGCTCCAGAGAAAAATGTCCCAGTTTATTCAACTTTTCCTTATAACTCAAACCATCAAGTCCCGGTGGCATCCTAGTAAATCTTTTCTGCACCTTTCTAGTTTAATAATATCTTTTCTATAATAGGGGGACCACTTTGCTTTTAAACAAGAACCCATGTTTCTTCGGGCCCATGTAGAAATATTTCACGTGAACTAACTGAAAGTCATACTTACTGAGGGAAGATCTCTTTGAATGAAATTAAAACGCATAGAATCATAGAAATCACAGTGCAGGAGGCGGCCATTTGGCCCATTGAGCCTGCACTGACAACAATCCCACCCAGGTCCTATCCCCATTACCCCACAAACCCCTCCTAATCCCCTGATACTAAGGGGCAATTTATCATGGCCAATCAACCTAACCCACACATCTTGGACGGTGGTAGGAAACTGGAGCACCCGGAGAAAACTCATGCAGGCATGGAATAGAAATCTGGTTTTCAGACTAATGATGCTGTGAACTATTCTTGAAACCTACGTGCAAGTAAGGTGAATTTGGTTCTAATGCATAGATCTATAAACATAGACAGGGGTGACAAGTATCATGGGTAGAAGTGGGAACATCGAGGTGGTGGCACAGGCTTGTTGGGCTGAAGGACCTGTTTCCCGTGCTGTTTTGTTCTTTGACTGGAAATATATAACAAAAAATAGCCATGGACTAAAACTGAGAACCACGAAGTAATTGACCTTCATCTGCATCAGTTTATCCAACTGGACAATTTTAATTGTTCTCTCGCTCTCCACCTCCCATCACCACTTGGTAGCATTTATTGGATAATAACATGCTACCAGAACATGACAGCAATATTCAAGAAAGGAGAAAGAGAGAAAACAGGGAAATACAGGCCAAGTAACCTGTATCAGCCATTGGAAAAGTGTTGGAATATGTTGTTTAGGAAACCTTCACAAAGCAAGAGTTCATTATGAAGTTGGGGACATTATAGCAACATCCCAGCTACAACTGTAACACTACATTCTGCACTCTCTTCTTTCCTTCTCTATGAACAATATGCTTTGTCTGTATAGTGCACAAGAAACAATACTTTTCACTGTACACTAAAAATGTGATAATATATCAAATCATATATTAAGATAGATAAATGATTTGTTAAATGGACAGGAAGCAAAAGATATAGATAAAGCAATCAAAGATTTTCAGAGAGACACAAGGAACTCATGCAAATAAAGCAAGGCAATAAAGAAAGGCAAATTCTTGTTAGCCTTTATTACAAGGGGTTGGAGTACAGGCATAAATACATATGGTGTGCCCTTTTCATCTTGTAGAAGGGGAATGGGAAGGGTATATGGGAAAGAGAAAGCTATCTGGGGAGTGGGTTGGAAGGTGGAGTTGAAGCCCTGGATGAGTCATGATCATTATTGAATATTGGAGCAGGCTTGTATGTTGTGAGATTTATTCCTGATTCTAACTTCTGTATTTTTGTGGTGCAATAATGTCCACAACTGATCCTTCGATGGAGCCAGAAATGATGATGCTTATAGCCACGGTGATTTTGATGGCTACTGGCAGGGCATGGCAACCAGTGCTGTGAAAATGAAAATCTTTAGTGATGAGGCTTTAGATCTGTGTGGCCATCAGCCTGGAGAGTCAGTCTGCTGTGGCACTATCCAGGTATATCAATTTCCTCCAGTCAATCCTGTGTTAATGGTTTGGCTTCTGTTGCCCTTTTACTCCTTGTGAAGCCTGGATTTCTGTCCTTCCTACTAAGGGTCCTTTGTTGTTGTAGGTCCCAAAGCCTACAATCATGCCCCTACTGCAAAATCTGTGCCTTCATTCTGGACTTATGGCAATTCAATTGTCTTTGGCAACCTCCTTCCCTGTTCTACTGCCCCTATAATGCTCGGCAATTACTAACTCTGTTGAAAAGCTTGGCATGCTGCACACTCTCCTTTGTGTTAAAAGTGCTCATCCTCCATTGCCCTGCTGGCCCTTTAATGGGGCAGGAGTGGTGCCCTGACATTCCACACTGTGTCCCTACCTCTCCTTAGCTGCTCAGAACTGAAAGCTTCTGAAATCCTTGCACCTCTTTAAGTATTCCATCCTCTCACTTCAACAAACTCTAAATGAATTTTTTAGCATATTTAATTTGTCTCAATGGAGAGGGGAACAAGATTCTGTTCCTGCTGTCCCCTGCGCTGGTGATTATCAATGGCATAAGAATTGCCCTTGAAATTGATATGCCACCTGGAGCTGGTTTTTTCAGGCCAATCCTCACCAGCTCTATTCCGCCACAGCATATGGCACAAATGACTTACTGAAAAAATTATAACAATGCCTAAATCTGCAAAAAGTCTGGACTTCTTGATTGCTGTGTTGGGTAAGTGACACAAGCAGATTGTCAATATCATGCCCATTTGGCAGCCAACCCAAAATCCCTCCATCCCCTAGCTTGGGCAATGGTGGATTGGCTATTTCCAACCAGATTTCCCTCACCACTGAAATTAATCAATGGGTTGTTTAATTGGTGACTTATCTTCCACTATTGATTTTTACGGTACATAACCTCCCACCAGCCCGACCAAAACTACAAGGCTTGTCTGCTACTTATTTGACATGAAGATTATTGAGAGTGGACTAGGAAATCATTCTGCTTCAAACATCAATCTTTGAGTAAGATTTATTTCAAAGCAAAGTTGTTGCAGTCAAAACAACCAGCATCTATTTCGATGTTTTCCAAAAAGAAGGGACGCAATTTAAGTAATGCTCATGATTTTAAGAACTATTTTTGTTGAAAAAGTGGTTTTAATTGCATTTATTTATTTTGTCTCTGCAGGTTTGAATACCAAGAATTGCTGCACAATTCAAGCTTTTGTCTTGTTCCAAGAGGGAGGAGGCTGGGTTCTTTCCGATTTCTGGAGGCTCTTCAGGTAATGCACTAGAGAAACAAGAGGATGTTCATAGACTATTAGCTGTTCTTTAACATAGTTTAATGGTTATAATTTTAACCTTGAGTTCCAAATAGTCTCTTTGGACCTTTGGAAGACTTTGTAATGATTCACAGCGATCTACTAAAGCAACTACGAAACAATTTCTTTATACAATTTTAAAATTCTCTACATTTTCATATTAAATTTAGAACATGTATTATTGACATTAATCTCCATAACCCATGTTCCCAGATGGTCTCTCTTTCAAGGTTGAAAAGCAGCAGACTGTAGGGCTCCCCAGCAGTGCGACTTAATCATCTTGTTAAAAAGGGAAAACGATTAGCAGTTCATCTGGATTTAGAACAAGTGTCAGGGTGCACCTGTTCTTGGCTCAGATAGATAGCATGTGAGATTCTATATTATTATACCTCTTATTTCCTAATCTATACAATGACCTTTCACCTATCAAAGCAATTGCAAACCTGAGACGATATTTTGGAATATTTTGGAGTACTTGACAAAGTTTATTATTGTGCACATAAAGCTTTCTAATATTTCAATTATATTGGTACGCATTTGAATGGAATTTTAGCAGAGGAGATTGCAGTTGCAAAACTGTAAAAACTACAAAACAAAACGGTACCAATATTGTTCTCTTATGATATAAGAGATTGATGGTACTGTTAAATAATTAATCAAATATTTCAGAAGACTGTGCATACTTTTTATCCCTTATCTTTCTGTAATTATTTGGAGACTTATAACCTAAAATCCAATTAATTACCATATATAATTAATATTGGGTCCCTGTGGAGAATCAATGCTTTAAACCATTCACTGCTCTCTCCTTCCCCCCCAACCCTAGTATCTCACATTTGTGTCAGAATTGAACGCAAGTGCATAACTCATAGAGGGGTCTTGAACCATCCATCTTCTGGTTCAGGAAACAAACTGTTTTATGGATAATTTTCTACCATGTCACCACCATAATGAGTAAATAGTTTCTCTTTGTTTTGGCATCTTTGCAGCATATGTTATTCCTCAGGACAAGGGGGTGGCTAAGCAACCCTCTATCGAACGAGCACTAAGTGTGTGAAAGCAGCCTAAGTAGACGAGATAATTGATTTTTTTCAATCATCCAATGAGATATTCTTAATTTTTCACCTTGCACTTCCCAATATTCTGGAATTTGCTGAGTTGGAAATCAAAAAGACATCAGCTAGGTTCTTATCCATTCAGTGACACAGCATATTACAGCATTAATGTGCTATGCGGCTTAACCCTTCTCTCACCCCAAATCTGTTTTCCACACTAAATATGCAGCATAGTTGTGCCAAAAGTTACTTTGGAAATCACAATTCTCAGGCCCTTGTAGAAACAATTAGTAAAAATTCTAGATACATTAAATTAATACAAAAGTTGATTATTCTTGGTTAATCCAATGTATTTAGATTCAATAATGAATCATTATTTTGAACGAAACCCATCTGTTACAGGTTTCTAATCATAGAGTGGGTATTATGGCTAAACCTCACCCAATATTAACAGAGGCAGGAAGAGACAATATTGTCATTTTTGTCTCTCTGAAATCCAGGAGTATTGAGGCCAACTGTAACTGTGCATGTGTAAATATTCAGGAACAGCACTACAATGATGACTTTAATAGTATCAGTTCCTATTTTATTTCTATAAGTTTAGATGCAAGTTTAGTTCTAAATGTTATCATCTTGTGCATAGTACTGATTCTGTCTATACAAAAGATTTTATTATTCTCATATTTAAATGGTTCCAGTTGTTCTTTAAAATTGGTACATCAGTTTCATTATTTCTAACTACTATCATGTCAATACTATTGAATTAAATAATATTATGATCATTAGTTCTGTCTAAGCTCTAATCTTTCCACTATTTCAGAATCACTACTTAAATCAATTATTGTCTTATTTCTGGTCCAATTGTTCAACATACTGAAATGGTGCTGCATACATGGTATGAATTGACCTCCCCAATTCGTAGCATCTCTATGCTTCATTTTAATTATCTGTAATTTAAATCCTCTATATTATTTACTCTTCTGTTCATAATTTGATCATTTGATCTGATCATTTCATACCAGTTCTTTTATATTTTTGGCCTGGTGATATTCCTAACTATTAATTCCTTCCACATTTTATCAAGAGTTTCTCCCCAAGCTAATTCCACCTTCACACATATGAGTTTAAATTAAGTTTTGTGAGAAAACTGAGATTCTAAAGGCCACAAAATTGATTGATTTGCCTGACTAGAAGAATGTGTCCTGCCCCCATAGTTACGACTGACTTTGGACTGTCAAGCACATAGTAAAAAATGGAAAATAACTATTCCTGTCTTGAAGACCTCTGTAGTTGCTCACTTAAAATATTCAAACTTAAAACTAATATGGTAAAGAGTGTAATGTAATTGTAGCTTTCAATATCCTTTGTTACAGGCTGCATGTATCCCAGTATTACTGAGCAATGGATGGGAGCTGCCATTTTCAGAGATCATTGATTGGAGTAAAGCAGCAATTATAGGGGATGAGAGGCTTCTTCTACAGGTAACACGTTCACTAGAGTACAATGGTTGTATTACATGTAAATGTATTTAATGGTCCCTTTAAAGAACTGTGCACTTGATCATCATTCTTAACATATTCAAAATGAAGCAGGAAAAGATTAAACATCTAAAAGAAAATTAGACATTGACTATAAAGTATAGCAATCTTTATGTAGAATGATTTTCCTCTGCACGATCATCTCCCATTATCGCTGAACTATTTTCTGATATGCCTACAGTTCCATAAAAGAAACAATTTGCTTATAGCTTAAAAAAGAAGGCAGGATCAAGATATTGAATTTAATAATCAGCCATGATCAATATGAATGGCAGAGCAGGATAGAGGGCTGAGTAGCCTATTCCTACTTTTTTTTATGTTGCTATTTGGCCCACTGAGCAATCCAATCAATCCCACTCCTCTACCCTACTTTTACATCCATAAAATATTTCCCCTTCAAATATTTATCTAATTCCCGTTTGCTAGTTAAAACTGAATCTGTTTCTGCCACTCTTTCAGTCAGAAGCTATATCAAATTTCTTCTTGAAATCACTCGACATTTTGGCCTCAGCTACATTCTGTGTGATGAATTCCACACATGTACCACTCTCACAGTGAAGAAATTTCTCCTCACCTCAGTCCTAAAAGATTTACCCCTCATCCTCAAACATGAGCCCTAGTTCTGGACTTCCCCACCATCAGGAATGTTCTTTCTGAATCTATCCTGTCTAATCTTGTTAGAATTTTATAAGTTTCTCTGACATCCCCTCTCGCTCTTCTAAACTCCAATGAATATAATCCTAACCGACTTAGTCTTACCTCAGATGACAGATCTCCTATCCCAGGAATCAGCCTGGAAAATATTCACTGCACTCCCTCTATAGTAAAAACATCCTTCCTCAGATAAGGATAGTAAAACTGCACACAATACTCCAGGTGTGGTCTCACCAATGCCCTGTAAAACTGCAGTAAAACATTCCTATTCCTCGCTATGAAGGCCAACATACCATTTGTCTTCTTTACTGCTTCCTGTACCTGCGTGCTTACTTTCAACAACTGCTGTGCAAGGACACCAAGGTTTCACTAAGTATCCACTAGTCTTAATTTACACCTAGTCAAATGATAATCTGCCTTCCTATTATTGCTACTGAAGTAGATAATCACACACTTATCCACATTATCCTGCATCTGCCATGCTTATGCCCAGTCACTCAGCTTGTCCAAATCACACTGAAGCATCTCTCCATCCTTCTCACAGCTCGTCCTTCCACCCAACTTTTGATCACAGCAAACCTGAAGATAATACATTTAGTTCTCTCTTCCAAATCATTAATATATAATGTGGGGCCCTAACATGGGTCCTTATGGTACCCCACTAGCCCCTGCCTACCACTCAGAAAGTGACCCATTTATGCCAACTCTTTGCTTCCTATCTGCTAACCAGTTTTTTATCCATTTCAAGTCGCTATCTGCAATCCCATGTGCTTTAACTTTACATGGTAGTGGGGTACGTGAAACCTTATTGAAAGTTTTCTGAAAGTCTAAATAAATCGCATTCAATGATTCTCCTTGGTCAACTTGTTACATTTTCAAAGAATTCCAGTATATTTGTCAAGCATGATTTCCCCTTTGTAATTATAGCACAGCTTTCCACATGCTAAGTTATGAAATCCTTAATAATGGATTCTCACAACTTTTTCGGTACAGACATCAGGTTCCCTGAACTATAGTTCCCTGTTTTCTCTCTACCTTCCTTTCTGAATAGCGACTTACATTTGTTATGCTTCAATCTGTAGGAACCAGTCCAGAGTTCAGATAATTTTGTAAAACGACCACCAGATGTATCTACTATTTCCAAATACTCTGGAATGAAGATTATCAAGTCCTAGAAATTTATCCACCTTCAATCCCATCTATTCCCCAAAATCATTTCTCAAAAAATACTGATTTTCTTCAGCTCCTCACTAAAACTTGTTTCTCTCAGAATCTCTGGTGCATTATTCATGTCTTGTTGAACATAGAAAAAAAGTACAAATTTAGTTCCTTAGCCATTTCTTTGCTCCCTGTTATGAATTCTCCTCTTTCTGACAATTAGGGGTCTACATTTGCTTTTGTCAATCTTTTTCTCTTTACAAACCTATAGAAACTTTTACAGCCAGTAAAAGAATGTCTCATTGTGCTATTTAATTCTGTAAGTGACATCTACATGCGTGGGCTTGCTTATAAGTATAAATAGCCCATTTTTAAAATCATGAATGACATTCAGCATGGGACCCAAGGTTTTTCATCTTCCCTCCAAACCAAGAAAAAATATCACGAACCTCACAAAACCTATGAGAATTTTAAGTTCTACGTTCAGTTACATACAGGCATCCCTTCTGTTCTGCTCTTGCAAGGTCACAAGATCTGCTGGTTCATAAGGAAAGGAAGATTATACCAGATAATTTAGAATGTATTATTCTGCTGAATAAGTAGGAATGAAAATTGATTCCCAATGTATAATTTGGTTGCCTGCGTATAGATATGTGATCTTTTAAAGCTATAAAGCTTCATTGTTAAGTAAACACTGAAAAGTTAAGAAGTGTTATGTTGAGAATCAGAATTGTATGATCAATTAAACAACATGCAACTTATGAACGTTACAACTGTTATTTCCTGCTCCTGTTTGATTTTTATGAAGTGACACAGAAGTTTGCATGATTTAGTTTGTAAAGTAAAGGAAGATTTGACAACTGACTATGAATTCAAGCAGTGTATTCTTTATGGAAAGCAGATGTAATACTTGCTAATAATACTAATATTTGTTAATGGGGTGATACTGTGGAATAGAATTGAAGAATATACATTTAAATAACATGGTTCATTGCAGCAAACAACCTAAATTGGATAAGTGTGATGCTTGCTAATTATATTGCTGCTGGTTAATGGCAGTAACGCTGTTAAACTGAAGAATTTTGAACTCAGGAGAGCTAAACTCACCTATAATAATACAATGGACAATAAATGTGCTTATGTTTATGTCACAATTTATTTATTTTATATTAAAATTAAATTGAGTTAAAACTTACTATTTGAAAGTACACCAAAGTTCTGGGGGAGGGGTGGAATTTTGTCAACAGCGTATCATTCCCTACGCGTAACTGCAAATATGCACCACTTCCTTTCTATTGCTTTTTCCCATTTCCCTTATGATTACAATTAAAATCAAAGCGCTAATCGTGTGCGTGTGAGACACATTTCTCTACATGCAGTGGAGAAAGCATTTCATTTTTGAAACCTACTGTCGGCTAATAATACTGAAGCTCTTGGTTACACACAAAAGTTCTTCAACATGGTCACAACTTTCCTGCCCAACATCTGTAGTGGGTAAATTGTTAGGAAGTATTTTGAGAGACATGATCTACAAGCATTTATAGATGCAAGGACTGATTAGGTACAGTCAGCATGACTTTGTGAGTGGAAAATCACAAAGTTACTTGAGTTTTTTTAAGGGGTAACCAAGAAGGTAGACGAGGACAGTGCACTAGATGTTGTCTACATAAACTTTAGCAAGGCCTTAAATAGAGTATCATATGGTAAGTTTTGAATAAGATTAAATCTCACAGGATCCAGGGTGAGATAGCCAAATGGATACAAAATTGGTTTGATGACAGAAGACAGAAGGTGATTGCAGAGGGTTGTTTTTCAAACTGGAGGCCTGTGACCAGTGGTGTACCTCAGGAATCAGTGCTGAATCTACTGTTAAATATCATTTATGTTAATGATTTGAATGAGAACTTAGTAGGCATGGTTAGTAAGTTTGCAGATGATGTCAAGATTTGTGGTGTAGTGAAGAATGTTATCTTGGATTGCAACGGGATCTTGATCAATTGGGCCAGTGGACTGATGAATGGCAGATGGAGTTTAATGTTGATAAATGCAATTATCATTTTCATAAATGATAAATTCATGCATTTATCATAAATGCATTTTGGTTGATCGAATCAGGACAGAACTTATTCAGTTAGTGGTAGAGTGTTGGGGAGAGTTATAGAACAAAGAGATCTAGGAATACAGGTTCATAGCTCCATGAAAGTGGAATCACAGGTGGATAGAATGGTGAAGAAGGCATTTGGCATGCTTAGTTTCATTGGTCAGAACATGGAATACAGGAGTTAGGACAACTTGTTAAAGTTACACAAGACATTGGTAAGGCCATACTTGGAATACTGTGTACATTTCTGGTCATCCTAACATAAAAGGGATATTATTAAACCAGAAGGAGCGCAGAAAAGATTTACTAAGATACTACCAAGAATTGATGGTTTGAGTTATAAGCAGTGGCTGGATAGACTGGGCCTTTTTTCTCTGGAGTGTAGGAGGCTTAGGAGTGATCTTATAGAGGTCTGTAAAATAATGAAGGGCATAGATCGGTTAGATAGTCAATATCTTTTCCTAAAGGTAGGGGAGTCTAAAACTAGAAGGCATAGGTTTAAGATGAGAGGGGAGAGATACAAAAGGGTCAATTTTTTCATGCAGAGAAGTGGTGTGTCTGAAACAAGTGCCAGAACACTCATGTGTTCATGTTTTCACAATAATAATAGAGACGTGAAACAGAATTCCCAAAGTGCAAAAATTCCCAGAATACAATGTTATTGACGAAGATACTGGGGTACAGGTTATTAGACTACACAGGATTGAGGCTGATAAGAAGGAGGTGTTAGCAATTCTGGAAAGTAGGAAAATAGCTAAGTCCCCGGGGCTGGATGGGATTTACTCTCGGATTCTCTGGGAGGCTAGGGAGGAGATTGCAGAGCCTTTGGCTTTGATCTTTAGGTCATCATTGCCTATAGGAATAATGCCAGAAGACTGGGGGTTAGCAAATGTTGTCCCTTGTTCAAGAAGGGGAGAGAGGCAATCCTGGTAACTATAGTTCAGTGAGCCTTACTTTTGTTGTGGGCAAAGTTTTGCAAAGGATCTTAAGAGATAGGATTTATAATCATCTAGAAAGGAATAATTTGATTAGGAATAGCCAACACGGTTTTGTGAAGTAAGTTGTGACTCACAAATCTTATTGAGTTCTTTGAGAAGGTGACCAAGGAGGTGGATGAGGGTAAAGCATTTGATAAGCTTCCCCATGGTAAGCTATAGCAGAAAATATGGAGGCATGGGATTGAGGGTGGTTTAGCAGTTTGGATCAGAAATTGGCTAGCTGTAAGAAAACAGAGAGTGGTGGTTGGTGGGAAATGTTCATCCTGGAGTTCAGTTACTAGTGGTCTATTGCAGGGACCTGTTTTGGGGCCAAATGACTTGGATGAGGACGTAGAAGGATTGGTTAGTAAACTTGCGGATGACACTAAAGTCGGTGGAGTTATGATAGTGCGGAAGAATGTTGCAGGTTACAGAGGGACATAGATAAGCTGCAGAGCTAAGCTGAGAGGTGGCAAATGGAGTTTAATGCGGATAAGTGTGAAGTGATTCACTTTGGAAGGAGTAACAGGAATACAGAATATTGGGCTAATGGTAAGTTACTTGGTAGTGTGGATGAGCAGAGAGATCTTGGTGTCCATGTGCATAGATCCCTGAAAGTTGGCACCTGGGTTGATAGGGTAGTTAAGAAGGCATACGGTGTGTCAACTTTTATTGGTAGAGGGATTGAGTTTAGAAGCCATGAGGTCTTTGCAGTTGTACGAAACTTTGGTGCAGCCATACTTGGAGTTTTGAGAAAAGTTCTGGTCGCCGCATTATAGGAAGGATGTGGAAGCATTGGAAAGGGTGCAGAGGAGATTTACCAGGATGTTGCCTGGTATGGTGGGAAGATCTTATAAGGAAAGGCTGAGGGATTTGAGGCTGTTTTCATTAGAGAGAAGAAGGTTAAAAGGTGACTTAATAGAGGCATATAAGATGATCAGAGAATTAGATAGAGTGGACAGTGTGAACTTTTTTTCTTGGATGGAGATTGCTAGCAGGAGGGGCCATAGCTTTAAATTGAGCGGTGATACATATAGAACATAGAACAATACAGCACAAACAGGCCCTTCGGCCCACGAGTTGCGCCGATCACATCTACCAATCCACAGACCTATCTATAACCCCCTATACTATTCTTTTCCATATACTCATCCTGAAGTCTTTTAAAAGACCCCAGTGAGTTTGCCTCAACAACCTCCGACAGCAGTCGGTTCTATTCACTCACCACCCTCTGAGTGAAAAACCTACTCCTGACATCTCCTTTGTATTTGCTTCCCTGCATCTTAAATCTGTGTCCTCTCGTAGTGACCATTTCAGCTCGGGGAAATAGTCTCTGAGAGTCCACCCTATCTATTCCTCTCAACATTTTATAAACCTCTATGAGGTCGCCTCTCAACCTACGTCTCTCCAGTGAGAAGAGTCCCGGCTCCTATCTTCATAAGGCCTGCCTCCCAATCCAGGCAGCATCCTTGTAAATCTCCTCTGAACTCTCTCAATAGTCTCTACATCCTTCCTATAGTGAGGCGACCAGAACTGCACACAATACTCCAACTGGGGTCTGACAAGAGTCTTATAGAGCTGCATCATTACGCCCTGACTCCTAAACTCTATTCCTTGATTAATGAAGGCCAGCCGATTTAAGAGTCCTATGGACCCGGACCCCGAGATCCTTCTGCTCTACAACATAGCTAAGACTCCTACCCCTTATGTTGTACTCCTTCATCCCATTATTCCTGCCAAAATGGACCACTACACATTTATCCACGTTGAAGTCCATCTGCCACTTCTCTGCCAAGATATAGGAAAAGTATCAGAGATAGGTTCTTTACTCAGAGAGTAGTAAGAGCATGGAATGCCCTGCCTACAACAGTAGTGGATTTGCCAACATTAGGGGCATGCATTTAAATGGACATTTAAACATATGGATGATATTGGAATAATGTAAGTTAAACGGACTTTAGATTTGTTTCAGAGGTCAATGCAACATCGAGGGCTGAAGGGCCTGTACTGCACTATAATGTTCTATGTTCTACACCTTATTGAAAATGGAATATATTTTATTCAGTGACTGTAAATCAGGAGTATTGATTTTATTCATTTTATCTATTTTAACATTTTCTATTGTTGTAAATCAGAGAATCTTTTTACTCACCATGCACAACACCATGGGAGATCTGCCCACATATCATAGTATTTATATTATATTCATGACTAACTCACAAATGTGCACCAGTTGGAAATCATTAGATTAGCTTGTCTGAGGCTAGGCATTTACATTATAGGTTAAGAAGCTGGAGAATTCACAAATGCTACATTACTACTAATGGTAAGAAAGTATAAATGCAGCATGACAAGTTTACAAAGACAGTTTCTATCATAAATGTAGATATAGGAGTTTATAATGGAAAAATTATCATAGGATGCACAAAATGGATGATTTTTCATATTATAAATTGATAGCCAGTGCTGTTACCCACACAGAATTTAAACTGGGTTCTGGTATTTGATAGTAAATTTATGAGCTTTCGACACTCTTGTGTCTTCGTCAGGCAAATGCAGTGTTCTGGTCTGCAATAGCACACATATCAACACAGACAGTCACAGACTGCTGATTAGAATGCGAATCCTTACATCTAACCTGCTGTTCAAGTGTTAAAGTGGCTAACAGTTTGTGTGAAGGGAATCCTGAGCATTGGTTAGAGAATTGTGTATTTTCTCCAGACAGCACAGTAAGTGAGTTTTTTTGCTAACCCAGGCAAGTTACAGGGCTTGCCTGTAACTTGCCTGGGTTAGCAAAAAACCTCACTTACTGTGCTGTCTGGAGAAATTACACAATTCTCTAACCAATGCTCAGGATTCCCTTCACACACATTGTTAGCCACTTTAACACTTGAACAGCAGGTTAGATGTAAGGATTCGCATTCTAACCAGCAATCTGTGACTGTCTGTGTTGATATGTGTGCTATTGCAGACCAGAACACTGCATTTGCCTGACGAAGACACAAGAGTGTCGAAAGCTCACAAATTTACTATCAAATAAATCGGTTGGATTTAAAATTGGTGTTGCTAAATTCTTACTGAGTTCTTACTACCCCAGTCCAACGCCGGCATCTCTACATTCTGTTGTTTGGCCAGAGGAGGGGCTGAGATCAGTATGAAACTCAACCATTGTCATTGTATTGAGACCTGGGTTGTTTAAACTTGATGTAGAGATGCTGGCGCTGGACTGGGGTAAACTTATTTAAACTTCTGAGCTTTATATTCATCCCATCTGACAACCGCTTGACCACAATAGGTAAAAAAAGACACCTGGCCATCTTCAGGCAAAACATGTACCCTTAGTAAAATGCATGGAGTTTTGGCCAGTCAGTACACACTTAATGGATCAAATGGCCTCTTTCTGACTGTGGGGATCCTATGATTCCATGGTCCTAAAACATATGGAAACAGAAGGCTGTTTGCTATCACCAAGGTAAGGCACAGTGAGTGCTGGGATTTCATGGATGGGCAGAGAAGGCGAGCCAAGGTAGCAGAGGATGAAATTTCTCTTGTGGAACCTTCAGAATACTCCCACTCCTACCTTGCCTGCTAAGAAAAATTTAGAAATATCATAGAGGGACATCTCTTCAGTTTTTACTGAGTGTGGCACTAACGGCAGCCACGTTAAAATGCTATTGGGACTCTAATGATAGCCCAATTTGCCTGCATTGATGAAGTTTCAGTCTAAGCCAGGTTGCTAACTTTGGCTGTTCAGGAAAAGGGACCCAGTTAGCAGGGACAGGAATCGATGAGAACGTGGGATAATGTTGATTTGTTTTGATTTCATTTATTATTGTTAATATACAGTGTTACAAGTCAGATCAGATACTTCAAGGTGTTCTATGAAACTCAATGTTACATTTAATGTTTCAATTTGACGAGAATGACCATGAGAGGTTTCAGTTCAGATGTGACTCATGAGAAGCTTTCATCAAAAACAATGTTTAATTAAGAATATTGTTGACATGTATAGTAAGACAATTAGTAAAAATTTTTAATAATTACAATCAAGAAGCACAACAGCCACAATAATATATAAGTTTTAAAGAATACCTCTAATGTGTTTCAACCAAAGCCAACATCCAATACACAAAACCCTCCAAATAAGCGCAATACATCATAGGTTAATGCCCAGCTGTTACACCGATTCAGTCTCTTAGGTTGAATGCTGAATGAAGAAACTCAGAAGAGCTTGTAGTTGAATCTGTTTTCCAAAACGCAGCTTCTTTAAGTAAGGATGGCAATGAGCCTGTCCTTCAACTAACTGATAATAGTTGCAGAACCATCAAAGAGAAGAACAGGGAGAGAGAGAGAGAGACTGCTTGTTAGTTTGCTGCTAAATGGCTTCCAACACACTCCCCAAAATGAAATTGAAAGCCTAAAGGAAAACTATCCCCTATCAATTGACTACCACAGATGAAATTGAAAGCACAAGATTTGACTGTCACAACTTAGCTCCACCCCCAATGATACCACTGAAGCTGTAAGCTGCATGATTTAAAAAGAACTTTCTTAAAGGTACACTGACATAACAATGGTGAAAAGTATTGTTTCTTGCACACTACACAGGCAAAGCATACCATAATAGAGAAGGAAAGGAGAGGGTGCAGATCGCAGTGTTACAATCATAGTTCAGGTGTAGAGAAAGACCAACTTAATGCAAGATAGGTTCATTCAAAAATCTGATGGCTGCAGAGAAGAAGCTGTTTTTGAGTTTGTTGGTATGTGATCACAGACTGTTGTATCTTTTTCCTGACGGAGGAAAATGGAAGAGGGCATGCCTGGGGTGCATGGGGTCTTTGATTATGCTGGCTGCTTTTCCGAGGCAACAGGAAGTGTAGATAGTGTCAGTTGATGAAAGCTGGTTTGCGTGATGGACTGAGTTTCATTCACAACACATTGTAGTCTTTTTGCAGTCTTAGACAGCGTAGGAGTCATACCAAGCTGTGATATAACCAGAAAGAATGCTTTCTGTAGTGCATTTGTAAAAGTTGGTGAGAGTTGTAGCAGACATGCCAAATTTCCTTAGTCTCCTGAGAAAGTACGGGCCTTCGTGGGCTTTCTTAATGATAGTATCAGCATGGGGGGGTCCAAGATAGGGTGTTGGTGATCTAGACACCTAAAAACTTGAAGCTCTCAAGCATTTCTACTTCCTCTCCATTGATGTAGACAGGAGCATGCCTTTCACTGTGCTTCCTGAAGTTGATGACTATCTCCTTCATTTTGTTGACATTGAGGAAGAGATGATTTTTTATTATTATTAAGCAACACAGCACGGGAAACAGGCCCTTCGGCCCAACGAGCCCGCGCCGCCGTCATACCAAATACATTATCCTATTTTAATATTCCTATATAATAATATATATATTATTCCTAATATGGAAAATTTTCACCATAGGGACAATTTGTTACCCAATCAGCCTAAGAGCGAATTTTTGGGTTGTGGGAGGAAACCGGAGTGCCCGGAGAAAACCCACGCAACCACGGGGAGAACGCGCAAACTCCCGCAGACACCGGCCCAATTCCAAGTGTCTGCACAGCCACATCGATAGTCTCTGAGCTGTCATGGTGCCCTTCAGGTGGTCCACATAAAGCACTCATATACGACATGAGGTACCAGGCAACCCATGAATCAACATCCAAGAGCTGTACCCGCACCACCTGCCGAATGCGTGCTCAAATTATGGACCGAATTACCTGTGGAAAAAAGCCGTAGTTAAACAGTCCTAATATATCCCTCTATCTGCATACCGCTCATGTGGCTGTCCAAGAGACCCTTAAACAGCCCCAGCGTGCCTGCTCCCACCACCTTACTCGGCAGTGCATTCCACACCCCCACTACCCTTTGTGTGAAAAACTGCCCTCTAATATTCGTCCTATACATAGCCCCCCTCACCCTATGGCCATGACCTCTCGTCCTATCCATTTCTAAAGGTGGAAAAAGTTTACCTCCAAAACCTTGTCATCGCACCAGTCGCCAGATTCTCTATCTCTTTCCTGTACCGTGTCTCATCATGAGATCCAGCCCACAATGGCAGTATTATCAGCACACTTGAAAATCAAGTTGGAGGGGTATTTGGCCATACAGTCAAAGGTGGATAAGGAGTATAGAAAGGAGATGAAGACACAGCCTCACGGAGCACCAGTGTTGATGATGATCATGGAGTCTTAGTGTAACAATTTTAGCTCTTCATCTGCCCCTTTCCAGTTGGGAAGAATGAGTTTAAATTGAATCGGTAGATCAAAACCAGTGCAGCCATCAGGTGAAGTGGAATTAGAGAGTACATATACTTGGGCCAAGGTGCACACATAATTTGGTGCCTATTTTAAATCCATACATTCATTCCACCCTTATTTAGTATTATCATTATAAAATCATAATTGCTTTTAATGGGTCACAATAGAGACAAAACATGCATGGACAACAGTAGAGTTAAGTTAAAGGTTAATCAGGTTTTGATAATGACGTTTACAACTCCCTCAATCTTAACTTTTCATAATTTCTGACACAACTGAAGCCTTTCATTGTCTCTAAACTTTCCAAAGTGTCTTCCATTATCATTTAAATAGCCTGAAGCATTTTAAGAGGTGTTTTATTCTTTGGCAAGGAAGTTTCCTCGTACTGTTTCCCCGTACTGTTTCCCAACTGATGTTTGGATGGGCACGGCAGGGAAACAGCCATCTATTTTCTGCTATATAATTCAGAATTTGGCATCAAATTGTGAAACCTTTTAGCTCTAAATGGTTGATTGAGCTCTTGTTAACAAATGAGGTTTATGTTCACCACTTATGTTAATTTGCAGTGTTGGTGTAAGTTCCTCGATGATGCATTGAAGTTTGACTTGCCAGTAAGATATAAAAATGTATTTGACTTCATGTACATTAAATAGTGCTGACGTGCTAAAGGCAACAACACCGTAAGTCTGAATTTGAGAAAAGTATGATGTCCAAGTACAATGACATAGGTCTGCTGGATAACACAAACACACATGCTTGAAACATTTGGCTGCTCAGTATGTATCTGTAGAGAGGACAAATGGGCCAACATTTTAGGAGCAGACACTTTCTTAGAACTGGAAGTTACAGATGCAAAATATCTCAAAAGGAACAGAAAATTTGCATTAAAATGGGTAAAAATAAAACTGCAGCCAATCACTGCTAACTGTCTGCCACTTAATCACTTTATAGGTTATTCCATTTATTCTGTCAATTTTGTGTATCATTTGGATCATTTAGATCCAATATTTGGATGGCAGTCTGCAATCATAATTTCATTTTCTGGCCGGTATGTTGCTATTGAGCTTGCAAATCTCTCACTGCTACAATCTTACTTGGTGGTATGGTGGCATTGAGTTAGCATTACTGCCTCACAGTGCCAGGAATCTGGTGCAATTCCCAGCTTGGGTCACTGTATATTTGGAGTCTGCATGTTCTTCCTGTGTTTGCATGGGTTTCCTCCAGGTGCTCTGGTTTCTTTCCTTTGTGTACCCAAACATTCACTGAGTGTGGCAACTAGGGGATTTTCACAGTGACTTAATTGCAGTGTTAATGTAAGCCTACTTGTGACATTAATAAATAAACTTCAAAAAACTTTAAACTGCTTGCCTCGCCATTGTGCAAATAGTACACATTTGATTAAAGGCTTCTGCTATCGGGAGTTACTTGCCACTCATTTCACGAAATCTTTTCACTGCGTGCAGCTAATTTAAACTATTGGGGAAGGTAATGTTGAGTGGTATTGTCACTGGATTAATAATCCAGAGACCCAGGGTAATGCTATGCAGACCTGGATTCAAATCCCGACTATGGCAGATGGTGAAATTTGAATTGAATAAAAATCTGAATGACCATAAATTGTTGTCAGTTATAGAGCATAGAGCATAGAACATTACAGCGCAGGACAGGCCCTTCGGCCCTCAATGTTGCGCCGACCAATAGAGAAAAGCAATGACCCTCTAACCTAAACCATTTCTTTTTCATCCATAAACCTATCCACTGACCATTTAAATGCCCCCAAACTTGGCGCATCTAAAACTGCTGCAGGCAGGGCATTCCATGCCCTCACTACTCTCTGGGTAAAGAAACTACTTCTGACATCCGTCCTAAAGCTACCACCCCTTAATTTAAAGCTATGTCTCCTCGTACTATCTTAAAAATCAATCTAGTTCACTACTGTCCTTCCATATCCAGTCTAGCCCACAGGTGATTCCAGATTCACAGTAAAATGGTCAACTCATAAATTAGGAATGGGCAACAAATGGCCGTATCCCATGAAAGAATTCTAAAAATGCTCAGATTTTGCAACCAATGTGGAAGTACTAATACTACCCAAGATCATAGAATCGTAGAACCCTACAGTCCGGAAAGAGGCCCTTCTGCACCGACCACAATCCCACCCAAGCTCCACCCCTACATCCCTACACATTTTACCTGCTAATCCCTCTAACCTAAGCATCCTAGTACGCTAAGGGGCAATTTTTTTAGCATGGCCAATCAACCTAAATCTAGATTTTGAGGAATGTTGCCCACAAAGATCTAGCAATCTCTCTGGAATAGATTTTCCCCTTTCCCACTGTTAGTTTGAAGCTGGAGCCAATGTAAGAGGATTTCCAAGCATTCAGCAATTGTGGTATTATGAAGAAGGGTAAGCAGCCAATCATACTACAGTAAACCAGGAATAAAATTTGCTGAATAATCAATTTTTTCTGAGTGAAGTAAATATTTGGCAGATGTACACAGGATTGCTGAAATTACAACAATTGTTTTGTAATTTATTATTTTTTAAATTTGTGGAATTTTTTACGATGGAGAAATTTGATATTCCGCAGGTATAAAATTAGTCTTTCAAGTTATTGGAATTTATCTTTTGCGCCTCATGGTGCACAAAGCAGAGTTTCATTTGTTCCCGTCGTGAGATTTCTTCTTGGAATATATCACTAGCCTGTCACCAGATGTTTATCATTTGAGCCATGTCATTCCACGTTAAGCATGGCTGACCAGGAAGCTCTGGAGGTGCATCAGGAGCTAACACAACAGGAGGTGTGTTAGCTCTTACCACTTGCCACTGGCATATTGGAAGGATTTAGCCAGATAACGCTCAGCCTGTTTCTAACTTTATGAATGCACTTTCCTTGACCATCAAGTGCTGCAAGTGAGACTTGAATCTGAAGCTTCTGGCTCAGAGGGAGGAACACTAGTCACTGTGACTCAGAGGCAAGGACACTAATCACTGTACCACAAGAGCTCCCTTTCAAGGTGTCCCTTTCAATAGTAATTATGAATGAAGTACACTGTTAAAAACCCAGTTCTGCCTCATTCAACAATGTGTAACTTTTTCAAAAATGAGATCAATAAAAGGAAAAGTTTTTGCCTGTACACTGATAAAATGATTGCAGTTTGGAGTTCTTCAATAATGTACGTTATAGCGAGGCATAGAATCACTGCCAGTGACATCTGGATTTCCGCTTGAACTGCTCATATGTGGACTGTAGCAGTTGCAGTAAGTGGAGTGATGGCAGTGAGCATTGACAATTTCAGCATTTTTGCTACCACAGTGATTATTTGCTCATCCTCTGTGTTCATAATGGTGATCCTTCCATCCTATGTCATATTAATCTGACAGGCTAGCATTGAAATCTAACACATTTTGAACAGTGGAAAGCTGATTGAATGGGTCCACACTGTGGAGCAAATATATTACTGCCTATGCCTGTGTTAGGCCTTCCAAACAGATGAGTTGTAATTTTTATTTTAATCTACTTGCCAATGTAAAAGAAGATTTTTAATTGAAAGACCAAAGTTCATAACTTAGTGAAGTCCATGATTTAACAAAAAATGCAATAAATTAAATTGATCTCAATTGATTGGTTGGAGTTTGGAAATGTTAAGGATCATAGAAGCAGACTAGGGATTTGAGGAACAAAGAGTTACTGTATTTGAGTCTGTTTGCATGGAGTTAACGTTTGCTTGACTATTTTTGTTTCATCACAGGATCTGAAATGTCTGCCAGCAGGTCTCATAATATTGTTTAATTTTAGAACTTCAGAATTTCTGGTGCATGCATGAAGCCAGATCAATTCTTAGGGTAGAAAGTACCAATGTGTGTCTCTGAGTGGAGCTCCTACATGGGGGAATTGCAGTGTGTGAATTAATGCACATTTTAAGACCATAAGATCCTGTGAGGCCATCTGACCTTCAGCCCAAATTCCTGATAGGTGTTCTTATTGCAGATCCTAACCTGAAAGCACGAGCTTGTAAAATTACCTGTGATTGACTATTGCCTCCCAAGCATCCAATCTCTCTGAGTTGTTGACGCAAGTAATCATTTTTATTGCCAAAGTTTTAATTAATTCTCAGCACTCGTCAACACATTTCTTAATCTTGGAGATAAAATAGCATTGAAACCACCCTCTGGTATCACAGTATGCAATTAAAAGAATTAGTTGATGAAGCAGGATAACTTTGCAAACAGCAAATCTGGCACAGTACAGCAACTCAACATAGATGGGTATCAACACTTTTTTGAAGCTGTTGATGTGTTTGGAACAGATTTATATTTTTACACTATATTCGACATTGCTAGCACATATAATTTGGTACAGTGCAACATCCCATGGATTTAGTCACTTAGTGCATATGTTGTTATCTCCTGTACCAGTACAACAGTAGTGCATAGAAAAATTGCAGAGGCAATTTTTGAGTGTATTTATGCAACAACAACTCATTTGTTCAATTAATGGCTTGGTAATGTGGATGTTTCTAAAAGCCTTGTGATTATTAGCTGAATGTTTTATATAAAATTCATTTCTACCTTGTTTCAGTTAATATGCCTGTTAAAATAGAGAGCAAAGAAATTTGATGGATGTTACTTGTACAATAACATACCCCCTACACTGAGGGTCAACTAACCGTTATATACCCCTGTCCAATGCTCCATTGAAGAAAAATCAGGTGGATGTATAACAGCTCCCAATCTGTTATCTCCCATTTTCTGCCATTGCCAAAAAAAACCCATCTCAGTCAAAGTTAAAAGCTTTATTCTTTTAGAGTATCTGCAGAAACCTCTTGGTAGTTACTTCTGAGACTGAAATTTAAAACATGTAAACCTTCCATTGTGGTTTTTTAATAAAGAAAGCTCCAGTAAAATGATGAAAGTAACTTCAAACCTTGACAATGGTAGATAACTGACTTGTTCAGATTTACTGTCTATTGTGCACACTACCTGATCACATTATATTGTATTGAATGGAACGGAAGACCAGTAGCATGTATATCTGCCAGTTGAGTTCCACCACAATTTCAGCACGACTGAGGCTGTAATACCTTATCCATCAATAATAAAAACTTTCTGCACACCTCAATAAATCTCGATCAGGAATGCTCAACAAGTACATCATATATAAAAATAGTAATCATTATGATTATAAACCATAATATCCTAGATTCTTTTGGTTAGAGGATTACAAGTGATTTATATTGAGGAATATCTTTTGACTCATCTTACTTTATCCCTCTAGGAAGTCATTCCAATCCCACAGTATTGTTTCTATTATTTGTTGTCTATACCATTCTATCTTGAAAGTTTATTTCAAGTATTACTCATTCTTTGCATGACAAATGACTTGATAGCAACATTTACTAAATTCTCTAGTCCTACTCCCACACTTTAGCTTAATATGGCATTCTGGAACAATTGTTGTTTCATTTTCTTAAATATGTTTACCTTGACTCTAAATTCACCTCTCTGATGCCTCCCTTCCAGGTTGAAAAGCCCATGTTTCTCTGGTATTTCCTAAATAAAAGCACTGACTCTGGGAATCAGCTCTAAGACTCCTGTATGCACTGTTCCCAAAACTGAATCTCTTGCTTTGTTTTCTCAGTGACCAGGATTGGACACATGATTCAAGGTGTGGTCTTACTATAGAACTGTACAGTTTGATTGTTTCTCCCTCTGACTTGTATTTTACTCTTTTGGATACTAATTCAACTTAATCAGAAGATTAAGTAAAAAGAGAAAATAATTTCTGGTGATCTATTAGCAGGAGTTCTGTAAACCTGACAGTCCACCTAGTGCAGACAAATATACAGTAGTGACAGTAGTGGTGATCATTTATCATTTAATCCATTCATTTGACAAAATTAACTCTAATACAGTCAGTAGAGCACAATGGGCTGAATTGCCATCTTCTGTGCTGTAACCAAACTATAATCGTATGTGCTCAATTACTGTCAATTATAGTTTGCAAGTTGCATTCAATTCTATCCTGCTCAAATGATACTATTCACTAAGTTGTCAAATATGATGAGATAAAATAGCGTTCACTGTATCCTCTGAATAAAGTAAAATGGTTGTGATTGTCAGGATTGACACACAACCTGAGTGGATAGATATGAGCAAAAGTCATTCATCTCTTTAGCTAAATTCACCATTTAGGTCCATTATAAGATTGCTGTAAAGCACCAATCCATCTTCTTTTATTTACTTACAATTCAGGAACCTGTTCCATTGCTCCTCAAATATTTCAAACAATTCCACAATCACTGCATTAGATGTCAATCTCTCTAGAATCTAACAACCTCAAGAAGTAAAATTTGACTTCTAATGTAAAACCAGAGAATGTTTTCAGCCACAATTAATGACCAATAAGGGAATTGCATTTAGAAGTCACACATTTCCATTATTTTATTAATGAGTTAATTACATGAAAAAAAGTGATAGTCACGCTTTTTCAATTAAAACGAATTTCAACCCATCAATCTAAAGCAGCTTGACTTTAGGAGTTAGAATTTCTCTCTGCCCGTTACCTAGTGTATCAGGTAATTCATTCAGTAATATTCTTACCCTTTGATTCTTCGATGATAACTTTAACTTACCTTGTTTAAAGAGTGAATTAATTACATCAAACAGATGTTTTTTTTCCCGGATAGCGTTAATCTATTCATTAAAAAAAATCACACGAATTTCTAATCAGTGACATTAAATTGAGCATGTTGTTTCTTTATTTTAGAATCATACTTCCCTACTGCTTTATTTTCCTCCATCAGTTGAGGGAGCTTTTCTGTTACATTTTCCTATAACTATTATCACAAAATCCAATACTTGCTTTTGTTTTGAATTAATAGTCACAGTTCAGGATCTTGGAATTTCTGGTGGGCCTTGGAGCTTCTGTTCATATACCAGCTGGGAAATAGCCGCACCAATGCAGTTGGCATCTGCACAAAAGAAAAGGGAAGCAAAGACATGAAACAGCACAAAGTTGATGACGTGAACTGGAATGCCATTGTGTTGAGTGTCCCAGGGAGCAGGGTACTGGACAAGGTCCCAACCTACAGAACGGGGCAGAAAGAAGTCCCAGAAATGAATCCTAGGTGAAGGTCAAGGACAGAGTGTAGAAACAGATGCTGTTAAGTACATTTGAGGGAAAGGAACAGAGAAGTAGGCTCCACGTTAAAGATAAAGCTGTGAGGAGCAGACTTGATGTAAAGAGGATCCGAGAGGACAACCAGTGTTTGGTGATTCCTTGCTGTGGGCCATAAGGGCAAAGGTAACCCTTTGGAGCAATGGCATTTGCTTGGCACAGCTGAAGATCCAAAATTGTGCTCGGAAGGTGAAATTTGATCAAACACATAGATTCAGTGGCAAGGAATCTCAGAAGGTGAGATTGGAACACTGCAGTATGAATTCTTGAAGCATTATGAGTGGGAGCGACATTTGGAGAGAATTTCAGAGCAAATTCTTCAAATACAGAGATTGGAAACCCACGTCAGAAAGACAGTGGCCATAATTTACGTTCTAGGAGTGGATGCACGGTCAACCCAATGACATTGTACGAGTGTTTCAGGTAGGCATCTTAATGCCTTCACGCCATACAACAGCCAATGGGCTCACATGGGAGAATCAGAAGCACTCCTGCTGACAATTAAATAGGCAATTAAACCCATTAAAAAAAAACAGTTGTCTACAATTTTACATGGCCTCACAGACTGGGGGCCATGACATCTTTAAATGAAAGGCTGGTGATTCCAGTTGAGTTTCTGATCACTGGTAACCCCAAGGATGTTGACAGTGGCCAAAAGGCTAACTGAAAGCTACTGTGTTCGATCACTCACAAAAACCCTGGATGACAAAACTTTTTCTCTTTAAAATAATTTCTTAGTTCCTCTCTACATTGAACCATACAATGAACACTTACATGCAGGACCTTGTACAGATTTGCAGATTTGCAAATTTGCAAATTGAAAATCACTTTTTGACCATTAACAAATTTCTCAAGGAGCTCAACAGACCAGTAACTGAAGGCAGTAATGTTATCATTTGGCAGTAATTTTCAAGAAGAAAACCCCCATCTTCTTCATGAGACCAGTGAGGATGAGCACTAAGTGCTGGTCTTGCAAACGTAAAGCACAAATAAATACATTATTTTAAAAATCTGATGTGAACGTTGCAAATGAATTAAAGATTGCAGTTACTGATAGAGATTTTTCCAAACTGGTGGAAGTCTCATCATAGGGTTTGTTTGGGTTAGAAGTTCACACGATCTTGAGGCAGAAGTGTATGTGATATTGTCAGGAAAAGGAAATTAAGAGCCACCAGGCAGGAAAGCTGCCAATTATGAATAGTTGGCAGACTGTGCTTCAAGTTTTTAGGTGTCCAGATTACCAACACCCTGTTCTAGACCCTCCATGCCATCACTATGGTTAAGAAAACCCACCAACACCCTACTTTCCTAGTAGGCTAAGGAAATTTGACGTGTCAACTGCGACTCTCTTTTACAGATGCACCACAGAAAGCATTCTTTGTGATTGTGTCACAGCTTGGTATGGCTCCTGCTCTGCCTAAGATTGTGAATGTACCCCAAACTATCATGCAAACCAGCCTCCAATCCATTTACTCTGCCTACGTTTCCTGCTGCCTCGGCAAAGCAGCCAGCATAATTCAGGACTTCACACATCCCTGACATTCTCTCTTCCACCTTCTTCTGTCAGGGAAAAGATACAAAAGTCTGAGGTCACGTACCAACCGACTTAAGAACAGTTTCTTCCTTACCGCCTTCAGACTTTTGAATGGACCCACCCCGCATTAAGTTGATCTTTCTATGACTGTAACATTACATTCTGCACTCTCTCATTTCCTTCTCTATGAATGGTATGCTTTGTCTATATAATGTGCAAGAAACAATACTTTTCGCTGTATGTTAATACATGTGACAATAATAAATAATAAATCAAATTGTAGGACTGGAAACTCTAGAACCTCAGCAAAGAAACTAGAAGAATGAATCAAAATGGCAACCCCTCCGCAGGGTGAGCATAGCTTGAATTTTCTGATCTGTTCAGCCAACTGGCGCCAGAGAATGGAGGGAATGGCTTTTACCGCTGGCAGCTATCTTCCTGCACCATGGAACCTATGGGAATGCTGCAGTGCTAGCAAATAAAAATGTAAGAATTCGGAGCAGGAGTAAGCATTTCAGCCCCTCAAGCCTGTTCTGCCATTCAATATGATCACGGCTGATCTTGGCTCATCTCTACTTTCTTGCCCCTTCCTATAACCCTTCATCTTGTTACTAAAGAAAAACCTATCTATCTCTTCAAATCTGTTAGTGTTCTGGTGTCCGTTGCACTCCAGAGTACAGAATTCCACAGATTCCCTACCCTTTCGGTGAAATAATTCTTCCTCATTTTTGTTTTAAATCTGCCAGCCTTTTAGTTCAAAACTATGGCTTTTCATTTCAGATTGCCCCACAAAGGACAATCTAGAACGAGTTGGAAAACTTTCCTGGTGACAGATCTGAGTCAAGGTACCAATGGGACATAGGTCATACCACTAAGTTCCCAGCTCCCCTGCCCCCCTGCCTCCCAGCCTGCTGTAAAGACACTATGACAACAGATGAATGAACATCGCTCGACAATCACCAGGCAAAACTGTTCGCTTCCTGTTGGCGAACACTTCAGCGGTCACGGGCATTCGGCCTCTGACCTTCTGGTAAATGTTCTTCAAAGGAGCCTTCACAATACACGACAGCACAGAGCCGCTGAGCAGAGACTGATAGCCAAGTTCTGCATACATGAGGACGGTCTTAACAGGGACCTTGGCTTCATGTCATATTATCTGTAACCCCCATGACTTGCCTGGTTAACAAAAAACCTCACTTCCTGTGCTGTGTGGAGACAATACACATCTCTTTAACCTGTGCACAGTGCTCCTTCCACTCACATTGTTAGCCACTTTAAGACTTGAATAGCAGGTTAGATGTAAAGATTCACGTTCTAATCAATAATCTGTAAACAGTCTGTGTTAATATATGTGCTGTTTGAGACCAAAACACCTCATTCACCTGACGAAGACCAGAGGGTCGAAAGCTAGTGAGTTTACTATCAAATAAATTGGTTAGATTTAAACCTGGTGTTGTCAGACTTCTTATTGTGTTTTGTCCCAGCCTGCTGCCAATAATGCTGTCAATTCACACAGTCTTGGAACTCAGTGTGTGAAACAAAATTCACTGCATAAATCTTTAAATTGAAGTTGTGCTACTCAAATCAGCTAAAAGGATTCCATCTTAATTGTACTCAGCTCTCCCACATGATGGATGTTAGATGGAAGTGACTGCTGTCGACATGATTTACAAGACTTTTTAATCCCATTTTTCTTAAACTGTGTGGGAAACGAGGGCAATGCTGTGGGTGAGCTGGAATTGTTTGATTCAGAACAGGCCCTTATTCAAAGTAGGTCATGATTTAAAACAAAACAGTGCAGGAGCATGAAGATCAGATTTATCACATAGTTTCAAGATGTTTGCATATTTCTAGCAACTGGACTATTTTCATACCATTCAGTTCACTGTACAGCCTGATCATCACAGCTGATTTTTTATTGTTTCTCTTGCTATGGAGACTCAGCTGGACATAAGAATTTAAAGTAATCATTAAAGCTTTTTTTGATTAAAATGACTCTGTTTTCCTTGTTAACTCCTATCTTCACAAACTTTAAAAACAACATGCAGATATCTGATAAAATGAACAATTACCTTTTGTGTGGATATGTCTTAACAATTGGCAACATAATAATATGGGCAGAATTGTTACCCTCAGGGGTGGAGGGCGTAATCAAGGAGAGTTAAAATGCTGGAAGTGAGTCAGGAATCCAGCTTGATTCCACCAATTTCTAGGTTTAATCGGGGTGGTTTGCAGGCAAACAGGGAGTGTTCAGGTAAATAATTTAAATCATAAATTAATTGTGGATTCAACCCAGTTTTCTAACTTTAGCAGTGTGAAGACAATTTCCCCAAACTGTGTATAACTTGCCAGAGTCAACAAGGCAAGAACGCAATGAAGAACCATTGCTCAATGAAACAGACAGGTTGGAAAGCCTTTGGAATATAAGTGCATAGCTGCTGGACTATCACTGGAAGGCTTGTGCCTTTCAGCAGCAGCAACATTAGCTGTCTTCTCCTCAGCTCAGAGGGAACAGACACAAAAATCCAAACACACAATCAAAAAGCAGTTTTCTCAGCATATCTGAGAATTAGCACCTCAGGAATCTTCAGCATTCACAACAGCAAGAGCACCTTCATCACAGACCAGGTAGACAGTTGATACCACAGGCCATCAAAATGGCTATAAGTGGGTGACTACTCCTGGGTTCTCTGCCTTTCCATAGAATTGTGTTCTCTGTTCTTTAAGGAAAGAAAGCAAAATGCCTGGATGTGAAAATTGAGAAATGGATTGTGCAAAGAGGTTATAGTAACAATAATTTGGAGAGTGACATGAAGCATTGAGTATGGGATGGTACAAAGGTGAAGATGTGTTGGCTGTTTGTTGTTCAGGAGGGGAATGTGGGAAGAGGTCTAGAGAGGGAAATCAGTGGAGCTCTAAAATGTATTATTCAAAAGAGTGCCATGCAACAGAATGCTCATAGTCTGATTGTAGGATGTGGCACCTGAAAGTGGGGCGTCATTCACTTTTCCTGTTTTCATTAGGTCATTGAACTTCTTGGTGCACAGTCTCCAGGTTGGACGGAATCATACCTCTCCTGCTCAATTTCTCAGCCAACCATTCATGCTTGCTTAGTTTTAAAGATTGATCTCTTCCAATGATCCACAGGAAACAGAACTTCATTTCAAACCCACGGCAAGACCGCCAGGAAATAAGTGACCTTGAGGTGTTGGGGGGGGTGGAGGCAGTGAACAGCCTTTGTAGATCTCCTGTGCATTCCAAGGGCATATGAAACCTCAGGAAGTAATGTTTAATTCAGCTATTCTGATCTCTGCCAGTGTCCTTTTGATTAGAAATCCTTACTTTAACAGAGTGCAGGTCATCATTATGCTCACATTCTGTCATTGGTCAGGATCTGGAAGCTGAGTGTGTATTCTGTGGCTCAGTTAAAGATCTGGCTCCTGAATCAAAGAGGTTTCCAATCCACGGCTGGTCTTCCTGCTGTGATTGTGTACATTCCAGAAAGACTCTACCCCATGCGTTAGTTTGCTCTGATTTTCTTGATTTCCTTTATTTCTAAAGACATAACACAGCATTGTCGTCAAGGAAAATGATGTACAATCAGTTAAGTAAAGAGAAATTATGAACACAGCTTTTACAGAATTTGGAACTGTGACAGTAGGATTTATATAGATGATGGATGATGATTCATACATATGCATGGTTAGGAGAAAAGCTAATAAGTGCTGGGATACCAAGACCGGCAAAATTCTGAACCCAGAGTTATGATTATCCAAATCTAACTACACTTAAACTTGTTGTAATTCTGACTTTCAAAGGAAATAAGTAATTCATCTTGGAAAGGTTGTACAGTCATCATCAAGTCTCCTGCCTTATGTCACCGTGGACTGATGTTTCATATTAAAACTTAGCTCAGTGAATCTTATTGAGTGTAGAAGAACATAGAACATTACAGCACAGTACAGGACCTTCAGCCCTCGATGTTGCGCTGACCAGTGGAACCAATCTAATGACCCTCTAACCTAAACTATTCCAATGTTATCCATATGCCTATCCACTGACCATTTGAACGCCCTTAAAGTTGGCGAGTCCACAACTGCTGCAGGCAGGGCATTCCAAGCCCTTACTACCCTCTGAGTAAAGAACCTACCTCTGACATCTGTCCTATAACTACCACCCCTTAATTTAAAGTAATGTCCCCTCGTGTTAGCCATCACCATCTGAGGAAAAAGACTCTGTTCACCCTATCTAATCCTCTGATCATCTTGTATGTCTCAATTAGGTCACCTCTTAACCCTCTTCTCTCTATTGAAAATAACCTCAAGTCCCTCAACCTTTCCTCATAAAACATTCCCACCATACCAGACAACATCCTGGTAAATCTCCTCTGCACCCTTTCCAATGCCTCCACATCTTTCTTATAATGTGGCGACTCAAACTGTACGCAATACTCCAAATGCGGCCGCACCAGAGTTTTGTACACTTGCAACATGATCTCACGGCTCCAAAATTCAATCCCTCTACCAGTAAAAGCAAACACACCGTATGCCTTCTTAACAACCTTATCAACTGGGTGCCAACTTCCAGGATGCTATGCACATGTACACCAAGATCTCTCTGCTCATAAACATTACTAAGAGTCCTTCCATTTGCCCTATATTCTGTACTCTGTTACTCTTACCAAAGTGAATCACCTCACACTTTTCCGTGTTAAACTCCATTTGCCACCTCTTGGCCCAGCTCTGCAGCTTATCTATGTCCCTCTGCAAACTGTCCTCACTGTCTACAACTCTTCCAACTTTGGTGTCATCAGCAAATTTACTAACCCATCCTTCTACACCCTCATCTAGGTCATTTATAAAAATGACAAACACCAGTGGCCCCAAAACAGATCTCTGAGATACACTACTTGTAACTGAACACCAGGTCGAATATTTCCCATCAACCACCACTCTCTGTCTTCTCTGTCTTCTAGCCAATTCCTAATCCAAACAACTAAATCACCCTCAATCCCATGCATCTGCATTTTCTGAGTAGCCTATTATGAGGAACTTTATCAAATGCTTTACTTAAATCCATTTAAACCATGTCAACTGCCTTACCTGATCCACCTCTTTGGTCACCTTTTCAAAAAACTCTATAAGGTTTGTGAGGCACAACCTACCCTTATTTCTCTCTAGATGATTATAAATCCTATCCCTTATAATTCTTTCCAAAACTTTGCCCACAACAGCTTTGCCCACAACAGGGGATAGATAGGGTGGACTCTCAGAAACTATTTCCCCGAGCTGAAATGGTCACTACGAGAGGACATAGATTTAAGATGCAGGGAAGCAAATACAAAGGAAATGTTAGGGGTAGGTTTTTCACTCAGAGGGTGGTGAGTGAATGGAACCAACTGCTGTCGGAGGTTGTTGAGGCAAACTCACTGGGGTCTTTTAGGAGACTTCTGGATGAGTATATGGAAAAGAATAGGATAGGGGGTTATAGATAGGTCTGTGGATTGGTAGATGTGATCGGCGCAACTCATGGGCCGAAGGGCCTGTTTGTGCTGTATTGTTCTATGTTCTATGTTCTAACAGAAGTAAGGCTCACCGGTCTATAATTCCCAGGATGGTCTCTACTCCCCTTCTTCAACAAAGGGACAACATTTGCTATTCGCCAGTCTTCTGGCACTATATCCGTAAGAAGTTAGTGTGCGATGTTTGTGCTCTTCTGATTTTAAACAACAAATACAGGCATTGAGTGGGATTTTAAGGCCTTGCTTGTCCTGAAACCATAAAATCGCATCAAGGTCAATGGACCTTTCCATGGTCTACCCCTCGCGCTCACCGATTTCCGCGGTGGGTGGAACGGTAAAATTCCGGCTCTGCTGGTGTCCATGTAAAATGCAGATTCCTAACACAAACACTTTTGTGCCATTGTTCGTGCTAAGTTCATAATCCAGCTGCACTAAACAAAACAATAGGGATAATGTAAGACAGTCAAAAGCTGGGAGATATCACATTGCATGTTTAGGCTAAAGCTATTAGGTAATTGCACAAAAGCAGAATGACATTGAAAGAATTTGGTATACTTGACTTGCACAAAAAAACAAAAGACAGTCCAGTGTCTGGCATTGTTTTCAATGGCTTATTGCTACATGTGAGTTCAACCTCATAAAGAGCATCTTTATAGCCCTACTCATGGTTGAAGTAGGAAACTGAGGACTATGTAACTGATTCTCAATTAAATGTTGGTTTTAACACTAATGTTAAAGCTGATGGATCAGCGGATCCAATTTCTTCTCTATCAACAGACGATTAAAGTATTAACTATTTCTAACATATCATCTGTTTGCAGATGAGATGAAACAGGAGTTTCCTAGTCACCTGATTGCCTAGTTGGTTTTGACATTGGCCTCCTCTTAACATAAAGCTCCCTTGAATAGTGCAGCAATTTAAGATGTAATACATTCACAATGTTAGACATTTGCCAGCAAATTATTTTTATGTCTAATTGGTATGGTTTGAATTTAAAAACAAAATCCCAATTGTCTTTTAAGGACTAAATAACTTGGGTTGTATCTAGAACCCATCATTTGCAGCCTGGATAGTCTATAAATCAAAATCTACAAATCTGCCTAGAATTTAGAGTCAGCAAAGCTACAATCTCAATTTTGATGTTTAATAAGGAAAAGCAATTTCCTCATGAACTATTTCTGAAACATATTGACCTTGAATACATTGTAATAATGTAATACCAGAGTCTTCCAAAAGTCATATCACCAGCAAATGTACAGCATCATCATCTCTGTACATCCATTTTTTAAAGGCAAAACTCTTTTTTTCCTCCAATTCCTTTTGGATCACTTTATTCGTGGCTTTGGAGGTAAATGGGCAACTTGCTCTTAAAGTACTTTGGCGTCTTTTGACTGAGGGTTGCAAACACTTGTCCCTATTCAGCATAATCTCTCCTCATGTTGGTAGGCAGAATTATCAACTCATTCCGTTACAAAAAACTGATGGTACTGGACCTTAAGGTAAGCTTACAATCCTATATCCTTGCCCATCACTAAGGTGCCTACAGTGTATTTGCACCTCTGTACCATCACCTTGCTTCAGATCATCTGCTGTCGAAACCCTCATGGCAAGTCTTTGTTATCTCTAGAAACAACTATTCTAATGCTGTCCTCATCAGCCTTAACTCCATAAATGCTTCTGCCTATAACACAATCTGCATCAAATTTTGATAATCTATCACTTACTGTGTTCACCAACCAACATTGACTCTTAGTCCAGAATTGTTTAATTTTAAAATTCTCGTTCTTATGTTCAAATCAGTATGTGGCATTATGTCTCCCTATCTCTAAGATTGACAGTGCCTCAAAATATCAATATCAGCTAACATGAGAGCCAGGAAGAAATGTTGGGTGTTTACCAGTTTAGTAAGGAAAGAGTTATGTGAATAGAAGGTGGCTTTTATGAACAGGATAAGCTGATGTCATGATATAAGAAAGGAGAGGAACCGGGAAAAGATTCTGGTTCATAGCTAGGGCAGAAGGGAACGGAGGTTGAAGTGTCGTTGGGTGGGGAAGGGGAATAGAGACATGGGGCAGAGATCTCTGAATGAATGATCTCTAATATTAATGACAAATAAGTTCTTGAGCTCCTTGCACTTCTGTTGCAAGTTAAACTCCCTGGAGGAGGGGAGAAAAGTTAACCAGATGGTTAGTGATGCAAAAGAAAATTATATTCACATTCTGGGATGACCCAAGAGTAGCAAGCAAAGGTCAACAGAGCCTGATTGTATTGGATGTGTTCCAGCCATAATGAAAAACTAAATCAGTTGTGTGGTATAAGATAGTAAGCCACGTTGGAGAACTCATTTAAATTGTGGGAAAAAGGCAAAGGGCACATGGAGTCAAACCAAAAAAATAGTAATACTAGAACCAATGTCGGGAGGCACTCATTCTTCATCCATACAATACCAACACTTTAAATCAGCATGTGGGCCAAAAACTAAAGACAAAACTCCAGGAATCATTTAAGAAACAATTAGGTGCAGCCACAGAGTATACAGTGTGTTCTGGATTGGTGAATTAAAGATCCTGAATTATCACTTTCATCTGTAAGGATGTGAAGAGATAGCATGATGATTACTAGTGCTTATAGTTACTCCTAGCAGGAGATCTACTGTTGTGGTACATGTCACACTCCCCTGTCTTGGTCCATCCTGACACATCCACGGTAGCTTGTCTGCAATCACTATGAACATCTAAGTATGCTGAGGTCGATCTCTCTTTCTGTTGCCTTCCTCTTTGCCCGCTAGAAGAGATCTCTGTAGTTTTTCAGCTCTGTTCAAACGACCGAAATACTGACATTTTCTGTTGTCAATGTCTCCTTTTAGAGTGATTTTTGTTCTTGCAATTTCAATCAACTCTTCTTATCACCTGCATTTGGAATTTTAAACATACATCTCGGCATTCACATTTCAAAGGCTTCTGTTTGCTTCCACAGATCTTTACTTATCATCCAGGATTCTGAGACATATAGGCAGCATCATATGAGTTTTTTTCCTTGTTACAAGCTTGAGTTTTCTTGTTGTTAACACATCCTTCATCTTCACCAAATTACTTTGGGTTATCTCTATCCTTCTTCTCACTTTGGTATTGCATGTAACATCTTCTGTTATTTGCCCTAAGTGACAAACAGTGATTTTAGCACATTTAAAAAAACAGAAAAAAGAGTGTACGATATCATTTAAGATTTGTAGAGAATAGGAATAGTTCAGCTACTGCCAGGATAGAAAAAGACAATAAAAGCAAGAGAGAAAGAGATGTTTTAGGAGTGACTAAAAGGAGATGATGTGCACCTTTTTAGTTTTTAAAAACAAATCAAACACTAACTGTCACTAGCAAACACAAAAGATAACCAGATAAAATGACACTTGCATGATCCCAGAGACGCTATCATATTTATGTTGCATCTAAAGCATTTTTGGTATTGTCTTCGAATCCCTACTGTGCAGAAGGAGGTCAATCAATGCATTGAGCCTGTGCCGACAACAATCCCACCCCAGATCCTATCCCGGTAACCCCATGTATTTACTCACCTAATTCCCCCGACACTAAGAGGCAATGTAGCATGGCCAATCAACCTAACCCATACATCTTCGGACTGTGGGATGAAACAAGAACACCCAAGAAAACTCACGCAGACATGGGGAGAATGTGCAAACTCCATACAGCCACCCAAGCCAGGAATTAAACCTGGGCCCCTGATGTTGTGAAGCAGTAGTGCTAGCCATTGTGCCACCCCAATCCAGAATAGTATCATTCTTTGCAATGTTCATTTAATTCTCCTGTTCTTTCTCTGTGTTTTTTTTTTGCAGATTCCTTCAATAACTAGATCAATACACCATGAGAAGATATTGGCACTTAGGCAACAAACACAATTCCTTTGGGATGCTTATTTTTCTTCTGCAGAAAAGATAGTATTAACAACTTTAGAGGTGAGTGGATCAACTTATGTACTTTGAATTAATTTGTTGTAGTTTTGGTTTCTTTTGCACAGTTCCACCACTCCTGCCCAGAAGCTTCCATAAATGAACCGTGATCCCTATTACCTGGAATCTGTATCTTCACATTTTTTGCCATGCAATGTGTGTGGACACAATAGTTAACAGTTATCCCTGTGGTTTGACTGTTACTAGATTAAAGATACACACACATACATATCAGATCAGTGAAAAATACTGCACCAAAGCCATATTTTTCAACAAGCTAAAACTGATCAGATTTATTTATAAAACCAGGTACAGTTATAAAAAAACACACCAATGCATCTCCAGAAGTGAAAGCAGTCTTTTGGAATTAAACCAGGTTTTTATAAAGAAAACAAAATGTTTCTTTTCCAATATTAGTGAACAGAATTTTCTGCAGAACCTCTGGATGCCTCCAGTCAAGTCTTCAATGTGTGCTCCAAAGGCAAAACTCCACACTACAAACGCAAACTGTGAGATGTACCTTAGGCTAACTCCTGAGACTGTTGCTGTTGTGTAGAGGGAATTTGTGTTGGCCAGTCTTTTCATGCCTTATAGTAATAGAATGTTTTCTTTTGTTCATCCCTCCAGTTCAGAAATTTCACTTGAAAGGTGAGAATGATAAACTTTCTCTTCATAAATTTGTACAGCACACAATGTTTGTGCCAACTCTTTGAAAGAGGTACCCAATTAGTCCACTTGTATGTAGCCTTTTCCTCATTGCTCTGAAAACTTTTCCTCTTCAAATCTTGATCCAATTATTTTGTCAGACTATTCTTCAGACTTCAAAGGACAGAATAATTGGATCATAAATCCTACTTTTATTTCCTTAATTTCTTTGAAGAAGACAAGCAAGTTCATTTTGGTGACATTACACAACAGAAATAAAATGCAGTAACTTCTGCACAGTATTTTGTTACTGTTATCAAAGCTGTTAGTGAGTTCCACCTCATAATAACAATAAAATCGCATTTGAGTCTGATATTACTGAAACACTGAAATTCATACAAAACTAATTTCTTTCTGAATTGAATGACTAGCATCATCTCATTAGCTCTGCCAAAACAATAGCCTTAATATACTTATCATTTAAATCAAGTTATTTTGAATAAACAAAGATGACTGAAACACTTTTTTAAGTGAGAAAAAATACAACTGTCTTGTTAACCTGTTCTATAGTAGAATCTAAATGGTATATTTAAAATCAAATTCATACAGATTTCACAAACTGTAGTATCAAGACCTTGGTTTCAGTCGTAATCATCTTGAAAAATTGATGTTTTTATTTTTCCTAGTGTTTTACATGGCTGTTAAATAGTGTCGTAAGTGTCTTCCAGTTTGCTGTTATTCAATTAACAAATAATTGTAAACAAATAACAGTGGTTCCCTAACATTGTTTTCAGTGGATTTTTGTGCAATAGCCACAAATGTTGCAAAACATATTATTTCAGTTTATTATCTAGTCTCTCATTGTTTTGCCTAACACAGTTTCCACACATTTTTACACTTAGCTTGCTTCTGCACATATGATTAGTATCATAAAGTATCCTTTTAAATACTCTATTTAGAAATAAAATTCTTCTTTGCTATATGCTTTTTCCATATTTTACCCCTACTGAGAACTATTTTTAAGCCAGTTGTTCAAATAAGAAAATTGCATGTTTTAAGTTACCTTACAAAAATCCTTGCATATAACCCTAAAATTTTCCTGAATGATTTGAACATCACAACGAATTGAATAAATTGAGGAAAGAATTTTTTTAGGCCACTTTGTGAGGGGTGCACACACTTTCCATTGCATTTTATCTATCGGTTCAGTATGATTTCCGAAAAGCACTTGACTGATTTTAAGTAAAGAAATAATGGAATGATTGTCCAATTTTAGATGGAATTGACAAATAGCAGTTTGCTACAACCTTGATGCTATTTGCTGAGCTACAGTGATAGAGTTTAAAGAGTGATAGACTGACAAGAAGATTGCATATCACATCCAAGGTCAGAAGATTGCCTAATCCCATAATGTCACAGGGCTTGAGAGAATGCTCTCTGCCACCCATTTCTGGATAGATTAATTGATGCCCTTGCCAAAATAATGTTATTTGGGAAGAACAGACACAGTATGACTTCTGTCACAATTATTTTCTTCTGTTTAGGCTTAAGGCAGGAATACTTCACAAAAACATTTGAATTAACCAAAATAAACTTTTCAACCCATTTGCAAATTATTACTGATTGTAGTGACCCCCCCCACCCCTCCCCTTTCTTTCTTCTTCCCCCACTTCCCCATCCTCCCTCACCATCCAACCTGTGTGGTTTTGCAAACAGATACTGAGGATTAAATAATGGGAAGGTGTCAACGGGATAAAAGGGCAGGGAAATAGTGGTATAGATAAATAAAGAAAGAGCAAATGGCAGATTGAAGGAGGCAAAGACGGAGGAGGAAAAGGAGACAGAGAGGGGAGAGTGGTTGGTGAAAGGAGATGGATGAAGGAGAAAGAGAAAGAGGATAAATGATGCATGCAGTAGAAAGGAGAAGAATTGTGGTGGCAATAGATGTGGGATGTGGAGGAGACGTTAGATGTGGGATATGAAAAGAACAAGCTGGAAAAGAAGAAAGAGATAGGATCAGAAAGAGATGGAGGAGAGATGGTGTTAGGGAAGGGGATAGGCAAAGAATAGATGGATTGTAACAATTTCTATTGGAACTAGACAGCTCATTGCTTTGAATCCTTTGCTACCTGAGGCATGAAGATTTTTTTCTCGTATAGCCAGACCTTTTAGTTGAGTCAGTGATGAAATGGGGTTGGAGGTGGGATATAATAGCAGGCTATAGGATTTTGATTTGGTTTGATTTATTATCCCTCATGGTTCCCCCCCATGCCAACACTATAGCTAAGAAAGCCCACCAACACGTCTACTTTCTCAAAAGACAAAAGAAATTTGGTATGTCAGCTATGACTCTCACCAACTTTCACAGGTGCACCATAGAAAGCATTCTTTCTGGTTATATCCCAGCTTGGTATGGTTCCTGCTCTGTCAAAGACCACAAGGAACTAAAGGCACTCAATAAATATAAGTTGTTGTGTGATGAAAGAAGCAGAGGTATACATTATCATGTACCAAAACTCCCTTCTATTTTCAAGAGATTGGAAACATCAAAGGCCTGTCAGAACAGGAGCCAAAGAAACATTTTAAATATATGAGCCGAAAGCGTTGCCAACTATAAATACTGGTAAAAGTATTCATTAAAGCTAATTAATTGAAGTGGTTTCCAATATTGCACCAATTTAGAGCTGAGAGAAGAAATATACACTGCTCCACAAGTGTCACCCAGTGGTCAGAGTTTGCAAGTGCCATATTACAACTCATTGTTCAGAAATTCATTATAGGAAAACATGACTGGGCAGGTATCAGCAAGTGTTAACGTAATTAATATGGAGAAACGCATAATCAGTATTGACACAGAACTGTTAAATGACAGCACATATACAGTTTGTATTATTGATATATACATTTTAAAGCAAGCTTGCTTTTTAAAGGTTGTAAAGGTATTTCATTTTCAAAAGTAAACATTATGGAATGTGGAGAACAAAGTAAGGGTGGTACTTTTGTTTCAATGTAACCAAAGTTGTTCTGATGACATTCATGGAATAAATTTGCTGATCTTGTGTTCAAAGGAGTGATTGTAGATTCAGCACCACACTGTCATAGCCCCATCTCTGACCTATATTTCAAGCATGGCTCCCTGTTGGAGTATTGAATCGGTGAATTTATTCTTGCATAATAGTGGCTGTGAAGAAACCTTTTTCAATCATTCAGTAAATTATGAAAATGTCACCATGGTGAAGTCACTGAGTTAGCAATCCAGAGGTCCATGTTAATGCTCTGGGAATATGAGTTCAAATCTCACCATGGCAGCTGCTGAAATTTGAATTCAATTAATGAATCTGAAAATAAACTAAAAGCCAGTCTCGGCGATAGTGACCATGAAAACATTGTCATTAAAAACCTGGCTGATTTACTAATGCCTCTTAGGGAAGGAAATCTGCAGTCCTGCCTAAATGCCCTTTGAAACCATTCAGTTGTATCAAATCGCAATGAAGTCTAAAGGGAGTAAAACCTGATAGACCACTTGGTATTGACCTAGGCACCACAAATGATAATGGCAAACCTAGTCCATCAACCCTCTGCAAAGTTCTCCTCCCTGTTAACCTTCAAAAGTCCTCCTTAGTAACATCTGTGGGCTTGTGCCAAAATTGGGTGAACTATCTCATGGACTAGTTGAGTAACAGCCTGACATAGTCATAATCATGGATCATACTTTACAGACAATATCCCAGATACTAACATGGTGTATAGAGTCAGCAATGAGTTTCCCTGAGAATCCTAACATTAACTCTGGACCAATGAAGTCTCATGCTATCAGGTAAAACATGAGCAAAGGAACCTCCTACTGATTACCATCTCACACTCCCTCCCCCATCAATTGGTGAATCCATGTTGAACATCAACTGGACAAAGCACTGAGTGGCAAGTGCTTAGAATGTACTTTGGGTGGGGGACTTCATTGTCCATCACCAAGAGTGACTTGGTAGCAGCAATGTAGGCTGAGCTAGCCGAGTCCTAAAGGATATAGTTGCTAGATTAGGTCCACGGAAGGTGTGGACGGAACCAACAAGAGACAAATGTCCTCCTTGACTTCATCTCACCAATCTACTTGTTGCAAAAGCATCTGTCCATGACAATATTAGTAGAAGTAAGCACCACCAAATGCTTGTGGATATACAGCACCAGAAAGTTTTCTAGCCCCATTGCCCCAAGGCTGGAAAATCCCATCTGAGGTCAATAAACCTTTGCATGGTTTGAGTGCTGCCCAGTACGATTCCTATGGTGGGCAGGATGAAAAATTCTGGCCAAAGCCTCTGTTTTCGCATTGAGGATACCTTCCATTGTGTTGTGTGCCACAACCACTGTGCTAAATTCAATTCCCAGACTTCAAACAGATCTAGCAACTCAAATTGAACATTCATGAGGCACTGTGGACATCAGCAGCAGCAGAATAGTTCACAACTGCAATCCTTGACTCCAAGACCTGGCATATCCTGATTCTACCATTACTGTTGAGCAGGGGGATTAATCCTGGTTCAGTGAAGAGTGTAGAAGAGTCCATCAGGAGCAACATATCCTAAAAATGAAGTGTCAACCTTGTGAAGCTGCAACATAGAACTATTCCATGCGATAGAGTAAGCAATCACACAACCAATGGATCAGATGTAAGCTCTGCAGTCCTAACACATCTAGTAATGAATGCTGGTGGCCAATTAAATGAACTTTAATTAATGTGAAGGAAGCTCTATAATATCCCCATCCTCAATGATGGGGCAACCCAGCCTATCATTGCAAAAGATAAAGCTGAAACAACAATCTTTGATCAGAAGTGCCGAGGAAATGATTCTTCTCTGAAGGTCCCCAGCATCACAGATGCCTTCATCAATTCTATTCATTCCATGTGGTATCGAGGAATGACTGAAGGATACTGTAAAGCTATGGACCCTGCCAACATTTTGGCAACAGTGCTGAAGACTTGTGCTCTAGAATGAGCTGTGCTGATAACCCAGCTGTTCCAGCACAGTTACAACACAGGCGTCTACTTTGCAATGTGGAAAATTACCCACATATATGTCCTACCTACAAAAAGTAGGACTAATCCAACCCAGCCAATTACCACCCTGTCAATCTAATCTCAATCATCAGCAAAGTAATGAAAGGTGTCATCGACAGTGCTATCAAACGGTATTAACCCAGCACAATATGCACGCCCACACTTAGTTTGGGTTCTGCCAAGGCCAACTAACTCCTGCCTCATTGCAGCATTGGTTCAAACATGAACAAAAAACTGCGCTCAAGAGATGAGCTGAGAGTGACTGGCATTGACATCAATGCAGCATATAGCTGAACATAGCATTAGGAAGCCCTAACAAAACTAGAATCAGTGTAAATTAGAGGGTAAACTCTCTGCTGGTTGGAGTTACACCGAACACTAAGGAAAATGATTGTAGTTGTTGGAGATCAATCATCTCAGTCCCAAGGCCTGGGAGTTCTTCAGGGTTATGTCGGAGGCCTATGTTTAGCTGCTTCATCAATGACCATTCCTCCATTTAAATCAGAAATGGGGATGTTCACTGACGATGCACAATGTTCACCAGTTGTGACTCCTCAGAGATTGAAGCAGTCCGTCCCAATGTGCAGCAAGACCTGGACTATATTCAGGCACCAGCTTATAACTATCGAGTAATTCTTGTCACACAACTCCAGTGTGAGATATCCAATCATCTACCCTTGATATTCAATGACATTATCATTGCTGAATTCCCCAGTATCGATACCCTGGGGATTACCGTTACCCACAGACTGTATTGGGCTAGCCATGTAAATACTGTGGCTACCAGAGCAGATCAGAGGCTGGAAACTTTATGGCAAGTAACTCACCTCCTGACTCGCCAAAGCTTGTTCACAATCCACAAGGTGCAAGTCAGGACTTTCCACTTAGCTGGATGAGTGCAGCTTCTACAACACCCAAGAAGGTTCAGTCTATTCAAGACAAAGCAGCCTGCATGATTGGCACCCCATGCCCAATTTAAACATTTACTCCCTGCACCACTGACAGTGGCAGGTGTGTGCACCATCTACAAAATGCACTGCAATAACTCACCAAAGACTGGTTCAACAGCACCTTGCAAGCCCTCAACCTCTACCACCTGGAAGAACAAAGATAGAAGATTCAGGGTAATACGACCACCTGCACCTTCCAAGTCATATACCACCCTGACTTGGAATTATATTCAGTAAGAATCTAGCAACACCAATTTTAAATCCAACCGATTTATTTGATAGTAAATTTGCGAGCTTTCGACACTCTGTCTTCGTCAGGCAAATGCAGTGTTCTGATCTGCAATTGCACACATATCAACACAGACAGTCACAGATTGCTGATTAGAATGCGAGTCCTCACATCTAACCTGCTATTCAAGTGTTAAAGTGGCTAACAATGTGTGTGAAGGGAATCCTGAGCATTGGTCTTCAACATATCATTGATGACGATGAACATCTCGCTAGGGCCATCCCCACCCCCCCACTTCTTGCTTTCAGACAACCGCACAACCTCAGACAGATCATTGTTCGCATCAAACTACCCAACCTTCAGGAGAACAGTGACCACAATACCACATAACCCTGCCACAGCAACCTCTGCAAGACATGCCGGATCATAGACATGGACGACATCATCAAACGTGAGGATACCATTCACCAGGTACACGGTACATACTCTTGCAACTCGGCCAACGTTGTCTACCTAATACGTTGCAAGAAAGGATGTCCCGAAGCATGGTACATTGGGGAGACCATGCAGACACTACGACAGCGGATGAATGAGCATCGCTCAACAATCACCAGGCAAAACAGTTCCCTTCCTGTGGGCGAACACTTCAGCAGTCATGGGCATTCGGCCTCCGACCTGTGGGTAAATGTTCTTCAAGGGGGCCTTTGTGACACACGACAGCGCAGAGTCGCTGAGCAGAGACTGATAGCCAAGTTCCGCACACATGAGGACGGTCTTAATAGGGATCTTGGCTTCATGTCACACAATCTGTAACCCCCGTAACTTGCCTGGGTTAGCAAAAAACCTCACTTACTGTGCTGTCTGGAGAAAATACACAATTCTCTAACCAATGCTCAGGATTCCCTTCACACACATTGTTAGCCACTTTAACACTTGAATAGCAGGTTAAATGTAAGGATTCGCATTCTGATCAGCAATCTGTGACTGTCTGTGTTGATATGTGTGCTATTGCAGACCAGAACACTGCATTTGCCTGACAAAGACAGAGTGTCGAATAAAATTTTGACTATCAAATAAATCGGTTTATTTACTATCAAATAAATCGGTTGGATTTAAAATTGGTGTTGCTAGATTCTTACTGAGTTCTTACTACCCTAGTCCAACACCAGCATCTCTACATATTGGAATTGGAATTATAATTCCATAATTGGAATTATATTGTCATTCTTCACTGTTGCAGAGTCAAAATTCTGGAACTCCCTCCCTAACAGCAGTGTATGTGTACCTGCAAAACATGGACTGCATTGGTTCAAGAAGGCTGCTCACCGCCATCTTCTTGAGGGCAACTGGATGGGCAATAAATGCTGATCTAGTCAGTGATGTCTACATCTGATTAAAAAATTTTTTAAATCTATGAATGGAACTACAGCCACACTCTTGGATTGAAAATGTATCCATGACAATAGTATTGAATATATTAGCATACCCATATGATTTTTTTTGTTTATTAGACCATAGGATATAGAACAGTACAGCACAGTACAGACCCTTCAGCCCTCGATGTTTGAGCCATATCTGAACCCAAAATCAAGTTATCCTTCTCCCTGTCATTCTGGTGTGCTCTATTTGCCTATCCAATAACCGCTTGAAAGTCCCTAAAGTGTCCAACTCCACTATTACAGCAGGCAATGCATTCCACACCCCAACTATTCTATGAGTAAAGATATTATTGAAACTGTACTATTAACTTGATAATGTTAAACTGCCAGTCATTTTGTACAAAGTTAAAACACAGCTATTTCTACATATTTGATAACTGCAAGTAATTTGATAAAATGAACATTGCAAAATTTAATTGCAGTTGATTGGAGGTCTTGCAAAAAGTTGTAAGTTTTTTAAATTCTTTTTAAGCAAGTCATAATTGCAATGAGAAATAGTTCCTGCCACAAAATACACCACTGTCGCTGACACTAGAAGATATTTTAATTTTAATAGCAAAACATAACTGCAAATATGAATCTTAGTTCATCTCTTGAGCTACTTCAGTGGAATAAATTGTGTTCCTAACTAAGCAGCTGTGTTCCTTTGAGAGTCCAGTCTCTCCTCTCTAACAATATCTCATATTTGTAGCATGGAAGAAGGGTGAGCATTGTAGTTTTTTAGCAATTTGTGCAAAGTTTATATCAAACTGTACGATGAAAATCAAACTGAATAATACTATTATTTTCCACAGATTATACACGATAGGATATATTCACATATAGCAAGAAATATGTTCATATGGAATAAACCACCAGGTGGACTTTACATATTACCACAGTATTCAACAAATTTAGCTGCTCTTCCTTTTTATTATTTAAGTTTGGGTGAGTACTGTAACTTTAGATGTGTATTTTTGATGTAGAATATATTTTATTGATTTACATTTTCTAAAGTGTTAAATAATCATAATGTCAGATTACTGGGGCAATATTGGCATAGTGACAATGATACTGGAATAGTACTCCAGAGGCTAAGGCTAATGCTGTGTAGACATGGATTCAAGGTCCGCAAGACAGCTGGTGAAAATTGATTCAATTAATTAATAAATACAATTAATAAAAGTGTAGAATTAAGAAAGTTTGTTTCTGTAATTAGTCTCAGGGAGGCATAGTAGTAAAGTGGTTGGCACTGCTGCCTCACAGCTCCAGGGTTTCGGATATGATTCCTGGCTTGGATCACTGTCTGTGTAGAGTTTGCACATTCTCCCCATGTCTACATGCATTTCTTCCTGATGCTCCAGTTTCCTCCTGCAGTCCAAAGATGTGCAGGTTGGTGGATTAGCCATGCTAAAATGCCCCTTAGTGTCTTGGAATGCATAGGTTAGAGGGATTAGTGGCGTAAATATATGGGATTACAGGGATAAGGTCTCAGTGGGATTGTTGTTGATACAAACTCGATCAGCTGAATGGCCTCCTTCTGCATTGTAGGGTTTCTATAATTCTAATGGTGACCATAAAATTATCATAATTTATCCTTAAAATAAACCCATCTGCTTCACTAATGTTCTTCAGGGAAGAAAATCTGCCATCCTTAGCTGCTCTGGGCTATACGTGACTTCAAACCCACAGCCACACGCTTTCTGAAATGGCCTAGCATTCCATTCAGTTTTACCAAAAAAATCCAAAAGGAATGAAATCTGATTGACCACCCAGCATCAACTTAGATACCGGAAAGAACAACAGCACATGCAGATCTGTTGAGCATGCAAAGTCCTCTTCCTTGTGCTAAAATTAGATTTACTTTGCAGCCAATTTCCAAACTCCATAATCACTATTCCCACAGAGAGGACAGCCCACCAGAGGCAGTGGGTGGCACAGTGATATACGGTTGAAAGGACATTGGCCTGGGTGTGTTTAGCATTGACTCCCAGACCCTATTAGGTCTCACGACATCAGATCAAACATGAGCAACAAAACCTCCTGCTGATTATCACTTACTTCCCTCCCTCAACTGAATAATCAATTCCCCTACATGCTAAACATCACTTGGAAAAAGCACAGGCCTTGGCAAGTGAACAGAATGTTCCCTGGGTGGGGAGCTCAATGCCTACCACAAGAGTGACTCAGTAGCATCAGCCATGTCTAATCTGATAAAGACTGTCACTGGGAAAATGTTCGAATCAATTATAAAGGATATAATAGCAGAGCATTTGGAGATACATAATATAATCAAGCAGAGTCAGCATGGGTTCATGAAGTGGAAATTATGCCTGAGAAACTTATTAGAATTATTTTTGTTGGTTACGAGCAGGATAGATAAAGGGGAACAGTAGATGTAACATACTTGGAATTCCAAAAAAACAGTCAATAAGGTATTGCACAGGATGATAATCTGCAAATAGTAGAGTGCTGCAGAGATCAGTACTCGGGCCACAATTATTGCAATATGTATTAATGACCTGAATGAGGGAAGTAAATGTACTGTTGCCAAGTTTGTGGATGACACAAAAATAGATAAGAAGTGGCGAGGATGATATGTTGGATGGGATTTTCTGGCTGTTCCCAGTGATGGGATCTTCTGGTCTCTCCAGTAGCAGTTCCTCCACCATGGGTTCCCTAGTGAAGGAGGATGGGAAAAATCAGAAATTCCATTGACAGCAGCAGAACCAGAAGATCCCACCACCAGCCAATGGTGGGCTACCTCACCATTACAAAACATGTCCAGGGTCGGGGGTAGATCAGGAACCAACATTGATAAGCAAGGATTGGGATGATCAGATATGGAATTTGATGTGGGATGCAATATTAGATATGACATCTTGATCTCTCAGCCTGCGGATGCAATTCACACAGCTCAAAGCTTTTCATAGATATTCCTTCTCATAGAAATCCTAGAGTCTAGAAAGAGGCCATTCAGCCCATTGAGCCTGCACCAACCACAAACCCACCAGGCCCTATACCCATATCCCTATATATATACTTTACCCACTAAACCCCCTAAACTATGCATCTCAGGACACTACGGGGCAATTTTAGCATGGCCAATCAACCTTACCTGCACATCTTAGGAGTGTGGGAAAAAACCAGAGTACCCAAACAGACACGAGACACGAGAAGAATGTGCAAACTCCGCACAGACAGTGACCCAAGCCAGGAATCGTACCCAGGTCCCTCGGAGCTGTGAAGCAGCAGTGCTAACCACTGTGCTACCATGCCATCCAGCTGCTTGAGCAGCTTCAGCTGACAACTCTTCCTGCAAGTGTGGTTGTCCTGCTGGCAAGCATTCTGGAATTTCCAGATGGAGCAGGATATACATTCAGTGCATTCTGGGGTATCATTCAGATCTCAAGAGTGAATGAAGATGGACTGAATAGCCTTCTTTTGAATTTGTTCATGGGGTGTCACTGGCTGGGCCAGCATTTAGTCCTGTGGATCTGGGTCACGTGTAAGCCAGGCCAGGTAAGAGTAATAGATTTCCTTTCCTAAAAAGGATTAGTGAAACAGATGGGTTTTTATGACAATCGAGTAATGTTTTCATGGTCATCATTAAACTTCGATTTCCAGCTTTTTATTGAATTGAAGTATCAACATCTGACATAATTGGATTTGAACCCAAGTCCCAAGATCATTACCCTTGATCTCTGGATTAGTAGTCCAGTGACAATACCACTGCCTCCCCCTTTTTGTCATCAAGCCTAAAAAAAAGTTCACTTGGGTTTTCACTTCTCCAAAGAAGATGAGGTCAGTCAGCAGTATCTTCCCCTTCTAAATTAATATTGACTATTAATCACACAATTATTGTTGTATGAATCACATACCAAATAATATAATTTAAGTAAGATTAATGTGCCTGAGTTATTTGCATCTATGTTGTCACATTTTTAAAATATGGGTACCACATTAGTCTGTTTTCAATCTTCTGGCATTTCCCTAGTGTCCAATGGTCTCTCTTAATGGTAGCCAGCATTTTGCAAATCTCCTTCCTGATCTTTTTCAGAACTCAGAGATAAATACTATATTTCCTTCGGGATTAATTATTTCCAACCCAGTTCACCTCTCTAGCTTTTCTGTCTGTTATTGATTTTATTTGGGAGCTAACTCTTGAGGGAGGCTGTTGGGGCTGCTTATGTTTTGGTGCAGAATACTTGGAGTCATTGAGAATAATTATTGTCTTGTGTTCATCCTTAGTTTTCAGTTGATTTCTATCTTTTCTGATTTCCACCCTTTTTCTGACTGCTCTCTTTCTGTTTTATTATTGAAAGATTTTTTTACTGCTTCTCACAGCATCAGCTGCTGTGCATTTTACATATCTGTTTATGACTCTAAGCTCCTTTCATAAATGATTTGCTTCAATTTCTTGTGTGCATCCTAATGCACTTTTTTCCTTGTACAGGCTATTTTTCCTCTTATGCCTAATTTTACGATCTGTTTAGGATTGCATTTACAGCACTATAGCTTTGAATGAAGAAAAGAATAATCAAAATTCCACAAGGTTTTAATGCAATTTAGAGAAAATAATTCTCCCAAAAAAATAAAGTATATTTGTACATTAAAAAGCTGGTCAGTGTGTGCTTTTCTTTTCTCCACGGTCTCATTTGGCAGACTTTGCCATGTGTCAGGTCCTGGGTGCTGATGTAGAAACATATTTCATTATTTTATGCCTTTTGTAATTTTATGGTGAGTAAGTTCTGTAGTTTTATAATACATGATACTTGAAGTGAACGTAATGTCCTGTTGTCAAGTCCTATTCAAATTATTATTTATTGTAAAATTTTGGCAGATCCAACATTTGATGCTATATTTACCATAATGAAACACACAGCTGTTTCAGCAGCTGGGACCCTGACAGGTAGCAGCATCTGCTGCCACCATTTTGGAGACTTAAAGCAATAATTTAAATAATCATATAATTTAAAACATCTTTTGGTCCAAACCTTATTATTTAATAATATATGTTGTTAGCTTCTTGTCATTTTAAAGATTAGAGCACTGAATTATGCTTTTGTCTTCTCCCCTGGCTCTGCGTATAGTGGGTAGTATCCCTGCCTGCCACATGGGAGACCGGGGTTCAATTCCCCCAGGGGGAGTATATAATCTATATTTGGGGTGGCACAATTTCACAATGGTTAGCACTGCTGCCTCACAGCACTAGGTAGACAGGTTTGCTTCTTGGCTTGGGTCACTGTCTGTGCAGAGTCCACATGTTCACACTGTGTCTGCATGGGTTTCCTCCGGGTACTCCAATTTCTTTTCACAGGCCAAAAATGTGCAGGTTAGGTGGGTTGACCATGTTAAATTCTACCTAAACAGACATCAGAGTGTGCAACTAGAGGATTTTCAGAGTAACTTCAGTATTACTGCAGAGTTAATATAAGTCTACTTGTGACACTAAGAAATAAACTTTTGATGGCTATTGTTTGCAATTAATTCACCATCACCAATGTTCCCCATCCCAGAGCTGTGCAGTGGTGCAGCAACCCAGAGGTTCCCACTCAGGAAAAGAACAAGTTGACCCTTTAAATTGCAGAACGTATATGACTGTGCAAAAAATTTTAAAGGGCCCATACACCTAAGTGAATAAGTGTACATTACAAAAATATTTGAGGGAACATTGACCTTGACTTTTTAAAATGTTGATGTAGAAATTTTCCACATGTGGTTAAGATATGTAGAACCTCATGCCATCTTCATTTCAAAAGCAAATCAAATCAAAATGATTTACTAACCACAAATGTAAGGGAAAGAATATTTGTAAAACATTCATTTTCATAAGAGAGAAATTGGATAACAATGTCTACATTCACATGATAAGGAGAAATGGGTACATAATAATTATCCCCATTTCTCTGAGCTACAGCTGACTATTAAATTATGGCATTGTTGCTGTTAACTTGGTCAGGTTATTTCAGTCATAATGCAAAATAGCATTTTGTTAGCTATTATAGATTCTACTTGTGCCAGAGTTATTTTGTTTAAAAATTGGTTATTTTATAGAGATCTACCAAATTAAAAGGATGGTTTGCACAGCCAAGGAGTCCAAGATGAAATCATTAATGACTCCATGATATCTACGTATTATGGAAACATTTTGCAATATGAGATTACAATGGTTTCTGAAGGACATGGAAGATTCAATTCACTGGCTCTCTCAGGGCACCACCATGTCTTGGATTTTCTGCTAGAAGTGATGGGGATGTTGAATATACGCACCCTAATGAATGACTGATGGCTCTGTTCAAATAATACAATAAAACAGTGTAATATTTGTGCAATGCATTTCCTGTCTTTAATAGCATTGTAGGAGAGCCAATAAATTGCAGCGTACAGTGTTGTTTTAATGAGAAGGATCTAAATCGCTCCCACCTCAATGATTTGTTGCATTCTAATTAACTGTTGGCTGATCATTTACACTTCATCTACCGAGGAAATTCATATTCTCATAATTAATAGTTTCTTCAGCTCCCTTGGCAGCAGTCAGCCACGTGCAGACACTCACATTTAGAGACCCAAACTGAGTCACCCATGCTGTGTTGACCACATTGAATTGCACACATTCAGGACCACACTCACCCATTTTCAGCAGCTGCATGCTGTGTTGGGGGTGAGGTGGCTAACTGTTCACAAGCAGCAGTTGCGGTCCTTCAGAAGTCTATTAAGGCTCTTTGCCTGTCCTGGCTAGGACTTCTCAGTCAGTATGTGGGTGCCTGTGGTGGTCAAATGTGGCCAGTGAGAAAAAGCAGCCTCCTGGCCATAGAGTGAGTGGACAGTATTCTAGAGATATTTCAAGAACAAACTCCCACCTCCTCAGGCAACACTTGCTTCACATCTAACATTTCTGGTCTTGGCAATATCCTCTTAAATCTCCTCTGTAACCTTGTTAGTGCATGTACATCCTTCCTATAATGTGTATGCAGCAGTCTTACTGTGGCCTATCGATGCAATTCTAATATACTCTCTGATTTTTTTATATGCCATGGTTAATAAAGGAAAACTTCCCAGTGCCCTTTAATCACCTTATCTGCCTGTCCTGTTACCTTCAAAGATCTGTGGACATGCACTTAAGTTTCCTCTATTCCTCAAAATTTCTCAATATCCGACCATTTGTTGTGTAATTCTTTGCCTTGTTTATCTTCTCAAATGCGTTACCTCATACTTTGCTGGATCAAATTCAATTTGCCACTTGTCTGCCTGCAGTATATAGTTTTTCTCAAAATCATCAGTGATGATGGTTAATTAATCCTTGTAATATTTGCAAACTTCCGAACCATGCCCTCATACTTCAGCCTAAATTATTAATGAATATTACAAAAAACAAGGGACCCCAGTATGGAACACTGCAAATTCCACAGGAGCCTTCCAAAAACACCTGACAACCAATAACCAGGACTAGTAATCCAGAGGCCCAAAGTAATACTCTGGAGATATCAAAGGAGCTGGTGGAATTTAAACTAAATTAATAAAATCTGGAATTGAAAGTTAGTAATGGTAACTATGAAACTATTGTCATTTGTTGTAACAGCCTATCTGGTCCATCAGTGTTCTTTAGGTGAGGAATTCTCCATCATTACCTGGTCTGGCCTACGTGTGATTCGAGACTCACAGCTATGTGTTTGATTCTTAACTGACCCCTGCAATGGTCTAGCAAGCCACTCCTTTCAAGGGCAGTTAGGGGTGGGCAGTAAGTGTTGGTCTTGCCAGTGATGCCCACACAGAAACATAGTAACATAAACTAGAAAATAGAAGCAGGAATAAGGCATTTGGCCCTTCAAGCCTGCTGTGCCATTCATTTTGGTCATGGCTGATCATCAAATTCAGTATCCTGATCCTGCTTTCCCCACATATCCCTTGATCCATTTAGTCCCAAGAACTATAAAAACATGCCATTGAAAAATTTTAAAAGCTTTATCTGTCTTAGAACGAATTTTGGATCCACTTCTTCTCGGATCAATCTGTTATATGGGGCCTTGTCAAAAGTTTGCTAAATCCAAGTGGACTACAACAAATCAACTGCCTCTATCAATGCTTCTTGTTACCTCCTCAAAAATGAAATGATATTATACAGACACAACCTTCCTTTAAGCAATCCGAGCTGACTATCTTTGATTCATCTATGTCATTCTAAATGATGACCTGAAAATCCTTTTAAATTAATCAATATATGTTGAGAAGGGGAATTTAGGCTGATAGAGGAATATCTTTGTTGTGCAGGCAGGCAAGCCAGGGAATGAAATTAATATTTCTCAAAACAGGAGGTAATGGTAAGAGTGTGTTTTGGGGTGGTTGTGGGGTGGTCCATGACACAATAGTTGTTACATAGATTCTAGATAAAGTGCTGTTGGTGGGCTAAGTGATGTTTTCTAACTCTGGGATTTAAATTATAAGAATCCTCACCCTCAATAAAATACATTACATTCCACAAATACGTAGCAGCAAAACGTGGCTAGCGATCCTGTGATGCATCCCACAGCGTGCAAGGCATCTCAAAGACAGGCAAGGACTCAGAAAATCACTGACTTATGTGTTGTTAATTTTATCCCTTTATTCATCTATCTGCTCTGATGCCTGTATGATTGAAAGGGTAGAAGATATTGATTGCATTTTAAAATAGCTGATGTTTTAAAATCTAATTCTGATTGTCAAGTGTACGGTCAAATTGTAAACCTAAGTTTCTTTGAGTCATTTATTGCCATTGATGTAGTGCAGCTAAAATTGCCTCTAGCACACAGTCATGATTCTGAAGGAAGAAGAATGTCCTGTTAATCTGTTAGGAGTTATATTCGTCAGACCATCCATTGTGCAGTTGAGAGTAAGGTCACTCACAGGTTTTATGTAGGTTAATATTGGAACATGTAAATTTAATCTGCTCACTTGTTAAGAAAGAGCTTCTGACTTGACATTTTCAATTTCAATAATCTGTTTTCTCTGATATTTTGAAGATTATGTTGCTCTGCATTTTAAGCTATCAGTCTGTTCAGCATTTCTCCAATGAATATACACCAACACAATTAGAAAGAAAACAGATGCAGTGCAATTGCTACAGCAGATTATATAAAAAACATACTGCATGATTGCTCCACATTTAAAGTAACCATTGAACACAAGATCATAAATAACATACAAGAAAACCTGAATCCTTGCCAGAATAAGCCAATTGTGAGATGAAAATTGGACTCGATTAAACTCAGCGTGAATTGAGGATTTGGGTAGGGGATAGGGGGTAGGGGTGCCGATCACAGGATCGCTAGCCATGTTTTCTATGTGTTTGTGAGGTGTCACAACAAATCAGCGCATTGTCTATTCACCTCTGGATCACATTTAGCTTAGGTCAATTTATATATTCCAAGCATCGATGTTTCTGGGCTCTGTGCGAGAGCTTCATTAACATGAAAGCATCTCACACCAATACCCCTCCCACTTGATTTTATGTATTCACTTCCCTCACACAGCCAGAAATCCAGTAATCTAGCTACCGAGGGTGGTGGTAGGGGTTGTCCTGGCTCCGTCTTCACAACCTGCAGTACTAGTTTAGGAAGAACCAGTAAAGCAACACTCAGTTCAAGCCTAGTTAAATCAGAAAAGTGATCATGGGTATTTCCTACATCACAACAATGATTACACTTCAAAAATACTTCAGTAGCCATAAAGTGCTTTGAGATGTCTGGTGGTCATGAAAAGCACTTAAATAAATGCATGTTTTCTTTTTTTCAGATTTTGGCCAAATTTTCAAGTTTTTTTCCCTTTTCTAATCATTAGCCACCAAAGGAAAACTGACGACGAGATGAAATAATTACATTTTATAACCATGTGTTTAATCTTTATTCTTAGTGACACTTTATTTTTACATTTTATGTCATGTTTCCTCATTGAGAACTGAATCAGAATAGCCAAACAATGACATAAAACAACATATCCAGAAGACTATCGCACTGCAGGGGCTGGCTTAATAAGGACAGGTCCATTAATTATAAAACTTCATCCTTTGTTTTCAGTGTATAATTTGTCAGCCATAACCAGCTTGGGGAGGGAGATGGAAGCATCCAGTTAAAACAATGCCAGCGTCATTTGAGGAAAATAATTTGCCACATAAATAACAGATTTAGTTTTGTAGTTGAGTATTTATATCCTCCTATGTACCCTTGCGTAAGAGAGACTGGGTTTATATTGCAGTCCTGGAGAGCTGAAACTAATGTTTAAAAAACCACCAGCAAAATGGGGTCAAACTCCTCTGGACTTTGGTGCACTTAGCAACTTCCTGGGTTATACTCCCACTTGTATATTATGTGCGCCAAAATCATTTGGTTAAAAATAAGTGGCGTTATAAATGCAGCCTTTGTACAAATGCAAAACCTCAGTAGTAATAGTACCCAGATACAAAAGAACAGCTGCAATGGCCACTGTGGCGTGAAATTGTCTTTTTTTTATTTGAACCTTTTCACATGTATTTTTTGTACTTCCTCTATAAGACTTTTTGATTATTCACAAATAATAAATATTTTGAATAGAAATTTTCACAGGAGGATTTCTGCATATTTTGGTTTCAATTTTCTTCTCACCTTTTATGATACAAGTTGCTGTGTGATGCCACAGACATGACAGCCCTCCTATATGGTGCCCAAGTGATTATTTTTAAATTATGAGCACAGCCAGTGAATGTTGGCAGATGAATTAACTGTGTGGCACATCACAGCTGAGCCTGGCCATGTCAGTATGCAGTTTAAAGGGAAGTCACTAGGCACTGATTCGAGATAGGAACCTGACTGACACTTTTTTTCTTGACCTCCCTAGCAAGGCACACATGGATGTTCCATACTGCTGCAGGTGAGAATTAGCTCATTCAGAATTGGATCTGTGATCTTCCTGGTTTTCGTGGCTTATACAGCAAACTAGAAGTGCACTTAGTCCACAAGATAATCCAAAACATTGTTTAGGGATTGTATGTGTTAATCCTGAGGTAAAATGATTAGCTTGTCTTTCTCACTTCAGAATCAGCCACCAGTTCTGCTTTTGTGAGTTTCATATTACGTTCAAATTAATTTATGTTGATGAGCCAATTGTTTCCATTATTTCAATATGAATGTAAATTTGTTTTAACAGGTACAAACCCAACTGAGGAGTTCACAGCAGTCATTCAGGCAGTTTCTCCTCTTCTGTCGCAATCCCAACCCATTGTTAAACTGATATTAGCTGTTTCAAGATCAAAATACTGCAAGCAGGTACGCAATGAAGAGGAAAGAATATTAACACATTGCAGTGTTGTGCTGTAGAAAAACAAATTTTAACTTTTAATTTATTTGAAAATTTATGTTCAGTTATTGTCCACAGGTCATGATTTTAACCTTGTTGTTTTCTGATATTTCACATTGTATATTGGAATCTCATTTTAGAAAACAAATAATTATATTTGGAAAACGTCAGATAGTTCCAGGTTCCTTTGTTCCTATCCAGACTTGCCGGATCTTAGCTAGGCCAGACTAAAGATGCTACAATAGACCCAGAGAGAAAAAATGAACCAGAGTTCCCATTACTGATTGCTATCCAATGATATCTGCCAGAAAAAGCATCTGTGTAAACATCAGCCAGTAAACAGTTCCACTTTTAGTAAAAAATGGCTGACATCTATTTTTCTCCATAATTTACAAGCATGTGCATCAGAACAATCTTGGAAGTCTTATTTCAAATCCATGTATTTCTACAAGTTCAATGGCAAATCATCTAATTATGGAGAAAAGTAGGCATTTTTTCTGATTTTTATGAATAGAATTTTACCGTCAGGTGAAGCAGGATTGGGATCAGCTATGATACCTTTCCACAATAGCCTGCAAGCACAAACTATCCTGGTTTACAGGGTAAACATAGAAAATAGGAGCAGGAATTGGCCATTCAGCTCTTTCAGCCGACTCTGCCATTCATAGTGATCTAGGCTAGCATACAAAATAGTAACTATTCCAGGTTTCCACCATATCCTTTGATCCCTTTAGCTCCAAGAGCTATGTTTAACTCCTCCTTGAAAATAGGAGTTAGATATAGCCCTTGGAGTTACGTTACGACTATTTACCTTGGTGGGATTTTCCTTTGTTCCTATCCAGAATTGATGGATCTTAGCTAGGCCAGGACTACATATGCTAGAATAGACCCAGAGAGGGAAAATGAACCAGAGTTCCCATTACTGATTGCTATCCAATGATATCTGCCAGAAAAAGCATCTGTGTAAACATCAGCCAGTAAACAGTTCCACTGGAACTGTTCCACAGGACACCAAATTCTCCGAACTCGCTGCAGTGGGAATGTGACATGAAGATTGCGCTCACAATGTTTTGGCCTCAAGTGCTTTCCATAGTAGAGAATTCCACTGGCTGCCCATTCTCCGGATGAAGACATTTCTCCTCACCTTGGTCCTAAATTGACCTGTAGTTCTGGATTCTCCTGCTATTGGGAACATCCTTCTTGCATCTATCCTATCTAGTCCTGTTACAATTTTAAAGATTCCTCCTCATTCTACAATGAATATACTCCCAACTGATGCAGGTCAGTTATATAATTACCCAGAAGTTAGATATGGTATTTTTTTAACGAATATTTCTTAGTTAATTATTCGGGTTAACAAGTCAGAATTGTCCAAAGTCACTGACTGATACTCAGATTTGGAGACTTTTTCAGAGTGTCCTAGAGCACTGGGTAATTGCCCATCAGAAGTGGAAACATGCTCAGTGTTTCTTGGGGCTTCTGAGCAGTCTCCTAGTGCATTTTTTGGAGTATGTTCAGTTTCTGACCATCCGAAGACAGACCAATTTGGTCCATTTGAAAAGCTGACCAAAACTTTTCATAGCTATCAGTTCCAGCAAGATTTTTAAAGGAGGGCAAAAAAAATCTAAAAGGTGGAAGGACGAAAATGTAGATCCTTTCAATATGCAAATGGCTAAGCTTCCTTTTATGACCCATTGGCTGAATGGATAGCGATCATTATGAATCTTTAAATTTCACCATTGCTGCATTGGCATTTGCCCAGATTTTGAAGTTAGCCCCAATCAAATAATCCTTGCCTTACATTATGTATAGAGCTGTCCATAGCCATTTAGTGTGCTTTTGAGCAACAACTCACTGTCATTCCAAGCTTCAGAACACCTCATTCACTTGACGAAGAGCAGAGCCTTGAAAGCTTGTGTGAGTTTACTATCAAATAAATTGGTTGGACTTAAACCTGATGTTGTCAGACTTCTTGCTGTATTCCAAGTCTCAAGCAATGAGATGTTGTCTGCAGGGGATCTGGGAACTGTGAGACTGGGTTGTGAGTATGCAGAAAGACTGTATGGGATAATAGCCTGGGGGCAAGGTTCAAAGCTTGTTAAGGTGTGGGAGGGCATGATTGTCACTCCCAGGATCCTTTGTTGGGTAATTTTCAGAGGCAGGATGTGATGGTAGACAGGAAAATCGATATGTTTGATGAGCTGGGAGGCAGCATTGTTGCTCCTCCAACAATAATTAAAATCTGAAGGAAGAAAAGCCTCCACACCTGTAAAAGTTATTTTTCTGTGCCAGAGTCATTATGCGACAGCAATTAAGAGTTATTATGAATTAAAAATTCACTTTTATCTGAATAGACAAGCTCAAACTTTTTTCTCCTGTGTTTAGTGGGTAACTGGTAAGTATAGCAACTGGGGTGGCATGGCGGCACAGTGTTTAGCCCTGTTGCCTCACAGTGCCAGGGATCTAGGTTCTTTCTGTGTCTGTGTGGGTTTCCTCTGGGTGCTCCAGTTATCTTCCACAATCCAAAGATGTGCAGGTTAGGTTGATTGGCTATGCTAAATTGACCCGAGTATCAGGGGATTAGAAGAGTAAATATGTGTTTATGATAGAGCATGGGTGAGATTGTTGTCGGTGCAGACTCAATGGGCCGAATGGCCTCCTCCTGCACTGTAGGGATTCTATGATTCTAACTCCACACATTCCATGTATTTGCCTGACTCTCAGTGAATTATTATTATCGTAGAGTTTGTGCAACAGAATAAATCAGAAAGCAACTTCTTGGTTTGCATGTTTAGTTGCATATTTGCAAATGCTGGACATTGCTCTCCAATTTACTTTGTAATAACAATGAGCACAGATAACCTCACCGTTATTCTGACCACACAATCTGACCCATTGTATTATCAGAAAGGCACATGTGCAAAGATGTCTGACAGAAGTATCAGCTTTACTCAGTGGGAGTACGCTTGCTTCTGAGTTACGATTTGTGCACGTTGCAAAGGGAGGCCATTTGAATAGCTATTATAAGCAGAAATCCTGGATGACATTTTTTTGTTCACTTCCTAATCCAGGGATTTAGACCAATGACAATATTTCAAATCCTTTCCTGTAATCAGCAAACTTGTCACAGACATAGACTGGGAATCAAATCTCTATGGTTCATGTACTCCCATACTATACCACATAAGGGACAGATCAACCGTACCATCAATTAAGTATACAATAAGAAATAAATATATGCATTTTAGTGCTACATCTTTAGCTAATGCTCTCTGCCCTAAGTTATACTACACCATTTCCTAACCAAGGATACGAGCAAGTCACCTGCTCCAAAACTTTGAGTGTTGCCCATCTGGCAGCATGGTGGCAGAGTTGTTAGCACTGCTGTCTCACAGTACCACAGGGACCTGGGTTCAACTCCCAGCTTGGGTCATAGTCTCTGTGGAGTTTGCACATTTGACCCGTGTCTGCGTGGGTTTTCTCCAGGTCTCTGGTTTCCTCCCACAGTCTGAAAGACATGCTGGTTAGGTGCATTAACCATGCTAAATTCTCCTTCAATGTACCCAAACAGGCACCATAGTGTGGCGACTAGGAGAGTTTCACAGTCACTTCATTGCAGTGTTAATGTAAGCCTACATGTGATCCTAATAAATAAACTTCAAACTTCAAACTGTAATCTATATTGTCCAATCGGAGGTGTCTAAAAACACACATTGGACAACATATTGTTATTTCTACTTCCTCATTTTGAAGAAGAATCTGGCTTCTAGCAATGCAATTCTCCTTCATATGAAAATTTTACATTATAACATTCTGTGATAAAGCATCTCTGGGAGAGACAGTGGCATAGTAATCTAGGTAAATGCTCTGGGGATAGAGGTTTAAATATCACCATGTCAGCTGGCATAGTTTAAATCCAGTGAATGAACAAAATCTGGATATGGAAGCTAGTCTCAGTAATTGTGACCATGAAACTATAATCAATTGTTGTAAAAATGCACCTGGTCATTAATGTACCGTCGGTAAGGAAATCTGCCACCCTTTCCTGATCTGGCCCATGTGTGATTCCAAATCCACAGCAATGTGATTGGTTCCTAACTGCCCTCTTAAATGGTCAAGAAAACAACTGAGTTCAAGGACAATTAGTGATGGGCAACAAATGCTGCCTTTCATTACCAAAAACATTAACATCCCATAAAAGAATAACAATATACATTTGTACATCAATAAAGCACCATGCAAACAATGTATCAGGAAATAAAACAACAATAGATTTTGTGAAGGATTATCTATTTCCAATATTTCTAGAGTAACCAGGCAGCACTTACAAGGAGAGAAAAATAGGCAAAAAGGGATTTTATATGAGATAAATTAATATATGTAAATGTGAGTCTGTACATATTTATCTTTATAAATATTATGAATGAGTGTATTCAATGTAAATAGTAGGAAGACCTTACCTATAGGATTACAGAAATTACAGTATCAATCTGACTCTTGAATTACATAGTAAAAAGTTTCACAATACCAGGTTAAAGTCCAACAAGTTTATTTGATATCACAAGCTTTCAGAGCGCTGCTCCTTCATCAGGTGAGTGTTCATCACCTAATGAAGGAGCAGCGCTCTACAAGCTTGTGATACCAAATAAACTTGTTGGACTTTAACCTGGTATTGTGAAACTTCTTACCGTGCCTTTCCCAGTTCAATGCCAGCAACTCCACATCTTAAAATACATAAATTATAAATATATGGGTAACCAGAAATGAGAAATCCTCCCATCAACATAGCAAAAACATTTCTACCTAATTTTTATATTAACTCTTAACTCCTTGGTAGCACAGTATTTCAAATTATTTCTGATAATTTGATAAACTCATCTTTTCTGGTGGTGTCAGCAAGTGGCTGTGAATGGAATGGAGTGGCATGGTGGCACTGCTCCTTCACAACACTAGGGACCTGGGTTCGAGTCCCAGCTTGGGTCACTGTCTGTATGGAGTCTGCATGTTCTCCCCATGTCTGCATGGGTTTGCTCCAGGTGCTCTGGTTACCTACCACTATCCTGAAGACATGCTGTTTACATGGATTGGCCATGCTAAATTCTCTCTCAGTGTATCCGATCAGGCAGTGGAGTGTGATTTTCACAGTAACTTCATTGCAGTGTTAATATAAGCCTACTTGTGACACTAATAAATAAACTTTATGTCAGAATCCAGCACAAACTTACATGCTGATTTATAGGAATCCCTATGCAACTGTTCCCTTATGTATCTATAACATTAAGGTTATATTAACAGTGGGCTCTGCTGCAAGAAAAGGCTTAATAAAAATGGGGTTGAAAATGATGAGAAGTGGATATTTTTTACCTCAGAGTTGTTTATTTTTCCTTTATTAAAATAGTTCTGGGATGATTTTATATTTGAAGTATAACACATGAAGTGTGCACATGAGGGGCATACACAGATTGGTTGAGTCATCTATTTTACTATAAAGTTAGACGGTATAAGTGGGATGGTATGCAAAACAAGAAGCTGATCTAATCCCTACTGTATCGTCCCCCTCCTCTCCCTTTAACAGTTATTCCCCTCTCTCACATACTGAATATATTTTCAGAAGGAAATGTCAATTTAAAATGTTTGGAGGAATATGATGCTTGACAAGCAACTTCATCCCAATAAAACAAAGGGTTCCTTTGCAAGGGAACATTCATAGGTTTAAGTGGAAAGACAGAGAGAATGGGATAACTCTTTCAAAGAGCTTAGAGGCACTGAGGCTAGTTATGTCATCCTGACTGCAATCAATGCAGATTCAAAAGTGCTGAAAAATGCACCAAGTAAAATATTAAAAGTGAAAACCTTCTGGTTAGTATCCACCCAAGCACCAAAGAATATAGTTCTTTACCCACAATTTCCTCTCTAGTCTCTCAGTTAGTTGCAGCAACTTTGGTGCATTCAAAGTTTCCACTGATCTTCTGCTGAATTACAGCTAATTAGAAGAACTTAGAAGAAGTTCCCATCATTCATGCATTTTTCATTTCTATGCCTTTTCAGGCTTCCATCTACTATAAATATGTTTGCAATATGGATAAAGGAATATTAGAGTTGAGATTACATGCCTATGTCTTCTTGTACTTTTTGGATAAACATTTATTTATACAATTTCAGGCTGTTTTGAATTTGCTGTTTTTTTTAAATCTAGCTTTTGCAGGATTTCTAAGTTGGCATGTATGATATTGATTCATGTGAAAGTGAAGTTCGTGATGGGTGTTTGGTTTACAGTACGTCACTTAAGTGCCCATGTTTCTTGTGTTAACTTAGCATAGGCAATAAACATTGGCAAAGTATCAATCGTAGGAGGAAATTTCAGACTAATTCACCCAATGTCCATACAGAGGGAGTGGATTCCAGTCAGAAATGGGCAATCTGGATAATGGTATTTTATTCTCTTCCCTGGCCCAGAGGTAGAGAGACTAGTTACAACATCTTGACTGGAATTAATGACTGAGATCAACAAGCAGAATGTAGCTGGGGATGAACTGGAACCTTTCTGATGTGGTTCAGTCCCAATTAATTTATTAACTGAACAATCTGATGAACTGAAAATTCAGAGCAATCTCGCTTTGTTTATTTTCTTCTAAGACTTTTTTTTAAAATGAATGCTAATATTAAGTATTTAATACTTTTTCTTTAATCTTTTATGGTACCTATAATTTTGAAAACAGTTTGTTTATGTTAGCATGTAAAATGAATTGACCTGATTGAATGTTTGTGGAAGAAAGTATTAATGGTGCTAATGATTGAAAAATATATATTTTTCTCTGTAAGCTCTTCAGGTCATGTGCCCACAAATGAAAGATGTTTCTAATTTGAAAATAACATTAATGCATCACCTGATTTTTTTTAGATTATTGTGTTATGGAATTGTGATAGATCATTACCACCCAAGAACAAATGGCCCTCCACCCCAGTGCCTATAACTGTAATTGAAGGAGAAAGTAAGGTGAGTCGGTTTTAATATCCTCACAATGTCGAGTAAGAATATTTTCTATTGTAATGCGTCTTAATTGCTCTTAAATGGCTGGGCAATGTAATGTTGCTATTATACCCAGAGAAAGCTACCAATAAATGTTTATTATTGTAAGACCAAGGCTATGTTGTCTCCTCGTCACTATGCTAATAACTGAAATAGGTTTTGCAGTAAGTGTGATTTCTTCCAGCACAGATCAGCTTTAAGTTAATAGAGCTGTTGTGGAAAACTTGACGGTCTACATGAAAGAAGAGCTGAATCTTAATGGTAGACTGTCAGAATCAATTTGAGTAGAATTCATGCTCAGCAAAGACCTGAACAACAGCTGGGTAAATGCGAGCAGCCTAACACAGAGCTATTTGCACAAATAAATGAAAGTGTTGTATATGTTCAGTTTCAATTGTTTGGAAATGGACGAAGCCCTCAAGAAAACAAATCTATCCAGGTAATACAAGATTACTTTTAAATGTAACATCTGAATCAATTCACGATACAACTATATTATAGTGGTGATGGAACATTTGAGACACAGTGATTATACGACAACAATGGGACACATTTTTGTGGGTGTTGGTCTATAATAGTGCCCTTCCACCTCTGACCTTTGGAAATAGATTTTCCTTTTTTTGGTGCTTAGATATCATTAATCAGCTGTATGGAGCAAATGCGCTACTCTATTGGGACTGTATCTGAAACCAAAATAAAATGAAAAATCTCAGGTGTAAAATCTGACTGTCATTCACATGCCTGTTAATTAATTTTCTGTATTTTTTGTGACCTTGTGAAATGTGTGTGAAATCTGTCAGGAAAAGAGATAGTTTTAAAGGATCTGTGTTTGTATTGTTAAATATTAAAAATAAGGTGCAGATTTAAATGGGTTTAGTTGTTCTGTATAAGAGGAGTAAAACTCTAGCTGGATTCATGCTAGACAAAGGTGTTTGTTTATTGGAGCTTTCAGTCAGTTCATACTATGCTTCTGTTATGCCTAGAGAGAGTTATAGCATGAAAAATAAACAAGTTGGAAGAAGTAAAAAGTCATTGCTTAGCAACCAGAGGCATCTTTAGGGCCAGAAGGTTTTAGATGAATTCATAGCACTTGGGGCTGAGAAGTGAGAGAGTGAACAGTTCTCAGCTATGTTAGCAGAAGGAAAGCCATACAATGGAATAACAAAAATGTGCCCCAGAGAAACTAAAGGACAGTTAGTTTCAGAAACTAAGGAATGGAAAAGAAGTTCCAGGAACATTGAAGTAAAAAGAATCAAAGAGGAAATATCTTTGGAATAGGGTATTGCTCATGGAATTTAAAGTCAGACCTGGGAAGAGAAGAGCTGGTTGGCCACAGAGAACCCACGTTTCACAATCATAAGATTCAGTGTCTTTACTTCCAGTTTTTGAAGCAAAAGTATTTTGTTGGGGATTGAGTACCTGACTTTATGTAGAATTTTGGATGCATGTTGCAGTTCAAGACAAAAGAATTCTGAAAGGTGAGTTGGAAAACCTGGTGCTATTTTCTTTATCAAAACAGTGATGTGGAAGCTTGATTTGAAAAGATATTTGGAAAATCTGGAGCTGGATTCTGAATGAAAACAGCTGATAGAAGACATTGCTTGAAATAAGATTTTAAAGTGTGACCTTTTGAAAGTGGAATCACTCATGGAAAGAATTTGAGAAATCCTTGAAAGATTACTTCAGTAGCATTGGCCATTTGGTTTCAGATTGGGGTTTTAGCTTTGAAAACTGTATATATTCATGAAGCTAAGGGGAGGAGTAAAGAAGTATTATATTGTAATTACACTTTTCGTATTTAATGATTTTTCTTGCTGTTAAAAATTAATCAGTGCAACTCTGTTCCTCCAAGTTTTCTTGAAAAAGGAAAGTGTTATAGTCTTCTGAACCAGGATTCCATTCTGGGACCTTCCCATCCAGTAGTCACTTCATTTGGGATTGTAACAGGTCTGCCCATTTTCATCTGTCATAATGCCCAACTAGAGTTTGATATCATGGTGCACAATGTAACATCTGTTTCTCCATTTACACCCAAGCAACGCTAGATCAGAATGGATGTTTGTGTGTCTTTAACATACATGATGTGGAGATGCCAGCATTGGACTAGGGTAAACACAGTAAGAAGTTGTCAACACCAGGTTTAAGTCCAACTGATTTATTTGATAGTAAACCCACAAGCTTTTGTGGTTTCTCCCTTCGTCAGGTGAATGGAGAGTTCTGGCCTCAGACAGAGCATATAACAGCACAGACAGGTTACAGATTACTGATAAGAATGCGAGTCTTTACAACTAACTTGCTATTCAAGTCTTAAAGATGTAGACAATGTGAGTGGAAAGAGCATTAAGCACAGGTTAAAGAGATGTGTATTGTCTCCAGACAGTATAGTAAGTGAGGTTTTGCAAACCCAGACAAGTCACGGGGGTTACAGATAGTGCGACATGAACCCAAGACCCCTGTTGAGACTGTCCTCATACACATCTCTTGATATGTACCATGTACCTGGTGGATAGTATTCTCATGTGAGATGATGGCATCCATTTTGGTAATCCGGCACATCTTGCAGAGGTTGCTGTGGCAGGGCTGTATCATGTCGTAGTCACTGTTCTTCTGAAGACTGGATAGTTTGCTGCGGACAGTGATTTGTTTGAGGTTGCGCGGTTGTTTGAAGGCAAGAAGTGGAGTATAGAGATGGCCTTGGCGAGATGAAAGACTTGCTGGACTTGCAATGATGACATATTGAAGGCTCCAGAGAAAATGTCATAGCTTTGCCGCTCCGGGAAAGTATTGGACAACAATGGGTGCTCTGTGCGTTGTGTCCCGTGTTTGTCTTCTGAGGAGATCGGTGTGGTTTTTCACTGTGGCACATTGGAACTGTCATTCGATGAGTCGAGCACCATATCCTGTTCTTGTGAGGGCATCTTTCAGCATCTGGAAGTGTCTGTTGTGATCCTGCCACTACACAATCCTGCCACAGCAACCTCTGTAAGACATGCCGGATCATCAACATGGATGCCATCATCTTACATGAGAACACCATCCACCAAGTACACGGTACATGCTCTTGTGACTCGGTCAACATTGTATATCTGATACGCTGCAGGAAAGGATGTCCTGAGACATGGTACATTAGGGAAACCATGCAGACACTATGATAATGATGAATGAGCACCACTTGACAATCACCAGGCAGGAGTGTTCTCTTCCTGTTGGGAAACACTTCAGCAGTCACAGGCATTCAGTCTCTGATCTTCGGGTAAGCGTTCTCCAAGGCAGTCTTCACTACACACAATGCAGAGTCAATGAGCAGAGACTGATAGCCAAGTTCTGCACACGTGAGGATATCCTCAACCAGGATCTTGGGTTCATGTCACAATATCTGTAACTCCCACAACTTGCCTGGGCTTGCAAAATCTCACTAACTGTCTCACTAACAATACACACCTCTTTGACCTGTGCTTAATGCTATCTCCATTCACATTGTCTGTATCTTTAAGACTTGATCACTAGTAAGACTCGCATTCCAGCCATTATCTTGTAAATTGAGTTTATGTTTATATATGCCATGTTTGTGAACACAACTCCTCACTCACTTGAAGAATAAGGGACATTACGAAACCTTGTGCTACCAAATAGCCTGTTGGATTTTAACCTGGTATTATGAGACATCTTACAGAAACTGAAACTAATATTACCATGAGAAGATAAAACAAAGTAAGGACAAACAAAGTAACAAGCAGGCTCCTAATTTTAATACAGACACAAGACATGTGAATTATCAGTGCTGAAGCTGGTGAGACAGAATGGGTTTGAGACCAACAGATAGGAGGTACAATAACCAAATTAACTCCAAACTGCGATCATATAGGATTGAGACAGATCAGGGAACTAAAAGCAGAAGCCTTAATACTTTAGGAAAGAAAGCCAAAAGAAATCTGGCCAAACTACCTACTCAGATCCTGAAGAGAAAGGAAAAGACAGACTAAAGCTCTACAACCACCCAGGGAAAAAAGATACACCAACAGAAGGAAAGTACAAACTATCCTTGACCTCAGAAAAAAGTCAGGAAGATTAGACAATGCACCTCAGAGACTAAATCAGTGAAGTCTAAGACCATGTGGAAGATATACGAAGATGTAAATATTATAGAGATAGAGACTTGAGGGGTGAGATATAAAGCAAGGGGTTAACATCAGCACGTTATGATGCTGACAGAAAGATGATGTAATACCATATGATTGAGTAACAGATCTGAAGGGAGCAGAAGTTACAAACTCTTGCAGAGTTCCAATGTATATATCATAGCTATAAATAAAGTATAACGGTTTTTAAAAGCTACAATCCCTAACAGCTTACTTTGTGAGAATAAGCAAATCCCATAGTATCCTGTCTAGACCTCAAGCACACAATTAGACACAGACCTCCAGAATTTAATTTCATTCTCATTAATATTTCAGCCATTCTTCCAAGGTAAGATTGTGTTGGGATCCTTCCACTACCTTTTTGGCTACGCAACCCTCCACTACTTCCTTGATTGATGTTACCATTTTGGATGACTTAACTCCTTGTTCAGGTTTTCTGCAGATCCAACTGCTTCCCCACAACTTTCCAAGCTAAATCTGCTGCCTGCTTTCTGCTACAATGCTCTGTGAGGACCACTATAGATTTTTTCCGCTATCTGCAAGCTAATACCAATTGTTAAACTGCTTTTCTCTCATGAAATACAAACTGAAATAGAGCCCCATTTACATTCCATGAAGCAAGTAATGAAAGTAGTATCTAGTCTCTCGAAATGTAGACCTAATTGACTGTCATTGCCTGTTCGGTCTCTCAACCCAGTAAAAAGCAGTCTTCACGAAAACAAAGCTACAACTGCCTCTCTCTGTTCCCATTATGTGCTGCCTATTTCTGTCAGTCAACACACACAAATAAGTTAAATAAAGTAATTTCTTAACCAAACCTGCACCCTGATTTCCTCTTTGGCAACATGTTGTATACGGCATTTTTCCAAGTAGAAAGGCAAATTAACATGTTTTCATTCCAAAACTTCCTTGATTCTGGAAAAACATACCAATAATTTTGATCTCTAATGGAATTTTATTGCCCTTCATCTCAATTTCTAGCTTTTAGCTTTTATGGAGGTAATGATAGATACCCTCGTTCTATCAAGAGGTCAAGAAATGAGTTATTAATTGTCCACTTTAACTCTAATCTTGCAAGATAAATATAGGGTAACAATTAAATATAATTTATTTCCTTTTTGTTAACTTGCATTCAGTTCAGTATTGTCACCAGTTTCTCGGTCAAGATTTTCCATTATTCTCATTTTAAGACTTTAATTTTCAAAATGTAGAAGTTATTTTCTAAAACATATCAATTATGAACTAGATTTTAACAACACAAGGCACTGCTGCAAATAAAGTTCCCATTAGAGTGAATTATTTTTGGGGCTAAAACAATGCTAATGGAGACCTGATTTTATAAAATTATTCCCAGTAAAAATGTAGTAATTGGTAATCATCTACCATGGGTATATTTCATTCTAACTCCAGCAATCAGGAGATTTCTCAGCAACGTAAGTAACCTGTAAAGAATTAAATTGCCTGTTAAAAACAGATGGAGATTGATTGCATGTAAATTAGGAAAGAAAGGGAAACTCTTAGGAAAGATTAGGATATTAAAATTAATTTGCCTTTTGGGATTGAAAGGAAAAAGAGGGAAGGAAAAAAGAGTACATTTTAATCCCCCCCCCCCCACTACATGACCTGAAAGCGAATACCAGGAGGCTATATAGTCATATTAATGACTGAAATCGCTCTTAATTTAATGCAAATACAGGGTGGAATTTTACCCACACATCTGGCCAAGTTTCGCACAATCCTGCCTGAAGCCCACGGAGAATGCTGTTCTCCGAGCCGAGCCCGCCTCCTGAATCGGGGCTGGAATGTTGGTAAAATTCTGGCTACAATGTCACATTTTCAGCTATAAAGAGTTTGAGAAAAAGTATGCAATACTGACTTAGAGCAATACTTTAGTGTGTCCTGCAAGAACTTTGCATTTCATTTTGGGCATAAATAAGTCATAAGAATAGGTTTCACAGAAGAGCAACACTTAACAAAAAAGATGCACCAAAGTAAGAGGAACAAAATTGTTTTCTTCAATGAGGATGTGAGAAAAGATGCTTTGCATTTGGTTTTAAATGAGGAAGGAAATGGAAACAACAAAAATTAGCAATCATTTTGAAACGATTCAGGAGCATAGAATAAAATTAAGCACATCATTGCTAAATAAGCATTTGGAAGGATCTTTTCACAAATGCTGAGCAATATGAAAGAAACCACGCCATGTATAGTCCCAAGAAAGTTTATAAATTCTAATAAAAGCTTCATTTCAAAGATTTTCAGTTCCAGAATCAAAGTTTGATCTATAATGCATCTTTGGATGGTTGTTTATGTAACACCGTATTGTGAAAACTTAGAAACTGGCTAACCATGTGAGATATCTTACTCTCATTGATCACAGAGGTAATTTAGAACAATATGCTGATAGAAATGGGTTATGATTTAGGAAGTTCAGAGAACAAGAGAATAATAATAAAACCAAATTTACAGCAGGACCAATCTAGAAGATAAAATGAGTTTGATGGGAGGAATAACCTTTCTGGTAAGGGGTTGGACCATCTGGGACAACGACAGACATGTGACAGTTTTTATTATATCACCCGTCTGCTCCATCTGCAGAAATCCAATGACTGGACAGATGCATTTAGGCTATGCTTTATAATACATGACGATTTCATTAGGGACAGCACTGCAAATGTTTCAGCTCAATGATACAGTACAACTTTATTTGAACTCTGTTGACAGGCAAAATGAGCAAAGATCTGTATTTAAGACTGTTTATGATCCCTAGTTGCTTGCTTCTTACTGACCCCCATGTACTTCCATGATGAATTATTTATATTGGAGGAATGGAGCTGAAATGCACATGTCCCAAAGGCAATAGCTGGCTTGACAATAGATAGTGATGAAAAGAAAAGCACTAATGGGAATTGAGAAAAATTTCACATTGTTTGCCAATTCCATTACACTGACGGCAAAACACACCTCAGCAATCCACCTGACTAATAAGTAGATGGCAAAGCAAGATTTTTAAGAATATTTTCAATTAATTTGAGTTTATCAAATAAATGTATAATACAATTTTATAATTTTATCAATGAAAAATGAGAAGTAGGAAATAGAAATAAAAACAATAATCTATCTTAATTTGGCAATAGTCATTCTCAAACAAGTTTTGTTTTCAGTCTTGATTATTTTTTTGTCTTTGGACTAAACTTGCATGTTTATAGTAACTCTGGCTGTATAATTGTCCCTTTTAACTTCAACCTTTCCTCAATTTCTAATAAATTACAACAAAGAATAGTATTCCCCATGCAATTATTCAGCAATAGTATCACCTCCAGTTTACTATATTAGAGCAAGAATATTATGTGAAGACTGTTAAACATTAGTACTTTGATTTGCATGTTAAAGGATTACAGCATAATAGCTAACACTGTTCTTCTGAGGAACCATCTACCCATGTTTCCTTCTTTTTGCCTAATGAGAAACCTGCAGCAGCATACATTGACTGTCAAAATCAGGGTGGGAGGGGTACTGGGAATGCTTTACATTTCCACGTGAATTCTTCAGCCTCTCCCTACCAACATTGGGCCTGCACCAACTATAGGCACAGATTCAATTGTTCACACACAGGATGTGCCAGGAAATCCTATGGCAGTGTAAGTGGGTGAATGGAGATTTGGGCTTGAATTTTTTGCAGTCCCCCAATATCGGGCATTGCATAAATTGCAAACTAACTAAGATTTTCTAATTTTTCAATGAAGTGTTCGATCCAAATGGGGGGAGGTGGATGGGAGTTATTCTCAGTTGACTTGCATGAATGGCAGACTTGGTGTTCTATCAGGGCTAGAGAAGAAATCAATGTGAAATCAGCAGCTGAGTTGCAAATAGAGATGATATGTTTTTGATTTTGTGATCTAATATCATCTTTCCAAGGTAATATACTGTAAAGAAGGATCTAAGATGGACTCATTGTACCAAACGCCAGAAGAGCAACAGAAGACCCTTAAAGGGGAAAGTTCAATCTGACAAATAATAGGTGGCTGTCCCCATGGGCTTGCAGATTCCTTCATTGTGGAGAACAGAAGAAGGAGGGACAGCAGCACCCTGCTAACTATCTGCAAGAGGCAGCTGATCATGTTGAAGGGGCAGAAGCTGTAGTGCCAGCAAGGCCATCTAAGAAAAATATCTTACTGTATAGACAGTGCTCCCAAGAGACAGTGATATCTCTGTGGCAGGAAAGATAAGGTCTAATTGTGCGGGTGGACACCCGTACCTGTGGCTCATAAATTGATTGCAGCCTTGAACATTTATGCCTCATACTCATTTCAAGGAGCAACTGAAGAACTGTCCAGCATTTCACAAGCACATCACTGCATCATGTAGCCACATATGCACTTTTCAGGAGAGCGGGCAACAGGAGGTACCCACTCAAGAGATGATTACGATAAGGAATTTGGATGCAGGGCCAGAACATTGAAGCAGTGCGAGCCACAAATCCATAAGGACTCTGTGAGCAATCTCTCAATGGAGATATCTGCACATGCAGACAAGAGGGAACTTACAATACTCATGAGCTAGATGGATTCCTTCAATGACCTTGCCAGAATGTGCAAATCCCCTGGAATTTCCACCAGGTCTTCACACCTCCAAGTTGAGTGCTTTTAGCATTTTTTTAAGCTCTGAAGCAAAGTTTCTGAAAAGCTCAAAGTAAATTTCTGCAGACATAACATCAAGGCTGAAACTCATTTGTTTTGAAATTGTAGTGGTTTTACATGGCTGCAAGCGTGCATTTTAATTCGTACATAAAGGCATACTTTCATTCAGTAATTTTAAGACTTTTTTCAACACAACAACTTGCAGCATTTTAGATAAAATGCTAATGGTTTCCAAACTCTTTAGCTGATTTTTTTTTTTGGATTTCCAACATTTTTTTCATGATTAATGTTCTATTTACAATGACTTGCCATGTTTCAAGTATGTGACGTAGTCTCAGCTAGATTAGAATACTGTTTCATGGAGTGGGCTAAAGATCATGGATGATGTTGTTGGAGGAAACATTAATTACTGACAGCTTCCATTATCAACAGTGCAGTCTGATGGTCTCTCAATACCATTGTATTTTAGATGGGGAATCACTTCACTATGGGAGGCTTTTTCACGTCAGTGGGGATCTGGAGCTACTTACCTCAGCATTTAATATGCAGCAATGGTCAAACTCTGTTACTACTTTGCTTGGCTTCTATTGCTACCTCCATTCTCTCTAACCACTATTCAACAGGGTGGGGATTCATTTGTACAAGAAGATGTGAAAAGGAGGATTCGCTGTTACTGTCAGTCTCTGCAGTGCACCATTATGGCAGTCATGAGCATAGTGGCCCAGGCGGTTATAACTAAAACAGCGCAACAGGATGCCTCTTCTCAGTGCCGAGTTTCTTGGCTGGTCAGCATTGTGTTTAGGCAATAGGTCTTCAATAACCACTACGTCATGCTTCACCAATGGTGCTTGGGCACATGATAACACACCTGTTCTCAGACAATACCAAAATGGTGGATCTGCTTGTCCTAGGCCATTATATTATTATAAATTTTCAGTATGCTCTGGGCCAGTGGCTACAGCCCTTTCAGAAAAAGGCTCTAGAAGCTCAGGCAGTGACAGTGGTGGCCCTCACTACTCCTCATGTGGCAGAGACAGTCATGGAATTTTTCTGTAAATACACTTGGGTTTTCAGTTGGGATCTGTTTTTTGCTAACCAGAACCTCGTGAAAATCAATGTTCTTCCTCTGGGGCCATTTTTTTAGGTCAACTTCTACTGCCTCAAGTGAGCCATTGGTCAGAATGTCTCGGTCTATCCCTTGCTTTAACTCTTGGGGATATACAGCTGGGAGAACCTCTTTAAAGTCATCTTTATGATCTTAACAATTTCCCATTTTGGTGCCAGAGGAAGGGGGTGTCATATCCACTGTCACCCCAACTCCTCTTTCAGAGCTCTAATCTCACCAGGGAAGAAGGCCGATGCAAGAATGGTGCTGTGACCTCTTTCCTGACTTCAGTACATGAGAATGGTTCTTCCTTGTGCCCTCTTCTATCTTGGTTTTAACCTGCCTTGTGGTCCATGCTTGTAGTCATCACATGCGCTGGCATTCCCTCATTACACTGGTGAAGAGGAGCAGAGGGAGGAGTTACTTAGTTTTGGAAAAAGCAACCCAAGTGGCCCCTGTTGGTCAGTTTGTGTCTGAAGCTGTTTATAGCTTAGCATGGACAGCGTACTGCTTCAGAGGGACAACACTTTTTGCTGGATTAACTCCAATGAAGCTCCTTTTACATCTTCTAACTCTTCATTTAGTCCGGCATTTTCTCATTGTCAGTCAACATTTTATTCCTGTGTTTTCCTTATATGTGCTCCGTGATGTGTTCCCTGTTACCAGTATAGCTGTTGTGCAAAACAGCAATGCTCTCCTATCACTTTCCTTTTGCATTCTATATATTTCCTTAAATCCCTATACTTTCTACTCAGCTGTAAGGCCAATTTATTTTGCAGCTTCTTTAATTTATTTTTGCCTTTCTGAATCTTATTAGAAAACTAATCAACAATACATTCAGAATCTCTGTCACACTCTTCTTCAGCTCCAAGCTATCCCTCATCTTGTTTTCTCAGTAAGACTGTATCATTTCTTAGCATATGCCAAACCAATTGTGAATCCTAGTTTGCTTAGGAACTAGTCCACATATGTTTAATTAAGATCTAAAAATGTGACTTCTGAAGCCTCTGACACACAGGAGTGAATTTCTGCCTGCCGCAGTAATCGGAGCAGGTGAGGGACGTAGCATAGAAAGCTCTGTTGACCTCAGATGGAATTTTCTGGTTTTGGAACGAATGTGGCAGAAAATCTGCCCGCAATATTTCTGAGATCCCACTCTCGACACCAGTTTGTAAGTTTTTCAGGTTCAGGAGTCATAGGTCACCCAAAGAAAGCAATCAGAAACTTTATTAAGAAACAACAGTTTAGATATGATATATCAGCTAACTCCCAAAGGACAAACAAGTGGATGGCTCGGCATTTATTAATTGTTTATGATGGCAGCCTCTGCTCAGTAACCAAAATATTGCAAAGCTGTTACCCTGGTGTTTCTCCATCTTCCCTGGTCTTCTCCCAGGCAAAATCAGGAACTGCCTGATAATTGAATCCTGTTCCCAAACAGCCATTAATATGCTTTATTTGATCCTTTATCAATCACTTGTTCAAGTAGTTCTGGCCAGTGGCTGCAGGATAGGTACCCAAAATGTCACCTCTCCACCGTTCATCCCATTAGTGGAGATCAATTTGTAGCTTATTTCATACTGGAAGCCATTTGTTAATTCCTGTTAGCACCTGTTTAGATAAGAGGTATCAAGGTACAACCTACCAACTTAGGAATATCAACATGAAAACCTGAACCTGGTAACCTTGACATGTCTAATGACTGTTCAGGTATTTTCCAGAGAGAGTAGAGAAGTAATATTTCTGCCAGATAGCTTTACACTATTCCAACTAACTCCCTAGAATTTTATAATATTCTGAAAAATATCAATTTTAGAATGGCCTTTTCAATGTGATGCCAGAATCTCCTTCAGATCCATTGCCCAAACTCACCTTTGCAGACACCCTGCCCTCGGCCAATACTTTGTTGGTACTTCGTTGGTCAACTGCTAACTGACTGGCTAGTGCTTAACCACAGGACAAGGCAGGAGCTATGCACCACAATTTCCACTACCTTGACCTTCTGTAATCTGTAAATATTGAGCCCCTGCTGAAATAGATCTCATCAGCTATATGCCAGATGAGACTTGAATAACATTGTATTGATATCCTAGAATTTTTACATGATTGTCTTTAGGATCAATAGAAATTTGATGGGGGTCACCCCAAATGTTTCTTGTGGTTAGAAATGGTTTGGTGTTCAAGGGGAAAAACTCAGGCTTAATAACTATTGCTATCCGTGCACTCCAAGCTCCAAACTAGCATCTAAGACACACATGCACACACGCTTAGCTGTAATGTGAATCTTAAAATAACATCTTCATGCAGCTGTTAGTGCCTGTGCAGTGAAAGTCCATTGGAACTATGCAGAGTAGGCAGATCATGACATCAGTCAGGTGTAATGCTGATGTGATGTTCAGATGCTATTCCGGGATACCTCAAATCAGTGCCACCCATTAAGTTCAAACAGCTGAATACACATTGAGCTCTCCACTCACTTGGATGCTTGCAACACTCAAGGGCCAAAATCCAGAGTGGGCAAGGCTTGCAGAAAAAGATTCTACGTTGGCCTCGGTCGGGATTTTACAAGCCCCGCCCAAGCGAGGTTGCAAAACCCTGCCCAAGATGTTTGACACCATCTAGGGCAAAACAGTCTATTTGATTCAAACTCCATTCACAAACGTCCGTTCTCTGCACCACCAACACACAGTATCAACAGTGTGTGCCATCAACAAGTTCTACTGCAGCAACTCACCAAGGCTCCTCAGACAGAACATTTTAAATCCTTGACCACTGACATCTGGAAGGACAAAGGCAGCGGACAGTTGGGAACACACCTCCTGAAAGTTGCTACCCAAACTACTCACATCCTGAAATAGAAATATATTGCTGTTCTTTCATTGTTGATGCATCAGTATCTGGAGACTCCCTCTCTAATAGCACTGTCTGTGTACCTGTATCAAATGAGTGAAATGGTTCAAGAAGGCAGCTCACCACCACCTTCTCAGGGATGATATGTGACTTAGCCAGTGACACCCACACCCTGTGAATGAATAAAAAGCAACAGGAAAGAGGCCTGCCAATGTTATTTCAAGGTATCATCATCTACTTATATCATTTATTGCTGATTGATTTCTTCTAGGTGTTGCTGCAGATCTGCACATTTGGTGTTTTCCATGGGTGTTTCAAGTTCCAAAAGTCGATGCTGAACACATTTCACTGACTTAAAAGCTTTTGTGCTAGCCAGAAGATACTGTTGTGATTAACACCAGTCAACCAGTTATTGACTAGAGAGAGTACCGACACATTGTTGGCGGAGGATAGGATATTTTCAATGGCAGGGTTGAGCCATGTACCCAAAAGGAATTCTGGCACTACATTAAAAAGGCCACCGTAAAAATTGTTGTTTTTCGGAATATTATAGAATTCTTATGCAATTAAGCGGCATAACGTGAGGCACTAGTAGATCTCTCTGTTTTAATATCTGAACTGATGGCTGCAAGTGAGAAATCAAGTAACAATGTGACCTCAGTGTTGCTTTCTTTTGATTTTCCTCCACTCCTTGATCAATTGTTCTTGGGTATATGGAAGGTAAAAAGCACAAAGGATAAGGGGGAAAAGTCAGAGACTCTGTTAGTGGCCACAATCTCAGCAATGACCGTTCTAATAATAGTGAGCTCTATCTCCTCACAGGGATTGGGACATGGAAGCTTCAGCTCTTCAGCTGGTCCCTAGCAAGAAAGGGAAGTATGTAATTGAATATTGTGCAATTTGTTCAGCTAGTTCGTCTGTCATGGCCAAATTGCTGGCAGTTTGTGCAAGCTGTGATGTGTGAATCAGAGACTTGTAAGGGTGCTAATAGTGTGAGTACGGTGGAATGTTTGAAATTCAGGTATGAATTCTGATTAATATATTGTTGGTGAATGACAGGATGGTGAATTGAAGAGTTTCTCTTGTTGCAGTTGGGGTGGCACGGTGGCACAATGGTTAGCATTGCTGCCTCGTGTCACCAAGGACCCGGGTTCGATTCCAACATTGGATAATTGTGTGGTGCTTGCATGTTCTACCCATGTCTGTGTGGCTTCTTCTGGTTGCTTTGGTTTTCTCCCATTGTCCAAAGATATGTGGGTTAGATGGATTGACCATGCTAATTTGCTCCTAAATGTCCCAAGATGTGCCAGTTTGGGGATTAGTCAGGTTAATGTGTAGGGTTACAGGGATAGAGTGCAGGGGTGGGCCAGGGTAAGATGCTTTGTCTGATGGTCGGTGCAGACTCAATGGGCCAAACGGCTGCCTTCTGCACTGTAAGGATTCTATGAGTCTATGAATTAGTAGGATATAATACTTGAAGATAACTTGACCATCCTTGTGAGATCATTGAACTTCTTGCTGTACTATTTCAAGGTACTCAAGTCTAAACTTCAAGCATTGACCTCAATAGCTATCTGCTCCTACTAGTGTGATTGTGTGTCTGGACAGCCTTCTGCTTCCTTGCGGATGCAGAACTTCTCTCTTTTTTCCACCATCTCCACTAAGATATTCAGTGCAGATCTGAAATGTTCTTTCCAGTTTTGTAATTTTTTCAGTTTCCCAGATCAGACTCAGCTCCTGTACAACTCCTTGGACCTTCTCCATCCCACAATGCACCTCCCTACTTGAAGTGCAGGCTAGCTTTAAACAATATAGGTTTGCTTTACTTGACACTAGGAAGTTACAATTTCAGGCCTTCTGCTGGCACGAGCTGCCGGTAAGTAGTGTGTATGTGGTTAGTCCTGGCTGCATACAGCAATCCTCTTAATCAGTTAGAAGCACAAAGGTAGTGCATTTCAATTGGGTTAATCTCTGGTTTCAGGAATACCCAATTTAGCCTTCTAAGTGTTTTAGCAAGAGTTACATAAAGTCCATGTATGGAACATTCTATGGCCAGCTAACCTGTTGGTATCCCATAATTCCTTGTGTTAGCCGTCAAAATATATCATGTCAATTGAGTCTAAGTCATTTTTTTAAAATCTGATTGCAATCTAATTTAATTAATGATATATAATATAATAACATATTATCAGTGATAACATAATTTAGCAGTTAAAATTTTGCTGTTCTTACTAGACCTTCTGCCATTCAGATTCCTCTGCCACAATGAATAGGACACTTTCTGTTATTATTTGTCGCTGATTCATTAAGCTTATATTAATGCCTAGATTTTCCCCTGAGATGGTTGATCAAAAGAAGATTAGGAATCTATTCCAGCACCACAAGAGGAGATACACTGTGGATGGAGCTGAGAGCAAACAAGAGCCTTGTAGATGTGAAGTTCCATGTTAGTTTAGTCTCAGGAACTGAGTTGAAATCTATGATGAGCAGTGTTTGGGGCTTGAGGAGAGATACAGGTGAACTCAGTACTGGGTATTCTCTCTCTGAAAGGAACTTCAAGCTCAAGAGTCTATTACCATCTCTTTCCTGACAGTCACTGGTGTTAATGATAGGAAAATCTAACAGGCTTAACTGGCTATGCTCTCCCTTCTTATTCACTTATGGCAAGCAGGTTATTTGTGGCTATTTGGTCAAAGAACAGCAGGTGAACTTCTGTCCAGCGGAGAACCATCAAAGTAGCTACAAACATAGGAGGAGTATATTCTGTTAATACAGGTTATCTGCAAGCTAATTCTGCTGTCCCAAACTTTCTTGCAGCTTGGCAAATTTTCCTTCTGAAAGAATACTTAAATTGGCATTGATTTAGGAGGGAATGTAGAACTATAGCAGAAGAATATCTAGCCCCTTGGCTCCTGGAGTTGAGATTGAAATCCTTTGCACCATTCACTTTGTTCCTATCAGCACATCAATCTATTTTCCCCTCCAATGTAAACAAGATCAATAGGTGACAGATGTCTCTTAGAAAGAGAGGGATGATAAAAAATATTTTTCAGTTGAAATTTGGGTTTTATTTTCATTCATGATTAAATGCATTTATTAATTAGGCTCCAATTTTTTCAGTCAGAAACATACTGTGCCAGAAATCCCAGTTGTAAAACAACTTTTCTTCACAAAAGTGTCATTTTTAAAGAACAAAACAGCACAGGAAACAGGCCCTTCGGCCCAATGAGCCCACGCCGCCACCTCGATGTTCCCACTTCTACCCATGATCACTGTCATCCTTGTCTATGTTTATCGATCTATGCGTTAGAACCAAATTTGAGACAATTTAGGGAGAATTTGTTCTGCCAGTCAGTCTAAGAGCACATCTTTGGGATGTGGGAGGAAACTGGAGCACCCGGAGAAAATCCACGCCAGCACAGGGAGAATGCGCAAACTCCCACAGACGCAGGCCCAAATCCATGTGTCTGCGCAGCACAGCAATAGTCACTGAGCTGTCGTGTTGCCCATCAAATGGTCCAGGTCAAGCATACACTAACAATGTGAAGCACTAGGCTACTCTCAAAAAATCCAAGAGCAGCCCTCTCACGGTGCATCACGTGTATGCCCCTTGTTAGACAAGGCGGACCGAAGTACCTGTAGGATAAAACAAAGACATCAATATCATTGATAATTTACACACTTCCCAGAGAACTCCCAAGGCTCATGATCCCTATTTTAAATCAGTTTTCTATATCCACACATTCCCATTCTGTTCATGTGCCCATCTAAGTATCTCTTAACTCCATAGTACCCGCCTCCATCACTTTACATGGCAGCGCGTTCCATATCCCCACCACCCTCTGTATGAAAAAACTCCTCTAGCATCCAAATTATACATTACCCCCCTCACCCTAAGCCTGTGACCCCTCGTGCTATTAAATCCATCCTAGGAAAATGCTTAACCCTGTTTACTCTATCTATAGTAAGAGGTCTGACAACACCAATTTTAAATCCAACCGATTTATTTGATAGTAAACTTGCTAGCTTTCGGCTTTTGCAAAGGCCGAAAGCTAGCAAGTTTACTATAAAATAAATCTGTTGGATTTAAAATTGGTGTTGTCAGACCTCTTACTGAGTTTACCCCAGTCCAACGCCGGCATCTCTACATCATGTACTCTATCTATACCCCTCATAATCTTGTACACCTCTATTAGATTTCCTCTAAGTCTACGAATTTCTAAGGAAAACAGCCCCAATTTGCCTAACCTCTCCTCGTAACTCAGACCTTCCATACCAGGCAGCATCCTGTAAACCTCCTCTGCACTCTCTCCAGAGTCTCCACATCCTTCCGGTAGTAAGGCGACCAGAACTGGACGCAGTATTCCAAATGAGGTCTAACCAACGTTTTATACAACTGCAACGTTAAAGGCCAGCTCTTGTATTGTGTACCCCTTCCTATAAAGGCTAGCATACCATACACTTTCTTCACAACCTTCTCCACCTGTTCTGCCACCTTCAAAGTCTTGTGCACCTGCACCCCCGGGTCCCTCTGCGTTTTAGTGCTACTTGGTACTTGATAAGATTTCCCAGTGTACTGCAAAGGAACTTTCACAGGCAGTGAACAATGAGGTCAGTCAATGTTCACATTCATTTATAAAGTTCAGCAGGTTTCCCTTAAATAATGGAGACTGATATTTGTGGAAAGCTGATCCATTCCTTAAGTGATCTTGGAGGAAAAAAGAATTAGCAAAAGAAGCATTTTGGACTGAATGCAGTTTGAGCAGTTGGTTACAAACTGTTTAAACTTTGTCACTTTTGGGCTTGGTGTATGGTAAAATTATAGAATCCCTAAAGTGCAGAAGGGGGCCATTTGGCCCATTGAGCCTTCACTGACAACAATCCCACCAGATCCTATCCCCTTAATCCCACCCAGATCCTATCTCCTTAACCCCACCTATTTATCCTGCTACCTCCCGACACTAGAGGCAATTTAGCTTTAACCTAAATCGCACATCTTTGGACTGTGGGAGGAAACTGGAGCACCCAAAGGAAACTCACATAGACATGGGGAGAAAATGCAGACTCTGCACACTGGAGACCATACCAGCCAGCAACATCATGAACTGAGAGACTCAACTAACAGGTAAAAATTGTTTGTGACAAAGCAAATTGCCCAGAGATAAGCTTCCTCAAAGAAGGTAATGTTTTAGTAGCATATTGGAATTTTTGTTCGCAATATTATGTACGAAAGCAAAATTGAGCAAAATACAAGAGGAGAAAGGCAAAATAAAATAGCCATTACTACACCGTATAGCAGAATAAGAATTTTACAACAATAACAAATTTAATATGTGTTAACTTAGCTCAGTTGATGACACACTAGCCGCTAAATTAAAAGTTGTGGCTTTCTGTCAGACTGACAACAAGTAGATTCAGAGCTAGATGGACTCAAAAATTCAAGTTTCTGAAAATATTGGGCCATAATTTTCTTGGAGTGACAATCAGCATCAGAGGGCATGGGGAAAGGGTTGAAGATTGTGGATGTAAGGGTTGATGTGAAATGGAAAGACACATAATCCTCTAGAACTCCAGTAAAACAAAATTCAGCCCAAGATCAGTATCAAAAGTCAGTTGGGTCGTGCCTTTCTTAATACTATAAATCAAAGACACCACTGGAAATTGTATAAAAACATTGCAAATGTGAAATCTGTCATTGCTAGACATAGATGAACAACCCTAAGACATGCCCCAAAAGGAGAATCTCAGTTATTTCCTAATAGCAAGAAACCAAGATGGTATTGGCATCAGAGAAACAGCAATTCAACAGAGAAAGGGAGAAAAAAATTGACCCCACTTTAGTGGCAGTGATATTGGTCTTTGGTTTGTTTTTAGAAATTTCTGAAATAGTCTACTCAAAACTAAAATTAATGATTGGAAAATCATGGAACACTTGTAGCCATGTCCAATCCAGTGAGTAAAATTCTGCATCCAGTGTTCAGGAACCTGTACCATATAACTGTCATGGTAGAACACGGTAAAATTATTTATAACATCATTATTAGGCTGGGTTTTAAGTCTCCCTTCAGTGAGTTTGAACATGGGGAGTGAGGTGTGGGGGGATGATTGTAAAAATCCAGCAGGTGGTCTCTCCACCCATTATTGCATTTATACCAGTGGCGGGGATGGCACAGGTAGCCCATCTGCCAGTACGCCATTGAAGTCCTTAGGTGGGAAATTAGTGCCCACTTAGATGGCATGGTGGCATAGAGGTTAGCATTGCTGCCTCACTGCACCAGGGACCAGGGTTTGATTCCTAGCTTGGGTCACTATCTGTGCAGAATCTGCATGTTCTCCCATGTCTGTGTGGATTTCTTCCAGGTGCTCTAATTTCCTCCCACAGTCCAACAGATATGCTGGTTAGGTGTATTGGCTATGCTGGAGTCTCCCTCTGTGTATCTGAACAGATGCCAGAGTGTGGCAACTAAGGGATTTTCACAGTAACTTCATTGCAGTGTTAATGTAAGCCTATTTGTAACACTAATAAATAAACATAAGGGCCTCATCTTAGATTGCACAAATGCATCAGAGGTGTTTGGTGATCAGGATTTGAGAGGCCATAGGAAGAAAAGAATTTGGGAGGCCCTTGGATGAACCCCATGGGCTAGTTTTTGAAGGAACCTCTTTGGCCACCCTCAACCCTAACAGGGAAATACGCTTGGTTGGCTGCTTAACGTGATCCTCTCCTACATCTGGTGCATTTGTGCAATGTTCAAGCACATATCATGCATGACTATTCACCTTATCCAATTGGCATGGACATGAATGGCCTTTTCTGTGATGTAACCATTTATGATACTTACAAAGTTCTGGTTCATCACTGATTGTCCTTTCAAGCCCCAAATGCAACACTGGCAATACTTTCAGTGACCATGATGGCACTGCCAGTACTGTTGGCCTTTGATTGGCTGGCAGGTCTCTGAGTTACTACCACCTGTTTTTGAGAGGTGGAAATCCTGCTTCCAGTCTTAATGGCTGCAGGTACCTACCGTGGACTGATTCCCTCCTCACTCCCCCTGATCTTTTGGCTAAGAAAGAAGCATTTTGTTGAATTCACCCAATTCACTTTCAGGTATATTGAATACATATTACTTGACTTACTTGGACTGTTCAAGCAGCACATATCATGCATGACTATTCACCTTATCCAATTGGCATGGACATGAATGGCCTTTTCTGTGATGTAACCATTTATGATGCTATAATTTTCACAAGTAAAATTACTATTCTTTGCAACGGCTGAAGCTGGGCTCTCTGTAAGACTGCTTTCTTCATTTTTTTGCTATATGCTTTTTCTTTAAAGAGCAAGGCATAGCCAGGTTCTAAAGTTAGGGGGAGCAAGCATATAAAAAGGCACGATAACACATACCAAATAATTGTAAATTCATTGTACATTTTTATTTTGTATTTAAAAGTAAAACATAATAAAACATGCATGTTATTTAACTATTTTACATTTAAAGTAAATGAAAACAAAACAAAGCAATATCAAAAATTATCCTCATGACTACATGCCCTCTTGGGAGATTGAATGCCTTCCTCGCTGCCTGAAGTCCCCACATTTTTATTGCATCCCGCGATTGCAGTACACAGATCATGGATTTCAGATCTCAGGTCGCTCAGAAGAGATCTGAGGGGCCTGTGAGGAACACCCCATTGAAAAGGCTCTACTTTTGAAGAATGTGCACAGCGGGGGCGGTCATTCCCCCTGCTCCCCTTCTAGCTACGCCATTGAGGGTAAGCAGAATAGTTTCTAGGATGCAGTTGTGGAAACTACATGCAAATTATAACTAAACCTTTTGATACAAATTGTGTTTATGTTACTACACATCCAGCATTTGTCTGGTGCATGGAAACGACAACGGTTAAGAGCTCAAAGTTAACTTCGAATTCATGTAAAGCAAAAATGTATATGTGAATCCTTTAAGGGGAAATTAGCTTCTGGAATATTGGTTTGGATGCAATTACATGACCCGATGTTCACAAAGGCAAGAATTTCCCAGTTTTGTAAAACATTTTTCAAGGTATAGATAACAAGTACTTTCTGGTGTTGTCTCCAGATATCACCCAGTATCCATCCTGTAGATTACACTAGGGTGTTTTTTTTTTAAGTGCTTTTTAACACGTAGTTCTGAAGTTATACATTGCCCTCTGTTATATAGTGATGTCTTTAGTGGGTTTTAGCATGTGTGAGTGATGGCATCGGTATCATGGGCCTTTGCAGGTTTGGTCTCATGCAAGGGACGTGTGTAACTAGCTGCCTCCAGTTCTGAGTTAGTGCTGTACTGTATTTCAATATTTTTATAAGCAGAGTGACTATCTCATAGTGTTTGATTACCTTTGTGGCCAAGTTACAAAGACCTCCAAATAGCTACGTCACCTTTTGGCTGCAGATTGACAGATCGCAAATGTGAATGCCATTCACTCACTCTAATCAGTGTGAAAGATAGCTTTCATTTTTCTAAGAGACTATTATTAGACACTCATGTTCAACATGGTATTGATTTTTCAGTTGGAGCAGTAGACTTGAAGCATATTGCAGCATAAGTAATACTCTGCTATCTGTTCATAATCATATGCTTAAAAAGCTTCTGATACGTTCATTTTCAATGGGTAAATTTTGATACTTTAACAAACAATATATTTTTTATATTCTGTCAGTGAGACTAAGTAAGCAACTGTAAATTGTCCACTTAAAATATATTTTTCCTATCATATGAAGAGCAAGCTCTTACATGAATGAGAGGAGATGATTTTTGCTGTTACATTGCTCTAAAATTAACAACCTATACAATTATGTGAAGTGAGTGCTATTAGTTATGCAAATTATTTGTAGCTTCTCCCACCTGTGAATAATCAGGCAGGAATTTATTCTCAAATGCTTCACTTTGGTTATTAATTATGAAGAGTGTATTGTCCTAGCAGCAAGTGGTAAATTGACAATTTACAATTTAAAACTGTTGACTGCTGAGCTGCCCCTAGAATTCATTTTAAGATTTCTAATAACATAGCAACCAGAATTGTATTTCCTTTGTGCTGGTCCATTAAGATGTTGCTACATACATGTATGGTATCATATTTTAGCCCCGCTATCTTTTCACCACTATTTTTAAAATTATTTCCACGGATATAGGCATCGCTGGTTAGGCCAGCATTTTCTGCCTATCCTTAATTGCTCTTGCGAAGATAATGGTTGACTTCCTTCTTGAACTGCTGCAGACCATATAGTATAGATATACCCACAGTGCTGTTAGAAAAGGTTTTGACCCAACCAGAGTGAAGGAATACCTCCAAGTCATGCTGGTTGTAACTTGAAGGGGAACTTTTGGGATGTGATGCCTCCATGTTTGTACAGCCTTTCTCCCAGATGGTACAGTTGTGAATTTGGAAAGTGCTGTTGAAGGATATGTATCCCTAAGGAGAAACAGAAAGAAATCCCACAACACCAGTTTGAAGTCCAAACAGGTTTATTTGTAGCAAAAGCTCCAAGCTTTCGGGACAGCCTGTCCCTTCATCAGGTGGCTGGGAGTCCCAGCCACCTGAGGAAGGGACAGGCTGTCCCAAAAGTTTGGAGCTTTTGCTACAAATAAACCTGTTTGGATTCAAACTGGTGTTGTGGGATTTCTTTCTGTTTTACCCCAGTTCAACGCTGGCATCTCCACGGCATCTCTCAGGGGAGGCAGTGGAAGTATCAATGTCACACCTGCGAAATCGTCTATTACTTTCTATACATGTGTTTTATCCGTTACCACCACTTTTCAGCAGAAAGTTCTAACTTGATACCAATTGGTGTGCAAGCACAATATAATTTTAGAAGATATTGGACCAAGTTAAAAAGGGCCAAATTGTTGATGTTATGCCTTGTGGCTTGGTGGCAGACTAATTGAAGTATTAGGACCCCTGGTATATACTAACAAAGGCCCAAATACCTGTTTTAGCTACGCTTCTTGGAGTTGGAATTCCTTAAGCAGGGGAGGCACCAGGTGTTCAGCTTTTCTTGCCATGGATGCCAGCTTTTAAGCTGCCACCAAGCCAACAAGAGATCTTGTTTTAAAAAAAAAATGCTCCTCCCAACTTCATGGCATTCCTAATTGCCCACAGCTAGCCCTAATCATCTCTCCTATTCTCCATTCCCTCTTCCCAGAGTATATCATTGAAAGGCTTGAAAGTGGCAAACATCCTGTGATAAACACATCCCAATTATTATAACAAGATTGTTTCAAGTCAGTCCTGCATCCCTTTCATTGAGCAAATGTTGCAGGTTCATTGTCAATTTGTTACCTGGAAGAAAAATTAAAATTGGGCTTCCACTCCAATTGCCTTACAAAGTGCTGTCTCCAATCAAGGAGGAAATGGGATCACTTGTAATGTCACATAAAAGCAACATGAAATTATGCTTCCTATCAACTAATTATAGCTCAGTGTCGCTAATACTGCATTGAAACAATCTAACTGATATAAAAAAGCATATACGGATGACACGAAGATCGGCTGGGTGATTAACAGTGAGGCGGAGTGTCTTGGGCAACAAGAAGAGATAGACAGAATGGTCAAATGGGCAGGTAAGTAGCAGAAGGAATTTAGCCCTGAAAAATGTAAATTGATATATTTTACAAGGAGTATTTTGACAAGAAAGTACTCAATGAATGGTAGGACACTCGGAAGTTCTGTAGAACAAAGGTAGCTTGGTATGCTTGTCCACAGATCTCTGAAAACAGAAGGGCAAGTTAGTAGAGGTGAAAAGGCATATGGGACATTTGCCTTCATCAATCGAGGCATGGATTACAAAAGTAAGGAAGTCATGTTGGAGTTGTATAGAACTTTAGTGAGGCCACAGCTAAAGTACTATGTGCAGTTCTGGTCACCACATTATCGCAAGGATCTAGTTGCACTGGAGTGGGTGCAGAAAAGATTCACTAGGATGCTGATAGAGATGGAACATTAAAATTATGGAGAGAGGTTGCGTAGGTTTGGGTTGTTTTTGTCAGAACAAAGAAGACTGAGGGGTGACCTGAACAAAATGTACAAGATTTGAGAGAAATGGGCAGAATAGATAAGGAACAGCTATTCCCCTTAATTGAAGGCCACTCATGAGGGGGCATATGTTCAAGGTAAGGGCAGAAGATTTAGAGGGTATGCGAGAAAAAATATTTTTACCCAGAGGGTGGTGACAGTCTGGAATGTGCTACCTGAGCAGATGGTACAGATGGGTTGCCCCAGATCCTTTAAAAAGAATTAGGATGAGCACTTAGTACATCAAAATGTTCAGGGCTATGGGCCAAGTGCTGGCAGACCATATTAGGTGGGAATTCAGGTGTTTCTAATGTATCAGTGCAGACTCGATGGGCCAAAGGGCTTCATCTGCATTTTATGATTCTATGACTTTCCAGTTCTGTGAGTGTTTACCTATATGCATGCTGTAACCAGAGAAGATTTATGATCATACAAATTGTCTTTGGTTTTAAAAGAAAAGAGGTAATTTTTGTTGTGCTTAATTCAGCTCTGACTTTCACAAATACATACACCAACTAATTGTAGCTCAGTTTGCTATTACTGCATTGAAAGAATCTAACCCTGATATTCAAGTATAAGATATTGACATTCCACAACAATTTCACTACTAAACAACTGGCAATGAAAAAACCCTTGTGATATAATCATGCTTTAACAATTGAACTGAAACCTGAGACTTTCACTTGTTCTAATGAGCTAAAGAGTTGGCACAAATGAGTTTGGCCAGCTGTAACAGCTGAGCCCAAAACTTCTTGCCCTTACCTGACTGCCTTGTTTCAATATCGTATGTGTTACATGAAGGTAGTCAAAATATTGTAATCTGAATGTTGATTTTCTTTTTCAAATCATTATCAAGCCAACTCTGATATTCAAGTATAATATACTGACATTCCATAACAATTTCGCCACTAAACAACTGGCAGCTCAGGCAATGAAAAAAACCCCCAAAACCCCCGTGATATAATCTTGCTTTAACAATTGAACTGAAACCTTGTTCTCATGAAGTGAGGGGACAGGATGTCAAATGGCATTCCTCTTTTCCCCATTCTCGTTTGATTACAACAAGTTTTTTTTAAACAAGAATATACAGATGACACAAATATTGGTCGGGTGATTAACAGTGAGGCAAAGTGTGTTGGGCTACAAAAAGATACAGATAGGATGGTCAAATGGGCAGAGAAGCAGTAGATAGAGTTTAACCTTGAAAAGTTATACTTTGGAAGGAGTATTTTGACAAGAAAGTACTCAATGAATGGAGGATAATAGGAAGTTCTATGGAACAAAGAGACCTTGGCATGTTTGTCCACAGATCTCTGAAAGCGGATGGGCAAGTTAATAGAGTGGTGAAAAAGGCATATGGGACACTTGTCTTTGTCAATCGAGGCATAAATTACAAAAGTAAGAAATTCATGTTGGAGTTGTATAGTGAGACTACAGCTAGAGTACCCTGTGCAATTCTGGTTGCCACATTATTGGAAGGATATGATTGCACTGGAGGGGGTGCAGAGAAGGTTCACCAGGATGCTGCTTGGGATGGAATATTTAAATTATGGAAAGAGATTGTGTCGCCTTGGGTTGTTTTTGTTGAAGCAGAGAAGACTTATGGGTGACCTAATCAACGTGTGCAAGATTATGCGAGACATGGACAGATTGGAGAAGGGGCAGCTATTTCCCTTAGTTGAAGAGTCAGTCATGAGGGAACATAGGTTCAAGGTGAGGGGCAGGAGGTTTAGGGGGAATGTGAGGAAAAGCATTTTTACTTAGAGGCTGGTGACAGTCTGGAGTGCGCTGCCTGGAAAGTGGTAAAGATGGGTTGCCTTACATCCTTTAAAACATATCTGGATGAGCACTTAGCATATCAAAACATTCAGGGCTATGGGCCAAGTACTGGCAGTTGCTATTAGATGAGAGTTCAGATGTTTCTAATATGTCAGTGCGGACTTGATGGGCTGAAGATCCTTGTGTGCTTTATGGTTCTACGATTCTCTATGATTCTATGACTTTCCACTTCTGTGAGTGTTTAATTACGCATGTAATCATAGAAGATCTATGATTATACAGATTATCTTCAGTTTTAAAAAAGATAATTTTTGTTATACTTAACCCAGCTCTGGCTTTCACAAATATATACACCTGAAGTGTACACAGACATGTATACCCACATACACACTCACACACATTCACACACAGACACACTCACACGCACACTCACATGTACACTCACACACATGTACACATATACACACACACGCACAAACACATACCTACACCTGACCCCAAGCTGAACTTTCTGTCCTACTGCTTTCAGTATTGAGGCCGTAGATTTACCTGTTCTTCCAGAGACAATAATGCAAGATTGAGTTTTTTTTTAAATTTTTGTCAGCAGTACTGGATAGTTAGAATAGCAATCAGAGTTCGACTTGTATGATAAATGGAAAGAGAGAGGAAAGGAATTTATTCAGGGTTTTGTCACTTCAGTGTTCCAATTACTTGACCAGTTCTGCAAGGATAGAAGAGGTTTGAGGGTTGGCTTGTCAAGTAACTTATCTTGCTCAATGGCCCAAATATAGTCTTGGCTAGCATATTCTGGTTACCTTGATTAGATCATCGATGGGAATCCTTCTTTCAGCTCATTATCCAAGTGATTATGTCTAATGATTTGTCTCCACCTAGCTGAGTATGAGGTATGGATGTTTTATCAATAGAGTAGGAGATGTCCCCAATTTATCCCTCTCAAGCTCGTTGTTCCTGGTGCTGCTTTGCAGGCAGAATGCCTCCATTTCAGTAGTCCTGGAATGCAGAAAATACAGTGATGCAAATGTATAGCTATCTTTGACTGTGATCCCAAGTCACTGGAAAGTGACTTTACTCTTTACTAAAAAAAACAAGTTAAGGGTTCCAAGCCAGTAAATTAAAATATGATTTTACAACATTTTGATTCAAATAGGTATTTCACCTCCTTATTGGCATCAAGTAAATTTTCCTCTTTATGGCATTCCTAGCATGGAAATGCGTGTATTAGTAGTTTTAACTATAATTTCAGCCAATTAGACTATAACAACACAGGATGTCAGTTAATTGGGTTAAGAATCATGGTGGGGTTTGGCAGGGGGTGATGTAAGTGAGGCTTATGAGTTCAGGCAAGACCTGCAGCAACATGTTTTTTGTAATGTGTGGGAAATTTGTTTATGTAACAGTGCACAAACAGTAGTTTGTCACCATTTTCAGGTTGTCATGTGGCTTACAAGGATTAGAGAGAGCTTGTAACATGGAGATCTTGACAAGAAGCTCAACCAGCTGAACGGACAATCCTCGTTCCTTTAATGTCAGCAAATAGCAATTGCAGAACCAGTCAACTTGCCACTCAGCAGTTTCTTCTTGAAAAAGAATGCAATGCTTGTTGGGGAAGAGCAAAAGAATAGTGTAGGGTCAGCTGCATCATGGATCCTCTTTCTATCTCCAAAATTCTTTTTTTTAAGAGAAAATCTTTCCTACCTGTTTTCTGAGAAATTGGAAGCTGTCCTTTAAAGGATAAATTAAGGACCACTCAACATATTTAACCGTGAGCGATGTGTGCAGTGCACACTGTTATATATGTAGTTTTGGGGTGTTATGCTTCTTTAGCAGAGTGGGTCAGGTGACCCAGGGAAGTCAGTCTTGGACTGACAAAGATGTTAAATAAATTGTTTCTTGTTTTGTTATACCGAGCTATCTTGTAATCTATTTATAGTTTAGAATTAAACACAAACATAGTACATACCTTATCCATTGGCAGTTAAAAATTGTTTTCAGCACAGGATCCTATTTTGCCTGTTATTAATAGATTCTTACCTAAAGCAGGCAAAAATCTGGGCCACACTAGAGAAGATCTTCAGATGAAATAGCAATGGACAGAAGCAGAAGCAGTAAATGGTATTATGAACTTCATTACCATTTTAGCTGCCTTATTCAGATATTCAATAACTGAGTATTATAAAATTGTGCTTGGAATTTACTTTTTGTTGCTTTATTTTACAAAAGATAGCAGTAATTTACTGAATAGTAGCAGCATTACATCTCATTTATAGAATATCACATTGAAACAAACCAGTATTTTAGTAAAAACAAAAGAAAAACAGAAAAAGTCAAATTGGTACACTACAAACATATATTACAAAACATTATTTCAAATGTGTTCTTTAGGAAAGCTTAATTAAACATTGGATGGTGTGAAAGTTCCAGAGACAATAAAACTTGCTGATTTTGTATTTTTAGAGCATGAGCAGTCGTTTCTTCCCATATCACGTCATCCAGACAGATGCTGTACTCAGCTTAGATGAAGACACTGTACTTTCAAGCAATGAGGTAAGTCACTCAAGAAAACTCTATTCAGAATCTCAGTTTGACCTCCTGAGGGATGTAGTCTCTGACTGTCTTTCCACAACCACTAATGCAGGTAGTGACTGGCCTCCCTGTGCTGGGATCAGCTTGGCTAGCCATCTAACCTCCTTCTCCAAAAAATCTAGCTCATTCAAAACTCTGCTTCCTGTCACCTAATGAACATACAATCACATTCAGCCAACACTCCTGTCCTTTATAAATAACATTGTCTTCCATCCCTACTAAACATGTTCGTTTACAATTTTTCATCCTCATGTTCAAATACCTTCATGGCTTTCTAACTTTGCTCCATCCTTACAACCCTTCAAAATTCTGCATATTTCTAACTAGAGCCTCTTGGATATCCCTGTCTCCCTTTTCTCTACCCTAAAGGTGGCTGTGCTTGCAGCCCCTACATTCAGAAATTCCTTGCCTAATCCTGATCTCTCCATCTCTCTCACTTCCTTTTAGATCTTCTTTAAAATCTACTTTGTTTAGTTATTCTTCCTTCTATTTCCCCTTTGCTCTTTCTCAATATTTGCTTAATTATGCTTCAGTGAAATACCTTGCCACATCTTCCTACGTTAAAGGTACTATATAAATGCAAGTTGTTGTTATTAAGTGATTTGATTTGATGTCTGATATAGTAGCTTAAGAAGAGGTTCACACCAACATGTCACTAGAGCATACTTTGTACACATATGTTTCTCATTAATTTTTGAGGCACAAGCCTGGATTTCTATCCTCATGGCAGATAGGGGTTTGGAAAATTTCCTGACTTGGCCCTCCCACCTGGGAGAAAGTGCCCCCAAAGGTGGAAGATATATTAGAAGGAGGCAGGCGTGATCTAGATTTGATCTAGTCACTCAAGAAGAAGTGCGGAGGCTGCCACAGGAGTTGCCAAGTGTGGACTGAACTGTCTCAAAAGTTCTTCATCCCTCACCCACTTCTCATCGAAACAAACGCTCATGGGCTCTCGTGTCCCTGATGCCATGCACCTCACTTCCACCCACCCCTTACTAATCTTCATGCCACTTATTCCAAGTTCTGGCCCATCACCCATCCCCTATACCCCTCATATTTTGTTTGCCAGGTTATAGCATTTCCATATCCATTGACCCACTATACAAATTCTAGAACCAATTGATGCGATAGTGTAAATAGATTGTTAAAAACCCTTGAAAATAAATCATCCGTTGAGAACTTTCCCTATGTTTGAAAATAGAAGTCTGAAGTACAAGATATTGTTAAGTCATCCAAGCTGTTTGAAGACTTAGAAAATAAAACCCACAAACTGTTGAAACCACTTAACTTGTGTAAAAAGTATTGTGCAAGTGACAGCAGAGATCAGAGAACCTGAGCTGTCAATCAAACAATGTCTCCTCTGGGAAGCAGGTGTTCTTTTATTATAATAGCTGTCCCTGCCCTCATATAATCACGCAATCTGTAAGAGGGGTTTTCCGACAAGATAGCAAATATATCCAGAAACCAATGTCAATCAATGGGAGAGATATTGATGATGGTCTCAGATGCAAAATGCCTGGACCTCTCAAATGAGGGATGTTATCAATAAAAATCAAGACAGTTATACATTTTCTTAATTTAATTCTCTGCCTTACATTAGTATCAGAGTAATTCCATTTTAATGTCAATACATCAATATAAATCTGTCAGAAAATTCAGCTCAGTACTTTCTAGCATAATGATTTCTTATTTGCCTGTTGTTAATTGGACGTTATCCCCACTCCAGTTTTTTTACTTCCCTGTTGCCTGGATTATTGGCAGCCATTACTATAATTGTTAACATGGAGTTTTCTCCTTGGCCCACTGCTGAGATTGACTAGTTATCTGTCCTCATTATCTAAGATTATGTCTAATCTGTATCTGGGTTGCAAACCAACTGTTCATTAAAATTTCAAAATATATTCTCTTACAATAATCTCCCAGTTATAGCCATAGTAGCTAGGATTCCTAGAACTATAGTCAAATTATTTAATTTTCCCATTATGCTTTGGTATCATGTATTGACTGAAAATGTTTAATCATAGCAAAATACTTGAAATGCATTTAAAATGTCAATTTATATGTCTTAAAAACATAGTTGCTTGTTTTAAATCTTACTGAATTAATAGGTGGGTAATCATTATTCCTCTACCTACTGTTAACTTTGTTAGTGTCTGCATTCTGTCAAAACGAAGAGAAATCTAAAAATAATAGCTTTCACAGTCAACATCGCAGTGTTTGTTTACATATATTATGGGTTTCAAGGGTTTGTCATTTGTACTTTAAAAAATTTTAAGGAGCCTTAATGATTGACACTTTTATTAGCTTGTACTTAAGACTCTTTCCAAACATAGGAGAAAGTTCTTAATGAATGACTTCTTTTTGAGGTTATTTTGACACATTCCACTCTACTGTTCATTGGTTCTAGACAATGTGCAGTTGGTCAATGAGCATAGCTTGACATAGGGAGCTTAAAAGGACATGACGGGAGAGTGGAAGAGTAGAGCTTGATACAGGGAGCATGAATTAACTTTTTAAAAAGTCCTCTCATGCAGACCAGGGTTCACAATTTCTCTAAGGGCCCTGAATTATGACTCCTTAAAAACCTGGCCCAACTGCATAAAAACTGGAGGAATACAAGCTGCCTCTTTCCACAATGGAGTCAGCCAGGTGGCAAGTGCTGGATGCAGGATCCTGACAGAAAGCAGCTCACACCTTTCAAAGGCACTTTAAAAATTGCACAGGCCGGGAATCAGGTCAGGAATATCGGGATTGCGAAGCACCTGCCATTTTTAAATGGCTCCTGTGTCAACCCAATGTGATGAAAATTGAGGCTATCATTTCTGTTAACACAGCTTGAATCTCAGGCCTGTCATCACTTTCTGTTAGTCTGGTTTCTAACTTCTTGAAAGGTATACATAACAGCCAGGTCTGGATTGATAAATAGCGGTAACATTCACAGTATTTACATGCCAGACAATGATTATCAACATCAAGGAAAAGCCTAATTAACTTCCCCAACATTCAAGGCAGCTCAGTCCCTGAGTTTTCCATCTTATCATTTGCAGTAAGTTAGAGCAGGCCCCCATAAGTCTGGCAGGTTCACTCCCTTCCCAGTTAGTATGGTATGAGTCCCTTACCCAAAGACAGGTCCTTAACTCATGATGCTTCGTCCTGAGCTATTTTCAGAACAGTTTTTATCAGTGTGGTCCTCAGAGACTGGACAAGGAGGCAGGTCCCAGAATCACCTCAGCTGGATCCGGAATTGAATTTGGACTGCGGGCATTATTCTGAACCACATGTGAGCTGTCTAGCCAACTAAGCAAAACCATCCCCCTAACCTTCTGATTAAGAAGAATAAAATCACAGCATGCTGGTGATACTAGTTAGATCAAGTTAGAAAAAGGAGAACCAGTGGACATGATTTATTTCGATTTCCAGAAGGCCTTTGACAAGGAGATTGTTAGATGAGTTAAGTGCCCATAGTGTTAAGGGTAAGATACTGACATGGACAAAGGATTAGCTGACTAGCAGAAGGCAGAGAGTGAGGATAAATGGGTATTTTTCATGATGGCAACCAATGTCTAAGGGCATGCCTCAGAGATCAGTGCTGGGACCGCAATGTCTCACAATATGGATCAATAATTTGGAGGAAGGAACTGAAGGCACTGTTGCTAAGTTTACAGATGATACAAAGATATGTAGAGGGACAGGTTATACTGAGGAAGCAGGGAAGCTGAGAAGGACTTGGATAGGTTAGGAGAGTGGCAAAGAAGTGGCAGATGGAATACAATGTGGAAAAGTGCAAAGTTATGCACTTTGGAAGGATGAACGGAGGCAGAGACTACTTTCTAAATGGGAAAATGCTTAGGAAATCAAAAACACAAAGGGACTTAGGAGTCATTGTTCAAGATTCTCTTAAGGTTAACATGCAGGTTCAGTCGGCAGTTAATAAGGCAAATGTAATGTTAGCATTCATGTCAAGTGAGCCAGAATACAAAAACAGGGATGTACCTCTGAGGTTGTATAAGGCTCTGGTCAGACTGTATTTGGAGTATTGTGAGCAATTTGGGGCCCCATATGTAAGGAAGGATGTGCTGGAAAGGGTCCAGAGGAGGTTCACAAGAATGATCCCTGGAATGAAGAGCTTGTCTTATGAGGAATGGTTGAGGACTGGGTCTGTACTCGTTGGAGTTTAGAAGGATGAAGGGGAATCTTATTGAAACTCACAGGATACTGCAAAGCTTGAATAGAGTGAATGTGGAAGAAATGTTTCCACTAATAGGATAAGCTAGAACCAGAGGGCATAACCTCAGGCTAAAGGGACGATCCTTTAAAACAGAGATGAGGAGGAAGTTTTTCAGCCAGAGAGTGGTGAATCTGTGGGACTCTTCGCCACAGAAGGCTGTAGAGGCCAGGTCATTGAGTGTCTTTAAAACAGAGATAGATAGATTCTTGATTAATAAGGGGGTCAGGTGTTATGGGGTAAAGGCAGGAGAATGGGGATGAGAAAAATATCAGCCATGATTGAATGGCAGAGCGGATTCGATGGGCCGCATTGCTTAATTCTGCTCCTATGTCTATGGCCTTATACTGGTTAAGCACCGGGACCAGAAAATGTGCGCTTTAGAGTGTGCACTTTGTCAAATGGAACCACATTGCAGCTGTCTCAGAAAAGGTTGTTCCACTCATGAGGCTTTTTGGAGTATCGCAATATGGAATTACATCATGAAGTAAAAATAAAACAAAACACACATAAACTTTATACAGAATCCCTTTTTCAAAAAGATTACCACACTAATTCTATATATTGATATATAAAGGCAACTGAGAGGATCTGAGTGATAGAAAACATGTTTTCAAGCATCAATTCATAACCACCCACTGATGAGATGAAAATGTATTGCCTCTGTGTGTGTAAAGTTTCAACATGAAATGAGTCTAAATTCAATTCCTCAAGGCAAACCTGTCTACGGGAAAAAAAACCTGCCTAAAAATTGGCTTTAATTGGCAATAAATTAGTGCTCTCACTTTGAGGCATCACACGAACATGTCAGGGAGAAAAGGCCAGTCAATCCAGTGAAGCTTTCAAAGGGGAATAATTAAAAAGAAACCCATTGTTTATTGCCATTACTGTAAACAGGAATGGGAAATACGCTGAACTGTAGACTTCCTGACCCTGAGAGAAAGTAACTGATGTCTGACTGTTGTGTTTTTTTGATAAAGACATCTTGAGAGGCTCACATCTTAAAATTGTTTGGTTTTACCAAATTAGTTTATTTAAAAAGAGAAGCATATTGATACCTGATGCTTTATTCACAGTAAATAAAAATTCATAAGTATTAAGTCCCCACACCTATGATAATTTTACATTTCTATGGGCAGGATGTTCCAGTCCCACCTCTTGAAGACTGGAGATACCTGAACAAGGTCAACTGATCCTTAAATGGTCCATGCCACTCACAACAATTCCCGCGGTGGACGGGATTGGAAAATTCACTCTTATGTGTCTTTCAACAACACAGTTTGAGAACCTATTTCTTGGGATAAATGAAATTAGAGCTAACTAAGTTTTTTTTTAACTTGAATAAAGATGAAAAGAAATGATGTATGATTCATCATGGGTAGTAAATTAACTATTGATTAAGATATTTCTAACGGTTTTTTAATACATATATTTATTAATTCATGGGATGTGGATGATATTGGCAAGGTTTGCATTTATTGACCATACATAATTACCCTTGAGAAGGTACTAGTGAGCCTCCTTCTTGGACTATTAAAGTCTGTGTGGTGTAAGCGCCTCTGTAGCACCTTTGGGGAAGAAATAACAGGAATTTGTCCCAATGATGATGAAGGAACAATGTTCCAGGTCAGAATGATATATGAATTGAAAGGAAACTTGCCAACAGTGGTGTTCCCATGCCTTTCTAGGTCATATGTTTGAGAGGTGCTGTAAATGAGACTGTGGCAACTTGCTGCAGTACATCTTGTAAATAGTACATGCTGCAGCCACATTGTCATCTTCCATTTGTTTTTCACCCAGATTGTGTTATCTAAGATCTGAATAATAATGACAATGACTTAGATTTCTTTGTCCAAGTAACAAAGATGCTCACCGTTCTTAATGTGAAAAATATTTGCAACAATTTGTGACAAAGTGCTTTGAACTGCCAATCACCGCATGTTGCTGGGTAATTTGCACTACTGCATCTTCAATTTTGTGAAAACAGTAGCTTGCTGTCAACCACCCTTTGAGTTTCGATGAATAGCAAAATATTCATGTAGCTGGCGCAGTAATCCAGACATGGGGAGGATTTCCAGACTCCACACAAACAGTGACTCAAGCCAGAAATCGAACCCAAGTCCCTGTCGCTATGAAGCAGCAGTGCTAACGATTGTGCCATTGTGTCGCCCTATCTAGTAAACTACTCAGTAAAGGGCAATTAAGAATGGACAATAAATGTTGCTCTTACCTGTAACATTTCATAAACAAATAAAGAAAATATATTTCTGCATTTGCACGAGTTGCCATTTAAACTGGTTGTCAAAAATTGGGTAAAGAAGGTAAATTCACATGGGATACAGGGTAATTTGATAAAGTGGATTCAAAATTGGCTGAGTTGTAGGAGACAGAAGGTGATGACAAAAGGCTGCTTTAGTGACTAGAATCCAGTATCCAGTGGTGTTCCACAGGAATCTGTGTTGGGCCCACTATTATTTGTTATTTATATAAATGGCACCAATGATTATGTGGGGGCCAGAATTAGTAAGTTTGCGAATGATACAAAGATTGGACAGGTGGTTAATAGTGAAATGGAGTGTCATGGGTTACAAAAAGATGTAGACACAATGGTCAAATGCGCACAAGTGGCAGATGGAATTTAACCCTGAAAAGTATGAGATGATATACTTTGGATAGATTAATTTGACAAGAAAATACTCAATGAATGGTATGACGTTCAGAAGTGCTGTGGAACAAAGGGACCTTGGCGTGTTTGTCCACAGATCTCTGAAAGTGGAAGGCATATTAACAAGTGCTGAACAAGGCATATGGGATACTTGCCTTCATTAATCGAGACATAGATTACAGAAGTAGGGAAGTCACGTTGGAGTTGTATAGAACTTTGGTAAGGCCACAGCTGGAGCATTGTGTGCAGTTCCAGTCACAACATTTTTGGAAAGGGGGTGCAGAGGAAATTGATCAGGATGCTGCCTGGGATGGAACATTTAAGTTATGAAGTGAAGTTGCATAGGCTTGGGTTGCTTTCATTGGAGCAAAGAAGACTGAGGGGTGACTGGATTGAGGATATACATGATTATGTGAGACATGGAGTGAGTGGATAAGGAGCAGCTGTTCCCCTTAGTTGAAGAGTCAATCACGAGGAGACGTAAGTTCAAGATAATGGGCAGGAAGTTTGGGGGAGATGTGAGGAAAAACTATTTTATTCAGAGGGTGGTGACAGTCTGGAATGTGCTGACTAGGAAGGTGGTAGAGGCAGATTGCCTCATAACCTATAAAAAGTGTCTGGATGAACACTTGGCACGTCATAACATTCAGGGTTATATGCCAAGTTTGGCAGAATCATAAAATCCCAACAGTGCAGAAGAATGCCATTTGGCCCAACGAGACTACGCCGATCACAATCTCACCCAGGCCCTATTCCTGTAACCTGCATATCCCCTGACACTAGGATCAATTTAGCATGGCTAATCACCCTAACTCACACATCTTTGGAGTATGGGAGGAAACCAGAGCACCCAAAGGAAACCCATGCAGACATGGGGAGAATGTGCAAACTGCACACAGACAGTGATCCAAGGCCGGAATTGAACCTGGTGCTGTGAGGTAGCAGTGCTAACCACTGTGCCACTGTGCTGCCCAATGGGCAGCAGATGGGAATTAGGTGGGGGTTCAGGTGTTTCTAATGTGTCAGTGCAGACTCAATGGGCTAAAGGACCTCTTCTGCGCTGTATGATTTTATGCGCTGCTACATAACTTTATAAAATCCCATTTAATGAGAAGATTAATGTTCCTAGGTAGGCCACTCAACCTCTCCAGCCCAAAGGGAACATTGTAAACTGTATTGTCTCATTTCAGCAGGTTGTAAATTGATGTAAAAGATTTTCTTTAATGTTTTTCTCCTTTTACTCTCTGTCTCTGTTCTCATCCTTTGAATACAGTTTTATTCCTCCCCTTTATTTTCCTTCTTTACCTATTTTGACTCTAATTCACTCTGTTTCCTTTTCCACCATTTCATTATCGAATTTTAAAGCACATTGGTCACTCTTAGTCCTGTCTTTCACTAAGACCCCAGACAGTCCATGAATGCTCACTGTGCTTTTATCAATTCAGGGTTCCAGCAACCTCTAAGACTGAAATATTATGAAGTGAAGAGTGAGAGATGAAGTCACTTAATGGCACACACTGTTTGATACAGCACTCCATCAAAGTCTGAGACAATATATTATGCATTGCCATAGGTATCCTTAAATAATTAAGGGATGTATAATTTATAGCTGCATTAAATTATTAACAAGCATTTTATTTCACCTATGAAAGACATGAAGCAAGTAAGAGAACAAATTGATGTTTATGTATGGTGGCTTAACTGTTCATAAAAATAATGCATCCTGATGAATATTTCATTGAGTAATGTTATCCCAACATGAGTTATAGTCATAGCCATTTTAGACTGTTTGGAACTTCAAATCATGTTAGTTTTTTTCATTAAGAAAGATAGAAATCTATTTTTTTAGAAAAAGCATTTGATTGGCCAATGGGACCCATGGAACATGTGATTATTTTTCAAGTTTTATCATTTCTGTCAGTGACAAAAGTTAACTAAAGTGGCCTTAAGCCATTAAACAGCAGAAAAAACAGGAAAATAAATTACTTTTAGATATAAGACAGACATACATACATATGAATTAGGAGCTAGAATGGGGCATTTGGCCTCAAGCCTGCTCCAGCATTCAATAATGGCTGATTTCATTGGAACCTCAACCCCACATTCCTTCCTGATAACCTTCCTGCTCATCAAGTACTACCTAGCCCTGCTTTAAATATATTCAGTAATTCTGTTTCCATCACTTTTTGAGGAAGAGTCTCATGACCCTGTGTGAGAAAAAAAATTCTCCTTATCTGCCTTAAATGAGTAACCTCTTATTAAAAAGTGACTCCGCGTTCTAGATTCTCTTAACAGAAGGAATATCCACACCACATCCTGTCAGTACTTCTCAGCATCTTCTATTTTTCAATCAAGTTGCCTCTCACCTTTCTAAGCTCCAGTGGATATAATCCTAACCTTGCTAGCCATTCCTCATAAAGCCATTCTTGGTCTTCATCCAGTAAACCTCTCTGAATTGCTTCTTATGCTTTTTTATCTTATCTTAAGCAAGGAAACTAATGCTGTACACAAAAGTCCAGAAGCGATCTCACTGATGCCCTGTGCAACTGAAATATAATCTCCTTATTTTGTATTCAGTTCCCCTCATGATAAATGATAACGTTCTATTAACTTTTCTAATTATTTGCTGCACCTTTCGTGATTTATGCACTGGGACACTAAGACCCTTCTGCACTTCAGAACTCTGCAATCTCTCTTTAGATAATAAGCTATTTTTTCATTTTTGCCAAAATGGACAATTTCACATTTGCCTACATTATACTCCATTTGCCAGAGTTTTGCCCACTCACTTAACCTATCTGTAATCCTTTGCAGTTTCCTTATGTCCTCTTCACAATTTACTTCCTTACCTATCCTCGTGTATCATCAGCAAGTTTAAAAACCGGAGAACAAAAGAAAAGAACCATAGAATCTCTAAAGTGCAGAAGGAGGCCATTTGGTCCAACGAGTTTGCACTGATTCTCTGACAGAGCCACTTGTGGAGCAGGCCCATCCCCCCTGCCTATAATCTCACACATTTTTTCCATTAATCCCCTTACCCTATACAATAGGGTAATACAATTTGGACACTAGACAATAAAGCATGACCAATTTACCTAACCTGCACATTTTTGGACTATGGAAATAAACGAGGGTACCTGGAAGAAACCCACACCGACACAGGGAGAATGTGCAAACTCGACACAATCACCCGAGGCTGAAATCGAAGCTAGGTCAGCAGTGCTAGCCAACATGTCATCATGAAACCCAAAGTATTATTTAAATAGAGAAAAATTGCAACAGATAATCAGGACAGTTAATAGAATGTTGGCTCTTATTTCAAGGAGGTTGGAATATAAGCACTGGTGAAACCTCATCAGGAGTGTTGTGAGCAGTTTTGGTCCCCTTGTCTGAGGAAAGATATTGTTCCATTGGAGACTATTCATTAGGATGATCATTGGTACAAAGGGATTGTCTTATGAGAAAAGGTTAAACCTGTTGGGATTCTATTCACAGGAATTTTGAAGAATGAGAGATGATCTCATTGAAATATGCAAAATTCTTAAGGGCCTCAACAGAGTAAATGCTGAGAGGATGTTTTCCTCAGGGGAGAGTGTAGGATTGGAGGGCATTGTTTCAGATTAAAAGGGTGCCAAATTAAATCTGAGATAAGGTGGAATTTGTTTACTCAGAAAGAGTTGTGAGTCTTTGGACTTCCTTGCCACAGAAAGCTATGGGGGCAGAGTCATTGTGTGTATTTAATGCTAAGATAGATTTTTGAATAGTAAGGGAATCAGAAAAGGGCAGAAAAGTGGACATCAGGACCATCGGATCAGTCGTGATCTTATTGATAGTGGAGCAGGCTCGAGGCGCTGAAGACCCTCCTCTTGTTCCTATTTCTTATGGTCTTATCTTTCTGTTTACTAGCCAATCTTCTATTCATGCCAATATGTTTCTCCCCTAACGAACATTTATTTTCTGGAGTAACATTTGATGTGACACTTTATCAAATGCCTCCTGTAAAGTGCACCCACCAGTCCCCCTTTATCCATAATATACGTGACGCCTTCAAAGAACTCCAATAAATTGTTTAAACACAATTTCCCTTTCACAAAACCATATAGTTTATAGTTTAAAAGTTTATTTATTAGTGTTATAGGTAGGCTTACATTAACACTGCAATGAAGTTACTGTGAAAATACTTGAGTCACCTCATTCCGATGCTTGTTCGGGTACACTGAGGGAGAATTTAGCATAGCTAATGCACCTAACCAGCACGTCTTGGAACACCGGAGGCAACTCACACAGACACAAGGAGAACATGCAGACTGCTCACAGATAGTAATCCAAGTCAAGAATCGAATCCAGGTCCCTAGTGCTATGAGGCAGCAGTGCTAACGACTGTGCCACTGAAATATACAGATAAATGCTAAATATTTCTTTGTGAAATATCAAAATTCATTTGTCACTGTGATTGTTAATTAAGCAAAAGTCTTGATCCTGCTGAAACTTAAGTACCAAAAACTAAGGAAATTTGATGCATTGCAACAGATTAAAAGATACTGTTATCATAACATAGATTTTCATCATATCAGTTACTGCAGCTATTTCATCAACTCTGTTTATAATGTTTGTGTTAAACTTTCCCCAAAACTCTCCCAGCTGACAGCATAGAGTCACTGCAGCCATCCAGATATGAAAAAACATTGTAACTTGTCACTACATTCTTCACTAGACTCAAGTATGTCATTTTAAAAAAGATTTTGCCTGAAGAGGTATTGAGTATCAGGTTTGGTGGATTAAAGTGATCCAAAGTTATGACAGTTCAAATGTTAGCAGATTAAAATTGTTCTCAGACAGATATTATGAAATAGATTTTAAAATGACATTGTTGTATATAGGCTGTGATTTTGTGAAAATAGCAACAATGGGTTGAGTTGGTGCCTGGCACAGAAGTGTTTTGTGCTAAATTACTTAAGGAGGGACAACTTACATTAGAGGCAGTTTAACGTAGATTCACCAGAGCTGATCCCTGCAATGAAGGTGTTGTTTTTTGAGGAAAGGTTGAGCAGGTTGGATCTATATTCATTGGAGTTTAGAAGAACGTGAGTTGATCTAATTGAAGTATGTAAGCTTTTAAGGGGGTTAACTGAGAATGTGTTGCCCCTCATGGGAGAGTCAAGAACTAAGGAGCACAATTTAAAAATAAGGGTTTCTCATTTAAGATGGAAATGAGAAGTTTCTTCTCGCAGAGGTTTGTTAGTTTTTGGAACGCTCTCTTCCAGCCCATAGTGTAGTCTGGGTCAATGAGTGTAATCACTGCAGTGATATTCAAGAATTTGGCAGTCAACCAAGCCTCCATTCACTGCATTAGAATGGGAAAATCCAACCAGTGTGAACGGTATTTATTCATTGATGAGTTAGATTATTGGATTGACAAGCAAACAAAAGATTATGGGGCACAGTCAGGAAAGTCAAGTTAAGACCACTGTCAGATCAGCCATGATCTTACTGTTTGGCAGAGCAGGCTCTAAGAGACAAATTACCAGCTCCTGCTCCCATTTCTTATGTGCAGATGTGAACTGCATTGAATTGTGAAAGATAAGTTCTTCCCTCTAACTTGAGTAGACTATTGACATGCAAGCATAGCCAGATGGTTTTGCTGTCACACATTTTGCTATGGCTATATAACCTATCAAAGCAACAAATCTTGATTAGTGACAGTGCAGTAACCCTATATGACGGGCAGATTTCTTGGAGTATCTGAAGAATAATGGGGGATTTGAGGGTTAGAGAGGCATTAACCACTTGATTTTGCTTCACAGAGTGATAGAAAATGGCACTAGGAGATATATTTCTATCATCAGATCCAAATATTTATATTGGGAATTTTGGCACCTGACTTCCAGATTTCCCATCCAGTAACCCAATAATTTACCCTTTAACTTTCGTTAAAATGGGCGATTGCCAGGTAGGGGATCAGTCTCCATGGTTATTTAGTTGCTTTAAATAATATCTTGCCCTCTGCCCAAAGGTGTCCGATTACAGCCGTCTTTTATACAGATCATACAAATCTATCCAAGTCTGTACAGATCTAATCACGTCAGCCATCTTTTACACAGATCCAATCAGACAAATATATTCAATTCTGTACAGATCTAATCACATTCCTCAAAAAAATGGACTTCCTACCTTGTTTACCCAATGGGTTTTTATCAGAATACAATTATACCCATAATTAAATTACTTATGCGTTTGTAGCTTTATTTTCCTTTGTATGTCTTCATTTTATTCAAGTCATGCTATCCTCTCTAACCTCTGTCAAGCCATGCTAACCCTATATTCTACTTTCTCATCTGCCTTAGAATCACAGAATCATTACAGTACAGAAGGAAGCCATTCAACCCATCAAGTCTGCACCAACAGTAATCCCCACCCAGGCAGGCCCTGTCCTTTTAACCCCATGTAATCCCCATGACACTAAGGGGCACTCCCACCCAGACCTGTTCCCTATAACCCCAAGTATTTACTATTCTAATTCCCCTACACATCTAGGGACACTAAGGGGCAATTTAACACAGCCAGTTCACCTAATCTACACATCTTTGGGCCTTATGTTCTTGTGAATTCAATTGTATGGAATCAAACGTGTGACTTGAAGATGGAAATTGCTGGGAATCTATGGCAATATTTTGGACATTTCAACATTATTGGAATGATTAATTTTCTTACTGTTAATTAGTTCTCTGAATACTTATTCAAGGAGGATGTTTTATATGAAAATAGATTTTAAAAATATATGTAATTTCTTTGTAAAGTATGTCATTTGATTTCCAAGTCTTTGATTGTATTTTTTTCATAATTCCTTTTTATTATTATTCAGTCAAGGTGAATCGCTAGTTTGTCAGCAACTAAGTCCATTTCAACTTTGTCCACAATGTACAAAGCCTGAAGCTGGCATCGGTGCATGTATTTTATAGGACATGTATGGCACAGGAGACAAGCCTTGTTTATTGGAACACTGTGCCTATCTGCATTGTTAACAAATGTGCTACACCATTACTGCCTTGTAAATGAAACTTCTCCTGTTCTCCATCTAACCATGCTTAGAACATAGTTCCAGAAGTAAAATGCCTGAGGGAGAACTCTGGTGGAACTTATTCTCAGTTCCCATTAATCTGTCAAGTCAGATGACTCATTCCTGCTGTGCTGTCTTAAAGAGACAAACACCACATACACAACAATAATGGAAGTTGCTGTAATGTAATAAGACTGTTTCCTCTCCCCTATTTTGTGGGAAAAGTTTCAGTATTTTCATTTTTTTTTCCTTCCCAGAACCACAAAACCTATACTGTAAATAACCACGATTGCTTTACTGGAATGTAAACACTTCCATTGCTAGTCTCAAAGAAGGGGAAAGCATCTTGTTCCCAAATGCCTATATTTGAGTTTTTTGGCTATGGAAAGTTTTTTGACTTTATCATCTTATTCTTAGGTTGATTTTGCCTTCATTGTGTGGCACAGTTTCCCAGACCGTATCGTTGGTTACCCAGCTAGAAGTCATTACTGGGACAACAGTAAGGGACGATGGGGGTATACATCGAAATGGACCAATGAGTACTCCATGATTCTAACAGGAGCAGCGTTTTATCATAGGCAAGTTCACATTCACTTTGCTACACTATCTTTTTTTTGTATTTAGTAGTTCTTGTTGTTTTATTTTATGGAAACACTACCATATTATACACATTCCTCAGGAGAGAACAACATTTTTTATGTTTGTAATTCATCAAGAATTCTATATCAGAATGTTTAAATTTCTTTCAGATGTTTTTAAAGAACCCTGTAATAAATCAATATTTCATTTTTCCATTCTTTCATAATTTAGAGCATTTGGATTTTGCACCATATCATTATAAGAGATGAGAATAATTTGCAGGGTTGTGCATTTGCTAAACAAAATAGTAAGTTAAAGAATTTCCAATGAACACGTTAGATTTTGGTACACTACTGACACAAACCATAATTTGCAGATTTTAGATCTTTTATTATTTATAGGGGCATTCTTAGATTTATCTAAAATATCTAGTTTATTGCTCTCTTACACCCCCAGTTGAAACAACTTTATATATATTCAATGCATACGTTGGAATTCTCCGGTCTCCCACACTGTCAGTGCTATCGAGAACAGAGAATTTGGCACTCAGCCAAATCTCTGTACACAGCTGGAGGACTGGATATCCCCAGCCGTGCGCCCATATTAAAATTCATATGTTACAACTTATAGTCTCAACTTTCCACTTATCAATAAATTAATTTTGAGTCTAATTTAAAGGGAGTTTCAAAATTATTTTCACAAGTAAATAGATAATGGCATATAATTATAATTGAAATGATGTATTAAGGCTAATATTATTTCCTTTTACTTCAAATCACATTCAAGAATTTTGAAGTTATGAGAGCTTACAAAACATGCTTCCAGTGTAATAATAAATTGAATTACAGTATTTAATTTGACATCACCAAATTTTGACTAGATTAAAAAGGTCAGCTGTCAGTGTAACTGATTAATGTGTTTCACATTCTGCCTTTTGCTGCCGTTACCTTAGTAGTAAGGTAACTAAACTAACTTGAAAGGATGCATGCTTTCTTTAATTCTACAGTATCATCACTCCTCTGACAAAGTTGAATATGTCACTTTTATGGAAATTGACTCACATTGTCCTAGAACAACTTTTGTGACCTAAATCAAATATTCACATCTTCAACATATTCTTTTTGATCACTCGTGGAATGATTGAATCGATTGTTCCAAGAGTGACCAAGGAGAGTATGTCACGCTACATTATTTCACAGTGTGGTGAATACACAAACAATTGATGATCCGATTCATTTCAATGTACGTGACTTCTGTTTATATTAAAATACTAAACTGACAATGAAAACAACACACCACTGCACATCACCTGTCTTACTCAACTTTAAGCAAGATGGGGTAACACAGTCGCCTAGTGGTTAGCACTGCTGCCTCAAAGTGCCTAACAGCATCAAGGATCTGGTTCAATTCCTTGCTTTGGTAACTGTCTGTGCTGAGTCTACACATTCTCTGCATGTCTGCGTGGGTAACCTCCTGGTGCACTAGTTTTCTCCCACAGTCTGAAAGACGTGCTGGTTTGGTGCATGACCATGTTAAATTGTCCCTCAAAGTACCTAAACAGGGGCCGAAGTGTAGTGATGAGGGGGTTTTCACAGTAACTTCATTGCAGTGTTACTGTAAGTCTACTGGTGACAATAATAAATAAACTTTAAGCTTCAGATGGATTTTAACTATTCGATAGATTGTGAAACACTTCATCTTGCAAAACTCCTCATTTTCATTAATAAACATTACTATCTTCACTGTTTTGGGATTGTGCCTTTCTTTTAAGGTAAAATGAAGAGATCATGTTACATGTCCTGAAGTTTACCTGAGAGTGAGTCTGGGTGTTTTGATTGTTCGAAATTTAAAGGAACCCTGACTATATTTCCTGGAAGAAGGTGCTAGGTGTTTATGCTTAGGGACAATGGCAACAGCCTCTGTTTCAACAGTGGATAGACTGCAAGTCTCCAATGCCCCAGGAAAGTGTTGTGCCCGAACCTTTTGCTCCAATAACAAGTGGGTTTGACGACCCATTCATTGGTCCCCAACCATTCAGCCTACTGTTCAGCAGGAAATGCACCTGGTATGCTGGATGCTGAGGTGAGCATCATTAACTCCTTGGAAAAGAAGGACATTCCCCCCCCCCATTCAAATAACAGGTCACAATCCCCCAGATCACGCAGGCATGAGGGTACCCTGACCCCCTTAAACCACTTGGATCCCCATTCAACCTCTCTTCCTCTCAGATCCCCACTAAGTCCGCACTTCAGACTATGCGCTTTGACAATACCAATGGTGTACTGTCCCGGCACAGACACCCTGACCTGCCACCTTGGGCCCTGAAGGGGCTCAAGGTGAGAGGTCCAGTGCTTATGTGCTCTCTGCTGCTGCCGGGTGCAGGGGAAGGGTACCCTAAGGGCCTTAGGGGTTAGGTTAGTTTGAGGTGGGGGCAAGGCTTTGACCTTGCCGTTCTCCCCGGGATGAGGGTCCCATAGCTGGACTGCCCTGTCTAGCTCTGGCAGACCTGAACATCACCCCTGGCATTGTTATTTCAGGTGGCTCTGTGATTAACATCTTTATTCCTGCCTGTCAGTTGTAAATATTTGAAGTGATTAGATCAATTTAGTTTCCAGACCCCCATGGTAACCTGGCAGGCTTTTAAATCACAGCAACACTTCATTCTGCAGCAGAGATTCCCCTTTCTCCTTGTCAGAAGCTGCAGCTGTGAGCTGACCCCTTTGAAGATCTCCCACAGAAAGATGATGTTAATTTCATTTCGGGGAGAGCATTGTTCCCCTCTCCACAGCTTTCACTCAGCCCCAATGTATTCACACAGTTTTATTTGAAGTCTCTAAGCCTTCCTAGAAAACTGAAACCTTTAAAATCCTCTGTATTGCACTGCAAACGTTTGATATCTTCCAATTTCATAGTTCAGTGCTTTGAAATAAGCTTAATGGTTTCACTTTCTCTTTTGCAGGCCACCTATTCCCTTTGAAAAACTACAGTTGTCAGTTAGGCTTAGAGTCTATGTAAACATTGTGGTTAGGGATTCTTGAAATGCATCAAACATGAAGGGAAAGATAAATAATCATGGCTGAGTATAAATGGAATGAAGATATTAATCATAGAGCTGCCTGAGATCAAAATACCAGAATTGATCTTCACATCTGCCAGGCTAGAAGGGGCTGTCCAGCATTGGGACCCCTGAACTGGGTGAGTAGTGAAGTCAACCCTTGCCTAAGCCTGAGCCTCTCCAATACATTGAATCCTTAGTGGACCCTTCCTCATCAGGCTGGCAGCAGCAAATGGCACATGGGCACTAAACTTAGCTCTTGACCTCCCTCAGGGTCCAAGATGCAAGCCAGGGTGTCAGTGCCAGGGTAACATGGGGCATTGCACTATTGGCACTGCTAAGATGTATGGCCTGAAGTGGCGCATAAGTGGGTATCTAAGGGAGCCTGAGTGGGGTTTGGAGGGGAGAGAATACATCTCTGAACAGCCGGGCTTGGCCAGCAGGTATCTCAGGATGGGCTCGTTTGTATCTTTAAGGTAGGGGAATGCAAAACACTCTTGTTTTGGAGAATTGCACCCAATATCTAGACAGCGTATTCTAGCACAAATCTCAGTCCCCAGCACCTTTTAAATTTTTTTTCAGCTCTGACATTTCATCCCACCCTGTATCGAGGTTGCCGTTAAAATGCTGCTGCTTGGCCAACTCACCTTCCTGCCAGTCATAAAAGCAGATGGACCTTGGAAAATTGTGGTCAGTTGGCCTCTTAATGTGCTAAGTTGCCCGCTTGGGTATTGGCAGGTGGATTCTGACCCTTGTATAAGTCCACTGGCCAAAAAAAAATTCACGTGCTCAAAAATAATGTTGGGATGCGTGTCTGACCTTTTCTCATGTAATTTTGCCTGTTTCCAGATTTGATGTGCAGCATAAAACACTCCTCTTCAGATTGTTGGATTGTGAACTGTTACATTTTAAGATAAAAAGCATTAGGCACTTAAGGGTAGCAAATCTAACTAATTCGCCTTTCATTCCAAGAACCCTAATTTTATTTAAAAGCTTTACAAATGACTTCTGAAACCAAAATAGATTGTTTTTTGAAGTTTCACAAAATGTGCCACAGCAGATGCATGCAAGGCAAAATACAAAGTTACCATATCTTTTATAATGGCAACTCGGATGTGATGTGAAGATTTTGGCTTTCCCAGTCCCATCCTTGCCACCATCAGCAGATGGAAAGTGTAAGCATACACTTGTCTAATAATTTCATTTCCTCCTTAAGAAACTCCAATAGACATATGAATTACCATTTGTTTATTAATTTGTTTATTTCTCTGCATCATCATTCTTTAGAAGATTTTAGAATATTGGGTTAACACTCATTATCCAGTTTAGGGTTCACAATAATCAAACCTTTCATCTTTCTTGTTTTCATGAGGATTTTGGGATGTAGATTATTACAAGTTATTCTTCAATTATATTTTTGGATTCAGTTCTTTTTAAGGATGGTGCAAAATACTTCTCATTCCATACTTAGGCAAAGTTGAGTCATGCTGTGCTATTCTGTGCTATTAGTGATACTTTTTGGAACCAATAAAGAGATATATAAAAAACTGTGAAGGTTATTTCTCTGCAGTCCTTCCATGTTATGATCCAAAAGAATAATGTGCCAAATTTCCATCTCTGATGGTAGCAGGAATGGAACTGGAAAAGCCAAAATCTTCACAGCAAGTTTGAAATTCCAGCCACTTTGCCCATTCCGTGTGGCCTGTTGTGGATTGGGAAGGCCTTGAGTTGGGACCCTGCATGCAGTTCCAGTGACGTCAGGATCGCCATTATAAAATGTATGGCTACTTTGTATTTTGCCTCGGGTGCATCTGTTCAACACCTCATTCACCTGACGAAGGCTACAAAGGCCAAAAGCTTGCAAGTTTACTATCAAATAAATCGGTTGGATTTAAAATTGGTGTTGTCAGACCTCTTACTGAGTTTACCCCAGTCCAATGCCGGCAAATCTACATCAGCACTGCTGCTTCACTGTGCCAGGCACCTGGGGTCGATTCCCGGCTTGGGTCACTGTGTGGAGTTTGCACATTCTCCCTGCGTCTGTGTGGGTTTCCTCCAGGTGCTTCAGTTTCCTCCTACATTCCGAAAAACATGCTGGTTAGGTGCTTTGACCTGAACAGGTGCCAGACTGTAGTGACTAGGGGAATTTTACAGTCACTTCACTGCAGTGTTAATGTAAGCCTTACTTGTGACTGATAAATTGACTTTAACTTTAACTAAAATTTCTGCATGTATACCAGTGCTGTGCTTATCACTCAATGCTCCACACTCCATCACTGAAGAGAAAGTTCTAGAAAAACTGAAAGGTCTGAAAGTGGATAAATCACTTGGACTGGATGAAATATACCCCTGAGTTGTAAAAGAGAAAGCTGAGAAAATTGAGGAGACGTTGGTGGTGATCTTTCAGAAATCACTGGAAGCAGAGAGGGTACTCGAGGACTGGAAAGTAGCTAACGTAACAGCACTGTTTAAGAAGGAGGGAGGCAGCTGATGGGAAATTACAGGCCAGTTAGCCTGACTACAGTCATTAGCAGGATTTAGAGTCCATTATTAAAGATGAAATCGCAGAGTACTTGGAAGTGCATGATAAAATAGGCCCGAGTCTTTGTCAAGGAGAGGTCATGTCTGACAAATCTGTTAGAGATTTTTGAGGGGTTAACAAGGAAGTTAGATAAAGGATAGCCAATGGATGTGGTTTATTTAGATTTCCAGAAGGCCTTTGACAAGGTGCTGCATAGGAGACTGTTAAATAAGTTAAGTGCCCATGATGTTAAGGATAAGATCCTGGCATGGATGGAGGATTGGCTAACTGGTAGAAGGCAGTGAGTGGGGATAAAGGAGTCTTTCTCAGGATGGCAGCCGATGAGTAATGGTGTGCCTCACAGATCAGTGCTAGGACCACAACTTTTCACAACATACATCAATGATTTGGAGGAAAGGACTGAAAGCACTGTTACTAAATTTGCTGATGATAACAAGATATGTGGAGAGACAGGTAGTATTGAGGAAGCAGGGAGGCTGCAGAAGGACTTAGACAGGTTAGGAGAGTGGCAAAGAAGTGGCAGATGGAATGCAATGTGGAAAAGTATAAGTTTATGCAGTTTGGAAGGAAGAATGAAGCATAAATTATTTTCTAAATGGGAAAATGCTTCGGAAATCAGAAACACAAAAGAACTTAAGAGTCATTGTTCAAGATTCTTTTAAGGTTAAGGTGCAGGCTCAGTCGGCAGTTAGGAAGGCAAATGCAATGTTAGCATTCATGTTGAGAGGGCTAGAATACAAGAGGGACATATTTCTGAGGCTGTATAAGGCACTGGTCAGACCTCATTTGGAATATTGTGAACAGTTTTGGACCCCATATCTAAGAAAGGATTTGCTGAACTTAGAAAGGGTCCAAAGGAGGTTCACAACAATGATCTCTGGAATGAAGAGGAATGGTTGAGGATTCTGTGTCTGTATTCATTGGAGTTTAGAAAGATAAGAGGAGGATCTGATTGAAACTTACAGGATACCGCAAGGCTTGGATAGAATGGACGTGGACAGGATGTTTCCACCGATAGGAAAAACTGGAATGAATGGGTACAACCTCAGGGTAAAGGGATGATCCTTTAAAACATTTACAGAGGAATTTCTACAGCCAGATAGTGGTGAATCTCTTTACCACAGAAGGTTGAGTGTCTTTAAGACGGAGATACATAGGCTCGTGATTTTTAAGGTAAAATCAGGGGTTATGGGAAAAGGGCAGGAGAATGGGGATAAGAAAAAGAATCGGTCATGATTGAATGCGGAGCAGACGCAATGGGCCAAGTGGCCTAATTTTGTTCCTATGTCTTACGGTTCAGTTGTTTCCCACCACTTTGCCTATAGGCTGCTGCCAACAACTTCAAAGGCTAGTTATGGGTCATCCTCAGGCATGTGTGCCTCCTTCTTATGTCATCAGTGCACTGTGATCCTGAGTCCACACAGGTGAAGGTGGGACTGCGGAAGGGATTTTACTTTTGGTGGTCAATTAATAGGCCAGATGCTGGCAGCCTTAGCATCATAATGAACGCAAAATACTGCAGGTACTGGAATCGGAAACAAAAACAGAAAACTGCTGGAAAATCTCAGCAGATCTGGCAGTTTCTATGGAGGGAGAATAGAGTCAGCATTTCGAATCTAGGTGACTTTCGTCAGAGCTGGACAAAGGGTCATTTAGACTCAAAACATTGGCCCTACTCTCTCTAGATGCTGTCAGACCTGCTGAGATTTTCCAGCATTTTTCTGGAGCCTCAGCATCATTACAGAGGTTGAAAGGGAAAGGAGAATGTGCTGCCATGTTTTGGCATACATGAAGGACCAGCAAGAAATGGCTCGACGTACCAGAGACAGCAAACAGAATTGCATGATAAACATCTGGGCAATTGGGATTGTGGGGATGATCATTGCCTTGTGATATGAAAGAAAAAAGAAGGTCCACACCTCTCCAGGAATCTGCTGGGAAAGCCAGTTCAATGAGCACTCAATACAACAGAGGTTTATTCTAATGCCAGTAAAATGGACCAATTCTTTAGCTTAGTTGGCTGCCTATCTAAGTCTGCAGACTCCCAAATCATTGTCTTGCCCACTTTTGGTAATATCTGGTGGTGGTAAGGCCATGTTGGGCTTCCCTTTACCACCGTTGTAACACTCAGCAGAAAGCAAACAGTACTGGATTGGCTGCTGGTTACACATCTTTGTCTTACGGTTAGAAAGGTGAATCATGTGGGGCATGGACCAAGTAGCTGAACTACTATGTCCTGTTTTCCACCGTCACAAAACGTTTTAAGCAGCACTTCATTATTGTAATTTTTGGAGATTGGAGAGTGATTGTATGTTGAATTCCAATCACAGTTAAATAAAACTTTAAACAGGAAGCGAGCAGCTCAATGCTGCTGAAAGTCAAATGAACATTGCCAATTTTAAATGTGTACCAGAGGGAATATTTGATTTATTTGTGCATTTAATTATATATTTTTCACTGACTCATAGCAGAAGTTTTACCTTGGTAGTTAACATGAATAAAGGCTGCATGATGCATTTCATCAAAAAAGCCATAAATCAAAGGGAAGCTGATTTAATGTTTTAATTTGAAAGAGTTATAATAACTCAGCACTTCTCTTTGTAGATTTGTGAGGAAACATTTAAGCTTTATTATTTCTTTAGTGAGAGCAAAAATAGCTCCTCATAATTGACTCAAAAAGATCTGATGAGAAACATAATTTTCCAAAATGACTCTACGAGAAACCATTCATATAGCGAATTTTATGCAGTGTTTTCAAATTTGTAAGACATTAATTGATTGACGGTGTTGAATTCAAAGGAAGTGTGGTTTTGATACAGAAAACTGAACAAATAGAAGAGCGGCCATGTTCTGAAAGATGTCATATCACCAACAGGCTGGAGGGAAGTGTCAGTACTAAAATACCACAACTATTGATTTTTCATTAAGCATGCACTGTAATCATTTCTCTGCATTACAAGGTCTGAATTGTTTAGCTGAACTTAAGATGCAATGTTAGGTTTAGATAATTCCGAGCTCCAGTAACATAAGTTGTTTGTTTCTGTTAAGAAATACAAGACAGCATTTTAGCCTAAGACATCGCTTCTGCAATTAAGATTTTCTGATCTTTGCAGAAATGCTGGTGAGAGTTGAAAGAAACCTAGAAATGGGATCATGCAGCCTCTGTTTTAGGGTGAAGAATAGGTAGTGAAGAATGCAGTATGATACACTACATGTATGCGGGCTCATTCCTCACCAGGAAAATGCAACTTGTCAAATTCATTATCATGCTTGACATTTCGCCCCAAAGTGGAGTTGAGCATATTTCCTGTGCAAGTCCAGGCATTAGCATCCATTTCAAACCCTTTTCTGTAATTGGGTTACAACTGACTCCAGTGCATTCTGAGTTCGGTTTTTTCATGCCTAACGCCTTCTCAGCAGGAGGCCATAACTACTGCAGCTTGCCACAATGAAAGTCAATGCAAAAGTCTTGATGATGCTAACCATATTGCCAGGAAGAGTAGGAATGCTTCTGACACCATAATAGAACTGCAGATCTCTACAGTTCACACTATCTGAGTCCTGCTCACCAATCCCTTCCCAGGCTCATAGTAGACCCTATGCCTGTAATCCCACCAACTGACTCTTGACCTAAGACCATAAGACATAGGAGCAGAATTAGGCCACTCAGCCCATCAGGTTTGCTCCATAATCAATCATGGCTGATATTTTTCTCATCCACATTCTCCTGCCAGTGACCATTTGTCACTGTCTCCTGGGATGCAACAGGAACCTCCAGAGAACAAATCAAAAGACCAATGTTCCATGGTTTTTTTGTAGACATTTTAGCACCACTTCCATTGCAAGTCGTCCAGGATGGCCCTCAAATATTGAAGAGTTGAAGATTCTGCAGTGAGCAAAACCTAGAAAAAATTCAGAGGAACATTTAAAAAAAAAGTTGCAGAATTAATGGAGCAGGGAACAAATGCTGTTTAACTCTGGAGGAAGATGATGGGAGCTCTGATGATAAAATCTCCAGATATACATCCAGCCTGAGTTGATAATCCTATTATTATGGCTAAATTCTGGTGTGAACCAAATTCTCAGCCATATTGTTCATTCGGTTGCATCAATGTGAGTGCTTATATTTAAATTTGTTTCCGACTTCATTGTTTCTTTTATGAGTAGATTCCTTGCTGCTTAGATTTTAAAAAGCAGTCTGTACATAAACATCAGAAAGGAATAATGTTTAGTAATTTGACAATATTTGCTGATACATGCAGATGTATGGCCACACGATAAATATTAGAGATTAATAACATTCCAGGGGAATGTTAGGCAGCTAGATTTTAGTGCAGGTAATTATAAAATAATCAGCAATGGAAAAGCAAATATGAAATCGATTTGTATCCATTGGCTTGGGCGCAGGTCAACTGGAAACCCTGACCTCAATTCTGCCCGCCCTCAATCTGATGGCATTTACTGAGCAGCCCAGTCATCTTTTTCTCTGCCCAAAAACTGTCTGTTGTTGAAACCAGCTCTGTTAGTTCCCATGAACAGAAACAGGGTAAATAACCAATTAACACTAAAGCAAAATACTGCAGCTGCTCGAAATCTGAAATGAATAACCAGAGAGTCTACTTTATGAGTTTTTGAGGGAGAAATTTTAACCATAACAGGGAGATGTTCCTTGCTCTTCTTCAAATACTGCCATGGAACCTTTAATATCCAGCTGAATGGGGAGCTAAAATCTCAATTTAACATCTCATCCAAAGCATGCTATCTCCAACAATGTAGCATTGTGTTGGCACTGAAATAAAATTATAGATTATGTGCTCAGGTTTTAGAGTGGGGATTGAACCCACAACCACCTTGCATGCTACCTATTGACCCAAACTGTTATTATCCAAATGTTTCCAAGTAATAAACTTACCCATAATATAATAAATCTATCCATATTAACTGGGAATGTATCAGGGATGCTTGCCATTACATGATACTTGAAACCCAAGTAATTCCCTGTCTATATAATTGTTTGACAATTTTACTGACAAATTCAAAATTTGAATGTGATTGTTAAATCATCCAACTGTATTAATTTACATATATATATTTCTGATGCACTTCTGATGCAATACAATTTCACAGCTGGGTGAAATTCTGCACATAAGCCAAAAGTAGCTCAACATTGCTTTCAGCAGAATAAGAAAAATACGAGTGAAAATAGAATAATTTTCTGATAACTGCATTGGGCCAAATTGAGAGTTTTTTATCATCAGTGCTGATCAGTGAAAGGCTTGTCAGATCTCAATTATATTTGCTTCGAAGACTTACATTCAAATTAGTAGTACATTATTATGCCACAATCTTTTGTGGTGAAACACATTAATATTTGGATTCTTGTCAAGAAAAAGACTAAGGAGTTACTAGAGGATAGGATACTGCACAAATTGGAAAACTGTAAGTTGCAAAATAATGAGATATACAACTTGATATAGAAGGCAAGCAATCCACTTCACTAAAGGCTGCATCACAGACCAAATCTAATTCCAATGATGAAATACTGGTTTTTATCCATGATCCCAAATCCTAAATTTCACTTGCTTTGCTGTGAAGAAATACTTTCCGTAAGCTGAACAATACTGTACAAAAAGTAGAAGCATTAGAGAAAGAATCATTTCACTCTTAGTATTCGTTTCAGTTGTATTGCAGAATGCTGGGCGTAATGGTAAAAGTTAAAAAACAAATAACTATGCATGTTGGAATCCTGAAATAAAAAGAGAAAAAGCTGAAAATACTCATCAGGTCTGGCAGCATCTGTGGAGAAAGAAACATATTAGTGCTTCAGTTTGTATGACCTCAAGGCAAGAAAAGTTAGAGATGCAATAGGTTTTAAGCAGTTACAGAAGGAGGCAGCATGGGGAAGGGAGGAAAGAACAAAAGTAAATGCCTAACATGACGTGTAAGGTTTACTTTGTGTACTGTATGGAGGTATCCCTGTGAAGCAGTCACCCAATTTCAACATAGAAGAGATTATGCTCTGGTTTCCTACAAAGATGTGCAGATTAGGTTGATTGGCCATGTTAAATTGACCTTAATGTCAGGGGATTAGCAGCAAAATATGTGAAATCACGGGAATATAGCCTGGATGGGATTGTTGCAGGTGTCAATTCGATGAGCTGAATGGCCTCCTTCTGCACTGTCAGGATTCTATGAAATCCTGAGTAGCAAATACAGGATAAGCAATTGAAAGAAGTGCAAGTCTATCACTGTTTCATCTGGAGGAAAGCTTGGGACCCTTGCTGTGTGAGACGAGGTGGTAAAAAGGCAAAGGTTGCCTTCCTGCAGTCGTATGGGAAGGGGAAGTGATGTTGAAGGTGATTGAAGGGTAGGCCAAGGTGTTGCAGAGAGAACAGTGTCTTTGGAATACTAAAAGAGTTGGTTGATGTATTTGATATTGGCATCACTGCCGAGACAGAAACGGAGAAGATAATCTGTTCAATGTTGAGGCTCAGATGAAATATGAGGAGAACAGGACCCCTATGATGGTTCTGGGAGTGACGGGAAGGGATGAAAATGCTGGATATAGAAATGGACCAAGAGTGTTTTTGACTACAGCGGTGTGGATTATGGGATTGAGAAAAAAAGACATATCAGAAGCATTAGTGCAGTGAGGCAGAAGGTTAAAAGTTTAAAGTTTATTAACACTGCAGTGAAGTTACTGTGAAAATCCCTCAGTTGCCACACTCTGGGCTTGAGTACACTGAGGGACAATTTAGCGTGGCCAATGCACCGAACCGGAGCACCCAGAGGAAACCCACACAGACACAGGAAGAACATGTAGACTCCACACGGACAGTGATCCAAGCTGGGAATCAAACACAGGTCCCTGGTGCTGTGAGGCAGCAGTGCTAACCACTGGGTCACCGTAAAAAGTGCCAAGTGGTTAGGGTAATGGAGAGGTGGCAAAGAATGAAGTTGGAAGGTTCGATGGCATCAGCAAATGTTGCAGGGGATACAAAGATATGTAGAGGGACAGGTAGTATTGAGGAGGCAAAGGGTCTGCCCTCGTTTAGGGTGGAATTTTTTGGCGATGCTTGCCTGAAAATTTGAAAATCATGCCGGAAGTCAATGGACCTTTGCAAACTCCACCCTTGATCTTTCTTACACCCCTCCCCTTTTCATCCTGAGCCCAATATGTCTACTCATATTGCCAACTGAAAATGCCAGAACTCCAAAGACCCATTAGTTGAACGTATTGGCTGTCCACCACCAGCGAACCAATCTGTACCCAAGCTGTCCTTATTTAAAATAGCTGTGGGCGTGATTATAACATTAAACTGGCAAGTGGAGCTAAAATTGTTTAAGATCCTAACCTTGATCCCTTTGAAAATTCAGTCCATTGTTGTGTCAAATGAGAGAATCATCTCGAAATAATATAAATTTTTACCCAATACCATTTTGCTTTAGCTTTCAAACAGTTGACATGAATTAAGACAATTTCTTTTCAACTTTGAAAGGCAGCATCTGTGATTCATGATTGTTTGATGAAAATATTCCAATATCAGTAGGAGGAAATATCCTCCCACTCACTTGTTCTGTCATAATTATGCTCTGATCTGGAAGATATTAATTGGGTGATAGATGTCTATATGAAACTTTTGTTTTGTTACAGATATTATCACTACCTGTACAGCTATTACTTGCCAGCCAGTCTTCACAACATGATAGACCAGATGACAAACTGTGAAGATATCCTAATGAACTTTCTGGTTTCAGCTATCACCAAACTCCCTCCGATTAAAGTCACACAGAAAAAGCAGTACAAGGAAACGATGATGCAACAGGTATGTATAAAATGCTGTTCAAATCTTACACCATTTTATAAGGTTTTGTTTCACTTATAAACATGGAGAAGCTAATAAACAGTTCCAGCAAAGCTTGCAGTGTCCCTAAACGAGTGGTCACTCAAAAAGAGCACGTAACTGGAAACAACCTGATGGTCAAGGCCACTGCTTCAAGACAACAAGGTAAATTCATTCATTTTTGCCATATTGGATTTCTGGATTCTAATGGCATTTAGAGATATTTGGCAATTCATTTTATTCTTCTGCAAGAACTGAAATCGAATGGCATTTGAAAACAAAGGATTACAAAAAGAGTGCAGTGGAACCTGAAGCTGCAATGGCTTAGTGCACAATTAGGTCCATTCCCATCAGTTAGATTATAAATGAATAAATTCAAATACTCAAAAGTGGAATTTTTGCCACGGTGCATTAGCACATCTGTAAAGTGGAAAATTAACTTTGGTGATGTAAACTTTATTGTCTAGAAATTAATTTTAATTTTGGACACTTCTTGATGCATTTTCTAGGACATGTATAGTGATTCAACAGTTGAAGCCAGAAACAATTATTCTAGAATGTGATATTCACAGATTTATAACATCATAGCAGGTAGCCATTCAACCCACTGAATTCATGCCGATTCTTTGCAGAGTGATCCAGTCAGTCCCACTTCTTCCACTGTAACTCCATAGCCCTTCAAGTTTATTTCTCTCAAGAACCTACCCAATTTATTTCTTTTAAATCATTGATCACCTCCTCTTGCACTACCCTCATTGGTAGCAAATTCCAAACCATTTAGCACTTGCTGCATATATAGAAACTAGAAGCAGGAGTAGGCTATTTGGCCCTTCAAGCCTGCTCCGCCGTTCATTTTGATCACAACTGATCATCGAATCTAAAATCTTGATTCCCCCCTTCTCCCATATCCCTTGATCCCTTTAGCCCCAAGAGCTATATCTATTTTTTTCTTGAAATCAGACAACATTTTGACCTTAACTACATTCTGTGGTAGTGAATTCCACACATTCACTATCCTCTGGGTGAAGAAATTTCTCTTCACTTCAATTCTAAAGGTCAGAACATAAACCCAACATGGTCATTCAAGGCCAGAATTGAACTCAGGTACCTGGCACTGTGAGGCATCAGTGCTAACACTGCTAATATATATATAATAAAACCATCATAAACACACGGAATCATGACATAAAATTAGAAAGCTTTTATTTTTGAAAAAAATTAATAAAATGGAAGCCAACAACAGCTTATAAAACAATCCTTATGTGCACTTTAAAATGAGGAGGGTAGAACATATTATAGAATAAATAGAGTACTAAATAAACTTTTAAATGGTTTTGGTATCCGTTATCCAATGACCATTTTTACAAAACCACTGTACCACTCCAAACCCACACAATGTCATTCTATCACACCCAGAAGCAGAAAAACATTACTTTACCCCATCCAGATCTAAACAAAGATGATCTTTCATCTCAAGACCCAGCTCACCCCCTTCAAGTCCCATGTTTCTACACAGACACTTTGGCATTTTCATTCAGTCCTTTCTCCCACTGTGACCCATTAAGATGGTAATCTTCGTCTATTGCTTCTTGTTCAAACTCATGCTTTTCCTTCCTTTCCGTGCTGTTCATTGTGTTTTGACTGTGGTCCGACAGCAGGAGAAGCCCCTAAGAAAATCCCAGCAAAGAGGTCTTTAAATGGAAGGCAAAGAAAATATAATGCAGTACCGTTGGGAAAGAAATGTCAATCAATGCAGAGAACAATAAATGAGATCAAATAGGATATCGATCTTTACTTCACTCATGAGAAGAAATCAACTTAGCTCGCTAGTGCCTACGGCATTTGCGAGTTATGCTTTCAGTCAGACACATGAAGTAAAAATCAATATCATACTAACCATAATTTATTATCTTCAATTTTATATCTACAAAATTTGTTTTTCACTTTAACAGTTTAACATCTGTTACAATTTTTAAAAATGAAAATATTTCCATATTTCTAGAGTCCAGTCTATTCAAATTTAAGAAAAATGAATATGACTCCCAATTGAATTGTAATACTGGGATGCTAATTCTAGTAGCTATGCTTTGTATGTTGGCCCTATTCCATTTCTAGCCAATGAAAAGGAAGAAGAGCGCAGAATTTATCCTGATGGCCTTGGCCAATTATTTATCCCTCCAACAACATCATAGGTACAGATTATCTGGCCACTATCATATTACTGTTTATGGGAGCTTGTTGTGCACATATTAGGTGTCACATTTTGTACATTATAACAGTCAATACCCTTCAGAAATGCTTCATTGATTTTAAAACTCTTTCAGTCACCCTGTGGGCACAGATGCTGTATAAATGCAACTTTTTTAAATTTGTCAAGGTTAGGTCTCCAGGATGATGATATGATCAGGAGGTTTGGTAATTCTTTGGTAATGATTGTCAAGGAAGATGGTTATAATATTTGCTGATTATTATTGCCTGATGTTGTGATATTACTTCCCACCTATCAGGCCAAGCCCAAGCTTAATATTGTCTAGGCATTACTACATGTTGGCATGCACTGCTTCACTATTAACAAACGGCAGATGGAGCTGAACACTGTGCATTAACCAAGGAACAAACACACTTCTGATCTTTGATAGAGGGAAGGGCATTGGTGAAGCAACTGAAAATTGTCGGACTCAGAGTGCTGCCTTGAGAAATTCTGATGTCGAGATACTGGCATTGGACTGGGGTGAGCACAGTAAAAAGTCTCACAACACCAGGTTAAAGCCCAACAGGTTTATTTGGTATCACGAGCTTTCAGAATGCTTCTCCTTCATCAGGTGAGTGGAGACTCTTGCAATGCTGTCCTAGACCTGGATTGACTTCTGATATTCTGGCTTCTGCCATTGCTTTTTGCGCTCCTCAAGCGAAGGATCACAGATAGTTCATCCAATGTCATTCAGAAACGGAGCACCCTCCAATCTGCCCTAACTACTTGTTTCTATCTGGATCATGTAAATAGCACCCTCCTATTACACTGTTGTGATACCTTTTACAATTCCCCAAACCTACCACCCTTAGCCTCGAAAATTGACAGTGGTGGGACTGTAGGGAGTGAGGACCTTAAAACGATTACTACTACTAAAGAGGTAATGCTTGGTAGGCTAATGGACTAAAGGCATCCCAGGGTACTAAAAGAAATGGCAGAAGTCATAGCAGATGTATTAGCTGTAATTTATCAAAATTTGCTGGACTCTGGGGAGGTACCAGCTGATTGGAAAACGGCTACTGTGAGGCCACTGTTTAAAAAAGGAGGTAGACAAAAGGCAGATAACCACAGGCCAGTTAGCTTAATGTCCATAGTTGGGAAAATGCTGGAATCCATCATTAAAGATGAAATAGCAGGACACCTGGAAAAGAATGGTTCAATCGAGCAGATGCAGCATGGATTCATGAAGGGAAAGTTGTGTTTGACGAAATTACTGGATTTTTATGAAGATATAACAAGTGCGGTTGACAAAGGGGAAACGGTGGATGTGGTGTTTTTAGATATCCAGAAGGCATTCGATAAGGTGCCTCACAAAAGATTGCTGCACAAGATCACAGTATACAGAGTTGAGGGTAACGTGTTAGCGCAGATTGAGGATTGGCTTTCTAACAAGAAGCAGAGAGTTGGAATAAATGGGTGCTTTTCCGCTTGGCAGTTGGTTACGAGGGGTGTGCCGCAGGGATTGATGCTGGGACCTCAACTGTTTACCATATACATAGACAGTCTGGAGGAAGGGACCAAGTGTAAGGTAACAAAGTTTGCTGATGACACAAAGATGAGTGGGAAAGTGAATTGTGTGGAGGATGCGAAAAGTCTGCAGAGAGATTTAGATAGGCTAAGTGAGTGGGCGAGGATCTGGCAGATGGAATATAATGTTGGCAAGTGTGAGGTTATCCACTTTGGAAGGAATAATAGTAAAATGGACTATTATTTAAATGGTGAAAAATTACAACATGTTACTGTGCAGAGGGACCTGGGGGTTCTTGTGCATGAATTGCAAAAACTCAGCCTGTAGGTGCAGCAGGTGATCAAGAAGGCAAGTGGAATGTTGGCCTTTATCATGAGGGGGATGGAATATAAAAGCAGAGAGGTCTTGCTGCAATTGTACAAGATACTGGTGAAGCCGCAACTAGAGTACTGTGTGCAGTTTTGGTCCCCTTATTTGCGAAAGGATATATTGGCCTTGGAGGAAGTGCAGACAGGGTTCACCAGGTTGATATTGGAGATGAGGGGGTTAGCTTATGAGGAGAGTGAGTAGATTGGGCCTGTACTCATTAGAGTTTAGAAGGCCGAGGAGGGATCTTACAAGATAATGAAGGGGCTAGACAGGGTAGAGACAGAGAAATTATTTCCACTTAGAAAGGAAACAAGAACTACAGGGCACAACCTCAAAATAAGGGGGAGTCAATTTAGAACAGAGTTGAGGAGGAACATCTTCTCGCAGAGAGGAGTGAATCTTTGGAATTCTCTGCCCATTGAAGCACTGGAGGCTACCTCATTAAATGTGTTTAAGTCACAGGTAGATGGATTTCTGATCAATAAGGGAATTAAGGGTTATGGGGAGCAGATGGGTAAATGGAACTGAACCACTATCAGATCGGCCATGATCTTAGTGAATGGCGGGGCAGGCTCGAGGGACCCGATGGCCTACTCCTACTCCTATTTTTTATATTCTTATGAATGAGCAACAGTTAGGGATAGTTTTATGATAATGCCAATGCTCAGAGTTGAATCCAGACTGCCAAAACCTATTTCAGTTAGAATCCTTAGGGAATTTCATCCCATCTTTATGGATCAGATTTGAATCTAGGGCCACAATTTTATGCTCCACCTCATTGAATATTTAGATGGGTAGGGGGAGCATGAAATTATGCAAATGGGATTTCCCCCTACCCCAGATTTGCAGTGCCTCGGGAAGCTTCCCCTTGTCCCAGTTGAGGCACTTAAGTGGTCAATTAATGGACATTTAAGGGGTATTTCCAGTCTTCAGGTTGGCAGATGGATGACAGCTCATGAGGGGAAACCCAAAAATGCAAGTTAATCTTGTGTGGCCCTTTCTGACTGAGAGCATCCTCCCCTTAAGGTTCAGTGACCTCCCAACCCCCCTCCACTCTCCCCACGAGACCCCCTCGCAATCGGTCAGGCCTTCATGACGCTCCCCGCCCTGGGACCTTTGGCTACATCATTCAGTGTTCTGCTTGTTTGGGTGATGACTTTGCTGCACATTGAATAAATATTTCACTGACATTTATAGTGACCATGTGGTATTAGCACAATTTATTTTCCATGCATGGTGGGCAATAAAACAAAAAGCAAATAACCAGCATAATTTAAAAGCACAGGAAATCTGACTGAGCATCTGCTTCACCTAATTGTTAATAGTTAGCTCAAGAATTTCATTACTAAAGTAATTGCACTTTACTGTAGTGAGAACAGCTGATTGAATCTGAATGTAAATCAGATTGCGCCTAAAATCAGCTGAGATCTTTAAATCACTAAGTATGAGTTAAGTACTTATTGAAATGTTTGAAATAGTTGATGGCTTAGTATTTTATAATGCACTTTTGTAATTGCCTTTTCTGGTGTTGGGCAAAGAATTGTCCAGTGTGGATAGCTGTTGGAGATGAGCTTGGACCATAGAAATGGCGGGGACTATTTTTCCTGATCTCATTCAACTACTTTTACAATGGAATTAATTTTTATCTTCAACGTATATTTGATGAACCAATCAAAAAGCCCATCTGATGTCACCAGTGAGAGATAAAAACTATTTTGGGAGTTGGACCTCTTATTATCTTGGGGAATTGTTCCCACGTTTCCAACACTGGAAAGCAGCTTGTTGATAAGACAGGAAATCGGTGGGGAAACCACAACATGTGCATTCAGACCTAGCAGAGTGGTCAAATCAGAGGGTGACAATAAAGTGCTCCAGGACATTGACAGAGAGAGCAGTGGGAGGAATTAAGGCTATCTGGAAGATTGCAACAGTATAAACTTTTAATATTGCCAATTGACATTGGCCATTTTACAACTGTACCATCCATGAGCAGACTTTGCACTCAATTTGAAGAGATTATTAAAGCTGGCTGCTTAATTCAATACTCTTTAAGAAATGACAAAGGCGGGAAGCTTTTTATTTTAACATTTTTGTCTCACTGCTGCTCCCAAATCAATTGGAAAAGGGGATGTTGGAAGACCAAGGTAGGCAGACTCTGTAGGAATACTGAGAGTGATGGTCATAAGAAATGGGAGCAGGAATAGGCCATTTAGCCCATCATTAGTTAAACTAATTGTGGCTTTAACTCCACTTTCCTGCTTGCCTGTCATAACCCTTGATTCCTTTGTCAATCAAAAATCTGTCTAATTCAACCTTGGATATAACCATTAACCTGGCCCCCACTGCTCTCTGGGGAAGAGAATTCTAAGATCCAGCAACTCTCTGAAAAAATTTCCTCCTCATCCCTGTCTTAAATGCGAGACTCCTTATTTTTAGCTTGTGCCCTGAAGTTCTAGACTCCCCCACAAGGAGGAACACCCTATTTGTATCTTACCTTCATCCACCCTGTGAAGTTCCTTCAGAATCTTGTATGTTTCAGTAAGATCACCTCTCAGTCTTCTAAACTTTAAAATAGGCCTAACCTGTTCAATCATTCTTCATAAGACAATCCTTCCATCTCAGGAATGAGATGAGTGAATCTTCTCCAAACTGCTTCCAGTGCAATCATATGCCTTAAATAAGGAGACCAACACTATATATAGTACTCCAGATGTGTCTGAGTAAGGCTCTGTATAGTTTCAGCAACTCTTCCCAACCTCTGTATTTCATTGTCCTTGCAATAAGGTGAGAAGCCTTTATCATAAACTGGCTCTCTATTAGGAAAACAAATAAACTTCAAAATAATTACTCTTATTAAAGGAGCACCATCTTCAGGCAGAAAGATAGATTTATTTTATTTCATCAGGTAAGAGCAGAATAGACATCTATCATCTTCATTGTGACATTACATATAAATAACGCAATGATGCAGTTTCAATTTTAGTTACATCTTGGAATTGCAACCAAATAAAAACAAATTTCCAAAATCTTTAGCATGAGGTTATTATCTCTTGAAATGTGTCTAAATTGTCCTTGAATTATTTTAATATTTGTAGTGCATAACAGAACCAGGAGCTGCACCATCTCTAACTTAGAGGACAAGTCATGAGGCCATAAGGAGAGAATTAGGGTGCATAGGTTGGACTAGGAAACTACAGGGACTGGGAACATCTGAAATGTGGAGCATATTCAAGGAGCAGCTACTGCGAGTCCTTGATAAGTATGTCCCTGTCAGGCAAGGAGGAAATGGTTGAGTAAGGGAACCATGGTGTACTAAAAAAGTTAATTTGCTGGTTAAAAGGAAAAAGGAGGCTTATGTCAGGATGAGGCTTGAAAGCTCAGTTAGTGCAATGGATAGCTATAGATTAGCCAGGAGGGAGCTAAAGAGTGAGTTGAGGAGAGCTAAAAGAGGACATGAGAAGACTTTGGCTGATAGGATCAAGGAGAATCCTAAAGCTTTCTTTAGATATGTTAAGAATAGATGATTGGTTAGGGCAAGATTAGGGCCAGTCAGAGACAGCAGTGGGAAGTTGTGCGTAGAGCCTGAAGAGATTGGAGAGGCACTGAACAAATATTTCTCTTCGGTATTCACGCAGGGAGATGTAAATGTAGTTGTGGAGAACACTGGGATACAGGGTTGCAAACTGGAAAGTATTGAAGTAGATAAGGAGGATGTGCTAGATATTCTTGAGGGTTTGAAGTTAGATAAGTCCCCTGGGCCGGGCGGGATTTACCCTAGGATTCTCTGGGAGGCAAGAGAGGAGATTGCAGAGCCTCTGGCTCTGATCTTCAGGTCGTCGTTGGTTACGGGTGTGGTTCCGGAGGACTGGAGGATAGCGAATGTGGTCCCATTGTTTAAGAAGGGGAAGAGAGACCTTCCAGGGAATTATAGGCCAGTGAGTCTTACTTCTGTTGTGGGCAAAGTATTGGAGAGAATTATTAGGGATAGGATTTATAGTTATTTAGAGAGAAATGAATTGATTGGGGATAGTCAGCATGGTTTTGTGAAGGGTAGGTCGTGCCTTACTAACCTTATTGAGTTTTTTGAAAAAGTGACCAAAGAGGTGGATGGGGGTAAGGCAGTTGATGTGGTATATATGGACTTTAGTAAGGCGTTCGATAAGGTGGCCCATGGAAGGCTTCTGCAGAAAATGCAGATGTATGGGATTGAGGGTGATTTAGCTAATTGGATTAGGAATTGGCTAGCAGATAGAAGACAGAGGTGGTGGTTGATGGGAGATATTCATCGTGGAGTTCGGTGACAAGTGGTGTACCTCAGGGGTCTGTTTTGGGGCCCCTGCTGTTTGTAATTTTTATAAATGATCTGGATGAGGGTATTGAAGGATGGATTAGTAAATTTGCGGATGACACCAAAGTCGGAGGAGTGGTAGATAGTGAAGAGGGGTGTTATAGTTTGCAGAGAGACTTGGACAAGTTGCAGAGCTGGGCCGAGAGGTGGCAAATGGAGTTTAATGTGGAAAAGTGTGAGGTAATTCACTTTGGCAGGAATAACAAATGTGTAGAGTATAGGGCTAATGGTAGGACTCTTAACAGTGTTGATGAACAGAGGGATCTTGGTGTATATGTGCATAGATCCCTGAAAGCTGGCAATCAAGTCGATAAGGTTGTTAAGAAGGCATACGGAGTCTTAGCTTTTATTGGTAGGGGGATTGAATTTCGGAGCCGCAACGTCATGTTGCAACTGTACAAAACTCTAGTGCGGCGCACTTGGAGTATTGTGTGCAGTTCTGGTCCCCACATTATAAGAAAGATGTGGAGGCATTGGAGAGGGTACAGAGGAGGTTTACCAGGATGTTGCCTGGTATGGAGGGCAGGTCTTATGAAGAGAGGCTGAGGGATTTGAGGTTGTTTTCGTTAGAAAGAAGGCGGCTAAGAGGAGACCTTATTGAAACATATAAGATGATTAGAGGTTTAGATAGGGTGGACAGTGATAGCCTTTTTCCTAGGATGGAGAAAGCTAGCACGAGGGGACATAGCTTTAAATTAAGGGGTGTTAGTTATAGGACAGATGTCAGAGGTAGGTTCTTTACCCAGAGGGTGGTAAGGGTATGGAATGCCCTGCCTGCTGCAGTTGTAGATGCGCCAAGTTTGGTGGCGTTTAAGAGGTTAATAGATACATTTATGGATGAAAAGGGAATGGTTTAGGTTAAAGGGTCATTGCTTTTTCCTAATTGGTCGGCGCAACATCGAAGGCCGAAGGGCCTGTTCTGCGCTGTAATGTTCTATGTTCTATGTGTTATATACAAAAAGGGAAAAAGAGCACAGAAAGCTGACAGAGATGAATTATATTGGGTCACAAGCCATGCGATACTTTTGCCACCCAATACTTCACAAAACTCTGACAAATCATTTACTACATTTAGTTAACAGGTCAACTTGTTAGTATCTGCTAAGCAGAAAGGGTGGTGTCTGCAATTTCTCTAATCATTTATTAGGCTGTCATTTCACTTTTATTTCTCAACCCCGGATCAATTTCCAGATCTACCTAAATTGATCACTTTGTAAAACACAGCAGTGACCAAAAGTAGATTCTGGCATTCTTGCTGAAATTTTGTTGGAATTTATTATGTTCCCCTACTCACAATGGAGCACTCCTTTCTGCCAGATGACAAGGACAATAAGTGACTAAATACATGTGGGCAACATTCAAGGCACACCATTGGTAACCCTGATGCTGAAATTTGAGGAGGCTAAGGGAGGCATCATCTTATATTCTCCTCAGGCACTTATATCACTGGGACCACATCTTAGATGCATTTAGAGTTACTACAAAATGCAGCACAGGCTGTTCCATTCTAGGAATTGTCAAAATTACATTATATATTGTCCATCACAACTCACTTGTCATTATCTTCAAAATCTAGGCCAAGTTTGACATTAGGTGCCACTAAGGTCCCTGAACACACCAGCCTTCTGTTATTCCAGATATAAGGAAATAATTTACACTCTTAAAGTGCTTTCGATGTCCTCAGGACATCCCAGTGGATTTTATTTATGAGGTGCAGTTACTCCATGTAGGAAAATGCACAGATACTTTGCATTGAGCATATTTCCACAAATAGAAAGTGAATAAGTGAAGAGATAATGTTTCTTAAGCACCTCGAATGAGCACCCTTAGGAGATCTCCTTCCTTATCTGACACCAACCTACATAGGTAAGGCTAATAAGCTTCCTATGTAGTGTATACCTCCTCTTCACTGTGGGTAACATAGTGATGAACTATCGCCCTTAAGTAATCATTAATTGACCATTAAAGGCTTCAGTAGGCAGAAGAATAGGTGCATTGCCCAATACCTTTCCTGTTCATCATTACATTTCAGACAAGGGAGGGGCAGGTGGGTAGGCAGTAGAAAGAGCACCACTGAAATTTATGTAAACATTCCATCCTCAAAACTGCCAGCATTGCAGGCATTAAAGTCACCTCATAATCCTTTTGCTCAGTTGTCAAGCGTTACAAACTGAACCAAGTTGACACATAACTATACTGTATATTCTCCATCCCTTTGAAAGGTAGATTAAGACGATGTTAGCTAACTATATGTTCCCAACTAATGTAATGATTATGTGAAAGAATTAAGCATAAAAGTTAAATTAACAGAGTAATAATAACGTCATGTTAATTTAACTTTTACTAGTGCATTAAACTGTTTCCTGAATCTGCTGAATTTTTTGATTAACTGTTTGCGTAGATGTACACCTTTATTCTCATCCTGTTCAGTCTCACAGCAGTGATCTGGAAATATTGTTCAGTCAGTTGAGCTGCCTGTATTTATCATAGCCCTAAAAAAAAGTCTGTGAGTGCAAAGCTGTCAATCAGATCAGCTTCAAAGATACAACGTTGCACAATCTGATTGGCTTGAGGTTTCAAGCAGGGTTCATGTCGCTCCTCATCCACCAGCAAAATCAACATTAAGATTGCAGACTGCTCCAGTCCCATTTCTTGGAGATGTTTCAAAATTTAAAACTTTAATTTGGAAATTTCGCTCTTGATTTTCATGGATTTTTATGGCTGGAATATTGGAAGCGCCACAAATCTAGCAAACTGCCCTCCATGTCCCGTTCCCCTATATTCCCTCCTGTTAAAGAAAGGCCTTTATGCTTTATCATCTTAAGTAAAATGGATCTCTGTTCCTTCACATGATGTAGGTATAGACATGGACCGCACAGAGGCATAAGATTTTTTTCTTTGTACTTGTATGGTAAATCATGTGGCTCCCTAAATATTGAGTTGGCGCTTCATTTTAAAAGAAGCTGGTATGATCTCAGAGATTACTTGCAGCCCTCAAGTAGATGGGTTCAGGTATCGGGTCTGCATTCAGACCGTGGGCCAGACAGCCTGTAAATCAAAGTGGGTGATCAGAGGTTAACAGTGTGTGGCCAAAATGGAGCAGAGTCCACAGGAGCCAACTGGGGGTCAGCAAAGAAAACAATGGGGTTAGATCAAATGGTCAGACCAGGAGCTGGAATGATCAAATATCAGTGCCAGCAGCAGCTTTGATGGATCAAAAGCAGCAGCAGTCAATTCCTTATATGTAGAGTCTAGAAGGGCATCTCTCTTCTCACAGCTCCAGGTTCATATAGATGAGTTGGCTTTGTGATTAACAGGCTATGCCTCCTAGGCAAATTTTCCTGAGTGGAGTCAGCAATGAAATTTTGGGTCAATCTTGTAGACTCCTTTTTTGCATATGCGATTAGACCCCTTTTTTACATATTCAAAGGGATTAATACCTCCTTCAAGCAAGGGTAAAAGACATTTTTTCCATTCCCAACATGTCAAGCTTTACATTTCCTGCTCATGATATTGCGAGTTAAGGAGGCCAATTAGTATCTAAAATGGACAGTGCCACAACACATTTATAGGCCATATTGTTTAATTCCAGTGAATTCCACAAAATGTTCCTTCATTATTTAAGATAACTATTACTGTAGCATAATTATGTGGCCATTTCCTAGATGTTCAGTGATAAATCCAGATTTTAACGGCTTTTAAAGTTAAAGAGGAAATAATGAATAATTTCACTGTGAATCTCAGCAAGTGAACATGGCCTGATAGACAAATAACTGTGCAGATTTGAAAAAACAATACTTCCAAGATGTTTCCAAGAGTTATGTGCAGGATTATATCTTGTGTATTGATATTGTATTTTTATATAACAGGGTTATTTTTCAAAGTCAAAAATGCTTGTTTATTTTTCATAACAATATCAATAAAGAGTTGAGATGAATCTGTTGGGTTATGAGAAAAATGAGGTTGCTTGAAGAAGGCCTTCAAAAAAAAATGGGTTTCTCTGTTAGTTCAGGTCAAATTATATGCTGAATAACATCTTTCTGAATATTGCTGTTTTTCACCTTTTGTTTCTTACCTGACCTGAGTGTTTAATTACATCTTCAGAGGCCATCTTTGCAGTTATTCAAAACCCACAGGAAAAAAGAAATGATTTATAACAACGTACAAATATCTTCTTATATTTTAAATAAGTTTGAACAATTTAATCAACTATTATAAGCCATGTTTTGAATTACCAGCAAATCAACAAATAAAGCATCAAGGCCATATGAAATTTTTCATTAAGAAGCATAATTCCTGCCAGTGGAATGTGAAACTTTGAACTGCTTGTTTATGGCAAGATGGTTCTGTGCAGATTATATTTTGATGTCATTGAAAGTTCATATTCAAAATGTTCTAGCAACTCTGCACAATAAATCACATAGATTGCTTGATGCACTTTGCTATTCACATTATTAAGGGCTATATTTTTCTCCTGTTCACTAATATTAGGCAAGAAGTAGAGATAAAGAAGTTTGGAGCACTGATAAAATTAAATGAAATATTTTTATGTCATTTATACAGAAACATATGAATCAGGAGCAGGAATAGGCCATTTGGTCCCTCGAGTCTGCTCCACTATTCAATAAATTCATGCTTGATCTAATTTTAACCCCAGCTCTACATTCCTGACTACCTCCAATAATCTTTCCCCACTTTGTTTATCAAGAATCTATCTTTGTTTTAAAAGATATTCAAAAATTCTGCCTCAGTTGTATTTTGAGGAAGAAAACTGCAAAGTTCCACAACTCTCTCATAGAAAACATTATCTTTATCTTCATCTTAAATGTAGGAGCTCTTATTATTAAACAGTGACCCCAGTTTTAGATTCACCCATGAGAGGAATCATCCTTTCCACCTCCGCCCTGTTAAGTCTAATCAGGATTTTATATATTTCAATTAAGTCACCTCTTACTCTTCCAAACTCGAGCAGGTACAAACCTAGTCTGTCCAACCTTTCATCATAAAACATCCTGTCCATTCCAGGTATTCATCTAGTAAACCTTCTCTGAACTGCATCCAATGCATTTAAATAAGGAGACTGGTACCGTACACGGCACTCCAGATGCCTTATATAACTGAAGCATAAGTTACTCTTGTGTTCAGTTCTTCTTGCAATAAACAATAATATGCTATTCGCTTTGCTAATTACTTGCTGCACCTGCATTCTAATCTTTTATGATTCATGCATTAGGGTACTCAGATCCCTCTCAGAGAGAGAGCTTTGCCCTCTCTCACCATTTAGATAATATTTCTTTTTTATCCACTCTGACAAAATGGATAACATTATATTTTTCTATATTATATTCCATTTGCCAGACCTTTGCCCACTCACCCAACCTATCTACCTCCTCTTGTAGCCTCTGTATATCCTCTTTCCTATCTATCTTTGTGTCATCAACAAATTTAGTAATCACACTATTGGCCCCTTCATCCAGATTATTCATATAAATTGTAAGGAGCTGAGGTCCCAGTACTGATCCCAATGGCACACCATTCCTCCCAACTAGAAAAAGTTTCATATATGCCAATACTTTCGTTTCTGTCAGTTAGCCAATCTTCTATCCATGTCAAATGTAACCCCCTACACCATGAGCTTTTATTTTCCATAATAATCTTTGATAAGGCACCATATCAAATATCTTCTGAAAATCTAAGTATAATGCATCCACCTCTTTCAATAGCACATATTTCTTCTTCAAAGAACTCAAATGAATTTGTTAAACGTAAGTTCCCTTCACAAAACTATGTTGAATCTTGATTATCTTGATTTTTTTCTAAATACTTTGTTACAACATCTTTAATAATAGCTTCCGACATTTTCCTTATGACAGATGTTAAGCTAACAGGCTTGTAGCTTCTTGTTTTCAGTCTCAAAGAACAAAGAAGAACAAAGAACAAAACAGCATGGGAAACAGGCTCTTCAGCCCAACGAGCCTGCGCCTCCACCCCGATGTTCCCACCTCTACCTGCGATCCTTGTCCATGTTTATAGATCTATAGATTAAAAACCAAATTTGAGACAATTTAGGGAGAATTTGTTTTGCCAATTAGCCTAAGAGCACATCTTTGGGATGTGGGAGGAAACCGGAGCACCTGGAGAAAACCCACGCAAGCACAGGGAGAATGCGCAAACTCCCACAGACACAGGCCCAAATCCATGTATCTGCACAGCACAGCGATAGTCACTGAGCTGTCGTGTTGCCCATCAAATGGTCCAGGTCAAGCATACACTAATGACGTGAAGCACTAGGATACTCTCGAAAAAAATCCAAGAGCAGTCCTCTCATGACCCATCGCGTGTATGCCCCTCGTTAGACAACAAGGTGGACCAAAGCACCTGTAGGATAAAAACAAGTACATCAATATCATCATCTATTTACACACTTCCCAGGGACTCCCAAGGCTCATGATCCCTATTTTAAATCAGTTTTCTATACCCCTCCATTCCCATTCTGTTCATGTGCCCATCTAAGTATTTCTTAAATAACTCCAGAGTACCTGCCTCCACCACTTTACTTGGCAGCGCATTCCATACCCCCACCACCCTCTGTGTGAAAAAACTCCCTCTAGCATCCAAATTATACCTTACCCCCCTCACCCTAAGCCCATGACCCCTCGTGCTATTCGAGTCCATTCTAGGAAAGAGCTTAACCCTGTTTACTCTATCTATACCCCTCATAATCTTGTACACCTCTATTAGATCTCCTCTAAGTCTACGTCTTTCTAAGGAAAACAGTCCCAATTTGCCTAACCTCTCCTCATAACTCAGACCTTCCATACCAGGCAGCATCCTGGTAAACCTCCTCTGCACTCTCTCCAGAGTCTCCACGTCCTTCCGGTAGTAAGGCGACCAGAACTGAACGCAGTATTCCAAATGAGGTCTAACCAACGTTTTATACAACTGCAACATTAAAGGCCAGCTCTTGTACTCTATACTCCTTCCTATAAAAGCTAGCATACTATATGCTTTCTTCACAACATTCTCCACTTGCTCTGCCACCTTCAGAAACTTGTGCACCTTCACCCCCAGGTCCCTCTGCATTTCTATACTCTTAATAGGTCTATCCTTTATCATATATCTCCACCCTACATTCTTTCTTCTGAAATGCATCACCTCGCATTTATCAGGATTGAATTCCATCTGCTATCTGTCTGCCCAAGCTACCAGGCTATCTATGTCCTGCTGCATCACCTGACAATGCTCCTCACTATCTGCAAGTCCAGCCATCTTTGTATTGTCTGCAAACTTGCTGATCACTCCACTTACTCCCTCTTCCAAGTCACTTATATATATTACAAATAGAAGAGGTCCCAGTACCAAGCCCTGCAGCACACCACTAGTGACCGACCTCCAGCTAGAAAAACACCCTTCCACTATTACTCTCTGTCTCCTATTACCAAGCCAGTTACTTATCCATCTAGCTACCTGTCCTTGTATCCCATTAGCCTTGACCTTCTCCACTAACCTCCCATGAGGGACTTTGTCAAACGCCTTACTAAAATCCATATAGACGACATCAACAGCTCGCCCTTCGTCCACCATTTTCGTCACCTCCTCAAAAAATTCTACCAGATTTGTAAGGCACAACCTCCCCTTAACAAATCCATGCTGTGTAAGCCTAATCAGATTGCAACGCTCTAAGTGCCTATACATCCTATCTCTAAGAATCCCCTCCAACAGCTTCCCTACCACTGACGTCAAACTCACCAGCCTATAATTTCCAGGGTTATCCCTACTATCCTTTTTAAACAACGGTACAACATTAGCTATTCTCCAGTCCTCTGGGACCTCACCTGTGTCCAAGGAAGAGACAAAGATTTGTCAGAGGCCCAGCAATTTCACCTCGCACCTCCCTAAGCAGCCTGGGATAAATGCCATCAGGCCGTGGAGATTTATCAGTTTTAATGCTACCTAGAAGCTCTAACACTTCCTCCCTCGGTATGGATATTTCCCTCAACTGGTCCACAGCTCCCTCAGAGACAGGAGCGGTCAACAAGCCCCTCTCCTTTTGTGAATACCGACGCAAAGTATTCATTCAAGATCTCCGCCATTCCCTCGGGCTCTAAGCACAGTTCCCCTCCTCTGTCCCTAAGAGGTCCGATTTTTCCTTTAATCACCCTTTTATTCCTAACATAGGAGTAAAAAGCCTTTGGATTTTCCTTAATCCTATCCGCCAAAATCATTTCATGCCCCCTTTTTGCCCTTCTAACTCCCTGTTTGAGCTCCCTCCTACTCTTTCTATATTCCTCCAACGCTGTCTCCGTTCCCAGCTGCTTTGATCTATCATACGCCTCTTTTTTCTTTCTAACCAAGTCCTCAATATCCCTAGTAATCCACGGCTCTCTAATCCTACCTTTCCCATCTTTCCCCTTGGCCGGCACACATTTATCTTGCAACATTTTCAGTATTCCCTTGAAAGAGTCCCACATGCCTACCGTGGACTTACCCTCGAACAACCATTCCCAATCAGTTTCCATAAGTTCCTGCCTAATCCAACCGTAGTTAGCCTTCCCCCAATTAAGCACCCTGTCCCTAGGGCAACAAGCATCCTTTTCCATCTGTATCCTAAAGTAGACAGAATTGTGGTCACTGTTAGCTACATGTTCCCCTACTACAACATCAACCACCTGCCCTGGCTCATTACTCAGAACTAAATCCAATATAGTTGGATTTAGTTCTCTCCTCTCTCCTTCCCTTTTTGAATAAAGGAAGTACATTTGCTATTTTCCAATCTAATGGAACCTTCTCTGAATCTAGTAAATTTTGGAAAATTAGTATCAGTGCATCAACTATCTCACTAGCTACTTGGTTTAACACTCTAGAATGAAATCCATCAGGATCCTAGAACTTGTCAACCCGCAACTTCAGCAATTTGCTAAGTATCACTTCCCTGGAGATTGTCATTTTATTGCATTCCTCACTGCCTTCCACTTCCTGATATATCGTTATTCCTGAAATGTTTTTTGCATTCTCTGTAGTGAAGTATGATGCAAAATACCCATTCAATTAATCCGGGTTCTCCTTATTTTCCATTATTAACGCCCCAGATTCACTTTGTTACCTCTTTTATTTTTCCAACATCTATTAAAATCTTTGCTATCTGACTTTATATTTCTAGCCATCCTTCTCTCGTACTCTAATTTTTTCTCTTTATTAATCATTTGGTCATTTTTTACTATCTCCTTAAATGTCTGCCACTGCATCTTCATTAGCCTATCCCTTAACCTAAATTGTCAGTTGACTTTTGCTAAGTCTGCTTTTATGCCATCATAATTGTTTTTAATTAAATTTAAATCTTCGGCCCACCCTTCTGAACTTTAAACTGAATGTAAAATTCAACCATATTAGGCTCACTGCTACCTAGATGTGCCTTCATTATGAGGCCATTAATTAATCTTTTCTCATTGCACAATACCCAATCTAGTATAGCCTGCACTCTGGTTGGCTCCAGAATGTGATTATCTAGGGAATTACCCCAAAAACATTCTAGAAATTTGTCATCCATGCTGCCTTTGCCCATCTGATTATTTCAGTTGATATGTAAATTAAAATCCTCATGATAATTGCTGTATTTTTCCTACAAGCTCCCATTATTTATTCTTTGATATCCTGTCCTACAATATGATTGCTGTTGAAGGATCTGTACACCACTCCCACATGTGACTTTGTGCCTTTATCATTCTTCATCTCTCCCCAAAACATTCTATATCCTGGTTTCCTGAACTTAGTTCATCCCTCTCTATTGTACTAATGCCTATCTTAATTAACAGAACCTCCCCTCCTTCTTAGCTTCTATCCTTACTAAAAATTGCATCCCCTCAATATTCAAGTTTCAATCTATGTCACCCTGCAGCCACGTCTCTGTAATGGCTATCAGATCGTACTCATTAATCTCTATTTGCACTATCAGTTCATTGTTTCTAATGCTATTTGCATTCAGATACAGAGCCTTATGTTTCGTCCTTATATTATTTTTGTAGCTTTGTGCTTTATCTGTTGATTTACTCTTAGATTTGTACTCCGTGTTCCTTCCTGTCATGGTCTGTTTATCATTTCCCGTATTAATACCTTCCTCTCTTCCCTTGTCACTACTCTTTGAAATAGCACATCTGCCCACATTTGATCCATGTTCCTATTATTTAGTTCAAAACCCTCTCTACTTCCCTAGTTATGCAGTTTAAATGTACTTACAATACCGATAGACCATTGTAGAGTGATTTGTGGTTAAAGATAAATAAACAGTTATATATACTTAAACACATTCAATCTTACAGGGAGATAAACATTTGAAATAAAAACAGGTAACATTATTTGCATATATTCTAAGACTGTCAGTAAGAATTCCTAATTTAATCAGAAAAGAAAAATAGATTTTTTCGGGCTAAAATGTGGAGATTAAGCTGCTGCTAAAATTGCCCAATGTGGAACTCAACCATGCAATGAGTAGTTATGGAGAAATCATCACTTAAACTAACTGTTGGAGGGTATAAATTAACTTTAACAAAGATGCCTATGACTATATGTGCTAGGGGTCTATAATCACCTAGTTATCAAAGGTGGAACTTTCCAAAATTGTGTTAGTTTCAGACTGAAAACTGGTGTGTTGTCCTTCAGCTATACAGCTGTGCTTTCACTCAGTGCACAGAGGATCTTGGGGCATAGTTTGTGCTGTCACTCTGGCATTGTGGGGCCCAATAGACCTAGCAGGGCTTGTTTCACAGAGTCAGATACTGTCTTTATAGAGTGCCCCATTCTGCAGTACAAATAAATGATCTCTCCCAAACACACAAAAACCTACAAGTATTGGGACAAACCCCAACCAAAAGCAGTGGGATGACCTGGGACAAACCCCAACCAAAAATATTGGGATGACCTGGGACCAAGCCACTCTGTCATCCCAATGGCATTGGCACATGCCCTACCCCCCTCCCACCACCTCCATCCCCCCCCAACTCTGGCCCCCACAACCACACAATAGGGGAAGCCCTCCAATTGGGCTCCCAAGAGGTTGAAACTGCCAGGATTCCAGAGGCATGTCGTTCACCACCTGAGGGCAATGTTAACCTGTGAGCCCCCCATTGTAGTGATCACACAGCTAATCTATATTAATCATAGTTGCATTCTTTCTGGGCATGAACCTGATAGCAGCATCATGAGGGTGGATCATGGACTAAACTTTCAGCAGCACAAATCCCATATTTAGCCTCTTGTGAGATTTAGCGGCCATTACAGCTAGCACAAATGCTAAATCACAACCCAAATTTCACTTACACCTTCAAAATTCAACTTAATCAAGACTTCAACAATAGCCAGTAAATGTACCTCTGTCATGCTAGTTGAAGAATCTATTTCTCAGCAATGTTGGAAGTTATGATTTCTTATTGCAGTCTCAAACTTGGTATGATCTACCTAATTGGAGTTGTGATAATAATCAGAATGTTCATACAATGATATTGATTTACTGTTGGAAGATTAAATAAAACCTTTTGGGCAGGATCTGAACATCAATAGATATGTCTTCCTCTGTTTACTAATATGAGTTCTTTTTTAAAAAGCCAACATGATTTTAAAAGGTTTTATTATACTTTATATTCACCAACTTTTTCACTTACTTTTAGCAGCCAGAGAAAAGTATTCCTCCAAAGCTGAGGAAGATCCCATTGAGGAGAATACCGACTGTCCCTCTGCTATTTAACAGCCAATTGTGATGCAGCTATCAATAAGACAAACATTGGGGTGACACGGTGGCACAGTGGTTAGCGCTACTGCCTCACAGCACCAGGGACCCAGGTTGAATTCCAGCCTCAGGTCACTGTCTGTGTGGAGTTTGCATGAGTCTCCTCTGAGTGCTCCTGTTTCCTCCTGCAGTCCAAAGATGTGCAGGTCAGATTGATTGGCCACACCAAATTGTCCCTTAGTGTCAGAGGGATTAGCAGGGTAATATGTGGTATTAAGGGGATATGGGCTGAGTGGGATTGTTATCAGTGCAGGCTCAATGGGCCAAATAGCTGCCTTCTGCACTGTAGGAATTCTATGATAAAATCCATACAGATAAAGATAATAAATGATCAATCACACCAATAACTGTAGTTTGCAAATCACCTAATAATGAAAAGGAGGTGGAGGAAAAAAATGCAAACAAATTAGGGAAGTATACTAAAAAAAGTGTAACAATCACGGGAAATCTCAACCATCCCAATATTAATTGACTAGAAGAGATAAATAAAGGGGACAGAGAAATAAAGCTTTTACAGTTTCTTTCTAACCCATTACACAAGAAATGCATCAAAAAAGAATTTGTTACTTGAATCTAATGCAATGTCCAATGAAGCTATGTCCTGTTATAAGCTCAAACATGGACTGTGTTCCTGTGGAATCTTCTGGAACTGTCTTTTATATTTTAACATATAGACGCTGATGCCTGCCAACAGTCAAGTGACCCTTCCTTGTTTGACATAGACTCTCTCAAGTTGGGTGATAACCTTTCTCTGATATGGACATACCAAGATGAATGTTATTTGTAGAATTCACCATTGTTCGAAGTCCACCTCAAACACGGAATCAGTAGACCCCTAGACTTCTCATTTCCAAGATCAATGCTTGACCAAAGGGAACTAAACAGATCAGTTACCTTTAAATATGAAAGGGTACTGAGCACTTCCAATGTCGCAATGTCTTTGTACTTCCCAACCAAGATGGTTAGATAATGCCAGTACTGGTCATGTGACCAAAACTGACTAGAGATAATGATTTTGATCTATTGACCCAAAAGAGACCTAGACAGTTTGCATGAGAACTCCATATACAACAGAGCAACAGCAGCAACAAGGCTGTGCCATCTTTGTCTTCTAAGAATCAGAAGGTTGTAAAATCTTTAAAAACTTTCCAGCCTGATTCCAAAATTCAAGTTTATCTGTGAAGAAATTGACCTGCTGGTTTGAAACCCCCAAAGTTTCACAACCTACTGAATATTCATCTATTTGAAGGAATCCTGCAGCAATCCAGATATCTGACTTCAGCTTTTTGGACCCATCAGAATTATAATTCAAGAGTTGAAAACATCATCTCTGTAACAGAGCCCAAACTAATGATCTCCTACAAAAAGCCAAACATGTGAACTGTTACTTTTTTTTTGGTTTAATACTTGTAGAAGAGTGTTTTTTTTTTAATTGTGTCTTTCTTGAATGTGTGGTGTGTTAATGACAGAGTATTTAAATTTTCTAGGACATTTGTACATCATCTCAACATTTGTTCCATTAGGTCTGGTGAGTACATAAATTAACATTTTTACAAATTACTTTAAAATACAGATTTTCATACCTACTTAATGTATTTTACATTTATCTTCTATGTACAAACTTAAGTAATTAAATACTGAATGCTATTAAGTAGCTGTTTCATTGGAATCCAGAGTGGTGTTCATTTTTAAGTACTTAAATGGGTCACATTTAAGTTGCAGGAAGGAGTCTTAACTCAACTTCAGCATAGTATTCTTCCAAAACCAGTATGAATTAATACTGTATTTCTACACCCCTGAAAGTCTGCTTTAAATTTTCTACACACTAACAGGGAGCTTAGAAATACAGATATCTACCATTTAAAAACAGTGACACTTACTGTGGAGATTAAGGGAAGGGAATTGAAAGTTTCCGTAAAACTAGCAAAGGGGAAATAAATCAGAGGAGAGAAGAGAAATAAAAATGGGACAGTCTGTAGGACAGTGTTTCTCTAAATATTTTCCAACGTGACCCATTTAAGTACTTAAAAATGAACACCACTCTGGATTCCAATGAAACAGCTACTTAATAACATTCAGTATTTAATTACTTAAGTTTGTACATAGAAGATAAATGTAAAATACATTAAGTAGGTATGAAAATCTGTATTTTAAAGTAATTTGTAAAAATGTTAATTTATGTACTCACCAGACCTAATGGAACAAATGTTGAGATGATGTACAAATGTTGAAAGACAGGCTCTTAAAATCTGGCAGCATGGTTGATACTGCCCGTCTGAGCTCAGATTAGATATCCAAGATTGATCAATATTTGAAATTCAGATCTGAGGCAGGGAAGTACTCTAAATTCAGCTTCACACAAATACGTGCTGGAAAAAGGAATCATCACTTTCAATGTGCTTGTGCAATGTCGTAGCCAATACTAAACAGGAATTCTGATGCAGAAACTGGAGCTTACATTTTTTCAAAAATCACTGGTATGACCTTTCAATAAGCTGTTCCATTTCAGCTGCAGGCAAATCCATGTTGCCAAACTGACATTGAAAGGGATTTTGCATCAATCGAACATTGTCACATCCAGATCGGAGGAAAATTGTGTCAAGTATAAAGTGACTGAGATGGTCATTCAGCATTGTTTGATTTCATTGACAGACAGTAATTCAGAAAGTTGCAGGAAGGAGTCTTAACTCAACTTCAGCATAGTATTCTTCCAAAATGCGGGTTTCTTCATGAATGCTGTGATTCAATCATTCAGTAGAAGAATGTATGTGTTCTTTCCTTGCACATTTGTGTTCAGTTCATGTAAACAAAGAGCTAGATTCAGTCCCACTCTTCCTGGCCCACCAAAGAAAAGTTTTAGGGTGCCTTTCTGACTACAGAACAATAAGAAGTCTCACAACATCAGGTTAAAGTCCAACAGGTTTATTTGGCTAGCTTTCAGACTCTCAGGCTTCTTCATCAAAGGCTTCATCAAACTGGGCTTGGCCTTCTCTCCATTCACATTGTCTGTGCCTTTAAGACTTGATTATCAGTAAAGACTTGCATTCCAACCGTTATGTTGTAAATTGAGTGTGTGTTTGTTTATACCCTGTTTATGAAAACAGTTCTTCACTCATCTGATGAAGGAGCCTGAGACTCCAAAAGCTAGTGCTGCCAAATAAATCTGTTGGACTCTAACCTGGTGTTGTGAGACTTATTGCTTTGCTTACCCCAGTCCAATGCTGGCATCACCACATCATGGCTACTACAGAACAATTCCAGACCTGCTGAATAATAGGATTCCAATTTACATAATTTGGTTAGGTTTCTGCCTGTTTTAGGCAAACAGTCCATCTGTTTGCAGAGCCCTGCAACTTAAAATCAGAAATAATGGAAGGAATTGAGTTCTGAGGGGATAAATAATCTGTTTATTTTAAACTTCTCACCTCCTGGGGCTAAAATCAACCCTTAGGTAAAATTATTGAAACAGTCACCTCAGTCTGCTGAGTATATTCTGCAACCTCTTTAAAGCACAAAATATTTCAAGTACACCAAAATCATGAGAATACCATTGTCATCATGATGGAGCTTTATAGAACTTTGGTAAGGCCACAGCTGGAATACTGTGTGCAGTTCTGGTCACCACATTATACAAAGGACGTGAATGCATTGGAAGGGTGCAGAGGTGATTTACCAGGATGCTGCCTGGGATGGAACATTTAAGTTATGAAGAGAGGTTGGATTGGCTTAGATTGTTTTCCTTGGAGTAGAGAAGACTGAGGGCGCGACCTGATTGAAGTTTTCAAGATTATACGGGGCATGGACAGGGCGGTTAAGGTGCAGCTGTTCCCTTTAACTGAAGGATCAGTTACGAGGAGACATAAAAGTGAGGGGTGGGAAGTTTAAGGGGGATTTGAGGAAAAACCTTTTTACTCAGAGGACGGTGATGGTCTGGAATATGCTGCCTGGAAAGGTGGTGGAGGTGGGTTGCCTTACATCCTTTAAAAGCTCTTGGATAAGTACTTAGCACACCTATAACATTAAGGATTTTGGGCCAAGTGCTGGCAAATGGGATTAAATAGGCAGGTCAGGGCATTTTATGCATTGGTGCAGATTCGATGAGCCGAAGGGCCTGTTTTGCGCTGTAGTATTCTGTGATCAAGCCTCTGTGTCTCACCATAGCTTGAACATTTAGGCTGGAATTTTACTGCCCTCTCTGCCAAGGGAATTGGAGCGGGGGAGGGGAGAACCACAGGAAGGTTGTTGACCTCAAGCGGGCCTTTGAGGTTTCGAGACGAGCAAGGCCATAAAATGCTGCTCTTACTGTCATTCCTTCTTAGTCACTGGTCAGATCCTTGAAATTCCTACTTAACATAATACTGCTATCAGATGACACTAATACAGCAATAAACTGCTCATTGATGCTCAGTTTGAGTTCCAGGAGGGCTACTCAGTTCCTGACCTCATTGCGGCCTTAGCCCAAACATGAATAAAAGATCTGAACTTGAGATGAGCTCAGAATGATTGCTCTTGACATTGAGGTAGCATTTGACTGTGGCATCAAGGCGTGCTGAAGTCAATGGAAACAGGAGGAACTCTTCACCAGTTGGTCTAATCTAACGCAAAGAAAGATAGTTGTGGTTGTTGCAGAAGTTCCTCAAGGTAGTGTCCTACAGCCAGCCATCTTCAGCTGTTTCACCAATGACCTTCCACCTATTGCAAGATGATAAGTGGAGATATTGACTATGATTCACAATATCTATTTATTTAGTTTATTTATTAGTCACAAGTAAGACTTACATTAACACTGCAATGAAGTTACTGTGAAATTCCTCTAGTTGCCAATATCCAGTGCCTGTTCAGGTCAATGCACCTAATCAGCTTGTCTTTTAGACTGTGGGAGGAAATCAGAGCACCCAGAGGAAACCTACACAGATATGGAGAGAATGTGCAAACTCTACACAGACGGTGACCCAAGAAGGAATTGAACATAGGTCCCTAGTTCCGGGAATCCCATCCAGATTCCCACGAGGCAGCAGTGCTACCCCATGTTCAGCACTATTTGCAAGTTCTCAGATACTGAACTAATGTGTGCCAATACGCACAATACCTGTGTAATATTCAGGCTCAGGCTGTTTTGTGGCAAGTAACAGTGTATAACATGAAGATTTAGCTTTCTGGCTTCCTCTTCTATTAATACATCATGGTTCACATATCCTCTTTCTCTCTCCCTTTCTGTCCCTCAAGAGGAGTTAGCCTTCAAGCAAACACTTACAACCACTCCCCAGCCTTCCATAGCAATCCACATTTACTGATCTTGAAATTGTTGCAAATGTTGTGATTGTAATCATTTGTAGTGTGTGTGACTTTTTTAGAAATAAATAAAATATATTTAGAAATAAATAAAACACAAGTGCCAGGCAATGACCATCTCTAACATCTCCCCTGGATATTCAATGACATTGCCACACTGAATCCGCCATCAACCACACCCTGGGGGATTACCATTAATCAGAAATGTAAATCTTATATTGTCCACTAAGCTGAGTTCAGTTCCAACAACACTTAACAGGCTGAACACCAACCAGGACAAAGCAACCAGCTTGATTGGTATCTCATGCACTATCTTAAACATTCACTCTCTCCACCGCTGTCAAACAGTGGCAGCGTTGTGTACCACCCGCAAGATCCACTCAGCAAGCCTCCTTCAACAGCACCTTCCAAACCTACAACCTCTACTACATGGAAGGACAAGGGCAGCAAACGCCTGGGGAACACCACAACTTGCAAGTTCCCCTCTAAGCCACACATCATACTGACTTGGAACTATATTACTATCTCTTCATTGTTACTGGGTCAAGAATCCTGGAACTTCCTTCCAAAGGGCAATGTGGCTCTACCTACAACAGAATAACTGCAGTGGTTACCAATCATGCTCATGTCACATGAAAGAATTAAAAAAACATTATTGTGGGATAATATTGTTGTCAGCATCTGTACAATAGTTTAATGAAATGTTCCACCAACTTTTCATTGCAACTGGAGAAGGGCAATAAAACTCTGGCTTTGCTAGCATCACCCTTGTCCTGAGAACAAATGAACCACTTAAAAGTACTTTGATGGTGTATTTGTAAGCATATTAAAAAGAGCAATATGCAAACACAGACTTGGAAATTAAATTTTCTAAGACTGCATTAAAGATAAAAATAATTGCCATCTTCCATCTTGTTTGGAAAGCAAAGTCCATTTGCTGCCTGAATTGTCCTTTTGAACTTCACAGATTGTGCATTTCCAGCACTTCACATGAAGGTTAGAAGCAGAGGATGAGATTTTCCAGGATTAGCATGTGTAATAATCAAAGAAAAAAATAGTATTTTTGAAGTTACAAGATAGTTGTTATCAATACCAAAATCAGTTTTATTCTTGATTTATTCGTAAGATCTGAGCAGCATAAGCAGATCCAGCATTTGCTGCGCATCCATAATTGCCCCTGAATGGAGTAGCTTGTTTGAATACTAAACAGGGCAATTAAAAGTCAACCATGTTACTGTAGGTCTAGAGTCAGATCAAATAAGTATGGCAGATTTCCTTCCCTAAAGAATTGTTTTTATAATAAATAATAACTTCATGGTCATCATCACTAAGAACAGCTTTATTTTTAAAACTCATGTTAAAATATGGAGTGCTTAAAGATCATTCCTAGTACTGAAATGAGAAGCCATTCTCGCATTGGATACATTTGCATGCTATTGTAGCTGATAACCAGGACACAGAAGTATTCTCTTCTATGTTGTAGTGTTGTTCACTGAGATCATTAATACGGTGGAAATAATGTTTACAATTTTTATTATAATAAAATCAGAAAATTCTGGGGACATATTCAGCAGGATAAGTTGTATTTGTACAGAAGAAAAAGAGTTAACACTTCAAGTCAAAAATCTTTCATCAGAACTGATTTTAAATAAAGATATAGGCTGGGAAGAGGGAAGAGCAAAAAGATAAAGAAGGTCTGAGATCGAGTGAAATTCAGGCAAGTTTACGTGATAAGATTGATGGTACAAGGCAATAAGTGTTTGATACTAAACCAAGTAAAGAAATAAAGGATAGGTCTGTCAATGAGATATAAATGTAAACAGCGGAATCATGGTCAGCTACCATTTGAAAAATACGAACAGGTGTTCTAAAATCATTGAACCTCTACTACGTCTGGAGGCCCTCAACAGCCTATTTGAACATTAAGGTGCTGTTCCTTGAACTTACATTAAGCATTGTTGGAACAGTGTAGAAAGCCAAGGTCAGGATGGGAATGAGGCGGAGAATTAAAATGTCAGCTGAGCAGAAGTTTAGGAACAGGCTTGCAGAATTAGCCACCGGAATTCTACCGTCCCACCTGCAATGGGAATTCCAGCAGGTGAGGGGTAGACAACGGGAAAGCTCGTGAACCTCAGACAGAATTTTCTAGTCTCAGGTCAAGCTAGACTGTGAAATCCCGCTCAATGGAGCTGTTACACAAAATGGCCTCCCAGCTTGTGTTTTGTCTCCCCCAGCGTTATTTTTATTTTGTGTTTAATTTCATAGAGTCCCTAGTGCAAAAGGAGGCCATTCAGCCCATCCAGCCCGCACTAACTACAATCCCACCAGGGCCCCTATCTCTGCAACCCATATATTTACCCTTCTAATCCCCTGACACTAAGGGTCAACTTAACATGGCTAATCCAGCTAACATGCGTATCTTTGGACTGTGGGAGGAAACCAAAGCATCTGGAGGAAACCTGCACAGACCTGGGGAGAATGTGCCGACCCCACAGAAGTGACCCAAGCTGGGAATGGAACCTGGATCCATGACACTATGAGGCAGTAGTGCTAACCTCTGTGCCACTGTGCAGCCCTATTTTCTGGAGGTGGTGAGCATTTACTGGGGATTTACTTGTACGCCTAAAAAAAAGAGCAGGCACTCAAATCTGCATGCCTTCCTTCCACAAATAGGTCCACACCCAGATGGCCCTGGAGAGAGAGGATGCAATGTCTGTTGATACATTTCTGGCCTTTTGCTAACAGTGGGTACCTGGCTGGGGGGAGAGGTGGTATTGATGATGCACCTTGGGTGCATTATCAGCTCTGACAATGTAATTTTAATTCAATTTGAAGTGGAAATACTTCACTGTTCCTTCTCTGTTGCTCAATCAAAACTCTGGATCTCTCTTCCCAATAGCAGTCTGGGTGTCCTGCTCCTCAGGGATTTCAGCAGTTCAAGAAGGCAGTTCACCACCACCTTCTCAAGGGCATCTAGGAATGGGCAATAAATATTCGCCTAGCTGGCGATGCCCATGTTCCGTAAATGGAGTTTCTTTTTTAAAATTGGGAGTTGTTTTTGTTACAGTGGATTAGTAGTAACTCCTTCAAATGGGGCACTTAATTATGGTTTCTTCAAAAGAGCTATAAATAGGAAAAGATTGAAATTGTGGGTTAGGATGTGCATGTTTATAATGTCTATTTATAAAGAAAAGTATGTAAAGATTGGCTCTAGTTCTATTCTTCACCATTTAGCTTTCTGGATAAAACACCCAATATTGCCAAAACTGAACAGCCAACATAGTTTGCTAAGTTGAAAGGAAAATAAATAAATCACCGATTCACGTGAGTGCTTGGAACTCTGAATAGGGAGGAGGTAAAATATCAGGTATTACATGGTAATGTGCTGTGCGAAATGGAATGGATTTTCTGGGGGTGATTGATGAATGGACCAGCTTGTTTGGAGGGAACAGTTCCTTCTGATTGCCGAAAGGGAAGGGTTTGATGTCTTTCTTGGCTTCACATTCAAATTGGGATCAGAGGATGATTGTTTAAATGTGTTAGCTGATGAGGTGGAAGATGAAGACTGGGATAACCCTTCTGTGATTCTGGGAGGGAGGAGAAGAGATGAGAGCAAAGTACAGAAAATAAAATGGACATGATGGAAAGACTTGCTAATGACAGTAGAAAGGAATCCTCAGTTAAGGAAAAAGAAAAAACATACCAGAAGCACTGGTAGCTAAGGTGATATCATCAAAACAAATGCAATGCAGAAAACTGGGGGAATGTAACAGAGACCTTGCAGAAAATGGTTATGAGGAATCATATGTGCGAGTCAGTGGGCTTATAGTCAATATTCATGATAGATGTATTTCCAAAAATGGAAAAAGAAAGTAAGTCAAGGAAGGGCAGAGTGAGAGAGGATTATGTCAATGTGAAGGAAGGGTGAAAATTGGAAATGAAGTTTTCCAGTTAGGAGGAAGAGCAATCATCAATGTAACATAAAAAAGAATTGAGGGTAGTGACTGGGCATAGCTAGGACCCACCCATGTTCCCATTGCAGCAACTTGCATTTGGGAGAAATGAGTGGCATTAAAAGAAAATTGTTCAGTGTGAAAAAGGTTCATTCAGGCAGAAGAAGGTGATGATGAATGGGAATGGTTAGACCTCTGTTCAAGGAAGAAGAGTCTTCAGGCCATTCTGGTGGGAGTGGAGGTAAAGAGAGTTTGGATGTCTGTGGTGAAGAAGAGATAGTTGGGTCCAGCAAATCCAGTAAATTGTTAAAATAGGCTAAAATAATGAATCTACCAGGGCAGTCATTTAGGTTATGTTGGGAGCAGGGTGACCAACCATCGTGGGGTCATCCAATAATTGAGAGGCAGGATAGTATTGCCCCATCTTTCAATCCTCAAAATTTCACATGTACCCAGTGTGCACCTGAACATTTACACTGCTTTTAGGCAGGTTTGCCAATCCCCAAACTCTCAAAAAAGCAGAGCTTGGGGATTATGAGATGTCAGAAGTTATCCAGAGGAAGTGAAGTAATTAAGACTTTGAAACAATAGCTTGATGTTTAGCAGTAGGGTTATAGTCCAGGGGTGAGATAGGTAGTGTCAGAGTTGCTGTTCATTCTCTGGTAGGTAGAGGTCTGTTTGATAAACAGCAACACTGTTGGCAGGTGTTTGGACAATGCTAGGGTTGAACCTGAAAGAACAGAGTTTATTTAAAGTTAACTTGTAAATCTCAGCGTTCAAGTTCCATGACTGAAGTACAACTGAAATAATCTCTCAGAGACGATTCTCTTTTATCAGTTCAAGTTTTGCAATGAAAAGTAATTTCCAGTAGACTTCACATTGAAGGTAGTATAACAATCTGGCCTACTAATATAAAAACTTTCTACTTAACAAGGTAACAGGCTGCAGGTCATATTTTCCTACTTTGTATGTTTTTAAGATAATTTTTAAAAATATGTTTCCTTCATGGGACATGCTGAGCTGTTAGAACAACTTGTAACTGTCCTTTTTGTGTTTCTTTATCTCGTGCTTGTAATGTGTGGAATATCCCATTGGCTTAAATCTCTTGTTAGATGTTATGGAAGCTTTTCAAAGTAGTATTGGAAGCATTTTAAATAACTTATGTGGTCTCTGGCCGTATTAACTTAATTTTCATTTTTGAGTTTTGCCTTTGCATTTTCTCTCCAGGGATCAAAGACTTCCCGCTGGGCTGATCCAGATCATTTTGCACAACGCCAGACCTGCATGAACACTTTTGCCAGTTGGTTTGGCTTCATGCCTCTCATTCACTCACAAATGAGGTTGGATCCTATCCTTTTCAAAGACCAAGTGTCCATCCTGCGCAAAAAGTACCGGGACATTGAACGGTTATAGAGATCTGCCACAGACAATTGAGCTGGATTGTTGTACATACAAGCCTGTGACAACTGGCTGTTGTATTCAAATAGAGCCTCCCCAAGTAATTCATGACGACGCCGTAACATGGAAGAACAAGAATACTCCACTCTCTGGGGACCAAACAACAATGAAACTAGTGCAATCTGAAAGAAAGATAGCTGCCAGACAGGCTTTGGAGATGTTTCTGATCATATTACTGTTTTATTTTGTGTATACTGACTGACATCTCTGACAATCGTGCCTAATCTTTGAGGATTTTAGGGATAAATAACACAGCAAATTTATGGTCCAAGAATGTACATTTTCTATCTATAGCTTGCAGGGGGATTGGGAGTTCAGCTGAATACAAATCAGTTTTTGTTTTGTTTTTGCTTATTCTTATGAAAATGTAGCTGTCATCTCTTGTGTTTTAATTATTTTTCTGTGACAGGTGTGTCTTTCTAAATGGTCAAAAGTATAGTCAATGCAAACGAAAAGAAATGGTGTGTAACAACTCGATAAAGTTACAGAATAACATGCACAGTTTATCTTTGAAATTATACTGCACGCTGAATTGAAAAAAAAATCTTAACAAGTGCTAATGATTGATTCGCACCAACTGAATTCACAGCTGAATGAAACTATTGGTCTTTGATCATGAACCTTACAATATCTGAGAAGATTACTAGGAACCTAAACAATAAAATTATGTTTTAATATAGCAATTGCTATTCTTAATATATATTTAATATACAGTATTTTCAGCTTTGTGGTCTAAGTAGATACAAAAAAGTGGGGCCAGTGGTGATGTCCTGTAGTCCATGGGCTTGGAACTTCTGGTGGTTCTGAGCAGTCAGTTACATACAGAAAGATTGTTGGAATCCTGGAAATACATCTTTAAAAATAAGTACTCCACATATCCAAAAATAAATAACAAGCCAGTTTTGAAATAGCATGATCCAAGGTCGCTTTTGCTAATAGTTGTAATGAATTTGTCTAGGCGACTGGTCGTTTGCCAGTTCAAAGCTGCTTTTTTTAAAATCCTTTTTCAAAGTATGCAGGTTAGATTTATAGATTCATTCTGATTGTATGCAAAATTTTTCAAAGAATAGCCACAAGTAATGATTCCTTTTAAATCTGATTATATCACTATATATTGATTGCCAGACCAAAAGATTTAGAAATTCAAACAAAGAAGGCACTTTATGATGCTGCTTGTTTATCATTACAAATTTATTTAATACTTGTGTCAGTGTGAAACATCAACATATTCAACTAGAAGGTTATGGCTATGAAATAGCTTTTATGTTGAGAAACATTGCAGGAATCTCAATTCTGTGACAGAAAGCCTCTTAATATATTGATCTTCACAAGGGTATTACTTTCGTTTGGCTTACATCTTCATATAGAGGTTCAATAGGCAGCAGATTAACATGCATTGTGGTTTATTTTAACAGCTGATTGCATTCTCATTTATATTATTAATGAAAAAAATCAAATGGTTAATGGGATCAAGTTTAATTTGTTTAAATTTCTGGTATGAAACAAATTAAAATAATAAATTGTCGATCCACCCCGATTTGTTTATAAATTTGCTTTTAAATAACTCTGACTCATTTGTTGGTCTATTTTATCTGTGCTGATTTTATTTTTCTGGAGTATTAATTGTAGTCATTGGGAAGTTATGTTTAAAATTTGAAATCCCATTATCTTGCCTGATTCATAAAGAAAAGTAATTTCTTTTGAATTATATCTCTTGACAAGATCTGGTAACTTGCTTCCTAGTTAAATACAGTGTCTAGGTTTTCTGGCCACAATGCATTCGTTTTCTGCTGGCTCTGAAGTGAATAGGGCCAATTATTCCTCTTAGAATGAGTACCAAAATGTTCTACCACCACGAATGCTGAACAGCAGCGAGTTGGCAAAAAACATTGTCACTCATATTTGGACAGTTGCACAAATTACCTGGAACAACAGCCTCCATCATGTTGTGTACTTTAATCTCAGTTTAAAAACTGGATGCATAGGACATCTATTTGGTTCCAGCATCTAACATTCGGAGGTTAATGAGAGTGGTGAGGGAGCCTTGCTGGTTCAATTATGGAGGTGATTGTGGAAGTATTCTTAAAGTGTGGCTTGAAGAAAAAAATATTTTCTCCAAGCAGAGGCAGCACAGTAGCAGAGTAGTTAGCACTGCTCCCTCACAGCGCCAGGTTCAATTCTGGTCTTGGCTGACTGTCTATGTGGAGTTTGCACATTCTCCCCGTGTCTGTGTGTGTTTTCTCCAGGTGCTCTGGTTTCCTCCCACAGTTTAAAGATGTATTGTTAGGTGGATTGGCTATGCTAAATTGCCTCTTAGTTCCAGGGAATTATGTGGGGTAATGGGAATAGGGTCTGGGTAGGATTGTTGTTGGTGCAGAATGGCTTCCTTTTGCACAGTGGGGATTCTACAATTCTAGCTCAGTAGCTGCCTTCCCCCTTCTGCTGTCCCCAATCAATGCAACTCCCCAGCAAAAGTTAGAAAGGCTATCTCCAATATGCAAGTGACCCTCAGGTCAGAAAGCTAGCGACATCAGGTGGAAACGAAGTGACTCTCCCACGATTATTTTCTCTTAAAGGTTTCCCTCAAGGTGTTACACACTGACAAACAATCCTTCCATTTACAGGGTCTGTTTGGGCTTTTACTTTGTAAGCTTCCTATTATTGGATCAACATCCCAAGCCACATATCAGTATTGTTTCTTGATTTAATTATAAAATAGTTTTAGTGTATTTTTCTGTCATTTGCTCTATGTACATTTTATTGTTTAATTTGTTTCAGAATCTGTGCAGCATCTGATTTCTGAGAGGCTCCTTAGTTGGAGAGTCTAGGTTAACTGATCTAAAATAATGTTGGAAAAACAAATTGCAAAGCTGATTCTTCAGCAGTTACAGCTTGACTGCAACACAAACATTTCCCAGAAGCCAGCATTGGCAATATTTGAGCAGACATTCAGTGTAGGCTGCTCCTACAGGGACCAGGGATGAAGCCTATCAGAGAATTCCGCAATAGGGCTGCCATTCTTCTGTAAAATATGTGTTCTACACAGCATGCATCATATACAGCATATCCAACAAACATAAGTCATTAAAGAGATCCTAGTACAGAAAAATGCACAAATGAATGTATTCAAGAAGCATTCTTTTTAATCCGGTACATTGTTTTCCTTCCATGATAGCATAATAAGCTTAAGATAGACTGTGGCATTTGATATTACAGTACTTCAATTGCTTTGTCTTTAAAGTATTTCCCTCAAGGTGCTACACGCTGACAAACTATCCTTCCATTTACAGAATCTGTTTGGGTTTTTTCTTTGCAACAAGCATCCTGTTATTGGATCAAACTCCCAAGCAGCATATCAGTATTGCTTCTTGATTTAATTATCTAATAGTTTTAGTTTTTTTTCTGACATTTGCTGTCAATGTATATTTTATTGATATTAATTTGTTTCAGAATTTGTACAGCATTTGGTTTCTGAGTAACTTAATAATAACAACTTCAGATCAGCAGGGTGTCAATAATACTTTGAAGTGAATCTTGCTGGGATAAATTTAAAATGTACTGTAAAACTGGATTAGATTTTGGGTTTAGCCAGTTCTGAACTAATTATTGGAAAGAATGTAATATTTAAATTAGATTGTGCAATGCGACACCCAAGTCATGTAGTGAAATATTTTGTTTGGAATAGTTCTCAGAAGTCAGTGCAAAGAATCAGCATGTCCTTGCACAGCGTATGCATTTGAGGCATAATTCTAATTGTTATCACAATGTAAATTTGTGAATCTCAATTAAATACATCATGTTTTTAACATTTAACACTACAATCAAATATTTGCTCATTTCAAGTGTTACCTAACTTCATAATTTTAATGTCATTGCACATATCTTAATTCAATAGAGGTTAAAGCGTTGTGTTGCCAGATCTGTTCATTCTGACTTCTGATTTTAGTTTTGCCTTGGTTGTACTACCACATGTCTGAACTGTTGTACAAAATGCAATACTTGGTTCATTGTGGTCTGGTTTTTAACATGCTGGGACTATTAGAAGTCCTTACAGGTATATAAAACAGGTATGAAAAAATGTAATGATTTCCTACGCCAATGTTATTCCCAGGTGGACAAAAAGAGATCCATCAGTAGAAACTTCTTTGAAATCCTGGGGTCTGTGTTCACATTCCTGCTCGGTCTGGCTTACATGCAAACCTGCCACTGCATGCAGCCGTGTCACAGTGCTGAATCAGGAAGTGTGAAATGTACACTCTACTTTCCACTTTGCTTCTGTAGAGCAAGTTGCAGATTTTTTTAGATATAAAGAAACAAATACTGTAAATGCCAATTTTCTATAAATGATTCAATTTGTTGAAATAAATTGATTTTTAAAAAATGACAATGTTTTAGTTTTTTTTTCATTCAAGTTGAAAAACCAAGTAATAGTTTTATGATGGAAATGGAACCCTGGTTCAAAAGACACTTTTACTTTTTGTTTAGAAAACATGGAGGACCATCACTTAAGTTTAGCAATAGGAAAAAAACACATATTAAGTGTGAAAAAATGCATTATAATGCAATACTCCTTTACTTCCCCCACCTTATCTTAACAAATACACATACATTTTCAGATTAACATGGATTATAAAGTACATCTTAATAATCTCAATAGCACAATATCCCTTTAAGTACACAGATTGGCTGTGGCCAAATATACATACACCATTCCAAATACAAGTTAATGTCAATGGATTTTTCCTCTGAATCCCCCAGATGATTGTCACATGAGAGTTTCCAAATTTCACTCTCAAAAACATGCTTTAAAATCTTTCACGGTAATGTTTCCCATTAATGGTTTGCATTCTGAAATTCAGTCCAGGTTTTCCAAATGACCCTTTTAAACAAAGCTCCCATTCCATTTCCAAAATAAATCTAGTATCCAGCCTTTACACCAACCCCTTAAAGATTTCTTTATCTTGTCTTCTGTATAAACTGTTTACAATTGCTTTAACTCTCAATTCCCAGGCTCTATTAAAATAGTTTCAAACTTTTGATTTACTTCTGAATTATATATTCCCACTTTAAATCTGGTTATTCAATGGTCTTTGTAACACAAAGCACTTTCTTCACTCTTCCTTGAATTCTTCTGTTCAATTCCTTGATCTTTGATCTCTTTAACTTTGATCACATTAAGACAATCTTTCTATCCCAATTCCCTGGTTATCTGGATAGTAACTATTTTTTGGGCAGCTACCTTTTTGCAGCTCCAAGCTTGTTCAGTTTTTCTTCTGGCAGAATTGAGAGATGTTCAGTCCCTAGTGTCCTGTCTCCAACTACCAACAAATTCAGCTAAACTATGAACAAAAAGCCTCCAGTTGTTAAACAATGCCAGCAAACTTCTGCTGGTTTATTTACTTTTCACATTGTAGTCCTCTTTAGCTACAATACAAATATAGTTAGAACTGAACCAATTCTCACACATATAAACACGTTCGACCAGCATGAACCTAACTATAGGGTTTACATTTCCTTCCATAGTGTGATGTTAGTGCACATTTAAGAGTTGTTAAAAAAAAATTATTTCTTCTGTAACTCTCAGCTGAGGTCATTGTTGCCAAGTTGGCTAGAGATATCCTTTAATTGCCCGTTCAGGGCTTAAATCGGGATTGTTTATTTTTAGTTTGAGAATTAGTTTTATGAGCCTGTATCATCAGGAAGAACTTTTTCAGGTCAGGTGACAGGAGCTCTTTCAATTTTAGTTCTAGCTGCAGGTTTTAGTGTTAGAAGAGATATCAAGCTAGAAAGATGTGTATGTTTCTCTCTCCCTGGTTTTGGAAACTATGTTGGTTAACTCAAAGACTTTCTGGAGCAGAAAATCTGCTTCTGCTGGTTTGACCAGAGATCCTGATGTCCTGGGAAGCTGTTCTGACTTCAAACAATTCTGAATGTATCAGGAAACCTACAGCATTCATTCAAAGGATTTTGATCCATTATCACGTGAGCATTAGCCTTTACTGTGTTAAACCTGTGCAAAGGGCTATTTACGGGATTGCGTTGATTGGAATATATTAGATATATTTGTTAAGAGCTAGACATTATCATTATTCTTTTATGTTATTGGTAATTGATAGAAGTTATTAAAGTTATTATTATTACCATACATGTTAACTATATTCTTAAATAAACTTTGTTTAATAAAAAAGCTCCCTAATAGGTCATTTGCATCATACCTGAAGTGAAACATATCATGCTTATCGTAACTAAATTCAAGAGGTAGAACTTAAAATCCACGCAGGCTAATAAAACATTTTGAAGTTCCTAACCTGAACCATAACAACAGAAATATTAAACTAAACTCGCTTAAAACTACACCTTATTTCTAATGTTTATCAATGCAAATATAAATCCCTTAAAACTATATTTGTTCTCCTAACAGTAGCTTCATAGTAGTAGTAGCACTAATGTACTTGCATCAATAGTCAGCACTCATCATATTCCTAATTCTAAGGTTCATCCTGAACACATCTAGGTGGAGAACAAGGTTAAGGCTCACACTTCTCTTTTTAGTGGTTTGTTATAACATTGATGAACTTACAAACATCAGTATCCTGCTTCCCTAGAGTTAAGTCATCTGCTGATTAACATCAAGTTTTTTTGAATGTCCAGATTCCATGGAATGCTGGGAGAAAAGGTTTGGCCAACTTCTGAAAACTGTCCATCACAAAGTATTTTCAAGTATCTTCTTTGGGCTGTTAAATATTGACTTCATGAATGCAATTTTCAGAAACCCCAAAAAATTGTTACAGTGTATTTTTTTTCCAATTGGTCCATCTTAAAATCCATAAATTTTCAATCCAATTGTTAATTCCAGTCAATGGACAGGATTTTGACAACAGCCTTTCATTATTTCCCCTTTCTCTTTTTTTAACATTCCCCATGCAATTATAATTCTGAGTGCCAGCAGTGAGCACACAAAACGCATTGAGAAAATCTGCCATCAGCTGACAATGCTGCAACTATGAGTGGACTATAATGGATTTCCTAGTCAAACAACAAGTGTTAGAACTTTCCATCCCAACTCAAATGCCCTAACATAAGACTTATGGAGAGGGCAAAGGTGGCACCAGTGTTTTCCAAAATTAAATTTAAACTATAAATATTTCACATTATATTGGTTTTATTTAATCGCATGTGCACCATTGTCATTTGTTGAGACTAGCTTAGTCAGTAAGCTAAATGTATTAGAACATTACAGCGCAGTACAGGCCCTTCGGCCCTCCATGTTGCACCCACCAATGGAACCAATTTTATGACCCTCTTACCTAAACTATTCCAATGTTATCCATATGCCTATCCACTGATCATTTGAACACCCTTAAACTTGACGAGTCCACAACTGCTGCAGGCAGGGCATTCCACGCCCTTACTACCTCTGAGTAAAAAACCCACCTCTAGTATCCGTCCTATAACTACCACCCCTTAATTTATCCCCTCGTGTTATCCATCTCCATCTGAGGAAAAAAGCTCTCACTATCCACCCTATCTAACCATCTGTCTCAATTAAGTCACCTTTTAGCCTTCTTCTTGCTAATGAAAATAATCTCAAGTCCCTTAGCCTTTCCTCATAAGACTTTCCCATCATATCAGGCAACATCCTGGTAAACCTCCTCTGCACCCTTTCCAATGCCTCTACATCTTTCTTATAATGCGGCGACCAAAACTGTACACAATACTCCAAATGCGGCCGCTCCAGAGTTTTGTACAGTTGCAACATGACATCTCGGCACCGAAATTCAATCCCTCTATCAATAAATGCTAACACACTATAAGCCTTCTTAACAACCTTATCAACTTGAGTACCAACTTTCAGGGATCTATGCACCTGTACACTGAGATCTCTCTGCTCCTCTACACTACTAAGAGTCCTACCATTAGCCCTATATTCTGCACACATATTACTCTTACCACAGTGAATCACCTCACACTTTTCCACATTAAACACCATTTGCCGCTTCTCGGCCCAGCTCTGCAACTTATCTATGTCCCTCTGCAAACTGTAACATCCATCCTCACTGTCTACAACTCCTCCGATTTTGGTGTCATCAGCAAATTTACTAACCCATCCCTCTACGCCCTCATCCAGATCATTTATAAAAATAACAAACAACAGTGGCCCCAAAACAGATCCCTGAGGTACACCACTAGTAACTAAACTCCAGGTTGAATATATCCTATCAACCACCACCTTTGTCTTCTATCAGCTAGCCAATTCCTAATCCAATTTGCTAAATCTCCCTCAATCCCATGCATCTGCATTTTCTGCAGTAGTCTTCCATGGGGAACCTTATCAAACACTTTTCTAAAATCCATATACACCACATCAACTTATCCACCTCTTCGGTCACCGTTTCAAAAAACTCAATAAGGTTTGTGAGGCACGACCTTCACAAATCCATGTTGACTATCCCTAATCAATTCATTTCTTTCTAAATGACTATAATTCCTATTCCTTATAATTCTTTTCAAAACTTTCCCCACAACAGATGTAAGGCTCACTGGTCTATAATTTGCAGGATAGTCTCTGCTCCCCTTCTTAAACAAGGGGACAACATTTGCCATCCTCCAATCATCTGGCACTACACCTGTAGTCAATGACGACATGAAGATCAAAGCCAAAGGCTCTGCAATCTCCTTTCTAGTCTCCCAGAATAACCTGGGATAAATCCCATCCAGCCCAGGGGACTTATCTATTTTCATACTCTCAAGAATAGCTAACACCTCCTCCTTATGTATCTCTATCCTATCTAGTCTACAACCCTGTATCTCAGTATTCTCCCCAACTCCGTTGACATTTTCCCACGTGAAGACTGACGAAAAACACTCATTCAGTGCCTCTCCAATCTCTACAGGTTCCACGCACAACTTCCCACTACTGTCTCTGACTGGCCCTAATCTTGCCCTAACCAATCTTTTATTCTTAACATATCTATAAAAAGCTTTAGGGTTCTCCTTTATCCTATCGTCCAAAATCTTCTCATGTCCTCTTCTAGCTCTTCTTATCTCACTCTTTAGCTCCCTCCTGCTTAATTTATAACTCTCCAGTACCCTAACCGAGCCTTCACATCTCATCTTTATATAAGCATCCTTTTCTCTCTTCACTAGTGAACTAACTTCCTTAGTACACCACGGTTCCCTGGCTCTACCACTTCCTCCCTGCCTGACAGGTACATATATACCACATGTAAATATGTAAATGAGCTATGCTGAGAGCCCAAAATAATCTTAAATTGGTTGTTAATGTTCTTAGTTCAATCAGGATTGTCTAGCAAGTGTTGTACAATTGCAGAATCACATCTAATGTTGGACACAATGTTTTACATTTTGCAAGCACAGGCTGGTTAGTGTGGCCAGTGCTTTGCCTCTTGCAAACAGCCAAAGAAATATGCTTATACAATTCACCAGTCAGTGGATATGTGGCCTACATAGCTGGCATCACACTGGTGCTTAATTTCAAATATCAGATTACTCCTTTATGTAATCAGCAGAACATCCTTTTGGCTTGATGGTAGCACCATGTTAGTGCAGAACAGCAAGAAAACCACTGACCTCAGATACAGTGGCACTAAGCCCTCAGGGGCACCATCTTTAGATGATCATGTACCGAATGCCACAAGACTCTTGTGTGTGGCTGACATTATCCTGATGGGAGGATGTAATTAAAAATTATTTTATGCTAACAAGTATTCTTGGCATGCAAACATATTACAAGCCGGATCCCACTTCAGGCTGGCAGAACGCACGCAATGCTGCCACTGAGTTTATCTCTACATTTTAACCGGCTGTTGCAAAATTAGTGTATCCCATTATGCCAAGTTAAGACATCCCGCAAGCGATATTTTCTGCTTTTGCGGGCTCCACAAAATTTCCCCCAGTTTTTCTATTGCTCCTCACTGCAAATATGCTGCACTGCCACAGAGACAATCTGTGGGACCACACTATGGCTACCCCAGGATGCTGCTATTTGTGCAGCAGACTCATCAGTCCAAAATCCTAATGGTTACAGCACAAAAAGAGGCCATTCAGCCAGTTGTATCTGTGTTGGCTCCTAAAAGGATCAATACACCGAGTACCTCCTCTCCATCTTCTTCCTGTAGTTCTATAGATTCTTCTTTTTTGGATAATAATCTAATTCCCTCTTGAATGTCTCAATTTGATCCTGCCTCAACAACACTCTCAGGCAGTGCATCCCAAATCTTAGCTACTCACTAGGTTTTCCTCATATTGCCATTGCTTCTTATGTCAATTACTGTAGATCAGGCAGCATCTGCAGAAGAGAAGTGCAGTTAACATTTTAGGGCAATGACTCTTTTTAAAACTTCTAGGCCTTATTGTGTGACTATTTTAACACATTCCTGTCGGAATTGCAGCAACAATGTATACATATGGACAGCAGGAATAGGCACAATGTGTCAGAAGGTGTTGGAGTTACAGTCACACTCACTTAAAGAAGGAAACTGTCCTCAGTCAATCTGGTTCACATTTCACACAGGTTGGGGGTAGAACTTATGATAGTTTACAACAAATTGGTGATCATTTTACATCTCCAAATGGAAATAAAAATCAAGAGAGATGTAAAACTGGCTGCCAGTTCACAATCACCTATTTTACATTATTGTACAAAGTCATAATCTACCTACTTGATTCATGACCACCCTCTGAAATGACCTATCAGTTGTGTTTAACCATTAGGAGGACCCACAGTCAACTTCTGGGAAACTTCTAGGTGGTAATAATTTTGGTCTCGCCAGCAACAAAAACATGCAAAGTAACGATTCTCTTTTAAATTCAATTCCACTTGTTGAAAATATAGTTGAATCTCACTAATTTGCCTTGATAAACTTCTGCTGTCATTGAACAAATTTTAAAATAACAATTGCAAACAAACGGTTCTTTGTCAAGTAAATGTCCACAAAGGACAGGCTAAAAATATTCACTATTGAGATTGATAACTTACAAAGTAGGTTACAAAGGAAACAAATCTGCATTTTGAAGCCATCCTTGCAGAAATTAACAAAGCCAGAAAAGTTTGTTTGACTGCTTAGGAGAATAAAGTTCATGTAAAGTGATTTCCAAATAGTGCAACACCCAATGGACAGAAACTACTGAATCATCCAGCTCACTGCCTCAGTTACCCAATACCTCTATTTCACAAAATTGTTAGTGTGGAAGGAGTTCATTTGGCCCATTGTGTCTGCACTGGATCTTCAAATAAACAACTCACCTACTCCCATTCCACTGCCTCCCCCCCATAATCATGCATTTCTCCTTCCCAAGTAACAGTTTAATTCACTTTTGAATGCTTCAGTTGAACTTGCTTTCACCACATTCTCAGGCATTGCATTTCAAACTCACTGTGTAAAAATATTTCTCTCATCTCACTGTTGTTCCTTTTACTAATTACTTGAAATCTGTAAAAGATTTCATTTTCGAGCTCTTTTCAAGTGGGAACAATTTCTCCTCATCTATTCTGCACAAACTTCTTGCAATGTTGAATTAATTTGGAAGGAAATAAACACAATAACTACCACAAGGGAAAATGTACTAGGGAAATCAACAGGGCTAAAGCATAACAAGTCCCCTGGACCTAGTGGATTGCATCATATGATATTAAAAGAAATAGCTAAAAAGAAACTGGATGCACTGGTAATCATCTTTTAAGAACTTTTAAACTATGGAAAGGTCCCAGATAAGCTGCTGATGTAATACCCTGATTTAAAAAAGGAGAGAGAGAAAAAAGCAAGTTACTGTAGGCTAGTTAGCTTAATATCTGTCATTGGGAAAATGTTATCCATTATAAAGCATGTAACAGCAGAATATTTAGATAAACACGAGAGGCCCAATTCTCCCAGCACACTGTGCTATTCTAGCAGTGCAATGGGCCTGCCAGGAGTGGTTCACTTCAGCAGGGTTTACAACAGCTCCCCACTAATGAGGAGATGGCAGTCTAACCCCGCTGGAGTGAACGGAGGCCATGGAGGCCCTCTAGAAGGTTGGGGGTGAGGAGGCTGCCACCTATGCTTTGCACTGGCACTGCCCCGGGGCAAAGTGTCAATGTTCAAGGGGCATCTTGGCATTCCCTACTGGGCATCAGGTAATGCCAAAGAGGTCTGTGGCAGAGGGAGGAGACAGCTAATGGCGGCCGGGGTGGGGGGGCACTGCTGGGTGAGGCAGTTGGGGCTAAGGGGGGAGATCAAGGCGGGCCAGAGGTGGCCCAGAGACATCCGGAAGGCCAGCGATTGGGGGCTGGGGGAGTTCAGAAGGCAACATTGCAAAGTCTGGTTTTGAACATTGCAGGGGGTTGGCCAACGATCAGGCTGGTCAGTGATCGGGAAACCAACAGTGCAAGGCTGCTGCATATGCAGTGATCTCTGCTCTGACAGATTGGTGTATGCCCAATGGTCCACTCAACACTAGGCTACCTCATACGTGAAAATACGTCCCCTGATTTTCAGCATGAATCTCCTTGAGGCACTCTGAATAATTCAGAGTGTGGGAGGTTCATTTTGAAAATGACTCTTAAAGAAAGTGAGAACTATTTCCATTTTCACACAAATTTGGCACTTAGAATTTTGTTGGAGAGTCTTGGCCAATATAATGAATCAGCAAAGCTTCATAAAAGGGAAATCACTCCGGGCAAATTTTTTAGAATTCTTCCAGGTGAGAACAAGCAGGTCAGATAAAGGGGAACTAGGCAATGTAATATACTTGGATTTCCTAAAAATGCTTAATACATACTGCACAAAAGTCTACTTAATAAGACAAGAAAGACCCCATGGTGTTAGGTGTCGTATGTCAGCATGGATAGAGGATTTGCTAACTAAGGGAAGACAGTAAGTTGGGATAAGGGGAATGCTTTCAGGGTGGGAACATGTAACTTTGTGGAGTGCCACAGGGATCAGTGCTGGGGCCACAATTATTTATGATATACATCAACAAATTTAACGGGGGCAGTGAATATGCTATTGCCAAGTTTGCGGATGATAGGAAAATCAGTGGAAAGGTAAGTGGTAATGATGACACACTGGGCAAGATTTTCCAGCCGTTCCCATGAGATTTTTATCCCTTATGAGATAGGGTAGCTCCCCATTACTGATATCACACCACCACCCCCCCACACACACACATGTTGCCCTTGCAGCCTGGCTTCTTACAAAACAGGACCCAAGGATCTTTTAATCATCCCCATTACTGGCCCTGTGTTGTGGCTGTCTCCCACCCAGTTTACAATCCAGTCATCTAACGTTTGAACACTAATCCACATGGAAGAACCAGGAAAGCTATGCCTGCTTGGGAGCCTTGGAGCAAAGGACAACACGATACAAAGGGAAGGTAAGGCCTCTAAGTTACCCACCCAGACATTCCAATCTGCAATCCACCCTCTCCCCACCCTGCCTGAGTCCCGGCCTTGAGCTGCATTTCTACATATCCCCATCATTCTCTCTAGTGCCTCTTGAATGTTGGACTGCCTGAGAAGTAACAGCCGGCTGAGTGCTCATCTCCAATATCCCCCTCAGAGGTGAAGATGCCAGTTTCATGTTTATATAGAGCTGTTGTAAAGGGTGCCAATGTGACGTTACCCCTGCGCCCGCTGAATATTTGGTGTGGCCTCAGTGTCTGGAATGAATGTTCACTGATGTTAAGCCGATGCCTTCCAATGAGTTTCACACCCTACCTGGTACGTTTTGCATCACTCCGCAGGCGAGGTTAAGTCAAAGTTGGAAAAAGTGATCTTGTCAGTGGAAATCAGGTTTTTTTCAAACGCTCTGCATTTTGAGGCCACCCGCCATTCCTGGAGACAGATCGAGTGGGCTCCAGATCCTGCCCACTGTGTCCAAACAAAACAGCTGGGTTTTGGATTAAGAGAAACACAAACTGAAGGAATGAAAAAGCGAATCAAATGAAGGCAGTCAAGTACAGGAACCAAGTTACTGTTTCAACATCAAACAGACAAAGTCAATCCTACCAATTGAGACAACCAGCACTCCAAATGTGACTGACTGAGAGTTGGAAGAATTGTCAAACCACAATTTATAAAATTGGAGATTGCTTGGAATTAGGGGGGATGGGTGGGGCCAGGTGAGGTTTGTACTTTAAACAATTATAATTTGTTGGAAGAGAACAGGGATTAGCGGTGTTGCCTTTAAGTAGCATACCAGTGTAGTATAAGGGTCTTCTGTAGAATAAGTATTGATGTGGGATTGGAGAACTGTACCATCCATGGTGTGATATTGAGAGCCACATTTTAGTCAAAAGGGGATACGAGATTGTTTTGGTAGATAAGGCAAAGGAGAATCCAAAGAGCTTCTACAAATACATAAAAGGCAAAAGAATAAAGGCCTCTTAAGGATCAACAAGGTCATCTATGTGCAGATCCACAAGAGATTTAGGGTTAGATCCTAAATGAATGTTTTTCATCAGTATTTACTGTTGAGAAAAGTATGGGTGTTAGAGAACTTGATGAAATAAATAGTGATGTCTTGAGGAGTGTACATATTACAGAGAAACAGATGCTGGAAGTCTTAAAACGCACCAAGGTAGATAAATCTCCAGGATCTGTATTCCAGGACATTGTGGGAGGCTAGAGAGGAAATTGCAGGTCCCCTAGAAGAGATATTTGAATCATCCATAGTCACGGTGAGGTGCCTGAAGATTGGAGGGTGGCAAATGTTGTGCCTTTGTTTAAAAAGGGCTGCAGGGAAAAACATGGGAACTACAGGCTGGTGAGCCTCACATCTGTGGTAGGTAAGTTGTTGGAAGGTATTTTGAGAGACAGAATCTGCAGGCATTTAGAGATGCAAGAACTGATTAGGGACAGTCAGTGTGGCTTTGTGAGTGGAAAATCATGCCTCACAAATTTGGTTGAGATTTTTGAAAACGTAACCAAGAAGGTAGATGAGGGCAGTGCAATTGATGTTTTCTACATGGACTTTAGCAAGGCCTTTGACAAGGTACCGCATAGTAGGTTGTTGCTTAATGTTAAATCTCATGGGATCCAGGATGAGGTATCTAAATGGATACAAAATTGGCTAAAATTTTGACAATTGGCCAAAATTGTCACCCTTGACAGAAGCCAAAGGATATACAGGATTGTTTTCCAAACTGGAGGCCTGTGCTCAGCAGTATATCTCAGGGACCAGTACTGCGTCCACTGTTATTTGTCATTTATATTAATAATTTGGATGAGAATATAGGGGGCATGGTTAGTAAATTTGCAGATGACACCAAGGGTTGGTGGCATAGTGAACAGTGAAGAAGGTGATCTTGGATTGCAACAGGATCTTGATCAATTGGGCCAGAGGGCTGACAAGTGGCAAATGGAGTTTAATTTAGATAAATATGAGGTGATGCATTTTGGTAGATTGAACCAGGGCAGGACTTATTCAGTTAATGGTAGGGCATTGGGGAGAGTAATGGAAGAAAGAGACTTGGGGTACATGTTCATAGCTCCTCGAAAGTGGAGTCACAGGTGGATAGAGAGGCGAAGAAGGCATTCGGCATGCTTGGTCAGTACATTGAATACGGAGTTGGGATGTCTTGTTGAAATTGTACAAGATATTGGTAAGGCCACACTTGGAATTCTGTGTATCATTCTGGTCACCCTTTTATAGAAAGAATATTATTAAACTAGAAAGAGTGCAGAAGACATTTACTAGAATGCTACAGAGACTTGATTGTTTGAGTTATAAGGATAGAGTGGGACTCTTTTCTCTGGAGCATAGAAGGCTGAGGGATGATGTTAAAGAGGTCTATAAATAATGAGGAGCATAGATAAGGTAGATAGTCAACATCTTTTCCCAAAAATAGGGGAGTCTAAAACTAGAGGGCACTGGTTTAAGGTGAGAGAGGGGAAGTACAAAAGTGTCCAGAGGGGCAATTTTTTCACACAGAGGGTGGTGAATGTGTGGAACAAGCTGCCAGAGATAATAGTAGAGGCAATTTTGTCTTTTAAAAAGCATTTAGACAGTTACATAGATAAGATGGGTATAGAGGGTTATGAGCCAAATGCGGGTTATTGGGATTAGCTTAGGGGTTTAAAATAAAGCGGCATGGACAAGTTGGGCCGAATGGGCTGTTTCCATGCTGTAAACCTTTATGACTCTAATAAACAACCTCTAGAGTCTGTAAGGAGTCTGCATGGAGACGCCGCCACTTAATTGATGCCCACAACTGGCCAACTTAGGGCAGGGTGGAAACCAAAATGTGACCCTGCTTGGCCTTGGGTTAGAAAGGTCAGGGAAGGGTTCCTCCATCAATGGCCTCCTATTACACAAACAGGCACCCCACAAAAAGTGCCTGTCCCCACTTCCTGCTTCCAGCCAATTAAAGCTCCTTCAGCCCAATATGTTTGCAACATTTCCTTGAATGGTAAGAAAGGAAACTCCACCATCTGACCATCCTGGTCAGGAAATAACATTCATGTACTACAGAAAAGATAAGACACAAACAGCATAAAAATGGCTGCTTCTCTTTGCATTGGATTTTTAGCCAATTTACTATCCATAACATCTTAAAGATGCCATTTGGTGGTAGAGAATACATATGCAATCCTTTGATTCCACCAGCTCAGGATAAAGGTGAGGACAGCAAGCCTGCTTTCCCTGACCTGGATGATTCCAGTGTAGGGGTAGTCCTCTTCCCAGGAGATGAAAATTTCCCCTACCAGCATTGCTGGGGCAGAGATAAGATCACAATATCAGGAAGAATGCTGACTCCTGATTCTGATTTCTGCCTCCCTGATGCAAATACAGCTCCCCATGCTTGTCTCCCTGTGAGAGAGGGGATAAGGGATATCATTAAAGATAATCATGTCCATTTGTCACCCACATCTTCTACTTACTTAAAGGAGCATTGTTAGAGGCCTGAGAGCAGTGTAGCTTCGCAACAATTCGATAGATATGTGTAAGACTAAGGAATCCTGGGGGAAAAGGGTCTCATGGATGTTCCATGTTTTGTTTAAGTATCCAAGGTTGAGGTTAGGTATAAACTGTTCAGCTCCAAACAACAACCAACAATTCAGTATGTATTGGCGAGAGATCAGCCCAGAGGAGCAATTGAAAGCTTATTGCAATGATGTAAAATGCTTCTGTTTGTTATTTTAATGGAGGAATGGAGTTCCATATAAACCCATTAAGCGATTGCCACTTTATAGCTATCAATGCTTCCTCGTATGTATTCACCCAATGAAAACAAATAGGAAAAAAAAATCTAGTTTACAATTCAATAACTGAACTCAGTTAACTTATTGCGTTACTTTGAAAATAATGTAAATCTGATGTAGCAGGGAATAGTAGGCCATAGGCCTCTATTGTTACTTGCAAGGTAAGTTCTCAATCATATTCAAGTTACTTAGAATTGTAGAATCCCTACAGTGCAGAAGGAGACCATTTGGTCCATCAAGTCTGCATTGACTCTCTGGACAGATTATTTTACCCAGGCGCAAACCCCTACCCTATTCACATAATCTCAAACATTTACACTGCTAATGCCCCTAACTTACACATCTTGGGACACTACGGGACAATTTAGCATGGCCAATCAATCTAATGTATCTTTGGCATGTGGGAGGAAACCGGAGCACCCGGAGAAAACCCTGAATATATTTACTGATGCAGACACGGGAAGAACATGCAGGCTCCACACAGAGTCATCCCAGGCTGGAATCGAACCCGGGTCCCTGGCACTGTGAGGCACCACTTGGGAGAGACATTAGGGGTGCAAGTTGCTTTGGCAAATGTTGAACCAAAAGCCAAAGTGAAAGAAATGCTTCATTCATAAATATTTTTATAGAAATAGAAAATTAATGATTTACTATGGTTGTGAATAATTAGCAATACTCTCACATTTCCCTTGGCAACAAATTTAAAAGGAGCATCAGTAAATATATTCTATTTATCTGGTTGGAGGAAAAAAAGGAGAGAAATTAAAGATGGAGCAAATAACGAATAACTGAGAATCATAAAGGAAGAAAATGCAAACGATCTATCATTGCCTGTTTTGTGTAGACCTTGAGCAATTTCACCAGCAAACATTGTCCTATTGCTTATCTTATTCACTATTGACATCAATTACCAGAAGCTATTTTCTCCATTGGCTACTCCTCATGCCACTTTATCATTATAGTTTTAAAGTATGATAAATGTACCAATAGTATTGATTTTTTTTGGTATTATTCAATACTAATTTTAAAAAATAGAGCCCGTTTATCATTTTCAAAGCGTGTTAGCTGCATTTTTTGCTAATTAGTTATAACTCTATTAATAGTTACAGACCTGATTAATAAGAATGTACAACATCAATGTTGGGGGATGCTTAAAAGATCTAAAGAAGGTAGTGCATTCAATACAAAAAGTACAAATCATAAATAAAGCTATAATGTCAATAAAACAATTAAAATAAGTAAAAACAAGACTGTCTCATCCAGAAAAAATAAATGGGATTCATATCAGTGCAGCTGACCTGCCAATATAAGCAAATGAAATGATAGAAGCATCTTATTATTAATACTTGCCTTTAGTCTAAGCATTTGTTTTTTATTAAGCAGCCTTACACAATGCATTCTTTGGAATTTCACATATCACTTTCGTTTGGCAAATTGTGAGAATAAGGTATCTGTCCTAAGTAGTGAGAGGATTTCAGGACAGGAATAGGCACGTTTTACTGCAATTGCATAAGGCCACATAGTTTGTTGTCCTTATCTGAAGAAGAATGTTTTTGCAATAGAGGAAGTACAGCAAAGGTTTATCAGGCTGATTGCTTGGAAAGATGAGTCGGTTAGGGTTATTTTCATTGGAGGTTAGATTTGTGAGAGGGGATCTCATAGAAACTTACAAAATTTGAGCAGGGTAGATTCAGAAAGAATGTTCCTGAAGGTGCAAATGTCCAGGCGTTTGAGGATAATGGATAAACTTTTTAGCACTGAGGTGAGGAGAAACTTCTTCACCCATAGAGTGGCGAATGTGTGGAATTCGCTACCACAGAAAGCAATTGTGGTCAAACGATATGATTTCAAGAAACAATTAGATATAGCTCTTGGAGCTAAAAGGTTCAAAATATATGGGGAAAGCTGAGATCAGCTTATTGAATTCTGTGATCAGCCATGACCATAATAAATGGTGGAGCAGGCTCAAAAGGCTAAATGGCTACTCCTGTTTCTAGTTTCAATATTTTTAAATTGCAAAGTTCCCTGTCATTTAACATCAGTTTTTCTAATTACAAGGAACAAGAACAAAGAGCAACACAGCACGGGAAACAGGCCTTCGGCCCAACAAGCCCATGCCGCCGTCCTAACGTCTTAATGACATATCCATGACTTTAGGCTATGCCTATTGTTGAAGATTCCCATATAGGGACCAATATAGGGACAATTTGTTACCCAATCAGCCTAAGAGCACACTTTTGGGATGTGGGAGGAAACCGGAGCACCCGGAGGAAACCCACGCAACCACGGGGAGAACGCGCAAACTCCCGCAGACACAGGCCCAAATCCATGTGTCTGCACAGCAACAGCGATAGTCTCTGAGCTGTCATGTGGCCCATCTGATGGTCCAGTTTAAGCATACACTAACGACATGAAGCACTAGGCCACTCCTGAAGTAACATCCAAGAGCAGCCCTCGCACAACCTGCCGAATGCATGCGCCTTGTTGGTCAACAAGGTGGACCGAATTGCCTGTGGAAACAAATAAGATATTTAGACAGTCCTGCTATATCCCTCTATCTGCAGACCTCTCATGTGGCTGTCCAAGAGACCCTTAAACAACCCTAGCGTGCCTGCTCCCACCACCTTACTCGGTAGTGCATTCCACACCCCCACTACCCTTTGTGTGAAAAATGCCCTCTAATATTAGTCTTATACATAGCCCCCCTCACCCTAAGGTCGTGACCCCTCGTTCTATCCGAATCTAATGGTGGAAAAAGCTTACCACCATTTACTCTATCTATACCCCTCATAATCTTATATACCTCTAACAGATCCCCTCTCAGCTGACGTCTTTCAAGGGAAAACAACCCCAGTGTGTTCAATCTTTCCTCGTAAGACAGCCCTTCCATACCAGGCAACATCCTGGTAAATCTCCTCTGCACTCTCTCCAAGGCCTCCACATCCTTCCGGTAGTACGGCGACCAGAACTGGACGCAGTACTCCAAGTGAGGTCTAACCAACGTTCTATACACTTGCAACATCAGACTCCTACTCTTGTATTCTATACCCCTTCCTATGAAGGCTAACATACCATACGCTTTCTTTATCACACTCTCCACCTGTACTGACACCTTCAGAGACTTGTGAACCTGCACCCCCAGGTCTCTCTGCGTCTCTATACTCCAGATAGTTTTACCTTTTATCCTATAACTCCCCTCTACATTATTCCGACCAAAATGCATCACCTTGCATTTATTTCTAATTTTTTTCTAATTCTAGTTTCTAGAAAAATTTCTAGTTTTTCTAATTGTTCATCTTTATTCACAACCAAGTGATGAAAAAACAATCTGCATTGTAACTTCTTATATAAGCCTTGCTGTGCAAAACTGCTGACATAACAACTGTAAAATGTGGTATCAGTCAAAGCATCAGCCTCTCCAGTAATGTAGGTAACAACAGAACGTGAAAAGGATCACCAACAGTGCTACCAATAACTGCTCAGCAATAACCTCATCAGTGACTTTCGCCAGGGTCACTCAGCTTCTGACCTCATTACAGCCTTGGTTCAAACATGGACAAAAGAGTTAAATTTCAGATGTGAGTTGAGAGTGACAGCCCCTGACATCAAGGCTGCATTCGACTGAGTGTGGCATCCACAAGCCCTAGCAAAACTGATTGGGGTCATACCTGGCATGTTGCCAGGCGGTGGTGGGGGGTGGGGGGTGGGGGGGAGGGAGGTGGTGGGGGAGCGGTGGTGGAGGGTGATGGCATCTCACTTCCACGACGTCTCTGCGGGAGTTCCTCAGGATGGTGCCCTGTATCCAACCAATTTCAGCTGCTTCGTCAATGACCTTCCCTCTGTCACAAGGTCAGAAGCAGGGATATTCGCTGATGATTGCACAATGTTCAGCACCATTCAATGCTTCGCAGGTACTGAAGGAGCCCACGTTCAAATGCAACAAGATCTGGACAATATCCAGGCTTGGGCTGACAACAGGTACATAACATTCATGCCACAAAATTGCCAGACAATAACCATCACCAATAAGACTCCCACTCCAACTCTAACCACTGACCCTTGACATTCAATGGTGTTACCATCACTGAATCCCCCACTGTCAACATCCCTGGGGCTACCATTGACCAGAAACTTAACTGGACTTACCATATGAACATAATGGCCATAAGAGCAGATCAGAGGTTAAGAATACTGTGATGAGTAACTCACCTCCTGATTCCTCAAAGTCTAATCACTATCTACAAAGCACAAGCTAAGATTGTGATGGAATACTCCCTTCTTGACTGGATGGGTGCAAGCTCCAACAACACTCAGCAGCTTGACACCATCCAGGTCAAAGCAGTATGCTTGATTGGCATCCCATCCACAAACACCCACTCCTTCCACTACTGATACTCAGTAGAAACAGTGTGTACTGGCTACAAAATGCACTTCATAAATTCACCGAAGATCCTTAGACAATCCTACCACCACTCCCATCTAGAAGGACAAGGGCAATGGATACATGGGAACATCACCACCTGCAAGTTCCCTTCCAAGCCACTCACTATTCTGACTCGGAAATATATCAGCATTTTTTCACGTCACTGGGTCAAATTCTGGAATTCCCTCCCTAATGGCATTGTGAGTCAACACAGTAAGAAGTCTCACAACACCGTGTTAAAGTCCAACAGGTTTATTTAGTAGCCAACACAATCTGCCAACAAAATTTATTTAGTAGCTTTTGGAGCGCTACTCCTTCATTAGGTAAGTGGGAGTTCTGTTCAGAAACGGGGCGTATAAAGACACAAACTCAATTTGCAGAATAATGATTGGAATGTGAATTTTTACAGCTAATCATGTACAAACAATGTACTCACAATATCACAAACAACACCACCACCACTCCCATGCCATTGACTCAACTATCTGACTTAGCTGGTGAGAATTGTTAAAGGCAAAATACAGAAAATCAAATCATCAGAGCTTGAATTGATAACCACAGGTTTGAATTGAACACACAGGGGTCTGCTGTGCTCTAAGTATTCAAATTCATCTGAATAATATTGTGTAGTAAAGATGCCGAGGAATGACATTCAACCATTCTCTACGGCCAAAACAGATGCCACAAAGCCCACTTCTGTGGTTAAAGGTTGATGAGTACAACTAATGCCTGTGATTGACTGAGACAAATGTAGGCATGATTATTGTATCTTAATAAAGAGCCTGTACCTAAATCAGGACACATTCTGAGAAATTAATATTCTTGCATTCCTGAAATGTCACTTCCTAAATCTGTCCAGCAAATCGCAGTGAGAACAATCTTCATAATCTCGATTTAAAAAGATCTTCAAGTTCATAAGTCTCTGGCTTATCATTCTCAGTTTATAAAACCTTACTTTTTGGACAAGTTTTCAGTAATCTTGCACCAGATTGGCTAGGAAATCTTTTGGGTAGAATTCTTTCTCAGAATTTGTTTAATGCTGATTATGGGTGCAGGAATGTTCTTGTTCATGATTTCCTCTGTATCAGAGGAAATGTTGGCTTGCAAAGCCAAGGTAGCAGCAATCTGACTCCCACCAAAATTGATGTAGACCTTCGGGTAAATGTTCTTCAAGGGGGCCTTCATGACTCATGACAGCGCAGAGTTGCTGAGCAGAGACTGATAGCCAAGTTCCGCACACGAGGACGGTCTTAATAGGGATCTTGGCTTCATGTCACACTATCCGTAACCCCCAAGACTTGCCTGGGTTAGCAATAAACCTCACTTACTGTGCTGTCTGGAGGAAATACACATCTCTCTAACCAATGCTTCACTCACATTGTTAGCTACTTTAACACTTGAATAGCAGGTTAGGTGTAAGGATTCGCATTCTAATCAGCAATCTGTGACTGTCTGTGTTGATATGTGTGCTATTGCAGACCAGAACACTGCATTTGCCTGACAAAGACAGAGTGTCGAATAAAATTTTGACTATCAAATAAATCGGTTTATTTACTATCAAATAAATCGGTTGGATTTAAAATTGGTGTTGCCAGATTCTTACTGAGTTCCCACCAAAATTGTCGGAGCTATCAGGAGAGGCTCCATCACTCCCCTCAAATGCTCACTCCAAGTTTGACTGCATGGTCTTGATGTTTGTGCAACAACAGCCTACAGATTAGGGCTAGACTTCTCCATTCTTTCCAATATTGCTTTTTGCAGAAGGACTGAAATTTAAATTCTTCTATCAGAGAGTCATTTCCTGGTCCTCCTCTACTCTTGTCCTGGTTCCTGCTGAATGTGTCTGTATGTGTGGATCCTGCTAGCGTGCCCTTTGAACGACAGCTGGGGGCAATTCTTGAATTGTTTTTCACAAGTATAAGATTGAATGGTGCTTTCAAATCAATACTGTCCTATTTTTCTTTCTCTGCTTACACAGGACCCTGTGGAACATCTGCATATGAAATGGAAAAGAAGGACCAGGCTGAGAATCAAGAAATATGGCTAAGCAGAGAGAGATGAGTTGCTCCAAAAGTAAGGAATATTTGTCCTGCATGCTTTAAAACAGAGAGTTTTAAAGGAGGGGGCAATAAGAGAGGCCCCCTCAAAGATCCTGTCAGTATTTTTGGGAAACCAGGCTAGACAGGTAAATGTAGCAATTTGGACAGGGGGTTGCAGTGCACAAAGGCAGCCATTACTGCTGACGTGCCATGGAGTGCTGCAAAAAGAAGGTTACGTCCCTCAGGAATTCATTCAGAGTCCTCCAGGATATGACTCCTGCCATATTGCCATCCCATCTCATCTCCTTGCTTGAGTCCAATGGACAGAGAAAGTTCAGCCCTTGGATTGTAACTGGATCTGAGTGATGGCAACTCCGATGCTTTATTAGCCACATGACTTCCAAATATAGGACGATTAGGAAATTGCAAGTTAGAAAAGTTAGTTAATTCTGACAATGTACCAACACATTGACACATTAGCACAGTGGTTAGCACTGCTGCCTCACAGCATCAGGCACCCATGTTCAATTCTGGCCTTGATCACTGTCTGTGTAAAGTTTGTACATTCTCCCCGTGTCTGATCCGGTTTCCTCCCACAGGCCAAAGATGTGCAGATTAGGTTGATTGACCACGCTAAATTGACCCTCATGTCAAGGGGATTAGCAGAGTAAATACGTGGAGTTTTGGGAGTAGAGCCTGGGTGGGATTGCAGTTGGTACAGACTTGATGGGCCAAATGGCCGCCTTCTGTACTACAGGGATTCTATTAACTTTAAAGCTTCCAGCTCACTTCTAAACAGTGACATTCACATCACAAGTCAGTAGTTACGAATCTTTGTACGAATCCATTGCAGTTTGACTTAAATCTCAGACCCACCAACATCACAGGAGATATGACTATCATAACAATAACATAAATAATCTGATATTTTCTTATTAGATAATCAGACTGTCTGAACACTTTAACTTTGACCCTACTGTTCTCAGTTACAACACAAATTTAGCCTTCTGCCTGAGTTTTAGCCTTACGTTTAATCTTCTGCTTGTGTCTTGGCCTTCTCACACATTTCATCTAATAGCGATGGCGCCTGCATGGGATTGTTGTCAGTGCAGACTTGATGGGTCAAATGGCCTTCTTCTGCACTGTAGGGATTCCATCTATGACATTCTTTGCAGTCCTTTTAGGCCTCCCCAGTTCAGTTTTTCAGACTTATTTATTCCTTTTCTACTTTCTTTAGTCTCATGTTCAGCAACTCATTTTTTTCTTTCTCTATAAAAACATATGAAACGAGGATTTTTTTTGACTCTTAAACCTGTCCTTTCATCATAATATCTAAAATTATAATCTAAAATGGACCATGATAAAAATAACAATCATACTTTTCCATTCATGCAACTCTTATTGTAAAAAAGCAATCCTTTTTGCCTTCTTAAAAGTGTTTTGTGATGTATCTTTGGCTCAATTCATTGTTGAGGAAAAAAAAATAACATGATACCCTTAATTGTAAGTCCAGGATTAAAATGTGTCAGTTTTAAAATCAGCCTATCCCAAAAAAAAAACAGGATTGTTTACTAAAATAATGAAATCTTGCACAAAATTGTTTGTTTTAACCAAGCTGTGTGAGAAACGTCTATATTTGTTTCCCAGATAATCTCACTGGCAACAGTGTTGTAGATCTCAATCATCACAAAGAATCAGCTTTTGGCTACAACCAAAGAGTCTTCTGATGCTGGAAAATAGCTGGAATAAAAACGCATATTCCCAGAAATCATTGTTTATCAAGCAGGTCATGTCTTGCCTTCCTGCAGTAATCTAAGGTGAATTGACTATCCCAAATGTAATTTGCCTCGGACACAAAAAGATTTTTTTGAAATACAATTCAATTCAAGAGAGAGGAAAATCCTGGGGTGTACTCTCAATACAAAATATTCAAAAAAGTGTATGTTCCTTCAGTACAGGCTACATCTAATGTAGGCACCTCTGGAGTTATTTAATTGCATTGGTAGGGAGTATTTAATGCTGCATGTTTTATCAGCACAATGCTGGCTTGGTAACAGATATTTCAACATGGAAAACAAGCACAGTACAGGCAAACAAGAGAATTAAAATAAGAAACATATAATAAATACAAATGAAATTGGATAAACTAGAAATGATAGTAACTGCTGCCAAACCTCATTTTTTTTCCTTTCCTGAGAAGTGACATGTTGGCACAGTGGTTAGCACTGCTGCCTTACAGTGCCAGGGACCCAGATTTGATTCCCACCTAGACGCAATGTATGTGTGGAGTTTGCACATCTTTCCAGGGTTTCCTCGGGTGCTCCAGTTTCCTCCTATAGTCCAAAGATGTGTGGGTTAGGCTGATTGGCCATGCTCAATTGTCCATTTATATTGGAGGATTATCAGTGCAAATGGAGAGGTTTGTTGTCAGTGGGGTTGTTGTCAGTGCACACTCAATGGGCCAAATGGCCTCCTTCTGCACTGTAGGGATTCTATGATTTTATCTATGACATTCATTGCAGTCCTTCTAGTCCTCCCCAGTTCAGTTTTTCAGATTTATTTATTCCCTTTCACATTTGCTTTTGTCTCATGTTTAGCAATCTGTCTTTTTCTTTCTTTGTAAAAACACATGAATGAGAATGTGTTTTTTGACTCTTAAAGTTTGTTTCTTTCATTGCCCATGTTAGTAAAGACATTGATGTTGGTTTAGGAAATTCATGCGATGAGTAAGGGAATTTGAGCTGCCACATTATGAAATATGTGTGTAATACAGCCTGACCTTTCTTCCATGTGGTAAAACAATATGTTTGGTGTGTTGGAGTTAATTTACTGCAAGATTGTATTAATATAATCACCCTGAGTCTGCTTTCAAACTTGCTTGCCTCGGGAACAATGTGGGGGTAGCATGGTGGCCTAGTAGTTAACTCTGCAACCTCACAGTGCCAGACACCCGGGTTCCATTCCTGGCTTGGGTCACTATCAGTGCGGATTCTGTACATTCTCCCTATATCTGTGTGGGTTTGTTCCAAGTGCTCCGAATTCCACCCACAGTCCAAAAGACATGCTGGTTAAGTGCATTGGCAATACTAAATTCTCCCTCAGTGTACCCGAACAGGCACTGGAGTGTGACAAGTAGCAGATTCTCACAATAACTTCATTTCAGTGGTAATGTAAGCCTACTCGAGACATAAATGAATAATCCTAAACCTGAATTCATTTGAGCTCCAAATAAAGTGTGATTCTAGCAGTAGGTAACAATGGTCATTGGAATTGAAAGGACTGAGAATTGAAATAAATTTACCTTCATGCACCATCAGAATAAATCTGGAAAGCTGCAGGTGCCATTAAGGCATCTCAGAGCATCTCGCCGTCTGAGAATTGATGAATTTTAATCCCGGTCATGGCATTAAGATCAGTCTGAGAAGGGAATCTGTCTTGAGATGGAGGTGGGAGTGGGTATGAAGAGGAGAGATCTGCACATACCCTTGTGGAGCATTCTGTCCCTTTCAGTTCCACAAAATGCTAAAATGTCTCCATGTCTTTTGAGCCTTATTTGAGTGGTCTCAATTCCCAGAAAAATTCATTGCAAGGACCAAAGGATGTCTGAAAAGAGCTGAGGGATCACAATTTCAACATTGAAAAATTGGTGTAGAAGACAAAGGCTGCGCAACCAAATAATGTCAGTACTGGAAAGTTTAAACAGGCTGACACCATCAAAATGCTGCCACATCAAAGATAAGGGCGTTACTTGGTGAAGAAATTCAGTTTTTAGCATTGCATTTTATAAACGGGAATCGCCATTCCCCCTGCTGCTGAATTGCTCCTTGCTGCTCTCATGAGATTGGTACAGAATTTGAAATCTATATCATGCAAATTAATCCAATTTAGATGGCATCAAAAAAAAAGCTCACCTCAGTTTGAGTAATTGTGAGTTGCATGACCTGTTCTTGTAATAAATCTAGTGCCACTGTGAGAGAGAGAGAGAGAGGGAGGGAAGGAGATATTGCTACATTTGCTTATGTCCAACTTCCCATCAGCAGCCTTTGTGGATAAAAACATGAAGCAACAACATTTCAGTCAGTGTTGGGTGCTGGCAGCTGGGAAAAAGTGACTGATGTGTTGATATATTTTGCCTTACGTTTTTACTTGGCATCACAGCGTGCAATTGATTAGTTTGATTTATGTCATGGCCTAGCAGCTATGCATGTGAAATGTCTTCCTGCAGCTCTCCAAAACATCATTTTCCTGCTCATTCAGGGATAGCTCACTACATCAGCCCCTGGTTCACCAGCAATCGTGTATTACTTGTCTGACTGGAACCAGGCATAAAAAGGGGAAAATGAAGAGTTCATTAAAACCAGATCCAAAATCTCTTAAATGAGCAATTACACTTATTATGTGAATGAACAAAATAGCTACAAAATGTTAACACATTAAAAAACAATAGATACTGTAGGTGAAATCTTATCAAAAAATGGCAGAGAGTTGGCAAGAAAAACAGCATGTTTCCATCGATGGCACCAACGTATTTTCGGGCCAAATCTTCTGCCTCATTAGTGACAATATTTATGCCTACAGGTTTCACACCGTTCCACCAATGCGCTACCTCTGATTTGCCCAACGCAGACGCACTGGGGAGCTCCATATAAACAGCTCCCAGCACACGTTCCACAATGATTGCAGGGTATGACAGGCAAGAAGGCAACATCGCACTTTTCAGAGGGGCCTTCACCAGAACGCTGCGTGAAGTGGAGCAGAGGAGGGACACAATCTATTCCCCCCTACTCCCGCTTCCCACTGGCTCCTGGAGATAGCTGTCCAGTAGTTTCACTAGTCCTGCCTGGGATGCAGTCACAGCCCTGGTCAGTGCAAGCACACTCCAGAAGGGGGCAGAGCAGCACTGTCTGAAGAAGATGAATGATTTTCTTCACTCAGCCCGGATAAGTGAACCATCCCTAGGGTTCCATTGGACCTCTCACACACCTCTCACACCCCCAACCCATTCTCCCATTCAGCCACCTTGGCTTTGCTAACACCAGGTAGCAGATTCCCCCCTGCCTCCCATCATTACCATGTCCCCCCCCCACCCCTCCTCAGTTGCTGCTATGCTCCTCAGACTCCAGCTCCCACCGTTGACCCAGGCCGGCCAAAAGCTCATCACCATCTTAAATGCCAACTCTACCACCTACACTCTTCCTTTATCATTGCAAGACAAGCTCAGCCAAAATAGATATCCATGGGCGCAGCCAGATGGAGTCATGCCCGGGCTGAGAACCCTCACATAGTTTGAGAAGCGAGCTGGCCGGGGAGGAGGAAGAGAGTGTCTGCGCTGCTGATGAAGTGGGGGGCAGCAGAGAAACATGAGAATCCTTAATACATATGGTGTCATTCCTCAAGTATCATACGAATAATTAAAGTTCCCTCTTGTATCCCCAGAAATGCATTGATACCAGGTCCCTTTTCTTGCAGGCCAACCAGTGAAACAGGTCAGACCATCTCTGGGCTCCCTAGAGCCATTTGGACTCCAACAGCTCAGAGTGCGATTTCTTCAACCCCACCATGGAAGAGGCATCACAGCTATCACCCGCACCCAGCACCAGTACAGATACTCACATCTCAGGGAGTCCAATAAGTAGATAGGCTTCTAGGTCACTCACTGGTGAGCACTTCACAACTGTAGATCCACAAGTGGAGGCAGAGATGTCCCAGGGAATTGGCACTCAGAGGGATGCCGGAGTCCAGGACTCCGCTGAGCCAATGACGTCCCTGAGTCCAATCATCCCACTGCTGCTGGAGTTGCAAAGACAGAGTCACGGGTGTCAGGAAGGGATGACAGCAACTCACTTCAGAATGCGGCTGAATGTCCAGTGAGGGGGAAGGAAGTCCCGGAGAGCGAGAGTGCTCAGTAATGACACACTCGTGAATCAAAATTACCTTCCTGCGATCCTGTGGCGTGTTTCACAACTGGCGAGGCTTAGCGTTACTGCCTCACAGTGCCAAGGACCCGGGTTCAATTCCCAGCTTGGGATGCTGTCTATGTGGAGTTTGAACATTGTCCTCATGTTTGTGTGGGTTTCCTTTGGACTGCATAGTCCAAAGATGTGCAGGTTAAGGTTGATGGCCATGCTAAATTAACTCTTAGTGTCTGGCAGATGAGCAGGATAAATATGTGGTGTTACAGGAATAGGGCCTGGGTGGGATTATTGTCGGTGCAGACTGGATGGACTGAATAGCGTCTTTCTGCTTAGGGATTCTATGATTTTATGAGGGCCAGTAAGATCGAAACTCAAACTCACCGGTATGAATTGCACTCCCTGGATTTGGAGCACACGTTGCCATTTCCACCGACAGAAAGTGTGAGCTCAAAATTATCCCCATGATAGCAGCAGTTGTGTCCAAAATTGTAACAAGTTCCACATTCTCCCCACTCTTTGCTGCACAATTCTTACATAGATTTCTGTGCTCGAAGTGACAGCACTAATTTGGTGGTGAATGGGACAGACCCAATTTCATCTCTATTCTTGCTCCGAAAACCAAATTCAAATTGAATCCAATTCATGGTCTCCACGAGAAAGACAAACAAGATCTAAGTTGACAGGAAAAGATATTGTACTTGATCTTGGGTTTGATATGACACTTATTTTAGCCAATATATGTCTATTGTAACCCTTTGCCTAAAATACATTAATGCTTGATTCTAAATGTCCTTGTTCAGCATGGATGAAAATCAGCAATGATCTGGAGAAAATAATTCATCATGTAGCACAAAGCAAGAAAAATTGAATATGAATCTATTAATGACAATTAGGAAAAAAAATCAACATCTGACTGAACTTTCCGAAAACCAATTATGTTTCCAAAGCTTTTTTGTACGATTGTTGCTGCCTTGCGGAGATTACATGTCAGCTCTCTTCTCGGTTATTTTAATTCTATGGTAGCAATACAGAACTTAATATAAAATAGAACTTCATATAATTGAATCATTTTTCTGAAATGCTTGGCCTTATCATGTCTCAGTTTTAATATCTAACGCAGATGGGTGAGATGGTCAAACAAAGGGGGAGATGCTCAAACAAAAGGCTAGAGACAAAGGACCAAAAATTTTGGGAGGGGCTGTTTTAAGCTTTGAGAAGGTGACAGTAATAGGACTGAATGAGGCCACGAGAGGATTTAAATGCAGGGACCAGAATTTAAATTGAAGGCACTGGGGACTGGGATTCAGAAATGCCAGCAATGCTGAGAAACTGGGATGTGGGGGTGGATGGTTCACCCCTCCCTGAAGGGAAGTCAGCTAGAAGTTGAGTCACACCACATCAGTCCACCACTCCGGTGCACCATGATGCAGGCGGGCTAACATGTTGATGAGTGGGACTTCTGGTCCTCACTGGAGAGGACAACCACCCTCCGGAGTTCCCTATTATTTGAATTGGGTAGTCAGCTCCAACAAGATCTAATCAGTGAGTTCTGCCAGAGTTGTAACCAATCCCAAGAAGAAGGCCCAGTGGATTCTGGAGTGAGGCAAGCCTGAGACATTGGGTGAGCAGGGTCTGGATCGCTTATGGAAAGGGGTGGAAGTTGATATGAATGGGTTTTAGAGAGCAGGCAGGTAAGAAGAACATAGAACACTACAGCACAAACAGGCCCTTTGGCGCACAAGTTGCGCAAATCATATCTATACCTACCAGGCTATAGAACTATTTGTAACTCCCAATCCCATTAAATCCCATGTACTCATCCAGAAGTCTCTTAAAAGACCCCCGCGAGTTCGCCTGTACCACCACTGACGGCAACCGATTCCATTCACTCACGACCCTCCGAGTGAAAAACTTACCTCTAACATTTCCTCTGTACTTGCCCCCCAGCACCTTAAACCTGTGTCCTCTCGTAGTGACCACTTCAGCCCTGGGAAATAGCCTCCGAGAATCCACTCTCTCTATTCCTCTCAACATCTTATAAACCTCTATCAGGTCGCCTCTCAACCTTCGTCTCTCCAGGGAGAAGAGACCTAGCTCTCTCAATCTATCTTCATAAGGCATGGCCCCCAATCCAGGCAACATCCTTGTAAATCTCCTCTGCACCCTCTCAATAGTTTCCATAAGCTTCCTATAATGAGGCGATCAGAGCTGCACACAATAATCCAAGTGGGGTCTGACAAGGGTCTTATAAAGTTGCAGCATTACCTGCCGACTCCTAAATTCAGTTCCTCTATTAATGAAGGCCAGTACACCATATGCCTTCTTGACCACATCTTCTGTTTGAGGAGCAGATTTAAGAGTCCTCTGGACCCGGACCCCAAGATCCTTCTGTCCTCAACACTGCCAAGACTCCTATCCTTGAAATTATACTGCTTCATCCCATTGGTCCTGCCAAAATAGACCACCACACATTTATCCACGTTGAAGTCCATCTGCCACTTCTCCACCCAGTCTTGCATCCTGTCTATGTCTCACTGCAACTTCAGACATCCCTCCAGACTATCCACAACACCACTAACCTTCGTATCGTCGGCTAACTTACTAAACCATCCCTCCACTTCCTCATCCAGGTCATTTATGAAAATAACAAACAGCAAGGGTCCTAGAACAGATCCCTGGGGCACTCCACTGGTGACTGACCTCCATGCAGAAGACCCATCCACAACAATTCTCTGCCTTCTGCAGGCAAGCCAGTTCTGGATCCACAAGGCCAAAGCCCCTTGGATCCCATGCCCTCTCAGAAAGTGGGATACATCTTACAGAGGCTGCAGACAATGTCGTGGAGAGAGGGTTAAGCACAGGTTAAAAAGGTGTGAATTGTCTCCAGCCAGGACAGTTGGTGAGATTTTGCAAATCTAGGCATAGTGCGACATGAATTTATTCACACCTCTGCGTCTGTAAAAACTTGATTACCTGTTATGACTCACATTCCAACCATTATCTTGTAATTGAGTTTGTGAACTGAACTCTTCACTCAGTTGATGAAGGGCCGACACTCCAAAAGTTCACGCTACCAAATAAACCTGTTGGACTTTAACTTGATGTTGTAAGACTACTTATTGTGCCTATCACAGTCCAACACCAGCAACTCCACATCATGGTTGAGAACATCAGGAAACGATTCAGGTAACGTTACAGATGTAACAATAGACAGTCTTTGAAATGATGAGGGTATGAGATCAAAAATTTAGCCCATGGTTGATTTGGATGTTCAGATTTTGAGCAGTGTTGGCACAACGGTTAGCACTGCTGCTTCACAGCATTCTGGGGCCTGGGTTTAATTCCTGGTTTGGGTCACTGTGCAAAATCTGCACATTTTCCCCGTGTCTGTGTGGGTTTTCTCGATGTTCCCCAGTTTCCTCCCAGAGTCCGAAATATGTGCTGGTCAGGTGCATTGGCCGTGCTAAATTCCCCCTCAATGTAGCCATGTGGTGACTAGAGGATTTTCACAGTAACTTAATTGCAGTGTTAATGCAAGTCTCCTTGTAACACAAATAAATAAACTTTAAAAGCATATTGTGTAGTCTGAAACAATAATCAATGTAGGGGATGTGGGATGGTGTGGGTGGGATGGGGGCAGAGCAGCGGTAGTATTATGTAATGGAAATGGAATCACTAATGAGTATACAGGACTGAAAACAATGGATTTTATCTTCTAAATCTACAATTGACATTCGACAATAAAAGACTAATCATCAGTTGCATCTTCTGTTTGGTCACTTGTTATTGGAAATCAGAGATGATGGAAACAGTATAATGGAGAAGTGACAAGCTCTCCTGATTAATTTTTCGGTCAGGTTGCTGAAACTTGGATTGTAAGGGATGGTCAAATGTCAAATAACGTTGACAGTACACAATTTGACTACATAATGTTGGACAATGATAGTTGCAGTTGAGATATCGCATGAGGAAACAGTCAGCAAAGGCAAGCAAAAATAGTGATTAGATATAAGCTGGTGAGAGAAAATCATTTTAAATGTCTTAATGCCACTGGTTAGGGGTATGACATCTATCAAAACTTTCACCACTAATATCATTTCTGGACTAGAAACAGATCAATGCTGTAAAATACCTTCTTCAGTATTCATAAAGCCACAAATCGCAACACTAATAAAATAGATTTAGAGTTCAGACTGTTTCCTTTCTCAGTTGCTTGAATACAATTTCAAACATTTTTTTTTCCAATTTGATTCACTTTGTAGGAAGAGAAAACACATTTGTTACATTTGAAAAGGCCATTGTCATCCTTAAGCGCATAAATTACTCTATCATTTTCAATGGCTTTGAGGAATACAAATTTAGAGAGTTCTGTGTATAAATTCTGTACCAAATGGATGTTTATTATTGAGGAACCAATCAGACCTCAAAACAGAAGAACACTGAGTATTTTAAGATTCATTACCATACCAACTATCAATTGTTTACAAAACACTGTACCTCAATTGTAAACCATTTTAAAAATTACTTTATAAAGAATTTTTGTACGGAAAGGATTTACAATTTGTTTGGGGTCCAGGACACATTCTAAACTCAGCATTTTTTGGAAAGAAAATTACAAACTGAAGCACGTTGCCACATAAACCAAGTAATGGGGTGGAGTTTTATATGCAACATATAGCAGACAGACTCTAGATGTTATGGATGTGACTTTGCGGGTGGAAGTCTTTGGTCATGCTTGCCTGAAAACTAGAGACTCCCATTCAACTTCAATGGGTCTTTACATGATCTGCGCCTATCTACAAGAATTCCTATGATGGAGGGATGGGAGAATTCCGGCCTATAAGTCTAAAGGACGGGATTGGGAGAGTTCAAGAAAATCAGGTGGAAGGGTGTGGGTGGTGTGGCCAGCCCGGTTCCGCCACTACCGACATCTTACCAGCAGTGGGTGTAGGCTCAATGAGTCGAATGGTCTCCTTCTGCACTGGAAGCATTCTATGATTCATAGGAATTAAGGTAGTAAGCTGTGCTCCTATTGTCTTCCCCACCTTGTTATTGTGCAAAATTGGAAATGGATATAGGCTGCGGTGAGGGCTTTTGATGACTTATTAGAACATAAGAACCTGGATGAACCTGTAGGTCATCTGGCCTATTGACCCTGATCCACCATTCAATAAGATCATGGCTGATCTTTTAATGGACTCAGCTCCACTTATCCCCCAATCATCATAACTCTTAATTCCTTTACTGTTCAAAAATTTATCTAGCCTTGCTTTAAAAACATTTAAGGAGGTAGCCTCAATTGCTTCACTGGGCAGGGAATTCCACAAATCTACGACCCTTTGGGTGAAGAAGTTCTTCCTCAACTCAGTCCTGCATCTGCCCCTCCTTATTTTGAGGCCATGCCCCATAGTTGTAGTTTCACCTGCCAGTGGAAATAACCTCCCTGCTTCTATCTTATCTGTTCTCTTCATAATCTACTATGTTTCTATAAGATATCGCCTCATTCTTCTGAATTTGAATGCATATAGTCCCAGTCTACTCAATCTCTCCTCATAAGCCAATACTCTCAACTCCGGAATCAGTGAATCTCCTCTGCACCCTTCCAATGCCAGTATATCCTTTTTTAAATAAGGAGACCAAAACTGTACACAGTACTCCGGGTGTGGCCTCAACAGTACTTTATACAGCTGCAACATAACCTCCCTGTTTTTAAACTCCATCCTTCTAGCAATGAAGGACAAAATTCCATTTGCTATTTTCCCCGCCATCTCTTTTAGTACCTGGCATACATTCCATTAGGGTCAGGAGACTAGTCTACCTTTAGCCCCCATTTAGCTTGCCCAATCGTATCTCTTTAGTGATAATGATAGTTTCTGAGTCCTCACTTTTCATAGTCGCCTTGTTGTCAGTTTTTGGCATGTTATTTGTGTCTTCCACTATGAAGACTGACGCAAGATACCTGTTAATGCCTTGGCCATTTTCTCATTTCCAGATATTACATCCCCCTTCTCATCCTAAAAGGATCAATGCTTACCTTCATCAGTATTTCTCATTTTATACATTTGTGGAATTTTTACAACCTGTTTTTATATTCTGAGCTAGTTTTTGCAATTGAGAGATAGGCCATTAAATGGAAAACTTTGTAATGCAGGCAAAAAATTGCTATTAAAATTTCCACCCTTTTCATAATGATATCTGCAATTATATGAAGAGTTAGATGATATAATTTGGAGAGAACTACTATTACAATTTCCATAGTGACCAATAACATATTTCAGATCAATCTGAACTTCCAGTTAATGGCTGAAAGGGTAACAGAAATTTCATGTCTTTGGACCTCTGCTGTACCAAAAGAATAAACACACTATTGATTATAAATAATTGTTCAGGAGTACAGATCTTGAGAATTGTTGAAAAAAGACACATGCCCTAAACTTTCTGTCTTGCACTCATCAGGTCAATTTACAAGAATGCTGGATTGTAAAAAGAATAGTAATTTATACTTCATGAAAACAGTTATAATACGACTGGCAACATGAAAAACTGCCCATCATTGCTCTGTGAAGAAAAAGCAAGATAAATCCAAACCAATCAATTATTGCACTCTTGATCACCAGCAAAGTAATGGAAGGTGTTATCAACAATGCTACCAAGCAGCATTTAGTCAGCAATAACCTGTTCATGGATGCTCAGTTTGGGTTCTGCCAGGACCGTTTGTCTGCTGGCCTCATTCCAGCCTTTATCCGATCATAGACACAAAAGCTGAACTCAAGATGTGAGGTGAGAGTGACAACCCTCAGTATCAAGGCAGCATTTGACCACAGGAGGAATCCATCTCCAACTTGAGAGAATCTAACCATCTCCTCTTGACATTCAATGAAACCACCATCACTGAATCTTCAACTATCAACATCCTGGGGTTACCACTGACCAGAAATTGAACTGGACTGAAATTAAATATAGCGGCTAGTCCAGTTCAATCTCTAAATTGAAATAAAACAGCAAGTCAGAGATTAGGAATTCTGTGGTGAATAACTTACCTCCTGAATCCTAGAAGTTTGTCCATCATCTGCAAACATGAGTCAGGAGTACAATGGAATAATCTTCACTTGCCTGGATGGATGCAGTTCCAACAACACTCATGAAGCTTGACACCATCCAAGACAAAGCAACCCACTTGATTGATTCCCCATCAATATTAACTCCTTTTATCACCAATGCATGGCGGCAATGTTGTGTTCAATCTACAAGATGTGCTGCACTGACTTATTGCAGTTCCTTCAACAGCACCTTCCAAATCTATAGATTCTATCACCTAGAAAGTCAGGACAGCAAATGCATGGGAACATCACCACTTGTAAATTCCCAACACACCACCCTATTCTGGAAGTATATTGATATTCTCCACTGCTGCTGGGTCAAAATCCTAGAGTTCCCTCCCTAACAGCACTATGGGTTTACCTACATGACATGGACTGCAACTGTCACTAATGCTGAGGGAATGTGGTCCAATAACCATCACTAGGGAGAATGTATTGAATAAACTAATGGGATTAAAGGCAGATAAGTTTCCTGGATGTAATGGCTTGTCCCCCCACAGTATTAAAGGAGATGGCAGCAGAGATAATGGATGCATTGGTTGTGATTTCAATACCTCTTGAATTCTGGTAATGTCCTGGTTGATTGGAAACAGGCAAATATAATGCCCTTATTCACAAAGGGAGAGAGGCAAAAATAGGAATCTATAAGCCACTTAGCTTGGCCTCTGTGGTGGGGAAGCTGCTGGAATCAATCATCAAGGAGGACATGAATGAGCATTTGGAAAGACAAAGTTCAATCCGCCATTGTCAGCATGGTTTAATGAAAGGTAAGTCATGCTTGACAAACTTTCTTGAGTTCTTTGAGGGCACAACCAGCAAAGTCGATAATGGGAAACCTGTGAATGTGGCATATTTGGACTTCCAGAAGGCGTTTGACAAGACGTTGCATAAAAGGCTGAACCAAATGGTTAGATCACAGGGGACTGGGATAGAGTACTAGATTGGACTGGGGATTGGTTGAATGACAGAAAGCAGAGGGTTGGGATAAATGGGTCCTTCCCTAGCTGATGAAATGTAACCAGCAGGGTGCCGCAGGTGTCAGTCCTCAGATATTAGCTATTTGCAATCTGTATAAATGATCTGCAAACAGGAAACAGTGTAACATAACAAAATTTGCAAAAGATATTAAAATAGGCAGGAAAACAGGTAGTGAAGAGGATATAAAGATTTTACAGACAGGTATAGATAGGATAGCAGAGTTTAGTGTGGATAAGTGTGACATTGTCCATTTTGGCAGAAAAATAGAAAGGCAAATTATTAACTAAATAGAAAACAGATTCACAATGTGTCCGGGCAGAGGGATCTGGGTGTTTTTGTTCATGAATTGCAGAAATTTGGTATGCAGGTGCAGCATGTAATAAAAAAGGCAAATAAGTTGTTGGCATTTATTACAAATGGAATGTTGTTGCAATTATGGATCATTGTCTCTAGTTTTGGTCTCCTTATTTGAGAAAGAATGTGATGGTATTAGAGGCAGTTCAGAGGAAGTTCATCAGATTGATTCTGGGATGAAAGGGTTGATGTTTGAGAAGAGATTAAACAGTTTGGGATTATACATGCTGGAGTTTAGAAGGATAAGAGGGGATCTGATAAAGGGAGAGAAAATTTTAAAAGGGATTGATAAAGCAAATGTAGACCAAATATTTCCTCTTATGGGGCATTCTAGAACAAAAGTTCACAGAGTATAGGTTGAGAGACTATTGATTTAAAACTGAGATGAAGAGGCTACTCCTTGCAGAGAGTGGTAAATTTGTGGAACTCGATGCGCTATAGCACGGTGGAAAGTGAATCGTTGAATGGTTTCAAGAAGGAGATAGATATACTTTTAATTTAAAAATGGGATAAGCAAAATGAGGAACACGTGGAGAGAGGGATTTGAGATCAGGAAGAGATCACCCATGATCTGATTGAATAGTGGAGCAGGCTTAAAGAGCTGAATGTACCTACTTTTAGTTCTAATTCCTATGTTTCTATGTTAGTGCCTCCTTTCTGGACCTGGAGCAGTTTAATTGAGTTTAGGCTACAAATGGATTTTTTAGCTGAGGTTGGGAACTGTTGACCGGTTTTATATTTAAGTATGAACAACAGTACTCATTTTCATTTAATAATAGATTACAAAGAGATCTCAAACTAGAGTACGTATATTGAAGAGCAAAACTGTTCATCCCCACCCACACATACATACATCCGCACAGCAGGAACCTTTAAAAAAGCTGGATATGGGATTAAAGAGATGCAGAACAATGATTGGATATTCCAATGATTGGAGCTTCTATGCGGCTGAGCCTGAACGATTGTCACATGTGAACTATGGAGAGCCTCTGGCTGAGCATGTCTAATGGAGATTGTAAAGTTTGATGGATATCTTAGAGTTTTGCTCAATTACCTGTCCAGGTCCAAACATGAGAAATCACCAAGCTACTGAAGGGCAACTCAGTCTGTGAACCGATGATGCAGTAATGAGTTTGAAGTCTTCAGGAGAAGAGAACGGGGGATGGTATTGACATTTTTAAAAATGAAGTGATTTCTCCTGAAAATTAATACATTGGTCTGGGTTTTTCTAAACCTGCCCCAGTGCTCCAACTTGAAACTGTCCCTGTTTCTCATGAAAGACACAAAGGGGATTCTTGGCAAGATCTCTGCCATCAAGAGGAAACTCAGTGCTGCTCCAGAGGAATAACATTTGACAGATTTTTTCTGTCTGTACAATGAATTCACTCTTGTTGCCACTAAATGGGGTGAGAAATTTGTTTGTGCAGTGCTGCTGCTAATGGCTCTAACTAGACTTGCATCAATTGATGATAGCAGATAGTGCCGTGAAATACTGCCTAGGCAGCACATACATGATTTCAGACTAGTCTTCTCATTATCTATGCACCCGTGTGGAGTATGGCAAATCTCACAGCGGGCCAGGGCAGGAAATTGCCATCCCCTCAATTACCTTATGAGATTGAAGGTCTGGCACCATATTTAAAGGGCACCCAGACAGTCTTTCACACTTTACCTGCTTCCGATGTCTAGCCTTTGCACAACTGTCCTACCGGCACTCAAAATGAGTGAACAGTCCCCAGGACAACAAAAGCATACTCTACTCACCTCAAAGTTATGGAAAAAATCAAGCTCACTACGTACACACCATTCTTATATCATCATAAAAATAAATATTCTACAATCTGACGAGTGAGAAACTCAGTTAGGGGGGATAGCTTGATTTCAACGAATTGGTCTTTTAATGAACACACATCATGCAAAAGGGCTTCCTGACATTGTTAACCTCCCTTTAACATGCCTTTAAGGTCCTGAGATCCTAATTTCTAAAGTGCATCATGATGTTGGGAAACTGATTTTGGGCCTGACACCACACTGAGTTCTTCCAGCTACCAAACTTCCACTGGCAGGAGTGGAAGATTCCTCCCAATGAGTGTTTCTGTTTCTGAGCATTTTGTCTTGCTCTGAATAATCATGAGTATTAACTTTGTCTAATTCAGAAAGTGATCATAAAATAAGTCATGGCTGTTTTTAACATTGCACTGTTGGATACAGTTGGAAGTGAAATAAGTTGCTAGACACATTAAATATTGTAATTCTGTTTGGATATTGAAACAGAGAATTGAGAATAAATCAGTAACACCATTTCTCAATGCATATCACTCAATTATAGATTTCTATTGTATGATTTTCTTATTTCTCTCACATTCTTCTTGCTAATCAGGAGTGACATTGACAGAGTTCCAGGACAAGGTTTTGGTTTTGAAAAAGGTAGAAAGACTTCAGAAGGAAGAAAATGAACAACAGCATGAATATCTTTCCTATTAATGCTTTTCTGAGTTCTACAGGATGTCAAACTTGATCGTGGTAGAAAGGAATATTACTACAAATTAAATTATCAAATGGAAAATATAAAATGGCATTTTTTAAATGTCATTATAACAATTCTAGTTTGTTAACACGAATAAAATAAGATATTCTATCAAAGGCATTTGACTGAGGTAAAAATTTCAATCCAAAAAATCAAGAACGGACGGTAAAGATTTTAGTGTCATTTCCATTTAGATTTGTTTTTTTAACAATACACACCGCTGTTAATAATGGATGTATCTGGGTTTGGGCCTGGAATTGCTTTTGGGTAGTTATTAACTGCTCTCAAACAGAGGCGAATGTGCAGAAACTTGCTAAAAGTAAACATTCACACAGAATTGTTGGCTGCAGAAATTTGCAAAATAAACAATATTTTGTGCTTTCCAACAAACTTCATAATCAATATTATGCTTGAGCTGCAATGAACTGAGCATAATAGTTGTCCCTGCAGGTTTCTTCCATTCCAGTTTAAAATGAAAATCCTGCACATGTTGGCTGCGATTCTCCCATTGCAACCCATAACTTTGCTGGCGGGGTCAGGCTGGGAGACGCACGTCACTGACTTTGTTCCAGGATATGTGCATGTGCCGGGAACTCATGCCCATTTCCCAGAGCTGGCAAACAGTCACCAATCAGACCATGCTGTAAATCGACAGGAAGGTAGGTAAGTAATTTGTATCTTTTTCTAATATGCTTTAAATATATTTCAAATCGAATTATTGGGAATTTGCTGGGCTTGATTTAATCTCCCACCCCGCCAGGAATTCTTCATTCCAGTGGGATTTAGTCTAGTTTGGGGAACTGGCGGGTTCCCCACTGGAATGAAGGAGAGGGCAACTGGGAGCCTTCAGGAGGTCAGACAGTGGGGAAGTGGTGCCCCTGGGACAGTACCTCCTAGCACTGCCCACTGGGCATTGGGCACTGCTAAGGGGATGGGGCTTATTGTGGGTGGGCTTGGGGAATGATTGATGGGGGATGGTGGGGGGGGGGAGTCTTGCTCACACTCTGCATGGATATCGGTCTGGGATGGAGGGAGGACAGCGATCACCCTGAGGGTGGTCAGCGGTGGGGAGGGGGAGGATTCTGCCAGGATGAGGGAGGTGGAGGGATTGCCGCTGCTGGTGGGGTGGTGGACTGGATGTTCTGGGACTGGAGGTTCAGGGCTGGTCTGAGAATTGTTGTTGAGGCAGTGATTGGGCAAAGTTGGGGGACTGGAGGGGCAGCACTGCAGAGGTCCTGGGCTGGTTAGCAAACAGGAGGTTGACAGTTTGGGGCCACTGCACATGTGCAGAATTCCAGAACTGTCAGACACTGCACGAATAGACCCCACCCCCCGGGGTTTTTAATGAGATTCACGACTGGGAACTCTGCAGTACAGAGTGCGGACATTCAAGTGAGACTAAACAATCGGGATCTAGAACAATTTTCCTACCAATTCAGCACTTCTGGGAGAATCGCGGCTATTGACTGTGTGTGGACATTTACTCTATTATCTCCAGGCCTTTTGCTAAGCTTACATTTAATAAATTTACTGAGTTTAGTCTGACAGATGTCAGTTGCAGGTGCAAATGTTTTAAGTGTATGTGATGCAGGATTTATTTTAACTGTTTTGGCAATGGTGCATCTGAAGTTGGGCAATACATGACATATTCTGTGAGCAGAAAAGCAAATCAGGGCAGAGGCCAAGGACAGAAGATTGCAGGGAAGGTGAAATTTTCAAAGGAGTGGAGGTGAGGTGGGGCGGGAGAATATTGGCTGGACACAGTCGATTCGCACCTAACTGAAAAATGGAAGTTGAAAATGAGTTGACTGCATCTTGGCTATTCCAATTGGTTGGGGTTTTGACATCCTCACCAATTGATGCTTGGCTCTAAAGTTTCAGACTTCATTGTATTAATCCATCAATGGGATAAAATAAAATTGTATAAAATAGGCAAACACATGGAATATGTGTTATTCCTGATGGATGCTTATTTATGAGAGAGAGGTATGTTTTTGAAATAGGCAAAACAGAATCAAAATCAGGTCACAATCCTGAATGTCACAGGAAAGTAGATTTCATTCAAAATTGCCTCAGGTGATTTTTAGCCACTGAGAAAGCCTAATGCAAACCAGGGTCCTAAGCCAGTTGTAGGGTTTCAAAGTGAAATTAGATGCACTTGCACTATAGGGGCACTAACTAGCTTGACTGGGTCTGGAGCAATTATCACAATGGTACCATGGAAAGCTGCTGAGAAGTATTCATCTTCTGTGAAGTTGGAAGAAGCACACCTACTAAGTTGATTTCTCTCTCAGTAAATATTATGTCCATTGTGAATAATGCAACTCTCACATTGTTTGCTAATTTTAAACAATTTTATTTAATCTAATTGATGGGATTAATACAATGAAGACTGAATCTTCAGAGCCATGCATCAATTGGTAAAGATGTCAAAAACTGCAACCAACTGGAACATCCAAAATGTGGTCAGCTCACTTTCAACTTCCATTTTTCAGTTAGATGCCAATCGAGTGCATATGACTCACTAAGCTGGCAGTCACTCCAACTCCAATGTCATCTGGAGTCCTTAAAAGATCTATCCAAGGGTCATTGCCAACATCACAACTAGCCCAAAATGCTGTGATTGACACTGGGTAGCTACTTGCAGATTTCTACTAAGTGCCTGCACCTCACTAATTCATTTAGGTAAGATCCACTGCTAAATTTGGGATGAGTCTAACTCCAGCCTGAAGTTTGTTCAGTATTTTATTTGTACAGTACTTTTTACTAAAGTTATTAGGGAGGGGTAATTGAACTCTGGAGAACCAATTTTACAAAGCCAAAACTTCACTGGGTCATGATCCAGTTCCCAAAGGATATCTGCAATGTATCTATTTTGACTCAGATAATATTCAAGCATCCCTAATTGACACCTTAAAAAAAAATTAAAAAATGCTAATGAGGATTCTAACATCACTGTAAGGATTCAGGTATTTGGGTTCTTCAGCAGTCTTACCAATAGTTCTTAAAGGTACAACTGAAGCTGCTAAACAGTTGAGTAACTTTAAATTTACCTGAATATCAAGCCAGGAGGAGTAGGAATGTTCCTTCAGGCTCCAAAACACAAATGTGTTTGCTGTCTCCTTCCCTTTCCCTATCTCCTCCAGCATCAGCGTGAGGGCCTCTGATAGCATTATAGCTGATCCCAGTTCATCCCCTCCAAATTGGTGAACTGTCTCTAGAAACCACAACCACCTGATGACACACGAGGGCCAATTCTGAACAAGCTTTGGGCCTCTGACATCCGAGTGCATCCCCCAGTACAAACCTAAAACACTGTCCCAACCACTGAGCCTAGAGTAAAGCTGGAGATTGGACAACATTGTACAATGCAATGATATATGGGATTCAGCAGAAAAATACAGTCAGATTAGAAAATGGAATGAAATCAATCTGCTGCAACAAAAGATCTTGGTGTAATTATAACATAAAGCAACTTCTATTTCTATAATCCCTTTAATACCATAAAACATTCCAACGTCCTTCACAGAAACTTAATTGGATAAACATTGGCAGCAAAGAGACTTTTAAAGGGCATGATCAAAACCTTTTCAAAAAGGTAGGTTTTAAGTAGTGTCTTGAAGGAGGAGTAATAGAGTTGGAAAGTTATAAAGGTTTGGCAAGTGTATTCTAAGACCTGGGGCACGGACAGCTTAAGACACAATCATCAAAGATAGGATAAAGGAGTTTGGGAATGCAGAATTTATTGGAAGAACACATAATTCTCAGAAAGTTATTGAAAATGTTACAAAGAAAGACCAAATCACAATCATGGGGGTATCTGAACACAAGGATGTGAATTTTAATTTCATAGTTTGGTGAATCAGGAAGCAACGTACATCAGCAAGCATGGGCGTAAGGGCAAGTGACACTTGATGCCTGTTAGGATATGGGCAGCAGATACTGCATTATTAATTGTTGTTTCTTTCATGTGCAAACATGAGAAATGTACTGCATAGTTTCTCATTCCAAGATCAACAAATGTTCAGAGACACTCCCGTTTTCAAAATTATGAACTGACTGTCATGTTCATTCTTTGACTTTTCTCAAGCTAGTATTTGAGATTGAGAGGAAGAGGAAAAATGAAAGCGATATTGTGGTACGATGGGTCAGTGCAAAAATATCAGTGCATTTCTGAAGTTAGGTTCTCAAGCATTACTAAAGGCAACACCTAAGTGAGCAATGTTCCAGAAGTGAAGAAATGATCTTTGTGAATTAGTAAGTTCAGCTCAGAATTGAGCGGAGTGCTTGAGTGAGTGAGCATTATGCTTGATAAAATTTGATCCAGAGGCAAATAGGTGCTGCTGGCAGCCAAAAAATGGTTGGTTTTGCTTTGCTGGCATTCAAGATTGTCAATTGGAAAATAAAGCAATAGCTTTGGGGTTAAGGGTAGCGGCTGGCTCATGGTTAACATGTAGCGTTGTTGATTGTGTTGTTGATGATAGAAGCCACAGTTGGAATTTTGGGTGCATTTTCTGGAACGCTAACAAGATTGAGGGAAAGTAGTTGTGAAAGGAATGAAAGGGGGGATTTTTTTCATTAGATCTGGGAAGATTATGATGTGGGCTTGTAGAAGTCTTCAATATCAGTCCATTGGTGGACATGATCATAATGAGAGGACATGAATTACAAGGATAATTGAAGTGGAATTTAGAAAAGAAATCTCTATATGGATGTTAAAACATACATCCATTTATGGTTAAGTGTTAAATCTAATTGTCATAATCAATTCCAATTCTCATCCCATACCAAATGGAGGAATAAAGCAGACTTTCATCTGTTTCTATAGTTAGTAATTCCCAGAACTGGTCGTCAGCCTATTGCCCATGGCTTATAGCTTGAGGGATACCACATCACATCAAGCATGGCTGATTAGGAGTCCCTCTTGCTCTTAGAATCATAGAATCCTTACAGTGCAGAAGGAGGCCATTCAGTCCATCATGTCTGCACTCAGTCTCTGGCGGTGTATCTTACCCAAGCCCACTCCCTCACCTATTCTTGTAATCCCACATAATTACTATAGCTAATCCATCTAACCTACACATCTTTGGAGTCTAGGAGGAAGCCAGAGCAACCAAAGGAAACCCACAGAGACTCAGGGAGAACATGCAAACTCCAAACTCTTACCACCAGCCACTGGTGTGTTTGGAAACATTTGCGAGCTTACACAGTGAAGCTATTTAACTATGTTATGAACATACCTTCCTTGGCCATCTGTTGGAAGGGACTTGAACCTAGAGTTTCTAGTTCAGAGGCAGGGATGTTATCTACTACACCACAAGATCTTCTTCATAATCAATAAAGTTCTTGAAATCTAGTGTTCATAAATTTATTAAACGTATAGGATGTTAGATGGAGCTGCAGAGCAGTGACCAAGACTTATCAAATGTTTCGACCTGAGTGATACATCATTGGTTGCTTCCTGCATGGGCTGTGCTGCATTATTTCAGTGGAACGTTAGCACTCTGACTCAGGCCTATAAGGGAATGGGAGGTTCTACAATTTGAGAATCATAACCCCACTGTGCCCAAAAACCAAGCAGACCAATTTCTAGCCAAGTTCATTAGTGCTCAAACCAATGTGAGCTGCTGAGTATTGTTACTGCCAACATAATGAAGGCAGCTTCCCAGTAGCAGGTCAGGAGCCCATTGGAGCCAAGTGGAAATGAAGGAGCTGTGGGGACGAAAGGCCACAAATGCATCTGTTATTACTCCTGAGGAGGGGTTGCCCTTATACACCAATAGTCCTATTGGCTTCAGGCCTCTTTCTTTGCAGACTTCAGTGCACACAACTGAAGGTGCCCCAAGTTGAGGCATTCTAGCACTTGTCTATCTCCCTTAGCAGCACACGATTGTTCCATTGAGGTTGCTGGCCTGGCATTGCTGTAGGCCCACTGATCGCGCCTCTAGCCTTGAAAACATACTCACCATTCCTAATAGGACAGCGAGTGTGGAGGTTGCCAACTGGGAGGTTGCACTGGCTGGGAAACTGGATATGGGAGGAGGAAGAATCCCCATATGGGGATAACATTGGAGTCCTAATTTCCATCAGAAATTCCAATCCATAGCATCTTTTTTGGTCGTCATTTGTCTGACTGGTGCCTCCAGGCAGAGTCTTGGAACTGGAGAATTATGTCCCTGACAAGTTACAACAACTTCCTTGACCCTGAGTCTTTTAAAATGATAATGCAACCATCTTCTGTCCAATAATGAAGTTTCTGTTTCATAGGGATTGCATCTTCAAGAAGGGGAAAGTGTTTGGAATATCAGGTTTAATCACAATGCTAGTCAGAACGTTGAAGAGGAGGCTGGCATTGATAGAGAGAGAACTGCAGCATGGTTACATGGTGGCACAGGGTTAGTACTGCTGCCTCACTGTGCCAGGAATCCGGGTTCGATTCCCACTTGGGTCACTGTTAGTGTGGAGTTTGCACTTCCTCCCACGTCTGCGTGAGTTTCCTCCAGGTGCTCTTGTTTTCTCCCACAGTCTGAAAGAAGTGCTGGTTTGGTACATTGATCTAAATAGGACCAGAGTGTGGCAACTAGAGGAATTTCACTGTAACTCCATTGCAGTGTTAATGTAAGCCTTACTTGTGACTAATAAATAAACTTTTACTTTACTTTTTTGAGTGCAACATAGGAATCAGCCTACATCCTCAAAGCAATTATGGAAATGAGGTTCATGCACCAATTTTGTTTGCTGCCCACCTCATTTAAAAGCATTGCAGGAAAGTTGAGAAACAGGAACCCCTTGCCCAAAAACCACCAATACCATCCTGTAGTATTTATCCGAATATTTAATTATAAAGCATTTAGAAATCATACTGGTTTGTAACCAAACATGTCACACTTCAGTATTAAGAATGATCAAAGCTCTGGAACCAAATCCCTATTAAAATAAGTAATCATACCTAGTTAAAATCAGTGAAGATGATCTTGAAGCTGCACTCTCTGTGTAATGGATCGGTGGTGCATTTGCAAAATCTGGGGAGACTCGAAAAATGTGATTCGTGCTTGGCGAGTTTTGGAGTTCCAATCTGCTAGCCCCTTCGCTGGTGGAGAGTGTGAAAAAAACCTTGGGACCTCGGGAAGAGGTCATACATTAGTGTGTCATTAGCAAGGGCTCTCCCAGGATCTCCCCCCCTCACCGGATAATCAGTGCGTGCCTGCGTGCTGTCACACCAGCTCCACTTTATAAACATGAATCTGGTGCCTTTGCCTCTGAGGGGGATTTTGGAGGTGAGCCTGGCCACCTGCTCCCTCCATGGTGTGCACTGCTCAGGGGGGCATTCAGGGGGCATAGATAGCTTCAACTTGGAGCTGGAAGTGGGGATCCCAGAATCACCATTTCACGGGTTGGGAGGTGTCAGCGACAGGCCTTACTTTCCCTTCCTGCCAGGGCACCCCTTTCTTTAAAGGGGATGTGAAGGCCGGTCTGCAGGTAACGCTTCCCATATCCCCTGTCCTGGCTTCCAGTCCATATCACAGCGGAGAAAGTGCCCTTCCTTGGTTGGGGCTGTCTAGAGCATAGGAGGGCTTGAAAACAATAGGCTCAGCACTAGGAGATAATTGTGAGTTACCCAGGTGGGGTCCCATGACAGGCCAGGCTGTAAGAGTAGAGTGAGAGATTTAGGAATGCAACAAGTATCCACTCATGGGGCCTGAAGAGAGCCTCACACTTGGGGGAATATGACTGCAGTGTGAATGCCTCTCGGAATCCACTGGCCTCATGATTCAGCTGTGCCTTGTCTGCCACAAGAGGCCGACATTGCATTCAGGGAGTGTGACTTTGTTGGATGGCCTTCCCCTAGTATGGGTGTTGAGTGGACCCCGCCTCGGTGGCTCTCCATCCAGCAGTCAGGTCAGGGCTCCCTCGGAAAAGTGATCTGTAGCTTCTTGGTTGTCATTCCCTGCAGTCATTGTGGAACAAATGATGGGGAGATATTCATATCAAATTCCCCAGTGCTTGCAGCAGTTAAATTGTGGCAGGGCAGGCGAATCAGACAGAACATGCCACCATTGCAGTATGAATCATAGAACATAGAACATTACAGCGCAGAACAGGCCCTTCGGCCCTCGATGTTGCACCAACCAATTAAGAAAAAGCAATGACCTTTTGGGTTTGAAGCAGGAGGTGTCAGAAAAGTTACCACAGGTATAACTAGCTTGTGGCAGCCAAGCGTTCATAGCGACGTAGCTTTTTAATCCTTCGATGTCGGCTCTTCCTATCATTGTGAAGCAGAATTAATTTTTCACTAATAAGGCATGGGATTCAGTCCAAAATCCCACCGGCAGGAATCATTCCACCTTTCACACTGGTATCAACACTGGTGAAGTGAGGTGGTGGTATTATTGCTAGACTATTAATCAGAAACTCAACTAATGTTCCAGGGACCTGAGTTTGAATTGCGCCACTGTAGATGGTGAAATTTGAATTCAGTAAGAAATATTTGGAATTAAGAACCTACTGATAATCGTAGACAAGAAACCACTGTTGATTGTCAGAAAACCCATCTGGTTCACTAATATCCATTAGCGAAGGAAATCTGCCATCCTTACCTGGTCTGCCTACATGTGACTCCAGAACCACAGTAATATGTTTGACTCTCAACAGCCCATTGAAATGGCCTAGCAAACCATTCAGCTATAATAAACACTACAAAGCCTCAGCAAAGAAATGAAATGAGCATCAACCTAGGCACTGGAAAAGAAATGGCTAAATAAACAATCCTGGTGACCCTGCAAACTCTTCCTTACTAACATCTGGGAGTTTGTGCCAAAATGGAGAGCTCTCTCACAGGCTAATCAAGCAACCATCTGATATAGTCATTCTCACCAAATGATATCTTACAGGTAACACCCCAGACACAATTGTTACCATCCTTGGATATGTCCTAAATCATCAGCAGGACAGAGTCAGCAGAGGCAGTGCAGCACAGTGACATTCAGTTGGGATTGAGTTGTCCTGGGAGTCCTCAATATTGATTCCAGACCCTGTGGCGATTTTGGGATCCCCACTTCCAGGCCCGAGTTGAATCTATCTGTGGCCCCTAAGGCCTGTCTGGTGCCTCCTGAGCAGTGCACACTATGGAGGGCGCTGGTGGCCTGAGTGCTCACCTCCAAAATCCCCCTCAGAGGTGAAGGCACAGGTTCATTCTTATGTAAACAGGGCTGGTGTGACGGCACGCAGGCACCCGCTGATTATCTGATGAGGAAGGAGGTCCTGAGGAGAGTGTTTGCTAATGGCACACTGATATATTAAGCAACACTTGGAGGAAGCACTGAGATAACAGGGGCACAAAACATACTCTGGGTGGAGGATTTCAATATCCAAAAGTGACTTGGCAACATTGAATTGGTCGAGTCCTAAGGGATATAATTGCTAGACTGGGTCTGTGGCAGATGGTGAGGGAACCAACAAATGGACAAAACATACTTGATTTCATCCTTACTAACCTGCCGGCTGCAGGTGTATCTGTCCATGACAGTATCGGAAAGAGTGACAATAGCTCAATCCTTTTGGAGACAAAATCCCGCCTTCACACTGAGATTAATCTCCATCATGTTGTGTGGCACTATCACTGTTCTAAATGGACAGACTTCAAAGCGATCTACGACTCCATTGGGCATTGTGAGCCATCAACAGCAGCAGAATTGTACTCTGGTACAATCTGCAACCAGCATATCCCCCACTCAACCATTACCATCAAGCCAGGGATTAACCCTGGTTCAATGGAGAGTGCAGGAGGGCAAAACAGGAGTAACACCAAATGAGATGTCAACCTGGATGACTTGAATGCCAAACAGCATAAGCAGCATAAGATAGACAGAGCTAAGTGATCACGCAACCAACGAATCAAATCCAAGCTTTGCAGTCTGCCAGTTGTGAATGGTAGTGGACAATTAAACTGTAGGAGGAGGCTCCACAAATATCCCCATCTCAATGATGGAGGAGCCCAGCACATCAATGCAAAAGACAAGGTTCAAACGCTCACAGCAACCTTCAGCCAAAAGTGCCAAGAGATGATCCATCTCGGCCTCCTCCAATAGTCCCCAGCATCTCAGATGCCAATCTCCAGCCAGTTCGATTCACTCCATGTGATGTCAAGAAATGGTTGGAGGCACTGGATACTGCAAAGGCAATGGGCCCTTATGACATTCCAGTAACAGTAATGAAGACTTGTTCTCCAGAACTTGCCACTTCTCTGGCCAAGATATTACAGTATGGCAAAATGTCAGGGTCTGGCTGAAAACCAACATGTTCCTCTTGAGAGAATCAGGCAGGTTTTCTCTCCAGATCGTAGGGCATTTCATCAAAAAAGGGGAGAGAGAGGGAGGGGGTGTTTCACACCATCATCTTGAGGGACAGCAAAGTCAGGGTGCAAGGATGCCCTAATCAGACTAAGAAATAATCTCTGCCCAATCCTATCATGAAGGTCTCAGGGACTCCCCCATGTGACAAAAGGCTGCATTCCCACCCTCACACTTGCCATCCCCGCACCATGGGGGTTAGTAATCATACTAACCCCCATGATTAGTACTACCATTCCCCATACCAACCAAATGTCACCACTGGCATCTCCCCTCTCCTTTTTCCACTCTGTCTCACCAACCACCCCCAGCCTGCTTCCGCCATCCTCTAGACATCCCTGGGATCTCACTTTCTCCTCCCCAGTGTGCACACATGTCCCCACCAATGAGGTCCCATTAGGATCCACTCTGACACTACTTCTCAGCACAGTGGATGTACCTACACCACGTGGACAACAGCAGCTTTACAAAGGCAGCCTTCTCAAGGGCAGTTACGGATGGGCAATGAATGTTGGCCTAGCCAGCGACCCCCACATCGCTTGAACGTTTGTGACCGAACAAAATAAATTGTTTGAGGAGATGTAATTACAGCTTTGGGACAGATTTAATCTAATAATGATGCACCTGAAACTTGCAACATTATTTTAACCATCAAACCATGTATTAATTTCATGTAATGACATATACCAAGTCATATTAAGATTATTTAAATAAGACAGACATTGGAAAACAAATATCAATCGCTTGATTTCTAATATGTACCAAATCCTAATTAAGTCAAAAGTTTGGAACTACTTATCTTCTTCTCAACATTTACCTGGACTTTTCCAACATCAGAGATGTCGTAGCTTTTGAATATTTTCCTTCCTGATGCTTGAATTTTGTGACAGATATTTCACATTTAATACTCATAAGAGCTACATATCCTTTCCTTTTGTCACATTAATTAGTACATTTCAGAGAAATATGGTAATAATCAAGACAAGAATGTTCACAACTGGTCAACTCAGTACCTAATTGGATTAAAATGCATGCATAGCTTCCACAGAGTTTGTGGAAAAAATCAGACAATACAAATAGATTTGGTAAAGGTACTCGAGTTTTATTACTGTCAGAAATTAAAAACCACTATTATAATAACAAAGGGGGCCTTGTAGATCCTGACCACTCTTGGAGATAATGATGTTATTAATGATGGAGTGACTTAAAGTCAATGTAGTGACTAGCACTGTTTCCTCAAAGCATGAAGGACCCGGGTTCAATTCCCAGCTTGGATCACTGTCTGTGTGGAGTCTGCACATTCTTCCTGCATGGGTTTCCTTCGGGTGCTCTGGTTTCCTCCCACAATCCAAAGACATGCTGGTTAGGTGCATGCTAAATCTTCCTTTTCACAGTAACTTCATTGCAGTGTTAATGTAAGCCTACTTGTGATGCTAATAAATAAACTTTAAACTTCAGCGTCTGGGTTTATAGTTTATCTGTTTCTTTGTTTGAATTTTCAAAAGTTTCATTTTTCATTTGTTTCTTCAGTGTGAGGAAGGTATGAGATGAGCAGAAAGCGTAGGAGATTTCAGAAACAAAAAGAATTCAGGTTGAAATTTAAAACATTATAATGCATAAGTCCAATGAGTTTTCCAATGTATCGTAGAGGGTAATTTGTGTTTGTGACATCAGAGCAAAAATGTCAATTAAATGACATTTCCCAAGCTGAGCAACAGCAGAGAACTGCTGACATTGGATAGAGAATTGGTGGTTTAGTGTCAGCTTTCTGTTAGCTCACTCTATTGCTTTCTCATTCCCACAACTGGGATTTCTTAGGTTATAGAACTCGTAATATTTAATTTTCAAAACTAAACTACTCTATTAAGTTATTGATCTGCTTTAATATTGGAGTGTTTTTTTCTCTCATTACTCACAATAGGATGACTAAAACAATGTACCTGTGCATTTTAAATAGTCACTACCTAAAATGCACAGGTACATTGTTTTAGTGTACATTAATAAATGGTTCTTCACAGTTAATTAGATATGTTCTGCTCACAACACTTTGCCCAACACAATGCTATTCTCCTTATCTCCCAAAAATTTGATCTATCATTGAACTAACCTGCTTTGATATCTATACTGGTTATTTTTTTATCAACTATAATAAAGAGAACTGAGTACTTTGCTGCAAATAGGTTCAAAAAAGAAATCACCATGATTCAAATTTAGGAGGCTTTACACAAAAATAAATTAGCATCTGTAAAAATTCAGCTGTCATTTGATATTTTATAAAGGCTTGAAAACACATTTTTTTTAACTGTCAGGAGGAAAGTTTGATCTTTCCAGTTCAACACCTTGTTGTTTTCCCTACAGCATGTTTCAGACATCACTGGGAATGAGGGGAATCATAGTTAGTTTTGCATTCAGACTGAGGTGGAGAAATAAGTAAAAGTAAATGAGCAGGGACTCAGCAGTGTAAAGAGAGCAATTACGATAGTAAAGTGATATAACACTGAAAGGGAAAATCAAAAGATACAGATTTGGTCTGTTAGTACAACGTATTAACTCTCCTATAAAATAAAGTTTATTTATTAGTTGCAAATAGGCTTACGTTAATACTGCAATGAAGTTACCTTGAAAATCCCCTCGTCGCCACACTTCAGCACCTGTTTGGGTACATTGAGGGAGAATTTAGGTAGCCAAAGTAACTATGATGTGGAGATGCCTGGACTGGAGTAAACACAGTAAGCTTGGACTGGAGTAAACACAGTAAGAAGTCTCATAGCACCAAATTAAAGTCCAACAAGTTTATTTGGTAGCACAAATATTCTCTTTTATCCCACAGATACTTCGGTCCGCCTTGTTGTCCAACAAGGGGCATCCATGCAATGGGTCATGAGAGGGCTGCTCTTGGATTTTTTGAGAGTAGCCTATTGCTTCACATCATAAGTGTGTGCTTAAACTGGACCAGTTTATGGGTAAAATGACAGCTCACTGACTATCACTGTTGCTATGCAGATACAGGGACTTGGGCCTGTATCTGTGGGAGTTTGCGCATTCTCCCCGTGCTTGCATGGATTTTCTCCTGGTGCTCTGGTTTCCTCCCACACCCCAAATGTGTGCTCTTAGGCTGATTGGCGAAACAAATGGTCCCTAAATTGTCTCCCCAGTTTGGTTCCAATGCAGATTTCAGTAAACATAGACAAGGGTCATGGGTGGAAGTGGGAACATTAAAATGGCAGCACAGGTTCTTTAGGCCAAAGAGCCTGTTTCCTGTGCTGTGTTGTTCTTTGTTCTTACAAACCACTAGGTTTCGAAATGCTGCCCCTTTAACCTGGTGTCATGAGAGTTCTTACAATGCAACGAACTAGCACATTTTTTTGGACTGTGGGGGGGAACTGGAGCACCCAGAGGAAACCCACGCAGACATGGGGAGAATGTGCAGACACCACACAGGCAGCAATCCATGCCAGGAATTGAATCCAGGTCCCTGGTGCTGTGAGACAGTAATGCTATCACTGTGCCACCATGCCATGAAGTTAGGTGTGTGATATTGAACAGTTCAGCTGTTTGCTCCCTTTATTCCATACATGACCTGCCCTGAGAGAATTTGATTCTGGCACTGACCTTTGTGAACATAAAAATATTCTATACTTTAGTCACTCCCAAAAAAAGGAAATCTGGTTGCTTACTATTTGACATCCAAAATGTAACTTCCATCGTATAAATATAACAAATAACATAGAGATTTTAGCATTCAAACATTTCCTTTATTTATTTCTTTCTCTGTTATTTTTAATAATGCTAATCTGAAATAGGTTAATGCTTCTCTTAAAAACACAGAGATAGGAATATATGAACAATTTGTATGCTAACGTTACCAACTGCAATTTTTAAAAATTCTTTCATGGATCATGAACATTGTTGGTCATCCTTAATTGCTCCTGATCATGTTGATTGCCTTCTTGAACCACTGCAATCCATTTGGTGTAAAGACATTAACACTATAACACTGTAAGAAAGCATTCTTTCTGGTTATATCAGGGCTTGGTATGGCTCCTGTTCTACCCAAAACCAGCAAACCAGCTTTCCATCCATTGATTCTGTCTACACTTCATGCTGTCTTAGCAAAGCGGCCAGCATAATTAAGGACCTCATGCACCTCGGACATTCTCTCTTTCACCTTCTTCTGCCCAGAAAAAGAGACAAAAGTCTGAAGTCACATACCAATTGACTCAAGAACAGCTTCTTCCCTGCTGACGTCAGACTTTTGAATGGATTTACCTTGCATTAAGTTGATCTTTCTCTGCATCCTAGCTATGACTGTAACACTACAGTCTGCACTCTCTTGTTTCCTTCTCTATGAATAGTATGTATAGTGCACAAGAAAAATATTTTTCACTGTATGTTAATACATGTGACAATAATAAGTCAAATCAAATCAAATCAAAAACACTCACAGTGCAGTTAGGAAGAGAGTTCCAGGTTTTTGATCCAGTGACAGTGAAGGATCATTGATATAGGCCCAGACCTTCTGAGGAGCAGCAATGATTGTCAGGTTGCTGCTCTGCTCAAGCTTTCCACTGACGCGATTCTGCTCTGCATTACTGGCTGGGTTTTCCGAGCCCAGCTTTACCAGAAATGTAGCACTTAAACATCAAGGGGACTTGATGCTTCTTCTAGGGGTGCTTCCTGCCATGTGATAAGTTTAAATGTGCAGCATGAATGATAGTGAATAGGTGAGTGGATGAATGAGTGACTGGGGGAATAGAGGGAGAGTGTGAGCTAAGTGGATATGTGCGTAGTATGAGTGAGGTGGTAGGTGTATGAGGTGGGCACAGTGGCAGATAGGTAGGATAGCACTTAGGTGAGATGGCAGGTGGATGAATTGGTAGGTATGTAGGGTGTAAGGTGGGTGTAGTCAGGTTGTGAGTGGGTCAGTTTGGGTTTGGGGGATTACAACTGAATGATCAGTCATGGAGTTGACTGGAGTTAGACCCAGCTTTCATTTGTCTAGCATTCTCTGAGTACCGATCTAGGTAAGTATTGTGAAACAGTTCCAATTCTCTGACTGTAGCCCAGAGTCAGAGACACTGACCGAGGGCCCCAGCAAGCAGAGGAATTGCCTTTTAGAAGTTGAAACATCCCAAACAGCACAATCAGAAATTCTGTGTGGTCTCAAGCACACATCTTGGGTCCTACATCTGGTCTCCTGAGATTGGCCATAGCTCCAAATCAGAATGCATGTGACTTTGAGGGGAACTTCCAGGTGGTGATGTTCCCTACGTTTGCTGGCCTTGTCTTTCTAGGTGTTAGAAGGTTTGGGAGGTACTGTTGTAGGTATAGACTTGGCAAGTTCCTGCAGAGCAACTAGCAAATGGTACATTGCTGCCACTGTGTGCTAGTGGTGGAGGGAATTAAACGTTTAAAGTGGTAGATTGAGTGCCGATCAAGCTTTGCCCTGGATGGTGTCAAGCATTTTGAATGTTGTTGATGGTGCATTCATGTAGGCAAATGGAAAATATTCCATCACACTTGTGCCTTATAGATGCCGGATTGGCTTTAAGGAGTCAGGAGCTAAGTTATTTGCCCTACTCAGCCCTCAGGACAAACATTTTCATTTACCTGCTTCCACAACTAGCACAATTAATCATAAATTCTCACAGTAAATATCTGATTCTACTGGTAATCTTGTATTCTAATTCTCTTCTCACACTTAGATATGCACTAAAGCAGACTTTTGTCTGTTATCACAGCTGGTAATTTCTGGAGAGGTCGCTAGTCTGTCACCAAAGGTTTATAACTTGAGGAGCGCCACTCTGTGTCAAGCATGGTTGACCTGGAGAATCTACTGCTCTTATCACCAGCCATTGGCACTTTGGAAGGATTTTCAAGTTGACACATAGAACATGTACAGCTGCATTATGAGCGTGCCTTCCCTGGCCATCAGGACCTTGCATGGGACTCGAATGCAGAGGATCTGGGTCGAAGAAGGGAATGCTATCCACTACACCACAAGACCTCCATAGTCTGGTATACATACTAGTTAAAACATTTACAGAAAATGAAATCAGGCTAGCAGTCAATTACACCTGTCTGATGATGTTTGCTTTCCCTGAATAGTGCTATTTGATAAACCAAAGTTCCAGAACAGAGGTCAGCATAACTCAAAGTGAAACTCTAATACAGTGGTGGGCACTTAATTGTTTCTAAAGAAACCAATTTTGAAATGTTTTTCTGTTGTCCTCGCCCATTTGGTTAATGGATCTATTCATTTCACACTACTTTACTCAAAGCACATTGTGATCGTTACTCTGTTCCTCTTAGGTTTTATCTGCAATCCAAATTTATTGGGCTACAAGTCCTTGTTGGATATACATTTATGACTCATATTTTCTTCAATTTTAGTTCAATTTTTTCATTGTGAATTTCCAAATATCTATTGGCACTATAGTTAAGAAAGCCCATCAACACCTCTAAATTCTCAGAGGCTAAGAAAATTTAGCGTGTCAATTTCAACTTTCACCAATTTTCACAGATGTACCATAGAAAGCATTCCTTCTGAATGTATCACAGCTTGGTATGGCTCCTGCTCTGCCAAAGACCACAAGAAACTACAAAGGTTGTGAGTGTAGCCCAATCCATCGTGCAAACTAGCCTCCCATCCATTGACTCTGTCTACACTTCATGCTGCCTCAGAAAAGCAGCCAGCATAATCAAGAATCCCCACACCCCAGTCATTCTCTCTTCCACTTCTTTCATTAGGAAAAAGATATAAACGTCTGAGAACACACATCAACTGAACCAAGAATGGCTTCTTCCCTGTTGCCATCAGAATGGATCTGTTATATATTAAGCTGATCTTTCTCTACATCCTATCTGTAACTGCAGAGTTATATTCTGCATTTTTTCTTTTCCTTCTCCCTTTGTACTCTATGGATGGGATGTTTTGTCTGCAGTGTGCAAAAAACAATACTCTTCACTGTATACCAATACATCTGACAATAATAGGTCAAATCAAACCAAACATTTTCTAGTTCCAGTTCTTGCACTGAGGGTTTGGCACAATATGAGTTTTGCATTGGCTGGAATAAAAACAGGTGACTCACACCAAATGTTCTAGTGTTGGCCCCAGTTGGATATTTATTCTGAGTCTTGCCTTAGGATTGGGCCTCCTGAAGTTTACGAAAAGGATAGGACAGGATGCCAAACACAGCTGCAATTTAAAGGGGAGAGCATGATTTTTAATCAGCAGCAAGAAAATCATTGCAAAGAAATAGAGCTTAGTTCACAGGAATGTCACTTATTGATGCAATTATGAATCTGTTACTTCTCAAAGTAATCCAAGAAAGGACATCCTGTTTGATAGTGAGTGCCCTCCCTACATATGGATGATCAACAACATGACAACCTCCACCTAAAATTAGTATGTGATTTTCTACTCTATGTTAAAGACATGAATCCCATTTAAATGATGGCTCCTTATCTGAAGGAAATGAGGCTGTCAAGAGGTTGGAGGCTGTGTTAGTGTGGGCGAAAGTGGGAGCATTCCTGCTCCACTGCACAAAAATAAACTGTCATTTGCCTTCGTGGAAACTCTTTACGTTCACCACTCATTACAACTGATAGAGTTAACATGGTCTAATTGCCTCTGAAAATTGCATGGAGGTCTCTATGTATATCTGACTTGCACATACTAATGAGATATTTTGGCTGAGTCAGGCAGGCACCTGGGAGTGAAAGGCCAAAGTAAATACAACAGCAGGGAACAAATGGGGCACTAATAAAAACAGAAAGTGCTGGGAAAACTCAGCAGGTCTGGCAGAATCTGTGGAAATAAAAACAGGGTTATTGTTTTTAATCCAGAATGACTCTTCATCATAGCTATTTTAACAATGCTACCACCTTCCTTTTCATCAATTAACATTAGCCCTATTGTTAGGAACAATAGAATTTGTGGAGCTGCAATGAGGAATGTGTAGCAACAATCTGCATTTAAACTGTTGTTTGTCAGCTCCATAAATGCTTTAAAATACCAATTAAGGTACAAATCGCACAATTGGAGTGAAATGACTTATTTAATGGGTCCACTATTAACTCCATACAAGTGGGTGTGTTTTGAATGAAAATCTCATATTTTGTCTAAACTATGGTACTGAAGGATTGATGCCAATAATGTTCAAAATTAGGCAGAAAGCAATTTTCTGTCATTATAAGAAGGAATCAATTCTTTGGCATTGATATCAAATGTAGCTTAGGAGGTTGAAAAGAAAAGGATTTATCCAACCCCCATCAATCGAAGACTCTTATATAGTGGCAGTATAAAGTTTATTGCTTGTTTAGAATTGTGCATTACTACAAAAGGCAATAGAAGCTAAAAACACAATTTATTGCCTATTACAGCCGCTGCACATTCTGTAATTGGTTGGACACCTGGTAACTGGCTGCCTGTAGCTGAAATTCATTTGAAATTTCATTTTGTCTCGGCGCTTCAATTTTTTTTGTTACAATTGTTTTTGAGTCCTTGATAGTTATACAAAATGACAAGACTATTGTGAAAGGCAATCTAATCCTTGTTGCTTTGACCCTACCGCAGTATGAAATCGCCGTGTTGACACTGACAAGGTTTCAGCTGCTGTAAAATTACCAGTCACTCAAACTCCAGGCACATATTGGAAAGAAAATCCAATCGGCCACCAAATAATGCAGGCAAGCTATCTTGCAACAGCATCAAATTTGAAAGTATTTTTCCATGTGCAGTGCAATCACACTGTGTATGCCAAAAGTGCTCATTGTCCTCCACCAAACTATTTATTTCATTATGGCTATATAGGTGCCAACTGAAGGTTTCCTCAAAGTATGAAACTCGAAGAACAAATGCTTCAGAATTTCAAGCCCACACAAGAGAATAGGAATTTGTAAAATGGAATAAAAACAGAAAATGCTGGAATTACTCAGCAGGTCAGGCAGCATCTGTGGAGAGAGACAGACAGCTTAACCTTTCAGGTCTGTGAATTTTCACCAGGACAACATGACTTTATTGTCGTCAAATCAGTGTCCCATGTTAATTGATATTATGATATACCTGCTCTGTCTGCATACAGTGGACAGTAGCTGTGTACACAGTAGCGACTGAAGTATGCATGCATGCATCAAATACCATTTTGGTCCTCAACAGGTACCAAGCAATGCCGGAACAACAACAGCTGTACATGCTCAATTTTATACCCAATGAAATCAGTCTTCCCAAAGGTTCATTGGATTAATTTTTATTCAGCCAGTACTGAATGTCAGGTAAACTGTGTGATAAGTATAAGACATTGAGGTGTGGTAAGTTAGGACTTTGTTCTACCAGTTAATCATGACTTCAGTGTGTATTTTTTTCTACAGGATGCATCAATTCGCCAATTCAGGAGCATATGGTAAATCCCTTCATCTAAAGGGAAAAGGGCAGTTTGTGCGTGGCAACACAACAGCTTCAGGTTTCCCTCCAAGTCATGGATAGTCCTGACTGAGCCATATTCAGCCATTCACTTAATTGTCATTTGGCTAAACTCATGGAACTCTCTAGTTAACAGTATTGTGAGAACATTTACTTCACACAGATCACAGTGACTTGAGAGACCGGCACGCCACCATCTTCTCAGGGCAACTAAGTGTGGGCAATAAATACTAACTTTGCCAGCAATGCCCATATTCCAAGAATTTTAAAAATGTATTTTCCTCCTCCAAGAATTGTGAAAGTTTTAAAATTCTAGGTTTTTGAAGTTTCTTTTTAGTTTAATCCATCTGTTTTAATCTCATCAGCCTTATCCTGCATTACAACCTTGATTTTGATTTCTCTCCAGCAAAAATAATTAATGGTAGGGTAAGGCTGCGATGGAAATACAAAATATCCCTCTATCCTTTAGCTCCTAGCAGGAATAATGTGCTCCCAGACTGTGGATTTGTGAATCAGGGTTGAAATCGAAAGGTATTTGCAACAAATTACGAACCGAGGGATCTGTCACACAGATTCCCTGCTCTAGTTTAATTCAGATTTTCTTTTCATCATTCGGCAACCGTCCTCTTGGAAGATGATGGACTGCAGCCAGAGTGTATGTCATTCCTAGATTGAACATTGTCTGTTGGGACTGTATTGGCTGATTTCTGAAGGGACATCCCTTCTGCAGCTAGCTGAGACAAACAGCATTGCCCTGAAGTTGATGGATGTATTTTTTCACATCAGTGGGCTCTCTTTTCTGCCATCTGGTCATTTCTTTTGTACTCTGCTTCTTCTACCCACTTCCTGAGAGTTCTAAGAACTCCAGTGAGCAGTGAGAAACTCCAATGTGTCACCTCTGATCCCAGTCAACTTGAAGTTTCACTCATAGACATCTGTGTATCTCAGACATGGGCAACCTGCTGGACTTATGCTGCTGGCAAGCTCATCACAGAGCATGTGATCATCACCCATTTGGCACACCCATGACCCAGCCACCAAAGCCTCTGCTCACTCAAGCGAGCAATAGTGCTGGGACCCCTGAATGGCACAGGGATTAGCACTGCTCCCTCACAATGACAGGGATCTGGATTCAACTCCCAGCCTGGCTCACTGTCTGTGTGGAGTCTGCACATTCTCCCCCTGTCTGCATGGGTTTCTCTAGGAGCTCCAGTTTCCTTCCACAATTTGAAAGACATGCTAGTTAAGTGCATTGGCCATGTTAAATTCTCCCTCAGTGTACCTGAACAGGCTCAGGGGTGTATCAATGAGGAGATTTTCACAATCACTTCATTGCAGTATTAATGGAGTCTACTTGTGATACTAATAAACTTAAATGCTGGTGTGCTTCCATATTTGGTATTCTGTCCCACTTGGAAATGCCCAAGATTCAAATGAAGAAGTGGAGGTGTTTTTTTAAAACACTGGAAAGTATGTTTTTCGGAATGGCAAAGGCACACTTATTCCTTTAACATACTCCTAAAAATCCAGATAAATAAAATTAAATGGATATAACAATTACAGAATTTAAATAATTGGAAGTATTTCAGATTGAATTGAAAGACAATAGAATGGTGTAGTTGTGGAATTATTATGAATGGTGATTGCTGAAGACATGGTGCAGGGAGCAGACTTCTACATAAATTGTGCCAAAATGCTATCAACCTGCATTTAAGTTCCTCGAGTGTCATGATGGGATTTGAACACACACCATCAGATTACAAGCCCATTAACGTAACCAAAAAGCTAATACACCTAGCATTTAAAGGAGTTTTCAAGTACTTACAATTTAGTCACTGGTTGATCTCTTCTTACTTCTGCTATGATTGTACAAAATTGTAGAGCTTTCCATTGTTGTTTCAAATTGCAAGTCCACAGGGATTGGTGTAACAGATGCTGAATGATTTTGTCCTGACTTTAGGGTTTCTGCATAAAGCAAATTCCCTGGGCAAGAATGTACAAGAATGCATTCCCATTGAAATATTAGAAGACTGGGAAATGAGCAGAGACCACACAGAGTATGAAAAACTGCTGGAAGAGGGAGGAGGAAGAAAGGAAGAAAGGAAGAAAGGCTCTCGGCAGGAGCCATACTTGCCCAAGGCGTTCAAGCAGTAAGTTTCTGAACCTCAGTGAAGAATAGTATGCAAGGGGGAGGATGTGTTAGAAATTCTCGAGGGTTTGAAGTTGGATAAGTCCCCTGGGCCGGACGGGATTTACCCTAGGATTCTCTGGGAGGCAAGAGAGGAGATTGCAGAGCCTCTGGCTCTGATCTTCAGGTCCTCGTTGGTTACGGGTGTGGTTCCGGAGGACTGGAGGATAGCGAATGTGGTCCCATTGTTTAAGAAGGGGAAGAGAGACCTTCCGGGGAATTATAGGCCAGTGAGTCTTACTTCTGTGGTGGGCAAGGTATTGGAGAGAATTATTAGGGATAGGATTTATAGTTATTTAGAGAGAAATGAATTGATTGGGGATAGTCAGCATGGTTTCGTGAAGGGTAGGTCATGCCTTACTAACCTCATTGAGTTTTTTGAGAAAGTGACCAGAGAGGTGGATGGGGGTAAGGCGGTTGATGTAGTATATATGGACTTTAGTAAGGCTTTTGATAAGGTGGCCCATGGAAGACTTCTACAGAAAATGCAGATGTGTGGAATAGAGGGTGATTTAGCTAATTGGATTAGGAATTGGCTGGCAGATAGAAGACAGAGGGTGGTGGTTGATGGGAGATATTCATCGTGGAGTTCGGTGACAAGTGGTGTGCCTCAGGGGTCTGTTTTGGGGCCCCTGCTGTTTGTAATTTTTATAAATGATCTGGATGAGGGTATTGAGGGATGGATCAGTAAATTTGCAGATGACACTAAAGTCGGTGGAGTGGTAGATAGTGAAGAGGGGTGTTATAGTTTACAGAGTGACTTGGACAAGTTGCAGAGCTGGGCCGAGAGGTGGCAAATGGAGTTTAATGTGGAAAAGTGTGAGGTAATGCACTTTGGCAGGAACAATAAATGTGTAGAGTATAGGGCTAATGGTAGGGCTCTTAATAGTGTTGAGGAACAGAAGGATCTTGGTGTATGTGTCAATAGATCCCTGAAAGTAGGCAGTCAAGTGGATAAAGTAGTTAAGAAGGCTTATGGAGTCTTAGCTTTTATTGGTAGGGGGATTGAATTTAGGAGCCGCAGCATCATGTTGCAACTGTACAAAACTCTAGTGCGGCCGCACTTGGAGTATTGTGTGCAGTTCTGGTCGCCACATTATAAGAAAGATGTGGAGGCATTGGAGAGGGTACAGAGGAGGTTTACCAGGATGTTGCCTGGTATGGAGGGCAGGTCCTATGAAGAGAGGTTGAAGGATTTGAGGTTGTTTTCGTTAGAAAGGAGGCGGCTAAGAGGGGATCTTATTGAAGCATATAAGATGATTAGAGGTTTAGATAGGGTGGACAGTGATAGCCTTTTTCCTAGGATGGAGAAAGCTAGAACGAGGGGACACAGCTTTAAATTAAGGGGTATGAGTTATAGGACGGATATCAGAGGTAGGTTCTTTACTCAAAGAGTGATTAGGGAGTGGAATGCCCTGCCTGCAGCTGTTGTAGATGCGCCAAGTTTGGTGGCGTTTAAGAGGTTAATTGATAAGTATATGGAAGAGAAGGGGATGGTTTAGTTTGGAGGGGCATTGCTTTTTATTTTGGTCGGCGCAACATCGAGGGCCGAAGGGCCTGTTCTGTGCTGTATTGTTCTATGTTCTATGTTCTATGTCTGTACACCATTGAGGACATTCCCACTAAAATCTTCCATCTTTTGCAGCCACAACTGCAATCTCAGGGTAGGGGAAGGGCACCATTATCTGTGGCTGAAGAGATATTAATGGTGATGAACAAATGTATCTGGATCCTTCAAGGCTGGAGCTGGAGATATTAACAACATCTTTGTTTGTTGTCCATTGTTGCATGAGAGAGATCACTGATGCTGTCAATTCAAAGTGAGATTTCTACATTTCATTCCTTTTTGCCAGACAAAAACAGGGAAAATGACTACCCAATTTCACTAGAATTGCACACTTCCCCATACGGCATAGTTTTGTTTTGCTGTTGCTTTGTTGATGCCACATGTCAGCTTTTCCATGTAGCAGAACCAAAAAGGATACCATTCACTCAGTATCCAGCCACAATTGCGTGGCTCAATCGTGTGCCACAATTGGCAGAGAATCATGTATCCTAACAACAGTTCAGTCTGCAGCAGTTCACCGCGCATCTGCATTTGAACCATGATGACAAATCAATGGGTGGTTACTGGGCAACAAGAGTTATCCACTGACACGTCACCCAATGTATAATCTAATGTACACAGCATATACATAATGAAAACCAAAATGTGATCCATGACTTCATTAGTTGAATGACCAACCTCACTCACCACCCTTGTGCTTACCGACCTATATTGGCTCCCAAAGATGTAATGCCTTGATTTTAAAATTCTCATTCTTATTTTCATATCCTTCCAACACATAACCCATCCCTACCTCAGTAATATCTTCCAGCCCATAATCCAAGAAGAATTTTATTCTGCCAATTCTGCCAATTTTTAAAATTTCACTTGTAAGGTACGCTAGACCTGCATTTTTTGCCCATCCCTAGTTGCTCTTGCGAAGGTAGTGTGAGCTGCCTTGTTAAATGTGGTGCAAGTACACTCACTATGTTGTCAGGGAAGGAGTTCCAGAATTTTGATTTATTTCCAAGTCAGGATGGTGTATGGCTTCGAGAGAAACTTCCAAGGTATGGTGTTCCCATGTCTCTGCTGCTCTTGTCCTCCTAGATAATAGTGACTGTAGGTTTGGAAAGTGCTGCCTAAGATGCTTTGGTTGTGGCAATGCACCTTGTGGATGGTACACACGGCTCAGTGGTAGATGAAGTGGACATCCCCAATTCTAATCACTCCAGATTTGGCATCAGCTGCCAAAGCCTAAAAGTTCTAGAATTCCCTTTCCTCTTTTAAAGTGGGCCGTAAAATTTATGGGTGGAATCTTAAGCCCACTCTTGCCGTCTGCGAGATTGTTGGCTTTGGGTCAAAATGTGGTGAAATCTGGATGTCATGGATCTTGCCAGCAAGATCACAACTTCTGATTTACGCCATCCCTTGTGGGCAACATGACCAAGTTCACATCCACAATGGGCATGAACCTGATTTACGTGCATTTTAATAGATTTCCATATTATTAAACACCTCCCCCACCAACATTGACCCTTTGCTGTATATTCTCATCGTGCTGATATGACAGACTACCTGTCATGGGGATCCCTGCTGGGAACATAAATATGAGTATAATCCCCGCGGGAGAGGGTCATTGCTACACAATGGTCTGGCAACGCCTTCATGCACTGCCTCTTAGCACAGATTGACACTGCCAAGTTGTCAGTGCCAGGGGTGGACCCCAATGGGAATCTCATTTAAGGGAGGTACTAGCACTGACTGTTGGCAGGGGGAAGGGGTCCAATGTTCGTGGGGAAGAGACAGGAGGGAGATGGCATTGACTGTTGGGGAAGTGATTGCTGACTCTGATCCAGTGGGGGGCGGTGGTTGAGTGACAACTCTGATCAGGGTGTGGGGTCGGGGCAGAGCTATGGTGGGCAGGAGCGAGGGTCATTCATGTTCTGATCTTTAAACATGGTGCTCTGATCTTGATGCAGCCAGGCTTTGCCAGTGTGTTTAAGCTCCATTCCCTTGGATGATATCATGAAACTGTTTTTTGACAGTCTGTCTTAAGATCTGGAAAGAAAAGCCACCTTTTTTTCTGGAGTGAAAAGTTCATATTTCCTGTCAGAAGCAACACACTACCAAATATTCTACAGCAAGCAGCTAAAAACTGACTCACAAACTTATTCACCATCTTTAGAGCACATGTCAAGACTCTGATGTGATCACCATGAGGCATTTGATTTACTGCCCTAATGTATTCTTATGCAACTTTATGACAAATTTGATTTGCTTATGCTTATGCTCTTGTGAAGAGAATTGGACAATTTTACTACATTAAAATTGCAATGTAAATGCAATTTTTGTTAAGATGGAAAAGGTGGATGTTATGCAGGGGATGATTTCCAGTTTCTTGAATGTTTTTGAAACTAAAATTATCTTGAGAAGTGAAGATCATCACACCAGAGTCCTGACATGTGCTATAAAAATGGCGAGTAAGTTTGTGAATCAATTTTTAGCTACTTGCCACAGAATATTACCTACACACCAATTGACATCATGTCAATTTGCCATACTTACTGTGGATGGTGATTATGTTTACGTTTATACACTTATCAGTATGACTTCCTGAATGATTAGCACCAGACGTGCGCACAAATGTGTCGCAAAGTATCATTTTGGATCCCTGTAATGCTCAAAAGAATGAGAATAATTTTGCACTAATAAAACACAGAAGCACACTATCTGAAATAATGATTAGCTATGTTCACAGTAGATAAATAATTATTGTCTTCACTCATAAAAGCTGAGTATTAGTGGATCATATCAAGTCATAAAAAGCAGAATTTTATCAACTTCATTCTTGCCAGAACAATGGGTGACCTTGTGGATTGGGAAGGTTCTGCTGTACAATCTGGGGGAGCGCAGTGATAGCGCTCCATGAAAGAGGCTGCTTTGAGGAGCAGCCTCACAATGGTCATGGCTGAAACTCTTCAGGCTCAGTCACCAAAGTCTTTTCAGCTTATCAGTTTCACTGAAGAGGTTTGGCTGTCAATGCACTCACTTGAGTGTTCCTAGCAAATTGCTGAGAGGTCAGAAACAGATGTCCTGACTATGAAAGCAAGAATTGAGAATTGAAATGATCTCAAATCACTTTTTAAGTATCTTAGTTAGCTCCCTAATAAGTCAAAGGTGATTTCCCACTGGTCTTGAATTCCACCCTGCATGGTGTTGGGATCCCAATCCAACTTGGACACCAAAACCCATTTTCACTTGCCTGTCAACATTCTTCCCAAAGTGAAGAATTAATAGTGGAGTAACTGAGGAAGACGACAATTGAAGATAAAGTACAGCAGAGATGGCCATTCTCAGTGTTCTCTCAAAAGTTTCACCCAGACTTTTGTCCTGCCTCAAGAATTCCAACATCTAGGCCTGCACTGCCAGAGATGATTTATAGAATTAAAAGTAAAATCTGACTTCACTGACAGCCTTATTGGTCCAGCAGGTTACAAGCTGTCACACAATGAAATATATGTCAGGCGTGCTCTCTTCTGAGACATAATAGAGTTAGCTGAATTATGTTATTAACACTTCCATTCCCAAAAAAGCATGGGACAAAAATGTGATCCTTTAATATGAAGTGCCTGTCAGTGAGGTAATAATTTCTTTTTGACAGCCTCCCCTAAGTAAAAATATTTGTACATCTAGTATTGGAAAATCCTTTAAAGCCCATCTCAATAGCCAATGAAAGGATACAAGATCGAATTTCAGTGGAAAGTTGTTCAGAAAGCCCCGGAGAAACAATTTAAGTTGTCATTTCCTGATCAAGTTATGACAGGAGAATCCCTGAGCAAATTCCAGGCTGGCTGCATTAAGGCTTGGTTTCTTATCATACAGCCAACTATTTTCACACAGTATCAAGGCATTCAGTCAAGTAACAATAGGCAAACTGGCCCTTTACCAAATATCCAAATATGGCTGCAGTGATGACATTCCCATGACCTGCTCTATACTAGTCAAATGAAACAGAAAAGCACATCAACCACTTGAGTTTTTAGCAGAATTCAATGTATACACCACTCCTGTAAAGGTAGAGGTGCCAACCACATAATGTGGTCCTTGGTTAGACAGAAATCAGGGAGATGAAAGGTTACAGACGTTTGAAATCCTATGATACAATTTTGGCTGGAAGTCACTTCAACAGACTGAAGATCCATATTTCAGTTCCTTAGATACATTTTAAATAATGTGTCCTTGAGATCTTGGTCCCTGGATTTCTACAATAGAGACATACTGTTTCATAGAAACACGGGGGCAATTTTGAGCCATATTTGCTGCCTATGTGATTTTGGACTTCCCTACCCCATGCCAACAATGTTAACAGGTTTACGCCCATAACAGGCGTAAAATTGTTTTATATTCTATGGAATATAAGATCAAATGTAGTATCGACATGCTGTGCTTGGTTGGAATCATTAGGTTACATTTTAGCTTCATTTGAAGCAATTTTTAAAAATGGCATCTCGGTTTTTCGGCTAAGATGCAAATGAGATTAAGCCTTGGAGGAAGAGCTATACCTACTCCAATTAGCTTGGATCATGTAGATCAAGCCCAAGACAGGAGGTGAGATCCCTGTCTTGTCAGTTCAGATTAGGAATGTCTCAACTTGTTGAGACTCTGAATTGATTTGATTGAATTGGAATAGGAACAAAAAAAAGATAGATATTGACCCTCCGTCATTTATCAGCACCATGCTGATGTGAAAGTTAACAAGAAGTTCAAACAGACATGAACTTGTTGATGGGTTACCCAAGGGGCCTAAGGTAGGTATAGCCTCCAGGGGAAAGGGACATGTCAGGTAGCACTCCATCAATGCCCCCTGACTTCCCCTTAGTGCAGATTGGTACCATGCCAATGCCAACCCCCGGCAGTGTTAACCTGGAAGTACCAAGCTGTGCCAAGGGTTGGACCCATTGGGTTCCTCCTGGGGTTGGGGAGGGTGATGCGAGGTGAGATTCATTTAGGGGTGGTGATGGCCAGGAATGGATGGAGGAGCTGATGATGCTGGTGATGACTGTTGTGGGAAGGCAAGTGAGAGCCGACTCAGACTGTGGGGGAACCGGGGGGAGACGGGAAAGACTGAAAATTGGGTGGTAGGGAAGGTGCAGATGATTGGGGGGGTGGTATGAGGGGCTGAAGATCGGCGGGTTTCAAGAGAAGGGGCACATTCTGATTGGGAGTAGGGAGGGGAGGTCCTGAAACCACTGTTGTGGGCTGGGGGAAAGTTTATTCAAGCTATGATTGAGAAGTCCTTTAAATACAGCGTTCCAATCCCTGTGCAGCATGGTTTTGCCAGTGTGTTTAGGCCCCCTTCTCTGTATGACAGCTTGAAACACGCACCCTTGACTTTCCTTTGCAGAATGTCGTAAGATCCAGAGAGAAAACCGATTGGCTTCTCTGGAAAGAAACACACCGGTTTTCTCACCGGAAACAACACTTTGCCATTTTTTGGTAATATTTAGACTGCTCAGCAATAGGCTACTCAGTCCTTTAGGCCTGTTCCGTCATTCAGTATGATCATCTCTGATCCTCTGTCTTGCAATATTCTCACTTGCTCTTTCATATCCACTGATGCCATTAAAATCTTTGATGCCATTAAAATCTCTTGAATATATCCAGTGACTTGGCCTCCACAGCCTTCTGTTGTAGAGAACTCCATGAGTTCACTTATCCCTTGAGTGAAGAAATTTTTCCTCATCCCAATCGTTAATGGTCTACTCTGCATTCCTGGTTTTAAATTTCCCAACCAGGAAAAACATCTTCCCTGCATCTAGTTTGTCCAGCCCTGTTAGAATTTTATATGTTTCAATCAAATTTCCTCTCATCTTTCTGAATTCCAGTGAATCTCGCCAGTCAACTAATCTCTCATCATAGTCACTTCCGCCAATCCCAGTGAAGCTCCAATGCACTCCTTCTATGGCAATATAGTCTTTCTTAAGTAGGGAGACTAAAATTGCATGCAATATTCCAGATGTGATCTGCCAAGGCCTTGTATAACTGCAGCAAGGCATCCCTAATTCTAAACTCAAATCCTCTTGCAATGAAGACCAACATAAGAGCAGCTCCAACTTTCTGTGTCCCTTTTCCTCCTAGTTTGAGTGCTTGTTCAAGTGGTCATTTCATAATTTAATCTGCGCATTCTTCTACTTTCTATTGCCAGCCTCCATTTCCTTCCCTCCTACAGTCAGTTGAACTGCCTTCTTGCACTGCTGCAATCCATGTGGTGCTATACTCACAGTGCTGTTAGAAAGGGGAGTCCAGGATTTTGACTCATTCACAATGAAAGAATGGTGATATATTTCCAGGTCAGAATGGTGAGTGATTTGGAGGGAAATTCTAAGTACTTGTATTCCCATGTTGTCTGTAACCTTTGTCCTGCTAGATGGCAGTAGTCATGGATTTGAAAGTTGCTGCCTAAGGAGTCTTTGTGAGTTTGTCAGTGTATCTTGTAGATAGTACAGGGAGCTGCCACTGTGTGTTGATGGTGGGAAGAATGTCAATCAAGTGGGCTGTTTTGTCCTGGACCGTGTAAAACTTCTTGTGCTGTTGGAGCTGCACTCATTGAGGCAAGGGGAGAATATTCATATGATGTGAACATTCTTAGCAAGCACAGCATTTATTACCTATTACTAATTGCCCTTGATAAGGTGTGGTAAGCCATGGCCATCTTGTACTGAAGATACTCCCACACCATCTTAAACATAACATGCAAGAGTTTTGGCTCAGTGACAGTGAAGGAGTGGCAATTTCATTCCAAGTTAGGATGATTTGTGACTCGGAGGGAAATGTATAAATAACGGTTGTGCCTGTTTCCTTGTTCTTCAAGGTGGAGAGTTCATGAGTTTGGAAGGTGCTGTTCAAACAGCCCGAGAAAGTGGCTGCAGTGCATTTTGTATATTATACATACTGCTGCCACCATACACTGGAGGCAGGGCCACTGAATTTTTAAGATTGTGGATGGGGATCAAACAGTTTGTTTTGTCCTGGATGGTTTCAACCTTTTTGAGTGTGGTTGAAGATGCATTCACCCAGGTATGTGGAGAGTATTCTATCACATTCCTGACTTATGCCCTGAAGATGGTGGACAGGCTTTGGAGAGACAGCATTGAGATTAATTAATTACTTAATTACTTACTGCAGATTTCCCAGCCTCGGGGCTGCTCTTGAAACCATAGTATTAAATCTTATCCAGATAAGTTTCTGGTCCCCACAATGTTGATGCTGGAGGATTAAATGAGGTTAATGCTGTTGAATGTCAAGAGGAGATGATTAGACTCTCTATTAGATTTGATAATTGCCTGACACTTGTTAGGCACGAATGCTAATTTCCACATGTCAATCCAAGTAGTTTGAATGCTCTCTGTGTCTTGCTGCCAAACGGCACAGACTGCTTTATTATCAGATACTTCAAAGTCTGCTTTCGAAACTTACAGTTCACGATACATCAACTGCAACAGGAAAACCAAGACAAATTCGAAAAACAGTTTTACTAAATGGCCGAGAGGCAAGTTTTTGCTTGAAGGTGTAATAGTATTCATCATCTCACAGGGATATAAGTGAGTGTGTGCCTGAGGAGGTTTATTACAAGAACCTCATTGAACTACCTCTGGCCTTGTTCATTTTTACCCAGGTAACTATGAAAGTGAATGACCAGTGTGCATCAACTTCAGCAGAGACCCAAGTTTATGATCAATCAGCAGCCTGGACTCTTGAAGCAAATGAGATTGTAGTATTACATAATGTGGTTTGCAGGGAAACATCCAGATTGACATTTTCTATTATGGAAGAAAATTTAAATTCTTCAGCTTCGTGTAACACTTATTTATGTTGGCTTGCTCAGTGTCAGATCATCAATCATGTGATACAAAATAAGTTAAAAAGAAATCTAGAAGTGCACAATTGGTTTGTCATAGACCCCTAATCGGAAAGCGAGAGAGTGAAAAAAAGAGTGAAGCAAAAGGGAAATAGCCAAATAATCAGTCGGAACATGATAGGACAGAACTGACACTGAACAGAAGCGAAGTGCTGTGGAAACTCAGGCTTGACACAGAAAGTAATAGGAAAAATGAAAAAAAAAGCTGGCAAATGATTTCATCACTCAGTGGCATATCCATTAGGAACATTGCATGATCCTGAGAAGGCACATGTCAATAAACATCAGAAAGATAGATCAGAGCTCAGTCAGCCTGCAGGAAGAGTGGGATCTCTTCATTTCTTTTATGACAAATATCTGACTGTAAAGTTAACTAAATGAGAAATTATAATCTAAGGACAATTTCTGACATTATATAAAAGGTTTATGAAAACCAACAAAAAAATCTGAAGCCAAAGCAGAAATGTAGCGTAGTGCCAAAGAGCACATTTCATGTTTTCTGATGGCTGGCACCCAGGGAAGGCTGAAATTCACACCCTACAGCTACTATGAATTAAATTGTCACAAAACGCAGTCAGATTTCTGGATAAAATGTACATTTCAATGCTGTGAAATCCCCATAGATGAAAGTCATATTCAGCACATACTTTTCCACAAGTCTGCAGACTTAATGTATTGAAGAGGTTTCCTGCTGATAGCGTCTAAGTTCATTCAGGAGTGAAAACAGGAAATACATTTTCACACAAAGGGCAGTAAAAATCTGCCATTCTCTTTCCCAAAAGGCTGTTTCTACTGGGACAATTGCATCTATCAGGACTCAGATCAATAGATTATTGTTAGGTAAGGATTTTCTCTGCAGATTTTCTATTCAGATGTGTAATTTTGGTGAAAGCTAAACTCATCTTAGGCTTGTACCTGTCACTGCTCACTGCCAAACAATCTGGCAGAGGGAAAGGGTGGTTAATCCCAGGCTTTTAAACACAGCTTGTTCTTTGATCAAGTTGAGGTAATTACATTACAGCCCATCAATGCTATTGTAGTGTAAGGGTATCTCGCACAGCAAGCATTAGCGTGAAGCGGGATACAGTACTACGCACAATGTGATGTAAAAATACTCATGACCTGAGATGGAATCAGTTTCAGACTGGACAGAGACCTGTATAGATACCCGTATGGGATTAGCTTATAGCTTGGACTGTATATATGTACAGAGTTGTGTGTTTTCAATAAACACTCAATGTTCAACCATACAAGACTCAGAATCACTTTGTGCTGAACATACAACACATAGTGATGATCACCAAGTTTTCCTGGCCCACGGCAGTCCCAGCATATGTTCACTGCGAGAAATCTGCATGTGCAGATTAATCTGTTCCCGAATTTTCTGGCACCAGCGCCAGCCAAAAGAGAGCTTGTTTTAGTGATGATTTTATTTCATGATGTTAACTTAAATTAGTTTAAAGAGTGACCACTCAAATAGGTAGGATGGAAAGGAGGCATGTGGAATGCTTGCCTTTATTGGTTGAAGCATTGAGTACAAGAGTCAGAATGTCACATTGCAGCTTTACAAAATTTTGGTTAGGCCATACTTAGAGTAGTGTGTTCAATTCTGGTTGCCACATTACAAGAAAGATGTGGAGGCTCTGGAGAGGGTGCAGAAGTAGTTTACCAGAATACCGCCTGGATTAGATGGTATGAAATTTAAGAAGAGGCTGGACAAACCAGGGTCGTTTTCTCTGGAGCAGCAGAGACTGAAGGAAGATCCAATAGAAGTTTATAAAATTATGAGAGCACTGATACGATTGGCAGTCAGAATCTTTTTCCCAGAGTTGAAATGTTGACTGCTAGAAGCATGCACTAAGGTGAGAGGAGGAGAGTTCAAAGGAGATGTGAGAGGCAAGTTTTTTTACAGGGAGAGTGGTAAGTATCTGGAACGTGCTGCCAGGTGTGGTGGTGCAGGCAGATAACATAGGGATACTTAAAGGGCTTTTAGATAAGTGCATGAATATATGATGAATTGATGAATATGGGCTAAGGGCAGGCAAAAGGTATTAGTTTAATTTGGTGTTACGTTTGGCACAACATGTGGGCTGAAGGGCCAGTTTTGGCGCTGTACAGTTCTATGTTAAAAGCAATGAGTTCTGATGTGAGCTTCTCTCCCTTATCTTTTGACCATTCTACCGTTATACCGTTTCTTTTCTTTTGATTTTATCCACCTGTGGAATGGACAGATATTTCCTTATCTCTCCACTTTGAAGTTGCCTGCTCTATAACACCATTGTTTTCTCCAGTCATAGATGTAAAATATTTATTTTCCATTGATAGGCTAATTCACAGCTCATCATTTCTCCAGCTGCCTCATTCTAATTAACTTCCTGTTTTATTTCGCCTTAATTTCCCCTAATTTTTAACACTTCATTTTGAAAAACAATGTAATTTTGAAGATAATCGAAGGTTGGTGGTGTGGTGGATAGTCTGGAGGGATGTCAAAAGTTGCAGCAAGACATAGATAGGATGCAAGAATGGGCAGAGAAGTGACAGATAGACTTCAACACAGATAAATGTGTAGTGGTCCATTTTGGCAGGACCAATGGGATGAAGGAGTACAATATCAAGGATAGGAGTCTTAGCAGTATTGAGGAGCAGAAGGATCTTGGGGTCCAGGTCCATAGGACTCTTAAATCGGCTTCGCAGGTGGAGGATGTGGTCAACAAAACGTATGGCGTACTGGCCTTCATTAATCGAGGGATTGAGTTTAGGAATCGGGAGGTAATGCTGCAACTTTATAAGCTCCTTGTCAGACCCCACTTGGAGTACTGTGTGCAGTTCTGGTTGCCTCACTATAGGAAGGATGTGGAAGCTATTGAGAAGGTGTGGAGGAGATTTACAAGGATGTTGCCTGGATTGGGAGGCATGCCCTATGAAGATAGGTTGAGGGAGCTAGGTTTCTTCCCCCTGGAGAGATAAAGGTTGAGGGGCGCCCTGATAGAGGTTTATAAAATGTTGAGAGGAATAGATAGAGTGGATTCTCGGAGGCTATTTCCCAGAACTGAAATGGCCGCTACGAGAGGACACAGGTTTAAGGTGCTGGGCAGCAAGTACAGAGAAGATGTTAGGGATAAGTTTTTCACTCAGAGAATGGTGAGTGAATGGAATCGGCTGCCATCAGTGGTGGTAGAGGCAAACTCGCTGGGGTCTTTTAAAAGACTTCTGGATGAGTACATGGGATTAAATGGGATTGGGAGTTACAGATAGTTCTATGGCCTAGTAGGCATGGGTATGATCGGTGCAGCTTGTGGGCCAAAGGACCTGTTTGTGCCGTAATGTTCTATGTTCTATGTTCTATAATCTGTGTCCCAATTTCAGGTTGCTCCTAAGTGGAAAATGAGTCCTGACAATTGGTGTGATGTGCTATTTGCAAAGGCTGAAAGACTGAGGGAAACTGTTATAAAGGCAAGTTAGTCCATTTCCCAAAACCAATTATACAATCTATGTCTGTTGTTCATTTCAATGGACAAGTTAACCTTACTTAGAATTTCTAAGTAGACACCCACAAAGGCATGCAAGTTGGGACTCTTGCAAGAGAGTGATCTAAGAGGTGAGAACATAAGAACATAAGAAATAGGAGCAGGAGTAGGCCATCCAGCCCCTCGAGCCTGCCCCGAGAAGAAAAATAATCATGGGTATGAAGATTTTAGAAGAGAGTCATTGAGGTTTACAACATGGAAACAGGCCCTTTGGCCCAACTTGTCCATGCTGCCCTTTTTTTTAAACCCCTAAACTAATCTTAATTGCCCACATTTGGCCTATATCCCTCTATACTCATCTTACCTGTAACTGTCTAAACACTTTCTAAGAGACAAAATTGTACCCGCCTCTACTACTACCTCTGGCAGCTTGTTCCAGACACTCACTACCCTCAGTGTGAAATAATTGCCCCTCTGGACACTTTTGTATTGCTTGCCTCTCACTTTAAACCTATGCCCTCTAATTTTAGACTCCCCTATCTTTGGGAAAAGATATTGACTATCTAGCTGATCTGTGCCCCACATTATTTTATAGACCTCTATAAGATCACCCCTTAGCCCCCTAAACTCCAAAGAGAAAAGTCCTACTCTATCCAGCTTCTCCTTATAATTCAAACCATCAAGTCCCGATAGTATTCTAGTAAATCTTTTCTGCACTCTTTCTAGTTTAGTATTATCTTTTCTATAATAGGATGACCATAACTGAACACAGTATTCCAAACGTGACCTTACCAATGTCTTGTACAACTTCAACAAGAAGTCTCAACTCCTGTATTCAAAGTTCTGGCCAATGAAATTAAGCATGCTGAATGCCATTTTTTCCACTCTGTGACTCCACTTTCAAGGAGCTATGAACCTATATCCAAGATTTTTTTGTTCTGTACCACTCCCCAATGCCCTACCATTAACTGAGTAAGTCCTGCCCTGGTTCAATCTAACAAAATGCATCACCTCGCATTTATCTAAATTAAACTCCATCTGCCATTCTTCAGCCCACTGGCCTAATTGATCAAGATCCCATTGGAATCCTAAATAACCTTTTTCACTGTCCATTCTGCTACTAATCTTGATGCTATCTGCAAACTTACTGACCATGCCTTCTATATTCTAATCCAAATCATTAATACAAATGACAAATAACAGTGGACCCAGCACCAATCCCTGAGGCACATCTATCTTCTTGATTATCCCTTCAAAAAACTCAATCAAATTTGTGAGACATGTTTTTCCACTCATAAAGCCATGCTGTCTGTTTCTAATTAGTTCTTGCCTCTCTAGACGTGTGTAGATCCTGTCTCTCAAAATACCTTCCAACAACTTACCCACCACAGATATGAAGCTCACTGACCCCCTGTTGTTCTCCAGCTTTCCTGTGCAGCTCATTGTAAACAAAGGCCCTTCCATTCTTCAGGCACCTCACTTATGACAATCAATGATTCAAATATCTTTACTAGGGGACCTGCAATTTCCTCTGTAGCCTCCCACAATGTCCTGGAATACACTCCACCAGGATCCGGGGATTTATCGACATTGATGCGCTTTAAGACTTCTAGCATCTCCTTTTATGTAATATGTACACTATCACTACTGATTTCCCCAAGTTCCCTAACATCTTTTTCTCAACAGTAAGTATGATAAGAAATAATCATTTAGGATCTCACCCATCTCTTGTGGATCCGCACATAAATGACTTTGTTGATCCTTAAGAGGCCCTACGCTCTCCCTAGTTTTTTTTTGGTCTTTATGTACTTGCAGAAGCTCCTTGGATTCTCCTTTGCTTTATCTGCCAAAACAATCTCATGTCCCCTTTTGCCCTCTTGATTTCTCTCATAATTCTACTCCTACACCCCCTATACTCTTCAAGGGATTCACTTGATCCCAGCTGCCTATATATGTCATGTGCCACTATTTTCTTCTTGACCAGGCCTGATTATCCTGAGTCCTTCAGGGTTCCCTACTTCTGCTAGCCTTGCCCTTCACTGTAAGAGGAATGTGCTTACTGAACTATGGTTGACACATTCTTGAAAGCCTCCTACTTACCAGGCATCCCTTTGCCTTCCCACAGACTCTCAAAATTAACTTTTGAAAGTTCCTGCCTGATACTATCAAAATTGGCCTTGCCCAATTTAGAATTTTAACTTTTGGGCCAGACCTATCATTCTCCATAGCCATCTTAAAACTAATAGAATTATAGTCACTGGTGCCAAAGTGATCCCTCAGTAACATTTCTGTCACCTGTCCTCCCTTATTTCCCAAGTGGAGGTCAAGTTTTGCTCCTCTCTAGTCAGGCCATCCACATACTGAATGAGAAATTCCCCTTGAATAACTCCCAACAAATTTCTCTCCAAGCAACCCTCTAATACTATGGCTGTCCCAATCAATGTTGAGAAAGTTAAAATCCTCTACTATTACCACCTTATTAATTTTCTTGGAGCTATCTGTAATCTTCTTACATATTTGCTCCTCAATTTCCCACTGACTATTTGGGGGCCTATAATACAATCCTATCAAAATGATAGCCCCATTCTTATCTCTCAGTTCTATCCATGTAGACTCAATGGCTGAACCCTCGGATATGTCCCCTCTCAATATTGCTGTGATATTTTCCCTGATCAAAAGTGCAACTTCCCCTCCTCTCCTGTCCTACTTTTCCTATAACATTTGTACCCTGGAACATCAAGCTGCCAGTCCTGTCCTCCCTTAGCCATGTTTCAGTAACTGCTATAATATCCCAGTCCCATGTACCCATCCATGCTCTGAGTTCATCTGCCTTGCCCATTAGGCCTCTTGCATTGAAATAAATGCAGTTTAATCTGGACTTCCCTTGCTCTCTGCTCTCTTTTTGCCTGATCTGTCTGGTACTAGGATTACTGACACTGCCTTTACTACTTAATGTGCTCTCTTTAACTTCTATGTTGTCCTCAACCTTCTCATCTGTCTCCCTACTGCTTTGGATCCCACCCCCTGCCAAATAAGTTTAAACCCTCAAAGATATAACAGCTGTAGAATGTTGCAAAAACTGCCAACAAGGAAATAACAAGTTGATTAACAATACTGAGCAGCTCTTACACGCTGTCTGTCTGCCTGTGCCCAGGGACAACACTCTGGCTAAAGACATGACCCCTTCTATAGCCGCATCATTTTGGTGTCCACATGACCACCCAGTCTACATCTTCCCTATTTATGTTAGGGCAACTAGCAGTACAGAGGTATAACAATACCTACTTGGAAAAAATGATTTATTTGGATGCTGTGCAACAAAGAAATGTTTGGCATGATACATTGTTTTATTCTGATTTCTATACTTTGCCTTTTCTGCAAAGGTGTCTGTCTCACCAAGTTGCAGTTTGGTTGTTTCTATGATAACAAGACTGCACAGCTGTGACACAAGTACATTTGGATGCTTTCCAAAGGGTGAGTGAAGCTACAGTGTGTCATCACAAAAATGTGTTAGCATTTTCCGAAAAGGTTTCATAAGCAAAAGACTCTTCAATTACAAAGACTAAATAAGTTATGAATTTCACAAACACGCCAGCCATTTTTAGAAATGTCTGAGTCAGCATTTTTCATGTTGTAAATTTCTTTCTTTTCCATGTTGTGCCAATTCATGAGTACACCATGTAGTAACCATGGCTTTATTGCTTTCACGACCACTTTCAAACATTTTGAAAAGTGTGATATTTGTGATAAAGATTTCAATATGCAATTTTAAGACTTAAATTTAAACAATATAGTTAGCTTTTTTTTGTTGCGTTTTATTTCTGCCTGGCTTTGTTAGCCATTCATTTTCCAGAACTCATCTCAAAGCCAAGATTTCCTGAAATTTAAAGTTGAGCAAAGATTAAGTGACTAAGAGAAAGACTAAGGGCAAGGTTTTCCTGGAAATCAGCAAAGGCCAGTGATGAGTGGGAAAAGTGGCAGTGAACCCACCGACTGCAATGGCGGATTTTTCCACTATATCATGCGTCACTTAAGGTTTTCCTCCATGGGTTTCACGCTGCCTCACTGGCATGGCGGTCTCTACCCTAATCAACATGAACTGAATTTCCTGAATCGGTCCTTGTCATCCTAAATTCCTGACACTGTATCTTCCTTTATATTGTCACAGTAGAATTCTAAGTAATTGACTGCTGTGAAGCAATATTTGCACCACATAAGTATCAGGCAATGACCATTTACAACAAGAAAAGAATCCATAAAGGTAAAATACTATAGATTATGGAAATCTGAAATAAAAACAGTAAAATGCTGGAAGAACTCACACAGATTCGAAATGTTAACTCTGCTTCTCTCTTTACAGATACTGCCAGACTTGCTGAGTTTTTTCAGCATTTTTTGATTTATTTTCTATTATATAACAGAAAATAAATCTTGCCTTGACATTCAATGGCATTACCGTCACCGAGCCTTGGGGGTTAGCATTGCTAACTGAATTGCACCAGTCATATAATTACTGTTGATACAAGAGCAGGTCAGAAGCTGGGAATTCTGAAGGGAATAACTTACCTCCTGTCTCCACGAAGTCTGTCCATCATCCAGAAGGCACAAGTCAGGAATGTAATGGAATGCTCTCCACATATCTAGAAAAGTGTGGTTCCAATGTTCAAGAAGCTCAAAACCACCCAGGACAAAGCAGCTCACTTGATTGGGACTCATCCACACCACCTTAAGCATTCACTCCCTCCATTATTGACATAAACTGGCAGTAGTGTGTACCATCTACAAGGTGCATTGCAGTAACTCACCAAGGTTTCTTCAGCAACACCTTCCAAACCCATGACCTTCCCTACCTCGAAGAACAATGCCAGGTGAGTTTTTCCAGCATTTCCTGTTTCTATTTTATATTACATATGAAACACCACCACCAACTAGTTCCCCTCTAAGCCACATATCATTCTGACTTGGAACTACGTTGCCATCCCGGTATTGTTGCTGGTTCGAAATCATGAAGTTCCCTTCCAAAAAGCTCTGTGGGTGTTCCTAACCCACACAGACTGCAGCAGTTCAACAAGGCCACTTACCACCACCTTCTCAAAAGCAATTATGGATGTGCAATAAATGCTGATCAAGCTAGCAATGCCCATATTCTGTGAAGATGATTGAAAAATGTTAATTTGCAATCAACCAACTCTTACAAACAGCAATGTGACAAAGACCGTATGAATTGTTCTTGAGCTATAAATATTGGTCAAGCCACTAGGGACAAGCTAGGGACAAGGGATTACTTTTGAAATAATGTCAAGGGATATTTTAAGCCCATTTGAGAGGAAAGATAGGGCCTTGAGTTAACAACTCATTCAAAAAATGTGTTGATTGGGTAATTTCTGATATTTTGTCATGGATCTCTTTCAAAATGGAATCAAACACAAAATAGTGATGGTGAGGCAAATTGACTATGGACTCCATTTTGAGAATGTTTTGGCCTCCATTCTGAGTCTTTCTTAGCAGCAGTTGAATAGAATGAAATTAGATTCCATTAATTTTATAAATTCAAATACTGAAATCTTTTGCTCTGTCTACTAAGAAAAATTGAATTGGACAGACTCAGATTAGAAAAGCTCAAAGTGTTCAGAGTACAATATGTAGACTCAAATCTTGGTCTACACTTTGGATAATGAACAGTTGAATTGATAACAATTTCTGAATTATTTTGAGCTGTGATATTCAATTAAATGATATATAATTACTCATTTACCTGCTTAAAAGTCTTGACATAAATTACTTCCATACACTATAGAAAATTATAATATTATTTGATGTTAAGCACTTATGAATTCGTTCCACTACAATGCATCTGCCTTGTTCCAGTTTTATAATTAATACACACTCGTAGTTCTGTTAATCATAGACAAGCAGAAGGAACCATTGTATTAAGGACATGTTAACCTAATAATGAAAGGAATATTAATAACACACACTAGCAGATTATCCTTCTCTTTGTGAAAGCACTTTGTGGACCAAGTGGGTTTCTGTGTGAGATTAAACATGTATTATGTACAATGATTGTGATATAATAAAATACATTTTTTAGTTAAACATGCCAGTGTTGTTTATAAGCTCATGAATATGATGAGTCGCCTTCCTACTTAAAGCTATTTTGTTGCAAGCCCTGCATTAAACATTTAACATGTCTGCTCACAAAACTGTGATAAATGCCTGCTATTTGCTGATCCTAATATTAAAATAAATGAATTGATTGTGTACAATGTATGTGATCTTTTGGAATAATTTTTAGAATTATTAAAGCAAATTCTAAACAATGTCCCGCTGTGCCCCAAATATTTAAAATACAACTTTCATAAAAATAATGCAAGATCTCCTTTTCTTCCAGAAATGGAGTGCTGAAGAATGGAACATCTGACACAAAAGAACATCACTGATAAGCCCATAAACCAAAAGTCCATTTAACAACTACTTTGAAAAATACTTTAAAAATATTAAGTTTCATTTTTATTGGAAGCTTATTAAGCATACTTATTTACAGTATGATGTTTATGATTTATTATGTAGTATGGCAACTCCTAAAATGAACTGTGAATTTGATGAGGAAACTTTTGTTGCAATAGTCATTCCATAAATCAGACTAACTATGGTATGTACATTGGAATAGAAAAGAGCTTGCAGTTGGAACATAAGACTTAGGAGTAGGGAGTAGGCCATTCAGTCCTTTGAGCCTGCTCTGTCTTTTGATAAGAGTATGACTGATTTGGATGCAGCCTCAACTCCACTATCTTGTCTGCCCTCCATAACTCTTGACTCCCCTATCTATCAGAAATCTATCTCAATGGGTTTTGAATAAATCCAATGGCCAGCCTCTACTGCTTTCTTTAGAAGAAAACTACTTATACTAATGCCCTCTGAAAGAAAAGGGGCAGGGTTTAATGGTATTGCTCAATCCGTGACAGGAATGTCCCGCTTGAGGTCATTGGACCTTCCCATTGTCTGCCACTCATCAGCTGCAATTCCTGTGTTGTAAAAGGGAGACTACTTGTTCTTAAGTTGTAATAAAACTTGAAAATCTTGAAAAGAAGCAATCTATTTTTTTCATTTCAACAGATAGAATGAAATGCATGATCTTTAAAAACAAAACCAAATTTTGCTTGAAACTTGGAGTTTTTGTGGGACACTTAAAAAGACACATATGGCATACTCTCCATTCATGTGCACTGTTTCCAATGTGTATGAATTCTTAAAAAGCAAATTGAACAGTCAAATTACAATAAAAGTAACAACCCTGCTTGCAAATTAAACAAATGCAATCCTATCCAGGTACTGAATGACTCTCCCAAGAAATGCAGCAGCAGAAACTACATTAATGTAAGTTATTTCTTCATTTAAAGAAGAAGTTGATGTTAATTAAATGGGGTGCTTTTATACTTTAAATTTTTATTAACATGGTACTTGTGGGCAACACTTAACAGCTTTTTGTAAAAACCTTTAAAATATTGCTGATAATTAAATCTTCTCTTTCAATGATATTAATACATGTATGTTTATGAGTGACATTAAAAGGGCATTGCACAGAAATCCATAAATATGCTTTTGCCTCGCTTTGTCTGAGTAACAGAATTACAACAATTAATATATTGGCCAGGATTCTCCCAGTCCGCTGTGCTGCTCAAGTAGTACAGTGGCCAGGAGACATCAACCTATAGCGGAACATAAAACCAGCATCCGGCCAATCACGAGTCTCCCAGTTCTTTCAGCCTCACGCCAGAAATTGGTGCAGGGTTGATTACAATGTGGAAATCACTAATTCCATATCATTAGTGGGCTTGGAGACTACCCCACTGGGAGAAGACTCCACCAGCGAGGTTTACAACTGCTTCTCACCAACTGGGACCAGGCATGCTCACCCAGTTGATGGGGCGTTGTGACCCCTCTAGAAGGTCAGGAGAAGGAGGATGCTCCTTGGGCAATGCCAGCCAGGAACTGCTTGCTGGTCATCCTAGCACTGCTGATCAGGCACCAGGCAGTGCCAAGAGAGCACCAGACAATGCTGAGGGAACAAAGCCAGTGGAGGCAGAGCCTACTGGGGTTTGGGGCTACTCAGTGGCTGATAAATGGTGGTGGAGGGGGACACATTATGCACTCTTCAATGGGATCAGTGGGGTTGGGAGAGAGGATGTGATCAGGGCTGACCAGGGGAGGGAAATATGGGTTTAGGACTGACCATGGTGGGAGGGCACAGTGCTAGATTTTGGGGGAGCTGGTCTGGGGAAGGGGGGGGAGCACGGGGGTCGTGTGGTTTGGTGGGCCAACGATCAGGCGGGAGTCAGGGATGCCAGCAACCTGGGGGGGGTAATCAGGTAGGCCAGCAATTGAGGGGAAGTCAGGGCTAACACCGGAAGGCCAGTGGGGCAAATGTGCATGTGTCGATCTCCCTACTGACAGATTGGCGCATGCACCGTGGTCCACTCAGCACTATGCTGCCAGCCTGCCCCCAACTTTCCAATGTGAATTTCTCTGATGCACTCTATGATGCACAGACTGCCAGAAATTTGTGAAACTAAGTATGCCCAAAATACAGGTGGGAAAATCTCCCATGGCTTCATGTGGTTTGGGGGCTGAATGCAGTCCTGGCAATGGACACTGCTCTTGGTGGCAGCATCAGGATTGGAGAGGTACGGACAGTTGATTGGGTGGCAGCACTTCAAGGTTGGAATTCCTGCCCAGAAAAGTTCTTCAACTGGTTAATGGCAATTAATGGTCAGACAGACTTTAATTTTCTGTGTGACCGCATCATGATCAGCACGGGCTTGGAGAGTTGAAGGGCCTGTTCCTGTGCTGTACTGTTTTTTTGTCTTGTTCTTTGTTCTCAAAGTGAAGGCAGGTTTTTCCCAATTTTGTCACTGAGACAAGCAGGCCTGCGTCAAGAAACCCAACTCCATGTTTTCTTACTTCAGTTATGGTCCCGAAATGGTAGCATAGTGGCATTGTCACTGGGCTAGTAATCCAGATTAGTACTCTGGAGACATAGTTCAAATCCCATTACAGGATTTAAATTCAATTTAATAAAAATCTGGAATCGAAAATTATCTCAGTCATAGTGTTCATGGTAACTGCCGTCAATTGTTGCAAAAAAAAACAATCTGGTTCACAATCGTCCTTTAGGGAAGGAAATCTGTCACCTTACCCAGTCTGGCCTAAGTAGGTGAAAGGCATGAAATGAAGGCAATTCCTGGGCTGGCATGGTGGCACAGTGGTTTGCATTGTCTCACAACACCAGGGACGTGGGTTCAATTGGGTGGACTGCCTGTGTAGAGTTTGCACATTCTCCCCGTGTCTTCGTGTGTGTCCTCCGGGTGCTCCAGTCCAAAAATGTGCAGGTTATGTTGATTGGCCATGCTATATTGCCTCTTAGTGACAGGCAGAAAAGCAGGGTAAATATATGAGATTAAGGGGATAGGACCTGGATGGGATTGTGGTTGGTGCAGACTTGATGGATCAAATGGCCTCCTTCTGCACTACAGGAATTCTATGATTCCATGATTCTATGAATTAAGGCAGACAAGAAGTATGAACAACACCTTTTAAATATTTGTTTAGAGGCTGTGGGCAACAAGACAAGACTAACATGGTACGTTTAGCGACTTGATGCAACTGGGTGATTTGCTAGGTCATTTCAGGCGGCAGGCAAACATGCTGATGTAAGGCTGGAATCACATGTAGTCCATATTTTTCTTTCATATCTTGATTTTTTTTATATATGCACTGGATTCAAAGCTGTTAACTGTCATGGTGAGATTCCAATCCAAGTTCTCTAGATTATTAGTTCATCAATATAATTACGCTATTACTGTACCCCATCAGTGTTAATGAGAACTGACTGAATTATGGAGCTGCTCTTAATAAAAATTAAATAAAACAAAGGATCACAAGAGAAATGATTTTTCACAGTTTCACCATAAATGATCTTATACTCACTAAAGTGGCATGATTTATAGATTTTTTCTAATTCATCAATGTTGAATATGTCACAACTATCTGTTTGATTTCCACAGAATAGCTGTAATGATTAATGATTTCATGTCTTCAGAGGGGCATTAGAAATGTTGTATTTCAGCAATTGTACTTTACTGAACTACTCACAGCTTTCTCTTCCTATTTGATTAAGAAGGAGGTGGTTTTTGACACATCTCACTGGGTCATGGCCCAAGCTGAAGTCTGCTGTCAGGATCTTATTCGTTACTCAGTCCTGTAATTTTCCAGATCTTGTTAGTTATAGGAGTGAGTTTTCCCATTCTGCCCACCACGGGAATCGTAGCGAGTGAGAAGTAGACCATGGGAAAGATCTATTAACCCTGGGTTTTGGGGCAATCATGGCCAAAAAATCCCAATTGCTTTAGTGGGATTTGAACTTGGAGCTTTAACCTGGGTCTTGGGATGAGTCTAAATAAATTACCACTCTGCCACTGACTCCCTCAAAAACTACTACATCTGCTGTTCCTAGCTGGTTACCCATCAAAGTGCTAACCCAGCCTGAGTTTGCTTGGACTCCAAGATCAGACACTTTCAGAGTTATATGGTTGTAGGCCATACAATTGCTCCATAGCTACTTTCCCATTATTTTGTTCAAGGCTCATGAGATATAATTGAGTTTGATATGGATTCAGCTATCTCAACTTCAATCATTTCTGTGAGTTTCAATGTCCTCTCATGAGAAAAGTGGGATGGGTAATAAGTGCTGGCCTAACCAGAGTGTCGAAAGCTCGCAAATTTACTATCAAATAAATCGGTTGATTTAAAATTGGTGTTGCTAAATTCTTACTGAGTTCTTACTAACCAATGAAGCCACATCCTGTATTTTTTTGAATGGAAAACCTGGAAGAATCTTACCAAACCTCTGTCATTATCACCAATGCAACTCATTCCCTTATTTCACATTTCTTTTATTTTTTTTAGCTTCTAATCCTCCAGTCTTTTCCTCTGTTTTCTTCTCTATACTTTTCCTCTTTAACTTTACCACTTCCTTTCATTTTCCCTGCACTATTCTCCCTCTCCCTTCATTTATTTGCTTCTATCTTTTTGCCTTATTTTCTTCTTTTAATTCCATCCACCACAATTGTGTATTATTTGTGTACTAGAGGCTCCCAAAGAGTCAGCAGGAAATAGAGGAGCAGAAATGTAGACAATTCACTGAGGCATGTAAGAATAATAATTGGATAATTATACGAGGGGATTTTACCTTCCCCAACATAAGTTGCACATGGCAGATCAAATTTGGCAGAAGGAAGTGTGAGGTGAAACACCTTGGTAAAAAGAATAAAGAGGAACAATACAAACTAAATGGTATAATTTTAAAGGGACTGCAAGAACAGTGGGGCTGAGGAGTATGTGTGCACAATTTTTTGAAGGTGACAGGACAAGTTAACAAAATGTATGGAACCCTGAGCCTTGTAAATATAGGAATAGACAACAAAAGTCAGAACATTGGCAGTAGAAAATTTGAGTATTGCTGAACAAAAACATTTTGTTGAAGCTTTTTATTTTGCACTCAACAAGACAATCACAAGTATATCAAGGGAAGTAATGACTTTATACTATTATAAAGAGTGCCAATTGGCTAACAAGTCATCACTGATTGGCAGATGCTTTGCCAAGCAGAATGCATTAATGGTGACTGACAGTTAACTACCAAGTGTTGTTTGAAATTTTATACTGAGTAGCTTGACTAACTCGTCAAGGCAGTGCCCTGAGGAATGCACCATCTATCACTTATTTTGTTTAGCTGAAAGAATTGCAATGTGTGAACATGTTTTTTATGTCTGCAAAGAACAGGGCCCTATATATTAATATATGTAGTTTCTGGATCATATTAAGCAGCATATCCCTTCCACTGTTCGCAACATGCAAAGTGCAGACAATACATAACTATGTTTGCAAGGCTCAAAATACAGTGTCCAACATTAGAGATGATTCTGTGATTGGACAACATTTGCTAAGTAATCTTCAGTGCGCTAAAAACTATATTGACACTCAGTTTAAGTTTGTCAGTCAAGCTTGCAGTGTGGCACATTTGTGTGTAGTGGTAACTACATATATTAATACACAGCATCTGTTCTTTGGGGGGGCTGAGAAGTGATTTACTATAATGGTTCAAAAGAATGAGTGATTGCAATGCCATTAATAGAGTGAGAAAGCTATGGCTGTAACTTCTGTGCAAAGAAGGCTAAGCTAAGATTTGATGGAGTTAAAGTCATGAAAGGCTTAGATAGAGATAATAATGAGCAACTGATTCTGATCACTGAATAGTCAATATTCAGGAGGTGCAGTTTTAAGATGATTGGCAGAGATACATGAGGAAAAACATTATTATGGAATTCTTGTTAGAATTTGGATCCACTGCCTGATAGGATGGGTGGTTAAACATTTGATAGTGAAAAAGACATTTGAACAAATACAAGTTGGAAAAATTTGCAGAGACACAGGGAAAGAATGAGGGAGTGGAATTAACTGGACTGCTTTTCAAATGAACTATTGCAGATTCAGATGACTGAGTGGCTTCTTTCTACACTGTAGGTTTACCTATCAGAAAACTGGACTGCTTTGTTTCAAGAAGTCAGCTCATGACTGCCTTCTCAAGGGCAACTATAGATGAGTAATAAATGCTGGTGAGCTAGCGACACCTATATCCCACAGTTGAATTAAAAACACATTCTTTTGGACCAAATTTACAATCTAGCCAAGCGAAGTAATAATGAGAACAATGTGACAACATTTTTACTTGTGCCGCGGAAATTAGGCTTGGTTAGATGATGAGTTGGCAATTTCCATTTTTGAAGCACGTACAGATATTTCCAGCAAAACAGAACAGTTGGTCTCCATTTTTAATTCAAAGGCATGACGGAATGTTCATTTGTTCTCAAAGAATCATTGGTCTGGACATATTTTTCCATCTGCCTTATTTCAGTAATCCTAATCATTCATTTCATTTCCCAGTCATGTTTCTGAAAATGAATGGAGCTTAATTTTATTAAAGAATTTAATTAAAATTTTATTTCTGTGCACTTCCACTGAAAGCATGAAATTCTTCAAAAAAACTAACTTGTTACTGCAAAGCTTCAGTATCGGTTTCCATTTAAATTTATAGTAATGGGGTAGTTAGTACAACTGAATATTTGCTGCAAATAGTAGAAAATTCCAGGTGATTATCCTCAATACTTAAATCTATACTGGTGGTGTCAAAAGAGTGTTGCAAATTTTTAGGGTAAGATCCCACCTTATATAAGATGTTTTCTCCACCTTACCCCTTCTTGGGTTGTATGCACCATCTTCCATTAGAAGCCCCAAACCCAAGAATTGGCTAGTAGCTTTATGAAATTGGCCACTGGGAAGTTCTCTACCTCTGAATTTCTCTCTTTGGCATGTGCCTTTGTTCCCATTCTAACCTCTGCAGAGTAAAATGACAATTAGCAAAATTAGTAAAGCAGTAAGTAGAGGATAGATTCTGTAGGTTTTTAATGAGTTATCAGCGGTGTTATGAACCTTTGTCTGCATGAGGGGACGTTTTATAATTTAGGTGCAACTGAGTAGACGGCACACTGTCACTGAGGCTTTCCGGCTCCATAGATTTTCCCAGAGCGAAGTGACAATCCATTCAAATCTTATTAATTTTGGTGGGAAAGAAAATTCCAGTCACGGAAGGAGCCGGAAAATCCCATGCTGTGTTTTGCTCCATTTGACTTATTTTTGGTTTATGTTGTTTATTAGCATATTTATGCCTTTACTCAAAAATGCACTGTTGAACTTCAGATTTGTCGTTGATTTGAGGTATGCTATTCAGTTAATTATATTTAAGTATTCAGTGTTTTTGATGCTGTCATAACACATTTGTAGAAGTCTGTAAGGTTTAATGAAAAACATTTATTCACAAAAATAATGGAAGACATACAAAATCTTCAATACTCGAGAATACAATAAGCTTTAACTTAAGAAACTGAGCTTCCAAATACTGAATAGCAACCACCTCAGGTTTTTCACATTTTTGAACTAAAATAAAGCAATTTCTTTAACTTCAACACAACAGTTGCATTGGGGAAGATGGGGAGGAAGGGAAGATGGGAGGAGGGAAGAAGGGGGGGAGGAACAGCGGGAGAGAGGGAGGAAGTGAGTGAGGGAGGGAGGAAGGAAGGAAGGGACGGACAGATGTCTGGAAATCAATGGCCAAAAACATGCATCTAGTTCTACATCACACTCTTCCATTTCTGGCACTAAACCAACATCAGGGTCACATGCAAAGAAGTTTATTGTTGTCATGTTCACTCTTACATCAGGGCAGCATTTTGAGTTTGACTTTCATTCTTCCTTTGGGGTAGAGATTCCAAAAATTCAGCACCATCTGAATAAAGAAATTCCTCCTAATCTCAAACCTGACCCTTACCTTGAATTTATGTCTGCTTGTTTTAGACTCGCCAGCTAGAGGAAACATCCTATCTACATCATCCTGTCACACTCTGGAAAAAGTTTGTAAATTTCAATTAGGTCACAAGTCATTCTTTGAAACTCCAGGGAACATAGACCCATTCTCTCCAATTCATAAAGCAATCCCTCTACCCAAGGGACTAATCTGATGAACCTCAGTTTTACTCCTTATATGGCAAACATATCCTTCCTTGGATAAGAGTCCAAAATTGTGAACAATACTCCAGATGAACTCTCACCAAGGCTCTATATCACTGCAGCTTTGCACAGTCCTAATACACAACCTCTAGGATACGCTATTGGATTGACTCTGCAACATTTGGAAGTTAAGCCGTGAAATCCATTAGTCAATACAGTGTCAATGGGCATAGAAGGCTCATGAGCATTCTGCTGAATCAATGAATAGAAGCAAAACATAGGTGTAGTGAGTTACAACAGCAATAATTTGGGTTTATATCGTGCCTTTAATATAGTTAAACATTCCAAAGTGCTTCTCGGGACAGTTATCCACAAAATTTGATACCAAGTCATATTAGGATATCATCAGATAAAAATTGGTCAAGTTGTGGTCAAAAGGGTAAACTTTTAAGGAATCTTAAAGGAACAGGGTGGTAGAGAAATGGAGGGGTTTAGAGAGGGAATTCCAGAGGTAAGGGCTAGGCAGCCGAAGGCACACATATTGATGGTGGAGCCATTACTATTGGTGATGCACAAGCAATCAGAATAGGACGTGCCAAGATCATATAGGATTGTAGGAGTGACAGAGGTTCAAGATAGGAAGGAACTAGACCGTGGACAGATTGGAAAATTAATATTGATTCTGACATCAGATCTTACCACACTAATAAATGTCAGCAAGCTGAGGGGGGGGCGGGGTGGGGAGGCAGCGGGTAGTAGGTGAATGGAACTTAATGTGAGTTAGAATATAGGTAATGAGTTTTCCATGAGTTTAAATTTGAACTACCTGAATATGAAAAAAGTTCTCCTCATCTCTCCTCTAGATATATTTACCAATGATGTTGAATCTACGGTAACTGATTATTAACACACGTCTGATAGAATAGTGCTTTTCTACTCTATTAAAACCTCTCATCATCTTGAAAACTTCCATTAGGTCATCCCTTAACCTTTCCTGCTCCAAGGGAAACAGCCCTAACATTTCCAACCACTAGTTACAATTGAAGTTTTAAAGTCGACTTATTAGTGTCACAAATAGGCTTACACTAACACTCCAATGATGTTACTGAGAAAATCCCCTAGTTGCCAAACTCTAGTGCCTGTTCGGGTACACTAAAGAAGAATTTAGCATGGCTAATCCACCTAACCGGCACATCTTTTGGACAATTGGAGGAAACCTGAGCACCCAGAGGAAACCTACACAGATATGGACAGAACATGTAAACTCCACATAGCAACCTGAGTCAGGAATCAAACGCGGTGCGTCACACCGAGAGGCAACAGTGCTAATCACTGTGCCATCATGCCATTCTTTAGTCCCAATTAATATCCTAATAAACCTCCTCCTTATGCCTTCCCCAATTCCTCTGATTTTCTGAGCATATTATACCTTATGGACTTTGCCAAGTTGACTGGCTAAAACATCATCAATATCTTAGTTTGTATTCACCAGCTGCATGTTCATACATCCATCGACTGATGCCAAGTAGCCCTTATATTCCATTCCCCATTTTAATTTCATGTCACTGTGTGGTATTCCAATTATCTTTCTTAAGGAGACCTCTGCACATTTTTCAGGTGCCAGTTGCTCTGAAGCTGGCTGTTTAGTCCTGTGACTCACTCTTTAAAAACCTCAGTCCCAGCCTCGGGCTGGCTGGAAAACATTAAGTGAAAACAGGAGATCCCTCCCATTCTGCAGTTTCTACAGCAAGCCTTCATTAATATCCTGCTTGAAGCAAGTAATGCCAGTACAACTATGTGAACTCCTGTTTGGCATTTCCTCCAGATTCTGAAGTTGTACCATTAAAAACAATTGATTGTCCTTTTAGATGGCTGGAGATCTTTAAGACCAGACTCCTGGCATCGTTCAAGATGTGCAAGTAAGTTGATTAGCCAGGCAAAATTGACTCTTGTGGCAACGGATTACGGAAATAGGATCTGTGTGGGATTGGGATCGATACAGATTCAATGGGCCAAATGACCTCCATCTGCAATGTAGAGATTCCATGATTCTATGATATACTGAGGAAGCAGTGAATGTGAAGCGATAGTTTCACCATCTGTGCCACCCTGATGACTTGACCCAGAAAGTACAGACAGGTTCGAGTCAGACCCATGCAAATTAAACAATACTCAACATGTGCTGGGGCACTTGGGATAGATAAAGATTGATCCATAGGTTGGAAATGAAGATCGTGGAGGATTCTTGATTATTTTGTTGAGTAAAATAACAACAGTAATAAAACTTTGAGTTCTCATGTTTTGTGGTGTAACTGTATCTGTGAGGACAGCAAATTGAATCTTCAATCACTTAACCCAACACAAATTGAAGACTTCCATGAAAAGTGGTGCTCATTCCCCTGTGAACTGTATTGCCTGATTTCAAGCTGTTTTCATTTTGATTTTTGGTTTTGGTGTATTGAAGGTAACAATTTTCTGAAAGCTTAAAAATTGACATTGCCCTACCTATTGAAAAGGCTCAGAAACGGAAAAGGTTAGAAATGGATAACACAAATGTCATATGTACAGTTAGTCTCTGCCTGTCAAATGTAATAAACATCAATGTCAATTAAATCCAGTTCCTTTTACACTATCTTGTTTGTGACAGAAAAAAACTAACAATATTGTTCACTGGAGGCAAAAGGTGGTGGTTAACTCTACAATTCTATGGAACCAGGTTCTCTCTTCTCAATCTTTAGAGTTTATCACATTAAGAACAAATTGGTTAGATTATTTCATGTCTACACATATAGATACGTTTAAACATATTTAGCTGATGCAACAACTGAACACAACAGTAATTTGCATTTATAATGCACTGAGCCAAAGATATAACAAGACATTTGCAGATGAGACCCAAAGATCAAAGGCTGGATGTTTGAATGGTTTTTGAAAGATATGCAAGAGGAGAGATGAAATTTTCAGGGAGACAATTCCAAAAACCAAGTATGCGCAATAGGATAGAGTCAGAGTTGTTGGGCTGGAAGAGTCTGTGGAGATGGTGAGGGAGGACAAGACCATAAATGGGTTTAAATGTGAGAATGATAAATTTAAAATTTGATGCTTTAGGTGATGATTGAGAGAGATCTGATGTGGGATAGGTTATGGACAGCAAAACTTGGGATCAACTGATGTTTACAGAAGAGTCTGAAGATGAGACCAACCAAGAGATCATTGGCATGATTGTCTGGAGGTAACAAAGACACAGAAGAGAGTTTCAACAGGAAATGGACTCAATTAAGAGCAGCAACTAGCAAAGTTACAGCTGTCTTTTTTGATGGAAAGCTTGTAGGGTCAGAGCTAAGGTAGGGATTGGAGATTGCATTAAGATGGAAACTCAGCAGAAAGACAAATAGCAAACCAAGTCGGAATGAAAAATGGGCGGAAGGATGATGAGTAGCTGGCAGATCAGCTCAGGGCCTCATGCTTGTATTAAGATCCTTCTGCTAAATTGAACAGTGCAGACCTGCCAGTCCCATCAGTTTCATCAGCCACAAGAGTTCCACAAGACAAATGTTATTTACAGCGGAGCAATCAGTGCTCTTCCCAGTTTCTCAGCGCTGCTCAGTGATTAGCCCTCCCCTCCAGCCCTACAACCAGTGTTGTTGCTAACAAGGCAGGCATCCTGAAATTCACCCCTTGGAAATGAACAAGCTGCTTCCAGGGACATTAAAGGCACTGGCAAATCATGTAAAGTATTTGAATAAGGCCTGAAACCTCACTTAGGCTCAAAAGCTTTGGCAACAACAAACATAGGACAATTTTTTCTAATAATTTTAATATAGTAAAACAAAAGAACATAAGAAATAGGAGCAGGAGTAGGCCTTTTCGCCTCAAGCCTAACGCATCGTTCACAAGACCATGGTTGATCTTATTGTGGCCTTAACACTATTTTCCTGCCTGATCCCCAAACACTTGATATGCTGCTAGATTAAAAATCTGTCTAACTCAGTGTAATAATTTAGGGTGACTCAATGTGACAAATAGCAACTGAAGGATATATTGGTAAGAAGCACTATGTACAACAAAAGGTTTAACAGCACAACAACACAGGTCTATTCCCAAAGTGCCTTGACTCCAACAGTGAGCACAAGGGACAGAGGGAGATGTAAAAGAACTGGGGGAGTTGCACTACTGGTTAAAGAGAATTTCACAGTTGTACTGTGGGAGGACATATAGAACATAAAACATAGAACACTACAACACAATCAGGCCCTTCGGCCCACAAGTTGTGCCGATCATATCTATACCTACCAGGCCATAGAACTATCTGTAACTCCCAATCCCATTAAATCCCATGTACTCATCCAGAAGTCTCTTAAAAGACCCCAGCAAGTTCGCCTCTACCACTACTGATGGCAGCCGATTCCATTCACATGCCACCCTCTGAGTGAAAAACTTAACTCTAACATTTCCTCTGTACTTGCCCCCCCGAGCACCTTAAACCTGTGTCCTCTCGTAGCAACCATTTCAGCCCTGGTAAGTAGCCTCCGAGAATCCACTCTATCTATTCCTCTCAACATCTTATAAACCTCTATCAGGTCGCCTCTCAACCTTCGTCTCTCCAGGGAGAAGAGACCTAGCTCCCTCAACCTATCTTCATATGGCATGCCTCCCAATTCAGGCAATACCCTTATAAATCTCCTCTGCACACTCTCAACAGCTTCCATATCCTTCCTATAGTGAGGCGACCAGAACTGCACACGATACTCCAAGTGGGATCTGACAGTGGTTTTATAAAGTTGCAGCATTACCTCCCGACTCCTAAACTCAATTCCTCTATTAATGAAGGCCAGTGGATGTGGCCTTCTTGACCACATCCTCCACTTGCGGAGCTGATTTAAAAGACCTATGGACCCGGACACCAAGATCCTTCTGCTCCTCAACACTGCCAAGACTCCTACCCTTGATATTATACTCCTTCATCCCTTTGGTCCTGCCAAAATGGGCCACCACACATTTATCAGCGTTGAAGTCCATCTGCCACTTGTCCATCCAGTCTTGCATCCTGTCTATATCTCGCTGCAACTTCAGACATCCCTCCAGACCATCCACAACACCACCAACCTTTGTATTGTTGGCGAACTTACTAACCCATCCCTTCACTTCCTCATCCAGGTCATTTATGAAAATGACAAACAGCAAGGGTCCTAGAACAGGTCCCTGGGGCACTCCACTGGTGACCGACCTCCATGCAGAAAAAGACACCTGCTAGAGCTTGTACAGTGAGGCAATATGGGTGGAGTTCAGGAATAGGAAGGATGTAGTCACAATGTTGGAGTTTTACTACAGGCTGCCCAACAACCAGCAGGAGATAGAGGGACAGTTGTGTAGGCACATTTTGGCAAGGTATAAAAGTAACAGGTTGTTGTGGTGGGAGATTTTAGACTTCTCCTATTTTGACTGGACTCATTTAGTGCTAGGGGCGTGGATGGAGCAGAATTTGTAAGGAGCATCCAGAAGGGCTTCTTGAAGCAGTATTTAGATAGTCTAACTAGGAAAGCAGCCATACTGGACCTGGCATTGGGGAATGAGCCCAGCCATATATTCGATGTTTCAGTACACCAGAATTCAGTAAGCTTTAAGATAAGTGTAGTCCTCAATTTAAGTTGGTAAAGGAAGGTTGGTAGGGGAAGGTTAAGTTGGTAGGGGAAGGTTAATTACAACAATATTAGGCAGGAACTGAAGAATGCAAATGTTTGAGGGCAAATCCACATCTGGGGTATGGGAGGCTTTTAAATGTAAGTTGATAGGGATTCAGGATTGGCACATTCCTGGAAGGATGAAGAACAAATATGGTAAGTTTGGGGAACCTTGGATAACAGGAGATATTGTGAGTTTAGTCAAAGTGAAAAAGGAAGCATTTGTCAAAGCTAGGAGGCTGGGAACACATGAAGCAAATGTGGAATACAAGGAAAGTAGAAAGAAAGTTAAACAAGGAGTAAGGAGGGCTAAAAGGAGTCATGAAAAGTAATTGGCCAGCAAGATTAAGGAAAATCCCAGGATTTTTATATATATACAAAGAGCAAGAGGATAGCCAGGGAGAGGATTGGCCCATTCAAGGACCGGAGAGAGAACGTACACATGGAGGCAAAGGAAATAGGTGAGGTATTAAATGAAAATTGCATCTGTATTCACTAAAGTGAAGGACTTGGTAGATGGTAAGTCTGGGAAAGAGTGTGTGGATAGTTTGAGTCATGTTGAGATCAAAAAGAAAGAGATATTGGGGTTTTTGAGAAACCTTAAGGTGGACAAGTCCTCAGTTGGTGGAATATACAAGGTAGGAAATTGCTGGGGCCTTTGTATCCTCACTGGCTTCACGGGAGGTCCCAGAGGATTAGAGAATACCAATGTTGTTCTTTTGTTTAAGAAACGTAGTAAGAATAATCCAGGTAATTAGAGGCTATGTGTCCAGATACACAGATCACTGAAAGTGGCAAAGCAGGTGGAGAAAGTAGTCAAGAAAGCATAAGGCATGTTTGCCTTCATTGGCTGGGACATTGAGTTTAAAAATTGGCAAATCGCATTGCAGCTTTATGGAACCACAATTAGGCCACACTTGAAATATGATATTCAATTCTGGTCTGGAAGGATATGGAGACTTTGGAGAGGGTGCAGAAAAGATTTACCAGAATGTTGCCTGGTATGGAAGATATTGGCTATGAGGAGAGATTGCAAAAACTTGGTTTGTTCTCACTAGAATGACGGAGGTTGAGGGGTGACCTGATAGAAGTATACAAGATTATGAGGGGCATGGACAGAATGGATAGTAAGAAGCTTTTTCCCAGGATGGAAGAGTCAATTACTAGGTGGTATAGACTTAAGATGCAAGCAACAAGGTTTAAAGGATACATACAAGGCAAGTTTTTAAAACAGAGGGTGGTGGATGTCTGGAACTCACTGCCAGGGGAGGTCATGAAAGCAGACATGATGATGACTTTTAAGGGGCATCTTGACAAACACATGAATAGGATGGGAATAGAGGGATACAATCCCTGGAAGGGTAGGAGGTTTTAGTTCAGTCAGGCAGCATGGTGGGTGCAGGCTTGGAGGGCTGAAGGGCCTGTTCCTGTGCTGTAATTTTCTTTGTTCTTTGTTCTTTTAAAGTCCTCCAGCCCCAGGAATGTTCATGTTCGCTCCTGATGGGCCCAGGTTTACGTGCCCGTGCTCCATTGGCTCAATCCAATCACATGGCATGCGAAGGATAGCCCCTTAAAGAAGCCACGCTACCACAATCAACCTTGAATAAGAACATAAGTAACAAAAATTGAGGTATTGCTTAACTAGGAGCCAGTGTAGGTCAATGAACACGAGGGTGAACAGGATTTGGTACCAGTAAGGATTTAGGCAGCACAGTTCTGGATGAAGTTAAGTTCATGGACAGTGGAAGATTTTATAAATGATCTGGATGAGGATATTGAGGGATGGATTAGTAAATTTGCAGATGACACTAAAGTCGGTGGAGTGGTAGATAGTGAAGAGGGGTGTTATAGTTTGCAGAGAGACTTGGACAAGTTGCAGAGCTGGGCCGAGAGGTGGCAAATGGAGTTTAATGTGGAAAAGTGTGAGGTAATGCACTTTGGCAGGAATAATAAATGTGTAGAGTATAGGGCTAATGGTAGGATTCTTAATAGTGTTGATGAACAGAGGGATCTTGGTGTATATGTGCATAGATCCCTGAAAGTAGGCAGTCAAGTCGATAAGGTTGTTAAGAAGGCATATGGAGTCTTAGCTTTTATTGGTAGGGGGATTGAATTTCGGAGCCGCAACGTCATGTTGCAACTGTACAAAACTCTAGTGCGGCCGCACTTGGAGTATTGTGTGCAGTTCTGGTCCCCACATTATAAGAAAGATGTGGAGGCATTGGAGAGGGTACAGAGGAGGTTTACCAGGATGTTGCCTGGTATGGAGGGCAGGTCTTATGAAGAGAGGCTGAGGGATTTGAGGTTGTTTTCGTTAGAAAGGAGGCGGCTAAGAGGGGACCTTATCGAAACATATAAGATGATTAGAGGTTTAGATAGGGTGGACAGTGATAGCCTTTTTCCTAGGATGGAGAAAGCTAGCACGAGGGGACACAGCTTTAAATTAAGGGGTGATAGTTATAGGACGGATATCAGAGGTAGGTTCTTTACCCAAAGGGTGGTTCGGGAGTGGAATGCCCTGCCTGCAGCAGTTGTAGATGCGCCAAGTTTGGTGGCGTTTAAGAGGTTAGTTGATAAGTATATGGAAGAGAAGGGAATGGTTTAGTTTGGAGGGGCATTGCTTTTTATATTGGTCGGCGCAACATCGAAGGCCGAAGGGCCTGTTCTGTGCTGTAATGTTCTATGTTCTATGTTCTATGCAACATTTTCAATTTGTGTCAAACCTAGAAATAACAAAGCATTCAATGGAGATTTTAAGCAGCATTAACTAAAGCAGTGATGGGGTCAGGTACGGTTATTAAGGAAGATGAAGGTAACTATGTGGTGAGTGGAAGTTTTTAGGCATAGAGTCATAGAGGTTTACAGCATGGCAACAGGCCAATTTGTCCATGCCGTCCTTTTGTTTACAACCCTTCAGCTAATCCCAATTGCTTGCATTTGGCCCATATCCTTCTATATCCATCGTACCCATGTAATTATCTAAATGCTTTTTAAAAGACAAAATTTTACCCTCCTCTACTACTATCTCTGGCAATTTGTTCCAGACACTCACCATTCTCTGTGTGAAATAATTGCTCCTTTCATCACTTTTGTATCTCTCCCCTCTCACCTTAAACCTATGCCCTCTTATTTTAGACTCCCCTACCTTTGGGAAAGATATTGGCTATCTGGCTGATGCCTCTCGTTATTTTATAGACCTCTATAAGATCACCCCTCAGCCTCCTACATTCCAGAAAAAGAAATCCCAGTCTATCCACCCTCTCCTTATAACTCAATCCATGAAGTCCCAGTAGGATCCTAGTAAATCTTTTCTGCACTCTTTCTAGTTTAATAATATCTTTTCTATAATACGGTGACCAGAATTGCACACAGTATCCCAAGTGTGCCTTACCAATGTCTTGTACAACTTCAACAAGACATTCCAACTCCTGTATTCAATGTTCTGACCAATGAAACCAAGCATGCTGAATGCCTTCTTCATCACTCTGTCCACTGTGACTCCATTTTCAAGGAACTAAGAACATGTACCCTTAGTTCGCTTTGTTCTGTAACTTCTTCTTTGCAGACAGAGATATAGGAGAGAGAATGAAATTTCTGGGGTGGGGGAGATAAAGACAGATGGCTTTGCTCTTTTCAATAATTAGTTGGGGCAAGTATTTGCTTATCCACTATTGCATGTCAGACAAGTAGCCTTTATGGAAGGACTGAGAGTGGCTGTGGTGATTGCCCAGAATCTATTTCTACCTCAACAATGACAATTTGCTTGTGTCTCCATCTGAGAGTCAAATATTTCAGTCGGATTTCTCCACTCACATTTTCAGCATGTGGGAAAGCTGGAAGGGGTGGAGAATCCAATAACAATTCTGCACCTTTCCATAGGTTTCACTACTGAAAGCCTCCCAACCTACAAACTAATAGAACATTCAAAGACCCAGACAGGCCCAGAGGCCCAATACTCTTCTTCTGGAAACGTGATTCAATGAGAAGGTAGAGAGAATGGGACAAGACAATATGTGTTAACTAAGATAAAATTTTTGAACTAATTCTTCATACACACTTTGTACATAGAGGAAAAATTCTCAAGAAGAGTTGAAATAGCTTCTGTAAATAAAAAAAAAATGTCCCCTCAGTGCTTATTCAGCAAAAGAAACGAACATGGTAATAAAATCTTCCTGAATATTTATGTTTGCTCCAAGAATGCAGCCTGTGAGCTAAAGAGTCTAAAATTTGGATAGCTGTCAGTGTCCCTGCGGACAGTCTAAGGTTTAAAATTAGAGTAATGGATCTCAGTTATCCCAGAAAACCTCTACCAAAAGCTTACATGACACTAGACACTTAGATCCAATCACTTTAGTCCAATTAATTTTTTCTCCACCAGTAATTCATGTAACTTATTAAGCGGGTATCCTTTCTTCCGACTCATTAATGCTAATAACTTCTTGTTTATAATTTAGAACACAGAATGAATAATTTGTGATTTCCACTTCAGAAAATCTTGAGTTAAGTTCTAAAGACTATTAGCACTCTAATGGAAATTCAAAATAAATCTTGAGTCATTACTCCTCAGCACTTTTAAATTAACTGCCTTCAGACTGCAACAGCTTTTTTCCTGTAAGTTGTCCCACTTCTTTCTGGCTGTTAAAAAAAATCAAAAAACAAGCTATTAATGTACTTCTTGGAGCTGTATGATAATGTGAATAGGGGATTATGGATTCTTTCATGAATTGTAAAACAGTAATCCATTCTAAGGATTCAAATTGCATTATAAATCATAAGTTATATTCCTCATCTGAGCGTTCACTGCAAAATTCAATAAGGCCTGAAAATGATGTAGGCAGCATGCAACCTTGGTGCCTGCTCATTAAAATGATGTAATGTGCAGTCAGTAGTAATCATGTTGTTGAGTGGCTGCATGCCTGAACATGAGGCACCAAATCATGTTAGGCCAATTCCACTTAAAGTGAAACCATTTAAATGCAGTCTGTGCCTCCTAAAGGAAAGGTATATTTTGACTGTTGGAATATGCCTGGACAGGAACTATAACTACCAGTGGTGGCCCAAGGCAATGAGTGGGTCCCAAATCATTCAGACTCCGAACTGGAAGCCTTGGTGAAAGAGGTAGAGAGGAGTGATGCCTTGTTATCCACAGCAGAGATGAAGGCCTTTCAGGCAGACACTGCTACAGAGAGGCAGATTGTCATCCTGGTCAATGGCAGCAAGGTAGCTCCAAGGGTCTGGATTCAGTGCCACAAGAAATTCAATTGTTCACTATTGATTCATCGGAATAATCATCATCGTTGAGTCAAAATCCCTATTTCGAACAGTTTGGGTGTACCTATATCACGTGGGCCATAGCAGTTCAAAAGCCCAGTCCATCAATTAGAGTGGGGCAATAAAGGCCGGCAATAAAGACACCAATAGCCCATGAACAAATGAAAAGCATCATCCAGATTACAGCACATTCACTGACAAATTTCAACAAGATGACAATCAACCGCAGCAACATCTAACCACAACCATATCCTTGTGTCTCCTTTCAAATACCCAAGAACTTCTGCTGGCTCAGCAATTGTGCAGCAGAGAAAATTGGAAGAAGGAGAAGAGGCTTCTAAGGAGAGAATGTCATCATCCCACACTCACACCCAGCAGCTCAGATACTGATACTGCATGTTCTTTAGAAGATAGCAGGAAAGTCCAATCTCTGCATGGTAAGGTGCTGGCCATGAGTGGCCAGAAGCCAAATTTCAGGTGAAGGGTAGTGCAGAATCAAGGTCATACAGGATTTCTACTGCAAAAGGTGCAGATTATGCTGATAGATGCACACAACAAACACTGGGTGCATTGACAGATTTGCCAGAAAGCCTGCAGTCACTAGCAAGTAACATAGAAGAGGCTGATACAAATGTGGCACATGGCTTTGTGAAGAACTTGGGGCTCATCCTTAAGGTGTGGGAGTGCTGGCCCATTCCATAAGCACATTTGTGGATTAAATCATTGTGCAATATTGAAAGCTAGTACTTCAACTTTCATTGCAGGAAAAACAGAAGCCACCCCACATTTGACTGTTGCAGTGGAAGCTCAGCCTGCAACTGCGTATGCACAACTATCATGCAAGCTCAGACTACCAACCCAATAACTGTCAACAAACTTGTAGGAACTCACATCACTCCAGCAATCTGCGCTTTATCATATTAGAAGGATTGCTGAGATACCACTCCAGGGAGTGACAATGATTCTGTGCAGCACAAATATGTTGTCCTGTCTCAGGCTGGCAACTCTTGTTCTCTCAACAGTGCCCATTTAGTCAGTGCCTTTGTTATATAACAACATAAAGTGCTGAGGATACAAAGTAGGTCTGACAGCAGCAATGGAGCGAGAAACAGAATTAACGTTTCAAGTAGAATATAACACTTCTTCAGCTGAGTCTATCAGAAGAGTTCTGAAGAGATATTCGACCTCAGACTTTTGGGTCTTTTTCTAGATGGAAGAAGAGATGGAAGAGAATATGTCTGGGGTGTGTAGGGTCCTTAATTATGCTGGCTGCTTTGGCGAGGCAGCAGGAAGTATAGACAGAGTCAATGGATGGAGAGGCTGGTTTGCATGATGGATTGGGTACATTCATGACTTACTGTAGTCTCTTGTGGTCTTGGGCAAAGCAAGAGTCATTCCAAGCTTGACACATCCAGAAAGAATGCTTTCTCTGGTGCATCTGTAAAAGTTTAGTTTATTCACACCAATAATCAATGAATGAATGAAAAACACCGCACACACACACACACACACACACACACACAAGTCACCTCTTTCCACCACAGATTATCTGGTGTCTGGATGGGGTTTTTGTTTTGTGGCTTATAATGACCAAGTCATTAGCCACTGAAAGAGTCATTATCCATATTGATGACCCTGTTCTGATTAGGTATTGCCTCAGGAGACCCTCAATTCTTCTGCAGGGGTAAGCTTTTAAAGGTGTTAATGATGCCCTTTCCTTTCAATATTTCCTTGTAAAAATGGAACAGCTTCAAAAAATCAACAGCTCCAAAAGTGAGATTCCAAGAGCAACACATCAGAGCATTTCTCCAGTGCAATCCATTATAACAACTGGAATTTTACTGCCCTGCCTCTGGAATCAAAGCAGGTGAGGAGCGGATCATGGAAAGGTCCATTTACCTACCCCGCCCCTCTCCCCACAAAGTACATGGGAGAAAAACACATCAGGCTAAAACAGTTAATTTTTATCAAACACATGCAACTGGTAAAACAATCACACAAGTTCTGGAAGGAATTAATGTGCACAGCAGCTTTATAAACAACACCATAATTTAATCAAAAAAGTCTAAGCATGATGAGAATCAGCCAAATATCACAGATGATCATTGTCATGCCTTTGTGTATGTGTCACCCAAGCTCCATCCTTCAGCACTCTGGGTCAGATCCTTTACAAAGACGTTACAAAGTTGATGACTACTGCAGTACATGGCATCTTAGGTTAAGTCCTTTTATAACCGTATCCAACTTATTCTATCTCCACAATGTCAATGCCAAAAAAGAATTGAATACCTACATGGATGGTCAGAGACTAAAGCATGATCCCAACCCAACATATTTGAGAGTGACTCTAGATAGGCTTCTATCCTTCCAGGGACATTTGAAGGAAACAGCAGCAAAGGTCAAAGCCAGCAACAACCCACTAACCAAACACCCAAGATCTATTATGGGATGCTGCTGCCATAACACTCTGGAGCTCAGCACTTGCCCTATCATAACCCACAGCAGAGTTCTGTGCAGCTGTCTGGCAGTAGGCCACAATTGCACAAGATGTGTCCCATGTGTTCTGTGTTGACAGTGTCTCGTTACAGAATCACCCCATATATTTCAAAGACTATAGACAAGACATTTTGGATATATTAGTTAGTTTCGACTGAGCTTCAATAGGTCGAGAAGGACAAAACAGCTTCTTGAATATAATCCCCACAGAATTCTGAGAAAGATTGTGTATGGGATGGACCTGATAGTTAATCCTTTCTAGACGTCCATGATACGTCCATGATGACGCTTTGATAGCTCTGCAAAGGAAGTCATTCAAAAGAAATGTCATTGATTGGTTTGTCTGATTAACTCTCCTGTGAATTAAATTTGACAACTGCCTGTGTGTTCTCGGTGCTTTGAACAACTTGATCTATGTAAACGACTGTTCGGTAGTTTAATGATGTTACCACAGAGGTAATCTACCTACAATTCTAAAGCCATGTTTCACTTTTGAACGTCGGCTTTTGATGTCTCAGCAACGAGGTCATTTTTGTTTTTATATTTATTTTCTAGTTTTGTCCCATTTATATTTTTAAAAATATACAAAGGCCATCAATAATGAGCTCAACATTTGGATGAACATATTCAAAAGAGTTTATGGTGTGAAAATAGACACATTAAAATACATGCTGATGATACCAGGAATCTTGGTTGAACCAAGTCACTGGAAATAGAAAGGCACTCATTGGAAAGAGGGCTTGGAACTTTATACCATTTAGATGATTAAGTAGACCCTACAAGCACGAAGCAGAGATATGAACTTTCACTCAATATACTGGCCCACATCTCCCTCAAATGGAAATGTGCAATTCTCTATCTTGAAAATTTCCCCTTTGCCGCATACCTTCTAGGGGTGGTACTTGTATTTGGGGCAGGATGAAGCTCCTCTTTGGCCCCTCCAAAGCTTCCCTTTAAAGCAAGGGATACAATGAGGTGGGAAGGAGCTAGGAGACTCCCAGCTAGGAGACTCAAACAAAGACCGCGTAGTCAGATTTCCTCTGGGCACTGTGGTTCCCATCCTTCTCCAGCCAATGTATTTCTGGCATGTCAGCTGTGCCAAAAATCAGTGCGGAGCTGAATAAATCATTATAATGAGGATTAACATACCATCAGTGGGACTGAAATCTCCAAGCCTGCAGCCTCTCCCTGCCCCCCGCCAGGAGTGCTTCACTCCTCTGGGGTTTACAACAGCTCCCTACTAGCAGGAAGCTGGTAGCCCAACTGCGCTTGAGTGAAGATGGCCTTTCAAGGCACCCCATGAGGTCAGAGGTCAGGGATGTGCTCCTGGACATTGCCAACTTGGCATGCCAGCCTGGCTCACTGGTGCTGCCAAAGGGCCAAAATGACAATGCCTAGGGGGCACCGTGCATTTCCCTTTGGGCATTGGGCAGTGCCAAGAGGGCAGGTCAAAGGGGGCAAGGCACAATGGGGTGGGATCTAATGGGCAGAAAGATCATTGGGGATGAGGGTGCGGGATCTCACTTCAACTCTGCACTTGGGTTTGGTGACGGAGGGAAGGAGGCCAGCAATCAGGGTTGGACATGGGGTGATAGTGGAGGAAGAGCTCGGTCTTCTGGAGCTGTCGAGGGTGGGGGTTCAGGACTGTGGGGGAGGTGATCAGGGCAGTTGGTGGAGAGATTGAGACAGGCCAGTAGGGAGAACATTGAGGCTAGCCTAGACACAGGAGGTGAGCATTCGGGTGATGGGGAGGGGTTGGTTGCATGGCCAATTATGCGGGGGTTGCCGGGCTGGCCAAATTGGCAAATGCGCAGTGGCCCATTCAGCGCTTTGCTAATGGCAGTTCTAGCAGGAATAGGTCCCACCCTCAAATTTCTAATGAGATTCACACTAGTGTACTCTGCAGTGCTCAGAGTCTGGGAAATTCATTTTGAAAATCCCACTGAAAAGAAATAGTATGATTTACTCAAATTTTTCATGAATTTGGCTCTTAGAATTTTTTGGAAGAATACCAGCCAATGGATTTAAGTTTTGGCTTAACTTGCAATCTTTCTGGAAGAGCCATCAATTTTCAGCCAATGTCTCCAGACTAATGGATTCAGGAAACTCGTGCTGTACATTGGATCTCACTTCATACACAGCCCGGATAATGTAAACTGAGCAGGAATGCTGCATGGTATCTCTATGGACAACATTGACCAAGAGTTAACAAATCACCTGCTCACAGCTAATGACATTGCTATCCTTGTAGTTTTGTGAAAGTCCATCTATGTGAGGCAATCATTTGCCACATATTGTTATTTTTCCATATTTTCTATGGAGAAATTAATTTTCCCCCTCAGTCTGAAGACAAATTAGCTTTCATTTTCTGAGTGGAAATTATAAGCTTTATAATATTTATTAATGTGACTAATGCAGATTTAAATTCATTACATGTGTTTTTTTATATTTATTGTAAATATAAATAGTACAATACTACATTATTCATATAAGCTATTGCACATAGCAGCAGATATATTTACATCCTCCTCACCAATATCATTATCTTTTCACATAACATATCTGTGGCACAACAAGGAAAGAAACTGAAACAAGATTATTTTTCATCAAATAATGTTTTACAGGAGAAATGTCTCTGAGCAAAATTAAGGTAGTAGTTATATCTTATAGCATATCTGATTATCACCGGAATGTTGCTTTCAAAGTTAATGACCAAAACTGTCTGATCCAATAACTGTTTTGCGATTTACTGTCAGCCATTTATTACCCCATATCATAACATCCAAGAGATGTTATTTTATAAAACTAATAAATGTTCTATACATGAAAGCAACATTGAGTCATGAGAGATAAAGTAATGAGTTTTTTTGGGCAGCACGGTGAAACAAGTGGTTAGTATTGCTGCCTTACAGTGCCAGGGACCCGGTCTCGATTCCTGGCTTGAGCTGTCTATGTAGAGTTTGCACATTCTCCCATGTTTGCATGGGTTTCCTCTGGTGCTCTGGTTTTCTTCCATACTCCAAAGATGTGTAGGGTAGATAGATTGGCTATGTTAAATTGCCCCTTAGTGTCAGGGGGCTATCAGGGTAAACATGTGGGGTTATGAGGATAGGGCCTGAGTGGGATTGTTGTTGATGCAGACTCAATGAATCAAATGGCCTTCTTCTGTACTTTACAGATTCTATGAAATGCAGTACTTTCCATTCCTATGTTATGAAATTATCTCATATTGAAATGATAAAATAAAATCACTGATGACCATGGTGAACAATGTCAATCATAGGCCAGAATTTTACCATCCTACTCGCCACTGAATCAGAGTGGGTAAGGAGTGGAGAACAGATATGACTGTTGACCTCATGCAGGAATTTCTAATCTCCCAAGTGAAGTGGTAAAATTATGTATCCAGCTAACATGAAAATGGAAAGACTGTGGATCTGTTTTTTGGGTGATTTTTTAATGCCAAATTTGTGCACATAATTCCTATTTCTAGCTGTTACAGGCAATGAGGAGGGCTTAATTCACTAGCCAGCAACAGAGGGAGCTATTGCACATGTGCAGATCTCTGAGTCAATGTATACAATTCCAATAACAGAGGGCTGACAGAGGGACAGAGACAGAGACAGAGAGCTGTCAAGACTCTGCTGTTGCAGCCATCCTCAATTAACCTCCCATCCCACTGTCTCAGAGACTTGGGGCCAATTGTGAGCCCCACACCACCTAGAAATGTAGCCCCTACTGCCCTCCCAATCACCCAGACTAATTGGCCCCCATTTCTCCCTCTATCAATTGCAGGCAGAGTGGCAGCTTGGTCCTATCCCCTTCTGGCCCCACCCCTTCGGACTCCTACCCATATAGGCACTACCCCTTTAGACCCACACCTCCATAAGCCCTGCCCCTTTTGTCTGCTGACTCTCCCCATAGGATCAACTCCCCATTGACCTGGTGGGCAGTGACAAGTTGCCAGGCTGGCACTGCCCAAGGGGCAATCACCTTGCCCTTGGCCTCCCCTGGCAGGCTCCAATAGCCTTCAGTTCTACCAACTAGGGCAATACAATTATATCCAGTTCATGGAGAGTAGATGTTTTCCTCACCAGAGTTAACCTCTCCCGGCGAGGGCATAAAGGCTACTGAGCTCAGACGATTAAGCGCTGGGCTTGCTACTCACATGCCGACACTATAGTTAGAAAAGCCCATCAATGCTTCTACTTTCTCAGAAGACTAAGGAAATTTGACATTTCAGCTATGAGTCTCACCAACTTTTACAGATGCACAGAAGGAAGCATTCTTTCCGGTTGTATCACAGCTTGTATGGATCGAGCTCTGTCCAAGTCCACAAGAAAATACAAAAGGTTGTAAATGTAGTTCAATCTATCACACAAACCAGCCTCCCATCCATTGACTCTGCCTATACTTTGCACTGTCTTGCACCATAATTAAGTACCCTACAGACCCCAAACATTCTCTCTTCCATCTTCTGTTAGGAAAAAGATACAAAAATCTGAGGTCATATACCCACCAACTCAAGAACAGCTTATTCCTGCTGCCATCAGACTTTTGAATGGACTTCCTTGCATTAAGTTGATCTTCCTCAATACCCTAGCTATGACTTTTCACTACGTTCTGCAGTCTTTCACTTCCTTTTCTATGAACTGTATGCTTTGTCTATGTAGCGTGCAAAAAACAATACTTTTCCCTGTATGTTAATACGTGTGACAATAATAAGTCAAATCAAATCAAATCAACATTTTAATAAATTTAAATAATTTATTCAACCTCTTGCCAGAAGTCCAGCTCCAGTAAAATTACAAGAACTGAAAAATCAATCTTGATTTCTTAGCTCTTGCAGGATTTTACCAGCTCACTCTGTTCATCGATGGATAGGGTGAATCGGTAGAATTCTGTGCGTGTTATTTTAAGTAGATATTGCACAATATATTGCACAATATTTTTGAGGACTTCCTGCACAATAATGTGTTAATGTGTCAATAACAGACAGTACCTCACTTCCGAGAAATAACATCTTCTTCTGTGTCTGTACTTCTCATGAATTCCTGCAATGTGTCTTTTGCATTCATGAAATAAACCAAATAATGAAATGTTGCCAGCATGGTAACCCCTTTGTCTTGCAAATATTACACAAAATCTGAAGCGGGATTGTGGAAAATGTGTTCTTGATTTTTGGAATCATTTGGGTTTTTATTCCTATTGATCTTCCTCTACAATAATGTTGGCAAATTCAGCTGTATTTAAATCTATTTTCTATAACACTGCAATTATGTCATTTTTGGTAGTCCAGCTAAAACAACTCAATAGTTACGCAGGATATTTAAACCCATGAGATAGCTGTGGGGATGATAGTTTTGGAATGTGTTTCTCCTTGGATTTGGTCCAAATGATGTTGTGTCCAGACGTTTTTCTGTATCTCATGAGGCCACTTCCCTGGTCTAGCTAAATGAAGCCAGGACTTGCTGGCAGCTACCACAAGTTTAAGAATGTAGTCTGTTGGCAAGTGACAAAGCAATGCATTGCCCAAGCCCTTTTGGAAAGGCAGTAAGAGATCAAGGAAAAAGAAGGAAAGCAGCTGATTGTTTTGGCCCGAATGAAAGCCGGCGATATAGGGAAGAAAAGGCTTTAGGAAATTTGGAAACAGCTTTAGTGACAGGACTTGAAAGTTGCTCATCTCTGGGTCACACTCTTGGCTGTCTGCTCGACTAGGGAAGGATAGCAAGATTGTAAGTTCAGAATGTAGTGGAAGAGATTCTGTCAAGAGAGTGTTTTTAATGGTTGGGAGGTTTGCTTTGAGGAGGACTGGCGTTGGGATGGGTTGTGTCAGCAAGGATGAGTTTTGTCTAATTGAGTTGAATAATTGGCATAATGGATAAGTGAATACTTTAGAAATAAACCACAATTAAAGACGTGATAAAATGGTATGAATAAAATGATTAAAAACATGAGCTAGAATACAAGGCAGTAAGGAAAGTGGTTTGACAGGGATAAATGGTCAATAGTGAGGCAGAGTGCCTTGGGCTACAAGAAGATAGAGACGGAACGGTCAAATAAGCAGAGCAGTGGCAAATGGAAATTAACCCTGAAAAGTCTGAGGTGATACACTTTGGAAGGAGTGACTTGACAAGAAAATACTCAATGAATGGTAGGATAATAGGAAGATCTGTGGAACAAAGCAATCTTGGCGAATTTGTTTGCAGATTTCTGAAAACGGAAGGGCATGTTAGTAGGTGCTGAAAAAGGCAAATGTGACACTCACATTTATCAATTAAGCCATAGATTACAAAAGCAGGGAAGTCATGTTGGAGTTATATCAAACTTTGGTGAAGCCACAGCTAGAGTACTGTGTGCAGTTCTGGTCGCCAAATTATCAGAAGGATATGATTGTACTGAAGGGGGTGCAGAAGAGATCACCAGGATGCTGCCTGGGATGGAACATTTGAGTTATGGAGAGAAGTTGCATAGGCTTGAGTTTTTTTGTTGGAGCAGAGAGGGTTGAAGGGCAACTTACCAAGTTGGACAAGATTATTAGACACATGAATAAAGTGGATAAGGAGCAGTTGTTCCCTTAGTTGAAGTCATGAGAGGACATAGATTCAAGATGAAGGCAGGAGGATTGGGGTGATGTGAGGAAAATCTTTGTCACCCAGAGAATAATGATGGTCTGGATGCACTGCCTGGGCGGGTGGTCGAGACACATTATCTCACATCCTTTAAAACATATCTGGATGAGTGCTTGACACATCATAACATTTAGGGCTATGGGCCAAGTACTGGCAGATGGAATTAGGTAGGAGTTCAGATGTTTCTAATGTGTTTGTGTGGACTCAATGGGCCAAATGGCCTTTTCTGCACTGAATGATTGTATGATTCTTTAATTCTATAAGGAAATCAAAGATGGAACATAAATGGAGTTTTTAAAAAATATATATTAAGTTGAACAGCATTCAACAAGATTGTTGAATAAAACTGAGATGGGACTCCAGAAGAGAATGGATATTTAAATGGAGGACAAGTAAAAATGAATAAAGATAACGGGGTGGCAGAGTGGTTAGCACTGCTGCCTCACAACATCAGGGACTTGTGTTCGATTCCTAGTTTGGGTCATCGTCTATGCAGAGTCTGCACATTCTCCCATGTCCTTCGTGGGTTTCCTCCGGGTGCTCCGGTTTCCACCCACAATCTGAAAAGATATGCTGTTAAGGTATATTGGCCATACTAAATTCTCCCTCGGTGTACCTGAACAGGCACCGTGATGTGGCGACTAGAGGATTTTCACAGTAACTTCATTGCAGTGTTAGTGTAAGCCTATTTGTAACACTAATAAATGATAAATCTTAAACTTTAAGTCATTTATTTCAACACTTATAGAAGAGGAAGGTTTTGTGAGAGAAGGTAAATCCAGAATCAGTTAAAAGTGAGATGAGAGATCTAATGGAAGAAAAATATGAGAGAATTTAGGTGAGCTATAGGAGAACAAAATACTGGGCATTGATAGAATATACTCACAGCTCCTGAACAAAATAAGGGAAGTCAGAGTAGATTGGGTAATCTACTGAGAATGCTATATTCTTCAAAGAACTGAAGAATAGCCAATGTACAACCACTTTCAAAAGAGGGGGAAAGAGCTAATCCAATTAATTATAAGCCAGTTACGTTAATGTCAGAGGCTGAATTGATTTTGGAATCTTTAAAGGTGAAGTTACTAATCAATCAAGTGAAACGGAAATAATTAAAACCACCAACAAGGATATTGGAGAGGAAGCAGAAAATGCTGGAAATATTCGGCAGGTTTGCCAGTATCTTTGGAGAGAGAAACGGAATTAACATTGTGGGCACTATCTTACTGGCTCGCCACACCAGTCGATCAGCGTGGCGAGCCAGTAGGATTGTGGGCAAGGCCAAAACTCCAGCACAATCTGGTGTGGCGTCACAATGTTTCCTGCCCTGTTCTGCTGGCAGGATCTCAGTCACATCCAGGACTGTTTGCATAGGATAGACTGCATTTCAATCCCATTAATGTGTCCAGTAGGTTGTTTCCAGCCTCCCAGATGTTTCCCTCCTTGTCAGCAAGAGGTCTCACTGGCAAGAATCACAGCACATACCAGGCATGATGGCCACACCAAGGGGATCAGAGGCCACCAAAATCTCCAGGTGATTGGGTACAGCCAGTCAAGTCAGGAACGTGGCCCCAAAGAAAATTGTTCCCAGATTTTCGGAGACTGAGCAGGCCAGACTGCTGGATACAGTGAAGGAGAGGTGCCAGCTGCCATACCCCATTCAGAGCCATCGCCCAAAGGCATCAGGCAACAAGCATCATATGGGAGGCAGTAGCATCTGTAGTGACTGCCAGGACACTGACCCTTTGGTAAGGAGAGCAGTATCATAAGAAAATAAACAACCTTCTTCGGGCTGTAAGGGTGAGTGTGCATCACATTCTGAAACCTGTACATGTGTTGTGCTTACAATGTCAAAGCAACCCCAGATACGCTAAGGGCAGCCACCAATCGCCTACACCCCCCCAACCCCAGTAGTGGCAATCCCCCAATCAGCAACCCCCCAGTGGGGACCCGTTTCCCCAATATGGCCAACAAAAGCTCCCCAACCCCAACAAACATTGCACCCCATGCCCTTCTGTATATCATGTTTTTAATCACCCTTATGTTCCCACAGGAGAAAACTGTACACAATCAGCATGAGAGGGAGGAAACTGGTGGTGGGGTACTCAAGCTGTGCCTGGGATTTCAGCAGACTGGGGCACAAGTCACCAGAAACCAGGCATGAAAATGAACATCAGCTGAATCCTATTCCTGACTCTTCTTTGAAATAAGTGCCAGTCTGCTCACACTGTTTTCCCCCCTTCCCCTAATGTGTGTGCTTTCTTACAGTGGTGGATCCTGATGAATCAAGACCTTTTAGTGTGCCCCCCCGCCACTTCACCCCCTGTTGCTCAGGAACCAACTCCAATGGAGACCCTGAGAAATCCTCCGAGGACAGCAGCACCAGTGATTCAACTCAGGCACCAACACAGAGAGTATCTTCACAGTGGGTCATGTTAGTGCTGTGATTTCCGGGTCACTTACTGGTGAGGATATCACAGCTGCTCCATTGGATGGAGTGAGCACATCTGAGGGCTTGGGCACATGGAAATGTGCTGGAGGTGAGGATGCAGCTCGCTCCAAGCCAGATGCCACGTCTCTGGGTTCATTCATCCTGAAGTTCTTGGAGGTGTATTAGAAAACCTGAGGAGTTGTGGATGGGCTGTCAGCATCCAAGGCTGTTTAAAGGAGTCAAACGGGGTGGTGTCACAGAAGGTGCTGCTGGCATATTGTATTAATCCAGGCCAACATTGCAAGGGCAGTGTCTGCAATGAGGAGTCTGACGCAGCGATCTAGCTTCGTGTGTGACAGGGTTCAGGCCATCCTGGAGAAACAGTGGACCATGGAAGAGATACAGCAGGCCACAGCTGAAGGTGCTACTGGCATCCTGGAAGCATGACGGCCCATGGCCAAGAGCATGTTGGAGACACTGGTGACCACAACTGGGATTCTCATTGGGATTCTAAATGCACACTAGTCACCCAGTCTCAGAGGGTGAATGCTGAGGAGTTCCAGAGCTTGGGCTTGCGCACAGAATGCTACAGTGGAGGGGCTTGGGAGCTTGATGCAGTATCAGAGGGTTAGGGCTGAGAGATCATAAACTATGAGGTCGATGCATCAGGACCTTCAGGATTGGCAGGGCCAAGAGACAGTGGAGCTACTGGAGCTCAGTCCACCTACCTTGGCATCCCATGGAGTGTGCCTGGTGCTTATGATTAGTCTAATCCCTCACCACACCCCATAGTCAGAACAATGTAACAGCTTGGCTGCAGATAGCATCCTGACCAGCACTCAGTAAAGGAGCATAACACATTCCAAAGAAACTACGATGTACATCCCTGTGCTTGGGAACAGCACTTTCAGCTCTCCAGGAGCCTCCCCACAGCAAGCAGAAGATTTCTAGGCTCTGCCTCCAGCCTCCTCTGCACTGCGGGGACTGCAACTCCATAAAATTTACATCCTTACTCCTGTCCAACATTGCCACACCAGCTCCCAACTTTTATACAGCAGTTGTAATTCCTGCCAGTGTGACGTCATGCTAGAGTGGGGGGAGACATTAGTGGGGGTGGAGATTCCAGTGGCGAATCCGCTGATTAGATGGTGAGGTATGTAAACGCGTGTTAATATCCATTTTCAGCATGGATCTGTTGATGCAAAAAGAGGTAAGCTGGGATATATGCTCAAGGCCAGATGCCCAGTGTGAATTATATGAGTTGGCCGCTGCTTGAATCTCCTGGCCTGCTGCTCTAAACATCAGCACAGTGGGATGGGAGAATTGGCATGATAGCAGTATCAAACTCACCAAAAATCAGACTTTTAGAACGTTTTTGAGGAAATCACCTTCAATGTCTCCACTACACTTCCAACAATGTTATAGTAGCACAGCAGCAAAAAAGACAAGGAAACTTAGGGCCTATGTTAACAATTAAGAGTGGGTTAATTAGCTTGTTCAAAAAGAGAGCAATAAGGGATGCAGAAGTAGAGAAAATACACAAGATTAGGTTGATATTCTAGTGGAGGGTAATTACTTTCCTTTGAATTTGCAGTTTGTCTTTTTGAATTTGCAGTTTGTCTTTTATAATTTTTGTGTAGTTCTATTGAAGTCTATGATTACATCAAATGGCATATGGGCTTAAGAAGAGAAATTGAATGGGGAAGATTAAAAGAACAGGCAATTGTTTTTAAAGTTAGGTATGGAATGTTGTAGCGGTTTGGAGATGGGTAAGGAAATGCAGAAAGGGATCCTTGACTAAAACGGATGAGCCTAGAGGGAGTTTGCAGAGGAGGTTGAAAGCTAGAGATTGAAAAAAGCTGCATAGACTCAAGTGCAGATAGTCTAGGCTCTAAGTCAGTGGGGTGGGAGCTTGACTGCCAACTCTGCTCCTTCAATTTATAATATCTCAATAGTATTTTGCTGTTTTTATAAGATAGCACAAATTTCAAGGCAATGATTAGTTGCTAAATGGAAAAAGACCTTTTTAATTCCAGACATTTGATTCCTTTTAAGGCTGCCCGCTGGGCACTGTCGGGGCTGAGTGCATTATCAACTCCTTCAGTCACATTTTAATTTAATGTTTTAAATTTTCTTTCTACTTTGTCTTTTGTTTGAGGCAGTTCCCTTCCTTTTGGGAGCTGCCCCTTTTAATTTGTCCCTTAGTTACTTTGATTCAGTTTATTTGCTGGTTAAAAAGATTAATTCCTTTTGAGGAGATTACCAAGAACAACCTGGCATATCAGGACACACTGAAGAAATAGAATACAAGACTACCACAAAATGTTCTTCTGTCTTATCTATCTTCTCATTCACCTCCACATAGTCACAGCTGCATCACACATGGCACCTTGCAATACAAGCTCCATTCGATGATGTATTGGGCAATCAACATTGTAACATTTGTTTCTTTTCTGTTATGGCATACACAAAGCAACAATCTGCCAGAGACTCAGATCAAGGCAGTACCACACAATATCCTTCATCCCTTGAAACCCATAAGCAACAAAACAGTTATGTCTTGCTTCAGATGACTTCAGGTATTTTACCTAAGAGAAAGGGATTTGGAAAATGCAGCCTCACAACAAAATAAATGTGGTGTCCTGGAGCTAGACTTTCAAACCAGCTTTAGGACTGGGATGGATGTCAATTTGGCCACAATTTTTTAGGACATTAGTTTGTTTTGTGAAACAGCAAGGCAAATTTTTCAAATCTTCCAAATTACAACATACCAATACATTAAGCAGGTGACTGATGGTTTGCTTGCTGGCATGCTACCCTTTGTCACTTTCTCTAAAAACACAATTATGATCATTCAGTACTATTAAACCGGTCTCTGTATCAAACGGATCAGCAACTGCCTCATTTATTCATTTTCTACATGTCAAGAAAATATTCTAGATAAAGTAATTTGTTTAAAAAGTTTGATTTGAGTTAATTATCTCTAATCATAACTTTGCCTCAAGTATTTCAGTCATTACCTTGATCGACTTTGCATCCATGTTAATAAGCAAAAATGGATCTGTAAGTAATTCATAAAATTTTTGTTTTTTAATGGCAATTATGTCTGCTTTAATGAATTAGTGTTTTGCTGTAGCTGACTAAAAATGATTAATAATAGTATGATTAAAGACCTAAATTATTTATGTTTGCTAAAAGAGCATGCAGAGAACCCAGCCTCCAGGCTTCTACCAGTGCTGTTCTGCAACTGAATGTTTGATAATGATTGAGAGTGGCCTGAGGTGGCTCGCTCAGTTGTGAACCTGCAATCTCAAAGAAACCTGGTTAAGATCAAAGCAAATCATTTTATTAGGAAATTACAGCAACTGTCTTGATCTAAATAGGCTGCAATCAATTTATATTCAGCGTTAACCCACAAAGCACTGGTAACTAATACCTTAATAATAATTTGCAATTCCCGCAAGGCAATAATATTGATGAAGATATTGGGATAAAATTGAATAAGACCTCAAAGCAGGCACGCAGATTGTGAGTCTTGATTAACCCAGAACCATTCATTCTGATTCAGGCAGCACACAATTTCATGCTGCCTCTTAATCTAAACGGTAGTAAAACATGCTGTTGGGCAGTTGTAATCCTCAGCAGTCGGCCCAGGTCTATGTAAAAATAATAAGTTTAAGGCTAGCATACACTATTTTAAGTTTAAAGTTCCTGAAACTTGAAAAGGAGAAGATAATTGAGGGTACGTTGTGGTGAGAGCTGGTTTCAGGAGACATTCTGGGCAGGAGTTTTGGGCTGCACTCACCCCAAACCGGAAAATCTCGCCCAAGATCAAAGGAACTTTGTATGGTCCATGTCCCGTGTGCTACAGTTCCTGTGGCAGACGCAATAGGAAAATTCCACCCTCTGAATTGAAGGAATAATGGTGCAACAAGACAGAAAATGTGTCTGAAGTTTCTCAGATGCAGCACTAAAAGCCTCGGTGCATTAGATGAACAGGAAGTGAGATGTCTTTTATCCACAGAGGACAAGGAGATTCGTCTCATCACATAGCAACAATGGCAATGAGAGCATGCTGAGAATTTTGGTCAAATTATAATTAAACACAGGCGTAAGTCAGAAAAATGGCAGTGAATTGTGAACTGTCCTGTGAGATGTGACCTGACATTTCCTGTTTTGATCAAATAAGAGTAGTTATTCGATCAATTGGCATTGTTTTGGAGATAGAGCAAACAATTGGCATTTCAAGACACACTTTCTTCAAAGAAATTGCTTGTTGGGAATTAAAGATTATTCCTGCTTTGGCTGAGATCTAATAAACGTCAACTTGCATATGTTTAATTATCTCCATATATATACATATATATATATATGTATGTATGTAATATATATAGTTTTCAGCTTTGACCTCCCTCATATGAACTAACTTCTTCAGTAATCTTGGCTCCTCCTTTGCACATATAATACCTTGTTCCAATTCCTTCATGTTCTGTTTCCACTGTGACCAACTTTCATAGATAAACATGTTTCTGTAATGGTGCTAAGCTTAGCGCTCATCTGCAAATAGCCACACCCCATTTTTAAGGTAATTTATATATGAGAAGGTCCCAACACAGTTTTTTGAGGACCCCTGGAGACAGCATCTCTAGGAGAGATGATTCTCCATCACGTACTACTGTTTGTCTTCTACTGCTGGATCCAATCTATTAACATTTCCCGATTCCTTAGCAGTAGAGCTTGGACAAGACCTTTTCGTGACCTTGTCAAAGGTTGTTGAGAAATGTAGTATTATCATGTGACTATTTTCATCTGTTTTGAGATGTGAAGTTAGTTCATCAAAATTCTGTTAAAGCTGTGCTGTGGTAGTCATCTGACTATCTACCCTAATGTTGTAAGCTTCAACGTGCTTCACATGATGAGAATGAACATTATGGTCAAGCAAATTGCAAATGACACTGGTGAGAGATATCGATCTGTAGTTTTTTAGTTGACTTTTATACCCTTTTTTTTTGAAGGTGTAAACCTACACTTCTTTTAATCCAACTCCCTTTGAATCTTTCTCATTTTAAATACTCAAGAACTGACACCTAGCCAGCTGGTGGTGCAGAACTATGAAGTCCCAGAGGAACAGGAGATTGATGATGATGAAATGTTATTATTCGATTTCATAGTTGCAGCCATCAGCTAATACAGGTGCTGCATATACTTTAGACAATAGCATAGAAGGCAGGATGTATATAAGGTGAGTCACCGGGCAAGAATGACCTGCAGCCAAGACAGGGGACAAAAATAGCACAGCTGCCTGCTTGCCAGAAGGCAAGGTCACACATGGTGCAGCTGCAACTATGAGAACTCATGTGAGGATTGTGATGGAGAAATGTGTAGAACTTGGCACAGGATTTTAGCACTTGGAGCCCATTCTTTCCAGCACGGATGTAGTGGCCAATTCCATGAAAATATTTAGAGATCCAATTATGATGCAGTATCTATGGTCGATACCTAAGTTCCTCACTGCAGCATGGTGAGAGGCCACACAAGTGTCTGCCTGCTGTAGTGAAAGCTCAGACTGAGATCATGCAATCTCAGCTGGTTGCCAGGCAGCTGCCTTGAAGACTGTGGATACTGGTACTCAAAGGATCTCGCAGCAATCCAGTTACCTGTCCTCCAACAGAATATCAGAAGCACTGAGGCGTGAACCCACGGGTGTGCCAGTGACTCTTGGCAGCATGAACCTGCTGTCCTCTCTCAGGATCGCAGCATTTTGTCCTTCTACTCCCAATGACCATCTCCTTCCAATGGAAGGAGTGATATTTTCTGATATGCTTGCTGCCTCAGACACCCAACAATCCATATCTCCTGATTTCACTTTCTTCATGGAGTGTGTTCTGGTCCAAGTCTTGGGAATTACGCATCTTCTTCACTTCCTGTGTACCACACCATGCTGCCTTGTTTGACTGCATGCACCAGCCACTCCAAGGGAGATGTTCTTGAAAGGATTTTCACAGAATCGTCATTGCAGTGTGAATGTAAGCCCACTTGTGACTGATAAATAAATTTTAAGTGGCATAGAATAACTTGTAAGACATGCATCAAAGTAGATGACAGTCAAGTGTGTGAATTAAACACAGTTTCTTCAAAGAACAAAGAACAAAACAGCACGGGAAACAGGCCCTTCGGCCCAACAAGCCCGCGCCACCACCTTGATGTCCCCACTTCTACCCATGATCCCTGGCATCGCTGTCTATGTTTATAGATCTATGCATTAGAACCAAATTTGAGACAATTTTGGGAGAATTTGTTTTGCCAATCAGCCTAAGAGCACATCTTTGGGATGTGGGAGGAAACCTGAGCACCCGGAGAAAACCCACACAAGCACAGGGAGAATGCACAAACTCCCACAGATACAGGTCCAAATCCATGTATCTGCACAGCACAGCGATTGTCACTGAGCTGTCGTGTTGCCCATCAAATGGTCCAGGTCAAGCGTACACTAACAATGTGAAGCACTAGGCTACTCTCAAAAAATCCAAGAGCAGCCCTCTCACGACCCATCATGTGTATGCCCCTTGTTAGATAAGGTGGACCGAAGTACCTGTAGGATAAAACAAATATATCAACATTATCGACAACTTACACACTTCCCAGGGAACTCCCGAGGCTCATGATCCCTATTTTAAATCAGTTTTCTATATCCCTCCATTCCCACTCTGTTCATGTACCCATCTAAGTACCTCTTAAATAACTCCAGAGTGCCTGCCTCCACCACTTTACTTGGCTCTTCTTTACCTGATCCTTCCCAGCTGCTGCTGTAGTTTTCAGCATGACACATAGGGGATCACTAAAGTAATCAAGTGTCCTTCAGACAATTAAGTGACCAGTGGCAGGCCTTCCCCATGACTGAGATCCTTGGTGTCAGAAGTCCTACCTATCACGAGTTGCTGACCAATCAGACTGGCTCCTCATCCCAGCAGTATCAGTGGTGACTGGCAACATTGCATTCACTAGAGGGCCAGTGTCATTATGAGACCCTGGGTCAAAGGTGATTGAGGGCAAGATGGGGGTGATGGAGTGGGGATCATGGGAGGGGATGAAGGGCATTAGAGGCAAAGGCAGGGTTTTGCCCTTACCCGAGAGGCTGCGAGCAACCTGACAGGATTTTCTGGGTAGCCTTGCAAGGGTGCAGGAAATCTCTGAACTGCCATGAAATTGCACTGGGTTCAGGGATTCAGGAATAATCAGTGTCAACTGACTCAATAATGAACCAGTTTAATATTCTGCCAATACGACTGGGAATTCCACCCCCCCCCCCCGCCACATAAACTGCCCTCCCACATAAACAGAAGAGAATTTTGCCTCTGCCAGGAGACTGACGTAAGGAACTTCCCATGATCAAGTGGGTCTGGCTGTAAGTTTCCACTGCAGCCGGTTGTATTAAATCCAGCCCTTACTTTTTAAAGGCCATAGTCTTACATCCATGCATCCCAGCTGATTACATTCATTATAAATACAATCCTGGATCATTGATCAGCGCAAATCCTTTTCCACTGGCACAAAAGCGATGTAACCCACCAAGTGGAAATGCTTCCCACCATATAAATCCATGTTATTGTTCTAGTTTGTCATTGTATAATCCCTGTTTTTTCCAGCGTGGCTTCCCTTAACAGCCAGTACTTTGCAAATTTGTGAGCAAAATACAGCACTGTTGCTTGAGAACACAAATCATATTGGAATGTCATTTACGTTGCTGTGAAAATATCAGCAGTTTCTCGTCATTTTTTTAATGTGTCAATTACTATTGCGGAAGAATTACTGCAGCACTGCAGACACGGACAAATTCCATTTTTTTGAAAGCATTTGCCTTTGTCTTATTTTTATTGCCTGATATGACAGTGAAGGTAATTAAAGAAATGTGTAAATTTTGTTTTAAAAGCAAGTTGAGGTCTCATTCATCTGCAATAATCTCATTATTCTCAAAGAAAATCCAATTTAAGTTTTCCCTCCTGTATCTTTCTCCACTCCTGGGTGGACTTGAAATTCCAAATTGATATGCAGACTTGACCTGTCATCATCCTTGCTGTTCACTCTCTGAGATGTAAGCGCAACTGTTCTCGAATGTTCAGTCCCTGGTGGCATTCTTTTATCCCGTGAAGCCTGCTGTTCTTAATATGCACACAGAGGAAGAGTGCTTCAATTTGTGGCAGTATGAGCAGGGAAGTTTATTGCTTCCTCACTGACAAATATTTGCTTCCTTGCCCAACATATCCATTCAGAACAATGTGATGCAGTAAGAAAGGGTCAGAGAATTGTTTAGTGCATTCCTTTGAAGGTACAACTTGTGGGCTTTTGCTACTTTATGTCACACTGTACATCAGAATGCAAAGATTATTTTTTAAGTGCACATTCTTAAAGATTTTTTTTAAATTCATAAAGGTATTCAGGTGAAATTCTCTTTGAGGAGAGGGAGAAGGTATGGGCAAGGTACATCTTCTCCCTACCAATATGATCTGATCCAGGGAGGAGTATCTTAGAACATTCAGGATGGACATCCGTGGTGTTGTAGTATGATATGTTCATTGCAAAAATTTAGATTAAATGTCTGTAGGTGGGGAGCTTGACTTGTGCAACTAGGCAATGGAATAACAGTAATGTCATTGGACTAGTAAACCTGCAAGTGCTCTGGGCACATGGGATCAAATCCCATCATGGCAGCTGGTGGAATTTAACTTCAATTAGCTAATTAATTGGGCATCTGCCATATCAAACTCAAATGTGGTAGCTCTGCACAGTGTGTGTCCCACTTCCCTGGCTGAATGTAGGATTTCTCTGGCGAATAGAGTGAGGACATACATACGTGTGTGCCTGTGTGTGTTTGGCATTTGTTGGGCCCCCAGTGAGAATCTGTCTATGTGGAGTCTTCCCCTTTTACATTGAAAATTTGATGGGGAAGGTGTTGCACGCAGCAGTCCTGCATAAACATAAAAGTCTTGCTTCGTCAAGGGGAAGTCTTGTCTTACAAATCTAGTGGAATTTTTTGAAGAAGTGACAAAAACAGTTGATGAAGGACAGGCTGGTGATGTCGTCTACATGGATTTCAGTAAGGCGTTTGACAAGGTTCCTCATGGTAGACTGATAGAGAAGGTGAAGGCGCATGGGATACAGGGTCGGGTATGTAGATGGGTCGAGAACTGGCTCGGGAGGAGGAGACAGAGGGTAGTAGTGGAAGGCTCTTTTTCCGGCTGGAAGCCTGTCACTAGTGGATTGCCACAAGGCTCAGTACTAGGTCCTCTTCTATTTGTGGTCTACATAAACGACTTGGAAGTAGGGGTAGGTGGTGAGATCAGCAAATTTGCTGATGACACCAAGATGCTTGGATTGGCGGGTACAGAAGAGCAGTGTCAGGCAATACAACAGGACATAGACAGATTGGTAGACTGGGCAGATAGATGGCAAATGGAATTTAATCCGGATAAATGCAAGGTGATGCATTTTGGCCGGAAAAATGTAGAAGAGAGTTATAGGATAAAAGGTAAAACTATTCGGAGTATAGAGATGCAGAGAGACTTGGGGGTGCAGGTTCACAAGTCTCTGAAGGTGTCTTCACAGGTGGAGAAGGTGATAAAGAAAGCGTATAGTATGTTAGCTTTCATAGCAAAGGGTATAGAATACAAGAGTAGGAGTTTGATGTTGCAATTGTATAGAACGTTGGTTAGGCCTCACTTGGAATATTGCGTCCAGTTCTGGTCGCTGTACTATCGGAAGGATGTGGAGTCCTTGGAGAGAGTGCAGAGGAGGTTTACCAGGATGCTGCCTGGTATGGAAGGACTGTCTTATGAGGAACGATTAAATAGACTGGGGTTGTTTTCCCTTGAAAGACGTCGGCTTAGAGAGGATCTCATAGAGGTGTATAAGATTATAAGGGGTATAGATAGAGTAAATGGAGGTAAACTTTTTCCACCTTCAGAAATGGATAGGACGAGGGGTCATGGCCATAGGGTGAGGGGGCTATGTATAAGACGAATATTAGAGGGCAGTTTTTCACACAAAGGGTAGTGGGGGTGTGGAATGCACTGCCGAGTACGGTGGTGGGAGCAGGCACGCTAGGGCTGTTTAAGGGTCTCTTGGACAGCCACATGAGCGGTATGCAGATAGAGGGATATAGTAGGACTGTTTAACTACGGCTTTTTTTCCACAGGTAATTCAGTCCATACTTGACCAACATTGAGCATGCATTCGGCAGGTGGTGCGAGTCCAGCTCTTGGATGTTGATTCATGGGTTGCCTGGTACTTCATGTCGTAAATGAGTGCTTTATGTGGACCATCTGAAGGGCACCATGACAGCTCAGAGACTATCGATGTGGCTGTGCAGACTCTTGGAATTGGGCCGGTGTCTGCGGGAGTTTGCGCGTTCTCCCCGTGGTTGCGTGGGTTTTCTCCGGGCACTCCGGTTTCCTCCCACAACCCAAAAATTCGCTCTTAGGCTGATTGGGTAACAAATTGTCCCTATGGTGAAAATTTTCCATATTAGGAATAATATATATATATTATTATATAGGAATATTAAAATAGGATAATGTATTTGCTACTATATAGTATGACGGCGGCGCGGGCTCGTTGGGCCGAAGGGCCTGTTTCCCCTGCTGTGTTGCTTAAAAAAAAATAAATAAATAATAGAAGATGGTTCATCAATTTCCAGGCCACCTATATTTCCTGTAACCTTGAGGAGTTCATGTTCCATGTTACCCGAGGTTTTACAACATGACGGTCCCATTTGAGGCAGCTGCTCCTCAATACTTGAATGCACTTTTTCCCTGATCTTTGGCCACCCTGTGCTGGGGAGAGTGGGGAAACGTTGGGTGCAGATCAAAGGATCACTTTGTTAATGTGTTACTATGTCTGGCCAAGGTAGCCATTAACAGGCCCAGGCCTGTGAGAAGTTGATGGAGTCCTTCGCTCTGACTGCTTGCCCCTCATTCATGGTTACATTTGCATCCATTGTTTCTGGAAAGAGGGCACAAAATGTCTGCTTACATACTTAAGGCCTTCTGTTGGCACCAGACTGCATTATCTTAACCCCAAAATATTATTTAAATTTAGTTTTGATGACTTTCCTTTCAGCTTTTGGGACACCACGGTGGCACGTGGTTAGCAGTCCTGCCTGACAGTGCCAGGGACCTGGGTCCAACTCTGACCTCTGTGTGGAGTTTGCACATTCTCCCCATATCTGCATGGCTTTCCTCCGGATGTTCTGGTTTCCTCCCAAGGTCCAAAGATGTGTGAATTAGGTGGAGTGGCCATGCCAAATTGCCCCTTAGTGTGTCAAGATATGGGGAATTAGTGGCATAAATACATAGTGTTACGGGGATAGTGTCTGGGTAGAATGCTCTATCGGAGAGCTTCAGTGTAGATTACATGCGCCAAATAGCTTGCCTCTGCACTATACAGATCCTATGATTCAAAGTTTTGTTTAAGTTACAGTGCACCTCTAAGTGATGGCTCTTTAGTTAATTTGATTATTTGTTTTATTGAACAGAGCAATACTTGACATTGATGGTTTAGGAGCTATGTTTCACTTTGTGATTAGATGTAAAACTGAATAATGATTTTCTACTTGCCTTCTCCTTCATCTATTGGCTGTTAGAAGTTCTACTCAATAGAAATGCATGTTCAAGCGAAGAGGAGCCCAGCTCTGAAAGGAGACACTCAAGCCTCGGATCAGGCCTTCAAAATTTTAAGTTTCCTTCAGCGATTAGAGAAATCTTTGTTAGATAATCAATCTTTTTGATGTTTTTCTTCTCAATATCTTCAGCAGAACCCCTTCAGCAGGTTCACAACAGGATGTACATTTGCTTTCAGTAAGTGCAAACCTCAGTGGACCTATCAAGAGTTGAGTATCATAATTATAAGGAAAACACTCCAAATACATTTAGTCCATGTATAATTTATAGCACAGTAGTGGACTTCGTCATTATTTGAAATTCCAGCATTACTACAGTAATTTGATCTGCCCAGTGCCCGCACCCCCCCCCCCCCCCCCACCCAATGCCTAACATCCCTTGCTCCAAGAGATTGGCTGCATTGATGTTTTAGTGTACCAACTATACAAATTCAGCAGGCCAAACATAAATCTGTGGAGTGAACATTGGTTCAGTGGTAGCATCCCAGCCTCTCACTGGATAATTGTGGATTCAGGCTTCCTCAGTAAGGGATCCAGTCTCCAAATACTGGGATGACATTCAGCAGGATACCCACATTCACTGGGAATGGCAACTATTCATCCCACATCCCCACCACCCCCAACATGTTAAAAAAGACCCTTTAGTGGAAGAAACCAAACTAAGATCTGCTGGGTATAAAACAGTGGAAGAAAATAATTGTTTCACGTGCTGTTGGGCATGGGCGAATGAAGGGAAATGGTGGGGATGATTTCGAACCTGCACTCTCCATCTACACGAATGGCAGCACACGCTCAAAACCTGGGGAGCGTGAGTCGTGTTGGTGAGTTTCCGAGTTCTGATCTTCCTGGATCCCACCAACGGAGAGGTGAGAAAAATGCCGCGGAACCACAGGGAATAATTTTAATGTGTTAGCACGTCATGAATGAGCACCCTACCCTGGACCTCCCCCCTCACCGGGTATTCAGCGGGCACCGGTGTGATGTCACACCAGCCCCATTTACATACTGGCACCTTCACCACCGAAGAGGATTTTCAGAGAAGGGCAGTCAGACAGCCAGCACCCTCCACTGATCACGGGTCACCAGAGAAGACTCAGGGGGCACAGGTCTGTTCAACTCAGAACTGGAGGTGGGATTCCCAGAATCATCATTATGGGGACCGGTTTCAGGGTTGGGTCACTTGCAGGCCTTATCCACCCTGCTTGTTGGGGTATCCTTGCTTGAAAGGGGTTGTGAAGGCAGGCAGCACTCTCCATGTCCTCCTCCCTGGGTGTCTGTCAGCATCACAGTTGAGAGAGTGCAAGCTAGTGAGAGGGAAATAGCACTGCCATTCTCACAATCAACAGAGATAAGGTGCCAGATGAATGCAATGGTTCCCCCAAACTTGCTGGCATGGCCTGTAGGTGAACAAAGTGAAATTTAAATCCCAACATTCAAAACAAAATGATGATATATTTACACTGGTGCCTGTATTCATCAGTGCTCAAAAACTGCCAACAGTTTCTTAACCTTCCTGATATTCCCACTATGTCAAGATGTATCCTCAGGATCCACAGGTGAAGTTGAGGTAGCTTGCTGTTTTCCAACCCTTTTGCCTGAGATGACCTTGGTGCGTGTCCCTCGTGGGGGCTGGAACTGAAGGAAGCAGCACCATGTTTGATCATTTCCCTCCTCGATGTCAGGGCTTGAGTCTTGACCTTCACAGGGAGCGGTGGGAGTCAGACGGGCTGGAGACACCCAGGATCCACTGGCTGAAGGACCTCAGGCTATACTCCTGCCAATCCTCTTCTGTTCAGGTTCCCAGGGGCCTCTGAGCTCCTCCAGGGGCTGGAGGGGCAGCTGGAGTGAGATTCAGATGCCCCGCTGTCCTGTGGCTCTGACACACACGGATTCCCACACGTGCCTACACCATGCAGTTGAAGCTCTGCCTCATGGAGCTCATGCACTGAGCCATGGTGCGGACTTCTCCAGTCATGGACTGCACATCCTGCACCAAGACCCCACTGCGGACACCAACCTCGCAATGTTGGCCTCAGTGGGCTACAGTGATGGCACCACCTCCTCGGACAGAAGGCGATGGGACTTTGGCAATCATCATTCCACTTCAAGAGGGGCTGCTGTCATCCCTTCCTGATACTCACCACTTTGCCTTTGCAGTTTCAACAGCTGTATGATGATTGGACCCAGGGGCACATCATCGGCAAGGACTCAGCAGAGTCCTGGGCTCTGCCATCCCCTGCAGCTGTTGGGGAACAAATGCTGGAGAGTTGTTTGTGTGGAGTTCCCCAGTGCCTCCAGCAGTTAAGTAGTTGTGGGGTGGGTGAATCAGAGAGAGCAGGTCACTGGAGCAACGTGAAACTTGTGGACATAAAAACTATTACTAACGAGGCATAAGATTCAGCCCGAAAACATATTGGTGCTATTAGTGTGAATCGCTCTGTTTTTCATGCTCCAACCAGCATCTGCCATCTTTTGGTAAGATTTCACCCTTTATATTTTTTTATTTGATTTATTATTGTCACATGTATTAACATGAAAAGAATTGTTTCATTGCGCTATACAGAATATACCATTCATAGAGAAGGAAACCAGAGAGTGCAGAAGATAGTATTGCAGTCATAGGTAGAGTGTAGAGAAAGATCAACATAATGGAAGGTAGGTCCATTCAAAAGTCTGAAAGCACCAGGTAAGAAACTGTTCTTGAGTGAGTTGGTAGGTGACCACAGACTTTTGTATCTTTTTCCTGACAGAAGAAGTTGGAAGAGAGAATTTCTGGAGTGCCTGGGGTCCTTAATTATGCTGGCTGCTTTGCTGAAGCAATGGGAATTGTAGACAGAGACAATGGATGGGAGGCTGGTTTGCATGATGGACTAGGCTACATTCACAACTTTTGTGGTTTCTTACAGTCTTGGGCAGAGCAGAAGCCAAACCAAGCTGTGATACAACCAGAAAGAATATTTTCTATAATACATCTGTAACTATCAGTGAGAGTCACAACAGACATGCCAAATTTCCTTAGACTTCTGAGAAAGTAGAGGCGCTGCTGGGCTTTCTTAACTGTTGTGTCGGCATGGGGTGTGGGACAGGTTGATGGTGATCTGTGTCAGAATCAGCAAAGGTTACTGCTAGTATCCAAATTAATTTACAACTTTACATGGGATAAATAGGATATACAGCATAAATACAGGGCAGTCAACCCCACTAGTCTTCCTCATTATTCTCAATCCAAGCATCTTCTGGCCTTTCCTCATCTAAATCATTTTAACAGTCTATTTCCTTCTCCCTCATACGCTTGCCTGGCTTCCTTCTAAATGCAGCTCTGCTATTCACTCCAGCTTGCTTCCTGTGGCAGCAGGCTTCATATGCTCATCACTTGTAAAATAGTGTAGAAGTTGCCTTTGATTAAGAAGTCAGTCCTAGATTTCTGAGGAAGTTATAATGCAGTGTAGCAACAATGAACAAGTACGATTGCTGCAGTGGAACTGTTGGGTTAGGATGCCATCTAGTGAAATGTGGGATTGCTTATTTGTTAAAGACAATCTTCAGGATAAGATTGTAGCAAAGATGATCACTGATAACAAATCCTATGAAATACAATGCCTGAACTGCCACCACCCCCAATAAGCTGCTGAATATCACCCTGTGCTTGCTCCATCTTTTCTAGGAAAATATTGGAATTATTGAACAAATTTGATCGACCTGTGGAAGAAGTGTTCAGTAGCAGATTGCCATCTAGTGCAGTATGGAAATTCAGCAAACGTGGAGAGGATTACATCTGAGACAAGGTCACTTTCATAGGGAATCGTAAACCAAATAAATTGACCTTTGCGAATGTTTCCTGCGCATATACTCTAAAATGTGGAAAACAAAAGTAAAAATTATCTCTAAAGCAGAAGTTATTCCAGAACCTGTGAGATTCTCCTTACAAGGGTTAGTAGAGATACATTGTTAGGGGAATCTAATACAGCTTACAACTTAGGCAGGATTCTGACATAGAAGCATTCAGTCATAATCCTACAGATAGTAGCTTCACATCTTTTCATAATTTCATAATTTCTGTGTAAAAAAAAAATAAAACATGCAGGAAAAATACACATGTATTCCTTTTGTTAAAGAATGATTAGAACAGTCGGTTCTGTTTTACTAGGGAAGGCTTATTCACGTGAAATGAATATTTAAATTTTAATTTGTTTTTGATTCCTTATCATCTTTATCACATATAATAAATAGAAAAAGTGCAGAGTTGGAATCTCAAATACTGGTGAGATTGTGATTTAAAAGAATTGTCTGCCTAATAGTAAAATGGTAGGTTCAATTTCAATAAACTGCACCATTCAAACTGTCATATATTTGTGTCATATTTACTTAAATGGTTTGCCTGTGACACTGCTTGGCAATGAAGCTGGTTAAAATTGCAGCTTCTGTCATGGCTGGATTTCAGCTTCAAGAATTAATTAAATTTTTTCAGTCTTCAATGAGAGGAGTTGGCAGAGGACCTCTGTAAGTCAGTGCCTATTATAATCTCAATTCCTGAATGCTTAGCCTAAAGAGGCTGTGAAAAAGAGAAGATAGCTTACTAGCGTGCAGGTTCTACTCACAGGTCTGGTAGAGGTGCATTGTTAGAGGAATCTAATACAGCTTACATTCCTCAGTAACAACCTTCCCAGGAGTACCTATTATTATGGCATTCAGTGGTAAAATAATGTTCCAATCTCTAAAACTGTCATTTCTTGTTGTGATGAGCGCAGGTTCTTTGTATATGATGAGTTGTTTGGTTGAGGGAATTACATTAGTGCTTTAATTTGATATATGTATCATTAATGTTGCATCCTGTGTGTTTGTTTTGGTCCACTGAGAGAGACATATCACAATATATATGCCCCAGTGAACTCTAAATCCTAGCATTTCTGTGTTTATATTTTTAGTAAAGTTTGCTTGGAAAAGAAAGGAAAGGAATGCATGAAGGAACATTTTCAAGAATACTTGCATTATTCGGATGCTTTTAATTCACTGGAACGCCCACTCTACCAACACTGTGGATCCACCTACACAACATGCTCTGCAGTGGTGACTTAACAGTACTTTCTCAAGGGCAATCAGGAATGGGCACTGAAAATGCTAGCTGAGCTAGCAACACCCACATCCCATTAAATATTTTTTTAACTTTGTGAGCTTGAAAAGAGAATTAAACACCAAACATGCTTGATCTTACTTAACTTCATAGAAATCACACATGCAGAATCTTGTAAGGTGCCGAGAACATATTCATCTACATCAATTATAGGATTATTATTGACGGCTGAAAAGTTTCAGGATTGACATTGTCTTTTTAGTGGTTGATCTTAATAAAAATGCTGAAATGTTAGTTGATTATCAGAGGTCTGCGTTTGAAACATACAGGGAGAATTGGACCGGAATTTTACCTCCTTCTCCCACCACAGGAATCTAAGCAGGTGAGGGGAGACTGTGGAAAGATCCATTGACCTCAGGCAGGATTTTACAGTTTCAGGATGAGCCAGGCCATAAAATCCTGCCCTTGGACTTTGTAGTGCTTATTCTTTGGTGCTGCAGAGTTTCCTAATGTTCAAAATAACATCAGTAATATGTATGAGCATTTGTAATTTTGTCATTTTATCATTGCTTGTAAAGGGAGGAGGGTATAATCTGAATAATTATAGGCCGGTTAGATTAGTTTGTGGACAAATTATTGGAATTGAGTCTGATGAACAATATAAACTTGCATTCAGAAAGAAATAGATGTTTCTTCGGAAGGAACTCTTCAAATGCAGACAGTAAATATATAAAAAACTTACTCCGATACATAAATCAAAGAAAGGGTTTAATAAAGAAACTTCTTATTTCAAACTTGGGGCCCTACCCTGAGCCAATCCAAGTTCTCCACAATTCCCAACAAGTTCTTATTTATAGTGGATCAACTGACCCATCATATCATTCTGCAATTGTTCCATGGTTTACTGGATCAACTGACTCATACAGCTTGTTACCACTGGTCACATCATATCCAGTATAAAGTTGTTACTGCTTACATCCTAACAATAGATTAACCAAGATAAAATCAGCATAGATTTGTTAAGGGAATGTCACATCTGACTAACTTGACAGAAATCTTTGAGAAGATAATGAGTAGAATTGATGAGAGCAGTGCAATGGATGTGATCTATAAAGATTTGAGCAAAGATTTGATATGTCCAGTCCCATAAAGATGACTTGTCAAAAAAATATAAAAGCTCATTAGGATCCATGGAAGAGTAACAAATGGATCCAAATTTGATGAGTGTGAGGAAGCAAAGGTTGATGAGTGTCTTTGTGACTGGAAGGCTATTACTAATCAATGGGTTCAGATTATTTTGTAGTTCATCTTATTGATTTAGATTCAAATGTGGGGGGAATGGTAAAGGAATTTAGACATGATACAAAAATTGGCCATGTAATTGCCAATGAAGAGGAAAGCTTTAGACTGCAAGAAAATATAGATGGCCTGGGCAGAAAACTGGAAAACGGAATTCAATCCCAAGGTATATGGGATAATGCATTTTGGGAGTGCAAAAAGAGAGGAAATGCAAATGAGAGGATGAGTAATCTGGAGGAACAGGGGGATTTTGGAATGTATGTCAACAGGTCCTTCAAGTTCACAAGACAGGTAGATCAGATGACTAAGGAGACAAATGAGCATCATTAGCTGAGGCGTATAATTCAAGAGCAGGGAGATTTTACTAAGACTGTACACAACACTAATTAGAGTTGAGGATTATGCACAGTTCCGACATTAAAGGAAAGATGTGATTGAACCGTGCAGGCAAAGAAAAGGCCATGAGGAAAGATTGGATTTGTTATCCTTGAAACAGAAGAGTCTGAGGGGTGGCTTAATTGAGATATATAAAATCATGAGGATTCTACATAGAGGTTAATAGGACTGACCAATTTTCTTCGTAGAGGAGTCATAAACCAAGGACATAAATTTAAAATAATTAGTTGAAAAATTAGAGGGGAGAGGAGAAAGATTTATTCCATCCAGATGATGGTAATTATTTCTCCAGGATTTTTTATCTTTTTTTGGCAGATCTTTTACCGAGGTTACTGTTACTGAAATCAAGAAAACCCAATAGAAATCCCTACCCGCATCCCCACCACAACTCAGAACTAGGAACACATATTTTGCTGTTATCGAAATTTGTTGTAAATCAAATGCTGTAACAACAGGATCAGCAAAAACAAAGATCAGTGCCTCAAAAATTGTCTCTGGCAGTTGCTCAAAGCATAAAAAGATTTGAAGGAATTGTTCTGGATTTTCATTGGCCATGTTGTAAATTTCCCATAATTTAACTCATGTTGCAGGAAACTGGCTCAGCTGCTGACAGTTAACTCTGTATCTGAGCTGCTGAAGTATTGATAGCATGTGGGCCATTTTGTTTGAGGTTTCGCTGGCAGTGCGAATCTCCTGCCCTCTGGCTCCACATACTGTAAAATCACAGGTTTCCTTCTCACAATTTTCTACTGCTAATTTTAGTTAAGAAAACATTGTTAGCAGCACAACAAATTTTCCCAAAGATGGGAAATGCTCCTTCTTGTAGGGTGACCTCTGAAAGCTACCCAGCAATTTCTTCCCAAAATTATTTAAACAATGTGGCAATGGCCCAACAAAATATTATTTTTTCAAGTATACGGGGATTAATAGTAGCCGTAATCAAATCAAAAATCTCTACTCAACTGTTTATTAATAAGAACCAGAATAAAGGCAGAGGGGTTCATAAGAGTGCATAATTCTTCAAGAAGCAAATTGTATTTTACTTGGACTACAAATGATTTGTGTGTCAAAGTGAACCTGGGGGATCAGGAGAGAAGTATTTCTGGCATCAGAAGAAACACAGTCCAGTTTCATTCAATTTAAAACATTCCAGTGGTCCATTGAGTAGTGCTGCATTTTATATTATCAGTTGCTCAAAGGACAAATGCAGATTGTGGCAAGATATCATCATCAGTTTAATTGTGAATATTCATTCTATTTATCGAAATTGGGCAGTTTGTTAATGAAATGAAATTATTGCAGCTAAAATTCTCACACTTTTCGTATATACTGCATTTTATCATATTTATAAATAATGTTAAAGCACACAAAGTCGTTACTGTACCAAAGAATTTCCTCAATTGATACCAATATTCACAGTTAAGTTTAAATATCTAGAAGGGCTTCAAGCCAGTCAAGTTGATTGTGATTGGTCAAAGCATTGCCATGGGGAAATTTAATTCAATGGTTTAACTTTATACAAAATTCTGTGGTGCATTCTTTGACTCTACCAGTGAGAATCCAGTTGCCAAACAATCAACATCATCTTCTATAAATTGTTGTTCCCTTCTAGTTTTGGTATTCTTGTGATTCTGGCCTGATGAATACAAGATGGAAAACTTCAATTGCATGGCTCTTTTTCAGCAACACTTAACTTCTGTACCACCAAATGACTATTTATATCCCCGTAACCTTTGATTCCTTTATTTCCAAAATCCATGTCTTAAATATACTGATCAACTGAGCATGCCTAGTTTGCAGAATTCTAAAGATACACAACTCTGAGTGAAAAAAAGTCTCAGTTCCCAATGACTGACCTTTCATTCTGAGACTGTGACCCCGGGTTCCAGACTCTACAGACAAGGGAAACATCCTACCAGCAGCTATCCTGTCAAATGCATTAAGAATTGTACGTTCAAGAGGCCCTTTGCTTTTTTTTAAACTCTTGGGGATATAAGCCAAGTCTACTCAACCTCTCCTCATGGGACTTTTTTCCCAGGAGTCCATCTAATAAACCATCCAAGGCAAATATATCCTTCATTTAATAAAGAGACCACACCTGCACATGATAATCCAGATCCTATCTAATTATAGTAAGACTTTTTCGTAATACTCTAATCCGCTTGTAATAAAGACCGACTTACCATTTGCCTTCCTAATTGCTGGCTGTGTCTGCAAGTGATTTGTGATTTGTGTACAAGAACACTCATGTCTCTCTGCATACCAGACCCTCACCATTTAAAAATATTCTGCTTTTCTGACCAAAATGAATACATTCACACTTAGAAATCATAGAAACCCTACAGTACAGAAACAGGCCATTCGGCCCATCAAGTCTGCACCAACCACAATCCCACCTGGGCTCTACCTCCATATCCGCACATATTTTACCCACTAATCCTTTAACCTATGCATCTAGAGTCAATTTTAGCATGGTCAATCAGCCTAACCTGCACATCTTTGAACTGTGGGAGGAAACTGGAGCACCCAGAGGAAACCCATGCAGACACAAGGAGAATGTGCAAACTCCACACAGAAGTGACCCAAAACGGGAATTGAACTCAGGTCCTTAGAGCTGTGAAGCAGCAGTGCTAACCGCTGTGCTACCGTGCACATTGTATTACATCTCCCATGTTCTTTTCCACTCACTTGATTTATCTATGTGGTTTTGTTGCCTTTCTGCATCCTCCTCAAAGCTTAAATTCCTACATAATTTTTTTTTAATATATTGAATTTAGTCTCATCATTTCTGTCATTGATATAAGTTGTAAATTGCTTGGAATCAAGCACTAATTCTTACCATACATCATTTTTTTCATTTGTGTTGAGTTGATAGGCTAAAATTATTATTTGTTCCTACTTTCTGTTTTCTGCCTGTTGTCCAGTTCTCAATCCATGATTGTATGTTACTCCCAAATCTCATGATTTCTAATCTTGTGTAAACATATCTTGTGGCGCCTAGTCAGATGTCTGTTGAAAATCCAAAAGCATTACATCCATCGGTGCTCCATTATCTAGTTCAAACTTCAAAACTTCCAACAGATTTGTCAAACACAATGAGGACAATTTTACCATTGCACCCCACTATGGGACAGGGTCAAACCAGGTGTCTTGTTACCAGCAGGGAGGGGGGCCTACTGCCACTCTGCAGGCGATTGATAGGAACAGGGTGGGGAGAATCGGTCTGGGTAGCAAGGAGTGAGCAGATTGATATTTTTGGGTGCAGTGAGGCTTGCAATTGGCTGCGAGCCCCTGTGATAGCTTGGGGGAGCTGGATCTCAGCCAGATGCAGCAGCAGAGGCCTGACAGCTGTCTCTCTATTTCAATGGCAGTTGATATTGTTCATGTGCAGCCACAGATTTCTGTACATAGGCAATAATACGTTTTGCTGCCACAACTGGCTTGCTGGTGATTTAGGTCCATCTCTTTCCCCCACAGGAGGAATGGTTCAGCCTATTTTTTTCTGCATGAAGATACTGGATTTGAACTCACCCAAAAAGTAGGTCTGAAACTCTCCCATGACCATCTTGGACAGAATTTTTTCGATAGGATCAACTCCAATTTGTCTTTCTCAAGGATGAAACTATTGTTGATTGTTATAAAAAAAGAATCCCATCTGGTTCACTAATGTCCTTTAGAGGGGGAAATCTGCCATTCTTACCTGGTCTAGTCTACATGTGATTCCAGATCCACAGCAATGTGATTGACTCTTAAGTGCCTTCTGAAATGGCACAGCAAGTCATTTAATTCAATGGTAGTTAGAGATCGGTAATGAATGCTGCTCCAGCCAGAAATGCCCACATGAATGGACAAAAATTATGTTGACTCTGGCCAATGGTATTATGACTTCCTAGGTGTCCTATTACAGATTAACAGATTCTAGCACTTTCCTTACTATTGGATAAACTGCCTCTTTACTCTCTTTCTCCTTTCTTGAACAGCAGAGTTACATTTGCAACTTTTTAATCCACTGTGGAATCATTCTAGAATCTGCATAATTCAGGTACCTCCACCATCTCTTTGACTATCTCTTTTAAAATACTGGGGGATAGGCCATTGATTTCAGGGATTTCAAAGCCCCAATTTCTCCAGTACTACTTATTTACGAATGCTAATTTCTTAAAGTTATTCATTTTTATTAAGATCTTTGGTTTCCCATTATTTTTGAAATTATTTGTGTCTGCCATTGTTTTTATGCACCATTATAAAATCACTCCAGTATCTGTCTCCAATTGATTCATGTTTACTTTTACTAATTTCCTTTAATTTAAATGCCAACAGAAATATTTACATTCTGTTGCTATGTCTCTTGCCAGTCTACTGTCGTGTTCTCTTTTCAATTTCCTTCTTAATTTACTTACCCACTTTTTCTGAATGTTAATCTCCTCCCAATTTTGTGGCTTACTGCTTCTTTTGGCAACTATTTTAGCTTTTTTCTTTAATTTTAACTCTCTGGTTAGCTATGGCTGGTTCATTTTTTTCTGTGAAGCTCCTATATCTTAGGAGAGTATGTAATTGTTGTGCAATTAATTCTTCAATGTTTGCAATATCTTATCTACCTCATATCTTTTAATATATTGTGAAAAGCCAATTCAATCCTTAACTCAATGTCGTTTGCTTTGTTCTGATTTCAAACCCTAGCAGCATAGGCAACAATAGTTGAAGGCCACAATTATGTGAACTGTCAATAAACATTATAAAGTGTAAACTAAAGTTCATTGCCTGCCTATTTCATTATGATGAGGGCTCCTAACTAATTTACTCACCTCGACCCGTCCCCATGACTAGGTGCTGCTACCTGCATCACCCCAATTTGCGGCCCAAAAATGGGACCACATAAGTTTCTGCCACAATGCCCCCTCAGAAGAAATGTATTTATTTATTTTCTCAGTGAACGGTTAACCAAGATGCAAAAGCAGCAGAAGTGTAAGTGTAATCACAGGAAACTTAATATTTAGCACCATTATTCATACATTATGGGAATTAATTGACTGAAGCAAATATTTTAAAATTCAATATTGAAGTGAAGGTCAATTCATAAGGACAATTAACAACAAAGATACTGCTCACTTTAACAGCAACAATGAAAGAATGAAAAGATTGCAACACAGTGGGTCATTTAACCGGTTAGTGGAGTTTATTAGATAGGTGTTGCTTGCTTACAGCCCAGGATGGAAAAGAGGGGAAATCTCCCAAATGCCTCTAGTGATGTTACCATGTAATCATGTGACATAGTACACAGAGATGCATCAATTTACAATACATAACATCCCTCCCCTTTACTCCAGTAGTACGACAATAACATTAACTTTAACTCTTACTTATTATGAACAATAATTACTTTACTAAAAATCATAAAATCAGTGTGAGAGTCTTTTAGGAGGGTGCAGCTCCACTTAGGCAGAATCCGTTATTCAGGAGTCTTCCCGAATATAATAGCAGGTACCCACTTGTCCCTTGAAAAGTAGTTTCTTGCTAAAATTCTTTCTCGATGATCAAAACCTTTTGGTTTTGATGTCTGTTCAGGGCAAGTAACTTGGTTTTGTTGTTGTCTCTTTATTATGGTAGAGTATCATGCAGTAAGAGCAAATCAAATTTGATTCTCAACTTCCTTTCTAAAAATAAATATTGCTAATGAGTTTGTGTTGTCACATGGGCTGTGTTTCTGTACAATATGAGAAAGTTGTTTCCTCTTTTGGCTAATGTTCTTTCATCCTTTGATGCCTTAATGGCATTCTTCAATGACTGTAACAACCTCTCCAGCAATGTGTTGGTAGAAGAATGATAAGATGCAGTCTTGATATACTGTATGTCACAGTTTCTGAGGTAGTCCACAAATTCCTTTGACATGAATGGCATACTATTGTTGCTAATTATTTGTTCCGGGTTGCCAAATGTGGAAATACTTTTTTCAAGTTGTTTGATTGCCTTTCCAGTAGTCAACACCTTCATCATTATGATTTTGGGCCATTTGGAAAGTGCACCCACTAGGATGAAAAACACATATAACAATTGATCCTGTGAAGTCAATATGAATTCTTTCCTATAGCTGCCTCAGCAAATTGCATGGGTGAAATAGTTAAAGGGAGAGAGTATTTTATATCCTAACGCAAGACTGATATTGCCCTAATTTTTCTTCATTCCACGAGCAGGATTTTCTGGCCATGCTCACCCCAAGTCCAGAAAATCCTGCCTGAGATCAATGGACCTTTGCACAGTCCTTTTCCTGACTGCTATGACTCCTATGGTGGGTGGAATGGAAAAATTCCACTATGTAGGTCTAGGTCTGTCCACCAAAAACAACTCCTTGTGTGTTATTTCATCCATAACATCTCCTGGATATCCTTCATGGAATTGATCCAGTACATGATTCTGCAAGCATAGAGGAATGACCACTCCAATCCCCTATAGCAGTATTCCATTTCTTACCATCGACTTAACTTCCCTTGTTTGGTATGGCTTGAATTCCGGATTGCTTCTCTGTTTATCCAATGGTATTCCTTTCCAGATCATGTCCTTGACTTTGCCCATCACCAGATCTGACTGCATGTATATTTGTAAGTGAATCAGTATTTTACAAACCTGGGAAAAAGGACCAGATGTACATGTAATTCTCCTGTGATATGGCTTTGTCCCAAATTGGTAGACATGATAGAGCATCAGTGTTCACGTGTGACTCAGATCTTTTGTATTTAATCTCGCAATTATGTGTTGATGATGGATCATCTCTGCAAACGACTCACCACTAGAGACAACATTCCTTTGTTGGACCAAAGATTGTTGTTATTGGCCGGTGGCCTGTTAACAAGGTCAAATGTCTTGCAAGCAGATATTGATGAAATTTCTTGATTCCAGAAACAAATCAAAGGGCTTCCTTTTCTAATTGAGCATAATTCTGTTGAGCACTTGTCAACATTCTCGAAGTGAAAACTATTTGTCTTTCATTTCCATTTGGTAATATGAGAAACAAGTGCACCTCCCCATAACCAAATGTGTCACATCTGCTTTGTATTTTTAAGTTGAGGTCTAAATTAACTAAGAATTCCAATATCATTAGCACATTTTTGATTTCATTACATGCCTTTACACAATCTTTTGTGAAGTTGGCTGTTGGAGTAAGTGTTGTACTATTTTAATTCATTGGACATATTATAGGAATCACCTGGAAAAGGGGGACGCTTGATTATGGGTGTAATTCTATAAGTTTGCCTTTTTCTGGACAAGGATTGGGAAGAGGAGTTGTGGTCAAACACACAATGCCAGCTGTTGCAGGATAAAGGACAGAAAGGCAAAGAGGGTAAGATAGAGTATATGTCTACCATGGACACAGAATATCCCTTTTCGTTTGGGTCATCATCATGGGGACCTATTGTCTAATGTCCGGAAACTTGTGCGTCCTCCACAAGTTCCATAGTTTCTGAGCCATCAGGTAATTTGGGATTGTGTTTCAGGCAACAGACTACAAACTTTCATTGAAGTGGGGAAGAGAAGCTGACATACACCACTCCATAAAAATCGTATTTAATCAGCACTTCAGTGCTATACCTAAATCTAGGCAAATTCAAATTTTGGTAACACAACACTGACTTCAACCCTGCATATGAAAAATTACACAAGCAACAGGACAAACCCAACCCAACCTAGGATTCTCTGGGAGGCAAGAGAGGAGATTGCAGAGCCTCTGGCTCCGATCTTCAGGTCGTCGTTGGTTACGGGTGTGGTTCCGGAGGACTGGAGGATAGCGAATGTGGTCCCGTTGTTCAAGAAGGGGAAGAGAGACCTTCCAGGGAATTATAGGCCAGTGAGTCTTACTTCGGTGGTGGGCAAAGTGTTGGAGAGAATAATTAGGGATAGGATTTATAGTTATTTAGAGAGTAATGAATTGATTGGAGATAGTCAGCATGGTTTTGTGAAGGGTAGGTCGTGCCTTACTAACCTCATTGAGTTTTTTGAAAAAGTGACTAAAGAGGTGGATGGGGGTAAGGCGGTTGATGTGGTATATATGGACTTTAGTAAGGCGTTTGATAAGGTGGCCCATGGAAGACTTCTGCAGAAAATGCAGATGTATGGGATAGAGGGTGATTTAGCTAATTGGGTTAGGAATTGGCTAGCAGATAGAAGACAGAGGGTGGTGGTTGATGGGAGATATTCATCGTGGAGTACGGTGACAAGTGGTGTACCTCAGGGGTCTGTTTTGGGGCCCCTGCTGTTTGTAATTTTTATAAATGATCTGGATGAGGGTATTGAAGGATGGATTAGTAAATTTGCAGATGACACTAAAGTCGGTGGAGTGGTAGATAGTGAAGAGGGGTGTTATAGTTTGCAGAGGGACTTGGACAAGTTGCAGAGCTGGGCCGAGAGGTGGCAAATGGAGTTTAATGTGGAAAAGTGTGAGGTAATGCACTATGGCAGAAATAATAAATGTGTAGAGTATAGGGCAAATGGTAGGATTCTTAGTAGTCTAGATGAACAGAGGGATCTTGGTGTGTATGTGCATAGATCCCTGAAAGTAGGCAGTCAGGTCGAGAAGGTTGTTAGGAAGGCATATGGAGTCTTGGCTTTTATTGGTAGAGGGATTGAATTTCGGAGCCGCAACGTCATGTTGCAACTGTACAAAACTCTAGTGCGGCCGCACTTGGAGTATTGTGTGCAGTTCTGGTCCCCACATTATAAGAAAGATGTGGAGGCATTGGAGAGGGTACAGAGGAGGTTTACCAGGATGTTGCCTGGTATGGAGGGCAGGTCTTATGAGGAGAGGCTGAGGGATTTGAGGTTGTTTTCGTTAGAAAGGAGGCGGCTAAGAGGGGACCTTATCGAAACATATAAGATGATTAGAGGTTTAGATAGGGTGGACAGTGATAGCCTTTTTCCTAGGATGGAAAAAGCTAGCACGAGGGGACACAGCTTTAAATTAAGGGGTGATAGTTATAGGACGGATATCAGAGGTAGGTTCTTTACCCAAAGGGTGGTTCGGGAGTGGAATGCCCTGCCTGCAGCAGTTGTAGATGCGCCAAGTTTGGTGGCGTTTAAGAGGTTAGTTGATAAGTATATGGAAGAGAAGGGAATGGTTTAGTTTGGAGGGGCATTGCTTTTTATATTGGTCGGCGCAACATCGAAGGCCGAAGGGCCTGTTCTGTGCTGTAATGTTCTATGTTCTATGTTCTAACCATTTACCACCCCATCAGTTTACTTTTGATCATCAGCAAAATGATGAAAGGGTCATAAACAATGCTATCAAGTGGAACTTACTTCGCAGTAATTTGCTCATGGATGCTCAGTTTGGATTCTGTCAAATTCTGACCTTATTACAGCCTTGGTTCAAACATGGACAAACGAGCTGAATGCCACAGATGAGGTGAGAGCAATCACCCTTGACACCATGGTAGCATTTGACAGAGTGAAACATCAAGGACCTTGTGGTCAAAAAAAAATCCTCATTGTTACTTTATTAGCATTGAAAGATTCTCTCAGAATATTTTAATATTTTACAGACAATAGGTTGGAAAATGATGTTTTTGTCTAAAGTTCCTCTTGATAGTTTTCTGCATTCATTGAAAAGATAAAATCATCTTATTCTGTGTATCTCCACAGGCTTTTGAATAAATTTGATGGAAACTACTCTGAGCCTATTGATGGGTCCAAATGCAATGCTGTGGATGCAATCTGCACTCAAATCAAGAGCCCAAGAATTGATATGAGATGGTCAATGGGCCTCATCTTCATAGCAAGGATAAGCTCCCATCACTGTTTGCGCCTTCTTAAGCAACACCCATTGAACAAAACCATTTTGGGCCGCATCAGCAGTTCAAGCATTGGAGCAAGCTATGGGAGTGATCAATATTTCTTGGAGTTTGGGGAGTGGTTCTGCACCTCCCTAATTCATAGGAAGAATAATTAAAACACACCTTGGGAAAGCAGTTGCAGGAACCATAGAAGAATCCTAACTGGGCAGACCTGATATTTTCTCCACTCATGAGGTGATTTTTTTTTAAAAAAGGCTCCTTTAACTTTATGCCTCTCTTACATTCACAAGGCTTCTAATGCCTGTTAAAGGCATCCAACTGAAATGACAGAATAACAGGCTCCGGAAATTTGGCAGTGGGAATAAAACCTGTGCAGATTTTATCCAGGCCGTCCTACTACAAGGTGCAAGGAGGCAACAGATTCAAATACAAAGCTCTTCAGAGGTGACCTGTAAAATAATTGTAACAGCAAAAAAAATGGTGCAGAAGCCACGTGAATAAATCCTGAGTTTGTGAAGGCTTCCAGCATGAACACAATGGGCTGAATGGCCCCCATTTGAGTTATAACCATTCTCTGATTCTATTGTTTACCATGAGCTTTCAACTTGATTAGCTAAAATAAAGCAGACACTTGCATTTTTCATCAATCTCCTTTGCAAAATTAGGACAAGATCACTAGATAAATATGGACAAAAGTCTCATCCCAGCTTACCTCCTCAGAAAGAAATTACAAATCACATCTCAGTATCCCACAGTCTGTTCATTGGTTCCATGGTATTTGCATTGATTAGGTTACCAAGGAAGTATAATCCAGATTTTAATCATTATTCAACATAGCATGTGTTGTTTTGAATTTATTTTTTTATTTGCTTCCACTGGCTTCTCAGTCTCTGTTTAATATTTCAAATTTACTTTTCCTATTTTTATTATTTAAGAACTCAGTTTTCAGTTGCCTGTTTCTGAAAGTTGCGATCTCTGAGCATCCTGACTGTTTGCTCATAATTCAGTCCTCTGGGTCTTCACGGACTAAAGATGTCCTTAATATCTTGGTGACCAGAACTGGATTCAGCACTGAAGCGTCAAAATCCTACTGCTGTTCACGCTGACAGGATCTTGTGATGCTGTTGATGACAAATTCCCACCACGGATCTCCCGGCAGAAGGGGCGGGGGGGAGTTCAACAGGAAATTGCATTGGCAACGATGGGCCATAAGATCCTACTGCCAGTGAGTGGTACGTCATCTCCTGCCACCATGAAACACGCTATGGAGAGGGAACAAAATCCCGCCCATTGTGTGATCCCGTAGTGCTGTGTGATTTCCTCCAAACTGGTCTCAAGGCAGTTTTATGGGTCAGCATGCCAATTGCTTTGACTGCTATTCATCAGCAAGATTGAACATGTTGTGACGATTTTCTACAACACTTTCAAATTAAATTCAGTTTTGCCCTTCTTAGAAGTAGGTTTACATATTTTTTTCCTTTCATCAAAGATATGGGGAGTGTCGGAGTAGAGAAGGAGGTAGAAGGAGGGGAGGAGTGGCATTATTAGTCAAACACTGTATCACAGTGACAGAAAGGAAGTTTGATGAGGACTTGTCTGTTGAGGTAGTATGGGCTGAGATTAGAAACAGGAGAGGAGAGGTCACCCTGTTGGGAGTCTTTTATAGACCTCCTAAAAGTTCTAGAGAGGTAGAGGAAAGGATTGCAAAGTCGATCCTGGACAGGAGTGAAAGTAATAGGTTAATTGTTATGGGGGACTTTAACTTTACTAATATTGATTGGAATAGCTATAGCTCTAGCTCGTTAGAGGGGTCAGTTTTTGTACAAAGTGTGCAGGAAGGTTTTTTGACTCAGTATGTAGATAGGCCAACTAGAGGTGAGGCTACATTGGATTTGGTGCTGGGCAATGAGCCAGACCAGGTGTTAGGCTTGGAAGTTGGTGAACATTTTGGTGATAGTGACCACAATTCGGTTACGTTCACCTTAGTGATGGATAGGGATAGGCATGAAGCTGGGGGCAATAGTTATAGCTGGGGGAATGGTAATTATGAGGCCACAAGGAGGGAATTAGGGTGCATAGGTTGGACTAGGAAACTACAGGGACTGGGAACATCTGAAATGTGGAGCTTATTCAAGGAGCAGCTACTGCAAGTCCTTGATAAGTATGTCCCTGTCAGGCAAGGAGGAAATGGTTGAGTAAGGGAACCATGGTGTACTAAAAAAGTTAATTCGCTGGTTAAAAGGAAAAAGGAGGCTTATATCAGGATGAGGCTTGAAGGCTCAGTTAGTGCACTGGATAGCTATAGATTAGTCAGGAGGGAGCTAAAGAGTGAGTTGAGGAGAGCTAAAAGGGGACACGAGAAGACTTTGGCTGATAGGATTAAGGAGAATCCTAAAGCTTTCTTTAGATATGTTAAGAATAGAAGATTGGTTAGGGCAAGATTAGGGCCAGTCAGAGACAGCAGTGGGAAGTTGTGCGTGGAGCTGAAGAGATTGGAGAGGCACTGAACAAATATTTCTCTTCGGTATTCACGCAGGGAGATGTAAATGTAGTTGTGGAGAACACTGGGATACAGGGTTGCAAACTGGAAAGTATTGAAGTAGATAAGGAGGATGTGCTAGATATTCTTGAGGGTTTGAAGTTAGATAAGTCCCCTGGCCGGATGGGATTTACCCTAGGATTTTCTGGGAGGCGAGAGAGGCAATTGCAGAGCCTCTGGCTCTGATCTTTAGGTCGTCGTTGGTTACGGGTATAGTGCCAGAAGACTGGAGGATAGCGAATGTAGTCCCATTGTTCAAGAAGGGGAATAGAGACTTTCTGGGGAATTATAGGCTGGTGAGTCTTACTTCTGCTGTGGGCAAAGTATTGGAAAGAATTATTAGGGATAGGATTTATAGTTATTTAGAGAGAAATGAATTGATTGGGGATAGTCAGCATGGTTTTGTGAAGGGTAGGTCGTGCCTTACTAACCTTATTGAGTTTTTTGAAAAAGTGACCAAAGAGGTGGATGGGGGTAAGGCAGTTGATGTGGTATATATGGACTTTAGTAAGGCGTTCGATAAGGTGGCCCATGGAAGGCTTCTGCAGAAAATGCAGGTGTATGGGATTGAGGGTGATTTAGCTAATTGGATTAGGAATTGGGTAGCTGACAGAAGACAGAGGGTGGTGGTTGATGCAAGTTATTCATCGTGGAGTTCGGTTACAAGTGGTGTACCTCAGGGATCTGTTTTGGGGCCCCTGCTGTTTGTAATTTTTATAAATGATCTGGATGAGGGTATTGAAGGATGGATTAGTAAATTTGCGGATGACACCAAAGTCGGAGGAGTGGTAGATAGTGAAGAGGGGTGTTATAGTTTGCAGAGAGACTTGGACAAGTTGCAGAGCTGGGCCGAGAGGTGGCAAATGGAGTTTAATGTGGAAAAGTGTGAGGTAATTCACTTTGGCAGGAATAACAAATGTGTAGAGTATAGGGCTAATGGTAGGACTCTTAATAGTGTTGATGAACAGAGGGATCTTGGTGTATATGTGCATAGATCCCTGAAAGTTGGCAATCAAGTCGATAAGGTTGTTAAGAAGGCATACGGAGTCTTAGCTTTTATTGGTAGGGGGATTGAATTTCGGAGCCGCAACGTCATGTTGCAACTGTACAAAACTCTAGTGCGGCCGCACTTGGAGTATTGTGTGCAGTTCTGGTCCCCGCATTATAAGAAAGATGTGGAGGCATTGGAGAGGGTACAGAGGAGGTTTACCAGGATGTTGCCTGGTATGGAGGGCAGGTCTTATGAAGAGAGGCTGAGGGATTTGAGGTTGTTTTCGTTAGAAAGGAGGCGGCTAAGAGGGGACCTTATTGAAACATATAAGATGATTAGAGGTTTAGATAGGGTGGACAGTGATAGCCTTTTTCCTAGCATGGAGAAAGCTAGCACGAGGGGACATAGCTTTAAATTAAGGGGTGGTAGTTATAGGACGGATGTCAGAGGTAGGTTCTTTACCCAGAGGGTGGTAAAGGTATGGAATGCCCTGCCTGCTGCAGTTGTAGATGCGCCAAGTTTGGTGGCGTTTAAGAGGTTAGTAGATAAGTTTATGGATGAAAAGGGAATGGTTTAGGTTAGAGGGTCATTGCTTTTTCCTAATTGGTCGGTGCAACATCGAAGGCCGAAGGGCCTGTTCTGCACTGTAATGTTCTATGTTCTATGTTCTGGATGGATGGATTAAAATGGGCTGATGATCTTTTTCATCAATACAAATTTTGTGACTTAGTGTAAAAGTAAAACGCAATATGTCAAACATAACAACAGCTTGAATTGATATAACAGCATAAGAGAAAAAGAAGAAATCCAAATGAAGACATGGACCTCACTCCTGTGGATTCTGGGTCAATCAAAGTTTTCAAGACTGTGATCTACTTTGGTTCTGACTTTGGTTAGCAAGGATATTAAGGGTATAGAATAAATGTGAGTAAATTAGATACAGATTATCCATGATTTAATTAATGCGTGAACAAGCTCGGGGGGCTGAGTATCCAGTCCTTCTGACATTCTATCTGCCCTGGTTGGGTATTTAATGATCAAGTTAAGTTGCCATATAGGCTTAGATATGATGTAACTGAAAGGTAAGTTTTTGTGAAGTGGGCAATGAATAAACTTTGGAAGAATGCAAAACACGTACCATTTCTAGAGAACAAAGCATAAATGACAGGACCAAAACAAGGACAAAAGAAGCAGCCAGAGGGAAAGAGTCAAGATTGGTACAATAATGGGAAAGGAGAGTTAAATAGTAATTTCTATAAGATGATTTGCAGGAAAATAGAAAGTGACATGGAAGGTAACATAGACTGAAAGAAGAAAGATAAAAAGCACAATCATATTATAGTCATTGCTTTGTCTATATTAACTTCAGTATGTTCAATTAATTTGCCTGTAAATCTGAATCCCCTTCTCATAACAAGTCAGTCTTTTGATCATGATAAATGATCAAGCTCAATAGATTAAATGTCTCATAGTTATAAATACTGTATAACTTTTCAATAAAGGTATATAATATCACTCATAGATCCAGGTCTAATTTTCAGTATCTAATGTGAAGAAAGTCCGTGGGTGGGATTCTCCCGAAAAATTTGAAGTGTCGAATTTGTGTAAAAACTGGATTAATTCCCTAGGGATTTTCAAAATGAAACTCCCATACTCTGCACACTGCAGAGTGCACAGGCGTAAATCTCATTAAAATCAGAGGGCAGGGTCCATTCCCACTGGAGATGCCAGATGCTAGCGCTGAGTGGGCCACTGTGCATGCACCAATCTGTCATAGCAGAGATTGGCACATATGCAGTGCAGTAGCCCCGCACTGCCAGCCTCCCGATTGCTGGCTAGCCCCACCATCCTGCATTACTAGGGTCTCTCTGCCAACCCCCACCCCAATAATCCCAGCCGCCTCAATCTCCCCCCATGCTCCCGGCAGTCCTAATCTCCTAACTCCCCACACCTCCATCTGGCCTCCCTCCCTCTGTCACCAGACCAGAGCACAGAGTGGCAGCAGAACCCCCCCATCCCCACTGATTTCTCCCCCACAGGCCCTGGTCTGTATAGGCTCTGCCTCCTCTGGCTCCACCTCACCCCCCTGGGCAGTGCCAAGGTGCCACCTTCACATTGCCACTAGCCCCTTGGGCAGTGTCGGGGGATAGGCCGGCACTGCCCGGAACTCCATCTGGAGACATTAGTCCCGGGCCCACTAATGGGATGCAAACCCTCATTATGTTAATTTATACAGCTTGGTGGTGGGACAACCTCACCCACCCCATTGATGTTACATTGGAAAATTCTGATGATGAAGGTCAGGCACTCATTTCACCCACTCCTTCTATATCTCATCCATTGGGATGCCTATGGATATCTCTGGGCTACCCCAGGAAATCCAACCAGTTAAGCCACAATTTGGTCCGTAGGTGCCCACACATTTGTTCCATATTCCTTAAATCCTCACCAACAAAAGTCAATTGATCACAATCTTGAAAATGTTAATTGACCCAGAATACACAGGAACAAGTTCTATGTTTTTGCTTGGCATGCTTCCTTTTATTGAAGCTGCTATATCAATGCAAGCTATTGTTGTCACATTCGGCAAGCTGTGCTTTACTTTTACACAAAGTCATTAGATGCTTATCAATGAGGAAGTCCATTTGGCTCACTTTAATTCATCCATTGGAACTCCCCTCATTACTGCAACTAATTGTTTTGTTAATGATTCCAGAGTTTCCACCATTCTGCTGATAATTCCATTATAAGGGATGCTCATTTTCTGCGTGAAGAAAATCCTTTTCATAATAGCCAATGTTATCATTTAATGATTTGAACTTACACCTTGACAGTTAGATGCATTAAATTTCATCTGCCATTATTTGGCCCACTACATTTTCTATATACGTTCTGACATGAAACAATTTCCTCTCCAGTTTTGCTTCAGGTTGCAGCATCTGCAGTATTTTGTCTTTCCTCTTCAGTTTATTGACCTGTTGGGTGTGCTGTCTTCTGGATGAGTTGCTAATCTGAGGTCACTTCTGAGGAGATGTAAAAGCTTTCATTGCACTATTTTGTAGAACAGTCCGAGAGAACTCTGGCCAAACAGGTCAATATTTATCCACCACTAAAGATTATGATCTGATCATCATCTCACTGTTCTTTGTGGAACACAAAGTATATAGAATACAGGAACAGGAGCAAGCCATTTAGCCCCTTGAGTTCACTCTGCCTTTCAATACGATCATAGCTGATCAGCAATATAATTCAATTAACCTGACGTTATCTCATATCTCTTAGTTCCTTTGGCTAACAAAATTCAATCAAACTATTTTTTTAAATTAACAACTTATCTAGCATCAATTTCCATTTATCACTTTTTGAGTATCTCATAATTTCAATTCTGGAATTTGGTTGTGCACAGATTTGTTTGTTACTTATTAAAACTGTGGCTATCATTTCAGAAAGTATTTTGTTGCTCATAAAGTACTTTGGAACATCTAGGGGTTGTAATCATTGCTGTATAATGCAAGTCCTATTGAAGGGCTGCAACTGGGGCAGCACAGTGGTTAGCACTGTTGCTTTGCAGTGCCAGGGACCTGGGTCACTGTCTGTGCAGAGTTGCACATTGTCTGTGTCTGTGATTTTCCTCTGTGTGCTCCGGTTTCCTCCCACAGTCCAAAGATGTGTGGATTAGGTTGATTGGCTGTGCCTAAATTGCCTCTTAGCAACAGAGGGATTAGCAGGGTAAATATGTGGGGTTATGGAGATAATGCCTGGGTGGGATTGTTGTTGGGGACGACTCAACGGGCTGAATGGTCTTCTTCTGCATTATAATAATTCTAACTCCTGACAGACCGAGGTTTCAGTGCAAGCACAAGATCACCAGGAAGCCAGGTTGCACATTCTCAGTTTCTGACATCTGCAGGAATGAAGAAACATGGCTGCATGGTGTGCAGCAATGACACATTGCAGTGTGAAAAATAAGCTTACTTGACAAAGCTAGTTGGGAGATGAAGTAGCAACAACTTGAAGTGTTGTCATTAGTTCCGTGTGCAGCTGGGGCTCAGCAAAACCTGTGGGGAGCTGGTGTTCAAAGCAACACAGCAAGCAGTTGATAACTCCATTCTCTTTGAGAGTTGGGGTTCAGAAAAGCTCAGAAGCAGGAGTATGCTGGTCAGGGCAGTACGATAGCTGAGTTTGAGCTGGTGATTAGATGCTGGGGTGCAGCATTGTCAGACCAGTGGGACACAGCTTGGAACAAAGTAATTGAATAGCTGGGAGGTGGGCAGTGATTGAGACAGTCCAAGCTACAGTGCAGTTGACGGACAATTCTTTATAGGCAGGAGGAATAGGAGCTGCTGCTGAAGAATTCAGAGGCTAAATGGTCAAAAGACAGGATCTGAAATCTCTCATGAGGAAGACAGCATTTTTAATTTTTTTTTGGTTACTCACACTTCTCACTGACATCTTGGTGGGTTGCTAAGAAATTCATAGGGTTGAATTTCCCCATTGTGTCATACACAGAAATTGTAGCAGGCAGGACAGAAAATTCAGCAGACCGTGCAAAGATGCATTGACCTCAGGCGGGTATTTCTGGTCTTGGGATGACTGTGGCCTGAAAATCCCATCCATGGGATCTGTTTTGTTTTTTTCTACCAAGGAATGTGCAGTTTGTGGTATGTATGACCACAGTCTGCCTATTAATTCAGATTGACCACATTAATTAGAGATGTTTTTATTTCTTCATGTGATGTGGGCATTGGTAACTAAGCCAGAACGTGTTGCTCATCCCTAATTGCCCTTAAAATGAGTGACTTGTGGCCATTTCAGAGGAGAGATAAAAATCTTATTGCTGTGGATCTGGAATAACATGTAGACCAGACTCGGGGGAGGTTCTTTTGGGTAAGACCAGACGAGGGAAGGATAGTAGATTTCTTTCCCTAAAAAACATTAGTGAATAATACGATGTATGTTAATAGTAGAGAGTATTCTGTTTCTTTAAAACTGGAATCTCATGGAGGCTTCACTTTACAAAATACTGGCATTCACTTAATTTACAATAGAATTTATAGGTCCCTAACTGGATTTTATTGTGATTGCGTGGCTTGGAATAATAACACTATTGCTTTCTCTTTAACATCTGGGTTGCACACTCTTCCTTCTATAGTAGCTGCTACTGCACTCATATCTTTATCTAATATCTGAATTGTGTTCTTATCTCTTTCTCTAGACTCTGGATTGCATCCTCTCTAAACCTCAGTCTAAAGCTCTGGGTTGCACCCTCCCTAATTCTCAGTCTGAAGTTCTGGATTGCACCCTCTCTAATCCTCAGTCTGAAATCTGGGTTTCACCCTCTCTAACTCTCAGTTGAAGCTCTGGATTACACCCTCTCTAACTCTGTCTGAAGCTCTGGATTAAATCCTCTCTGACTCTCAGTCTGAAGTTCTGGATTACACCCTCTCTAACTCTCTGTCTGAAACTCCGGGTTGCACCCTCTAATTCTCTGTCTGAAGCTCTGGATTGCACCCTCTCTAACCTTCAGTCTGAAGTTCTGGGTTGCATCCTCACTAACTGTCAGTCTGAAGCTCTGGATTGCACCCTCTCTAATTCTCTGTCTGAAGCTCTGGATTGCACCCTCTCTAACCTTCAGTCTGAAGTTCTGGGTTGCATCCTCACTAACTGTCAGTCTGAAGCTCCGGATTGCACCCTCTCTAATCCTCAGTCTGAAGCTCCGGATTGCACCCTCTCTAACTCTCTGTCTGAAGCTCCGGGTTGCACCCTCTCTAATTCTCTGTCTGAAGCTCCGGGTTGCACCCTCTCTAACTCTCTGTCTGAAGCTCCGGGTTGCACCCTCTCTAACTCTCTGTCTGAAGCTCCGGGTTGCACCCTCTCTAATTCTCTGTCTGAAGCTCTGGGTTGCACCCTCTCTAATTCTCTGTCTGAAGCTCTGGGTTGCACCCTCTCTAAATTCTCAGACTACAGCTCTGGATTGCACCCTCTCTGACTGTCTGAAGTTCTGGATTGCACCCTCTCTAATTCTCCGTCTGAAGCTCTGAGTTGCACCCTCTCTAACCTTCAATCTGAAGCTCTGCATTACACCCTCTCTAACTCTCAGTCTGAAGCTCTGGATCACACTGCTACATTTCAGCTGCAAACACAGATTAACCCCAATGTGCGCAGCTCCAGGCGGAAGTGTCGTCTGGAGCCACTCCTTGCCCCGGTGCGGCGGCGTCAGTCTGCTCTGAGCGTCTGGGATTTTAAAGGTAGTGTAACTGCAGCATTCACTCATCATTTAACATGAAATAATGCCTGGGATACATCAATGGAAGTTACAGTCCTCTCTGCTTCTCGCACTGCTGGCCTGGTGTTGCACCGAGCAGTGGAGAGGGAAGGTGCACGGAGCTGCCAGCCTTGCTGTTCCCTGTCCTGCGCTTAGTTTTCTGGATATTGTAGAGGAGGCGGTTTTGTTGTTAACGCCATTTTTTTGAAGGGATTGAGGGAAGAAAAATATTGCAATGTTTGCACTATGTGATCATGGTAAGATGAGGGATGGAGGTGGAAAAATCAGCTGCGTTTTTTTTTAAATGTTAGTTTTGAAAATAAAATTTTAAATTATTATTAACTCTTTGGACCTCTTTGCTCTGGTGAGTGGAAGTGAAAGTTCAAAGAGACAGTATCCGCCTGTCTTTCTCCCAGCTTCTTGCTTCTTTCGCCTCCAGCCTGCATTGTCTGTGTTCCAGGTATGTTCTACAGGAACTAGGGAGGCCTTTAATCCTACTTTCTAATTTCAATTAAAACACTGACTATTGTCTAAAATAGAGGGAGCGGTATTTCAGTGAGACTGTATGTACCAAGCTGCAATTGATTTGAAATTATGGACTATTGCTCCAGAAATAGAAAATAATTAAAAGTTTAATATCTTTATTATATTGAGCAATTAGTATGAATGTCCTTTGTTGGTATTCACTCTGTGGAACAGTTGTACTGACCTAGGCATCACTGATTACTAGCTATACACTTGTCCCTCTTGTATTTTGGGAGGAGTGCAGTATTCTTGTGCTAACTGGGTGTGAGAGGAATGGTCTCGTTGCTCTGCGATGAAGTTACAATTGACTGTTTACATCTTAAGTCTCTTATTTTGGAGACTTATGGATCTTCTCATTTTTGAATCTATTTTCACTGATTCCTGATTTTGAGAGAATGGTATTAAACATTTAGTCAACTTCCTTGACCAAAATGCTGACAGATATTAGTCTATGTATTACTTAGACATTGAACCACGTTACTGGAGAGAAATTAATAGTCAACAGGATGGGAAATAATGGATGAATGAAGAGAGCTGATGGTAATGTGACTCGGGTGATGCAAAAAAAAAATGCTTACCCAAAGACGAGAACCACTAAATCACATTAAAATAAATTAAGGCTAATGTCCTTAATTCTTTCAGTGTTTTTATTGTTAGTTATTCTTTTAGTCAAATATTAAAAGAAGGATTGATTTTAATAATTGCATGATCCTATTACAAGGTCTGGGAAGCCTTGTTCATGTTAATGATATTCACAACTCCTCAACATACAACTGCCTGACTTGCCTACTACAGAGACTTAACTATTGCTAATGACAGTTGAACAGAAGTACAAAATTGGGGGAAAAATCAGTAAATGCTGGAAATACTCCTCTCTGTAGGGAGAGAGATAGAGTTAACATTTTAAGTCCAATATGGCTGTTCAGAATAACACTTAATACCCTATCCAGCTTCCTTCTGACCTTTTTCTAATTTTGTTCCTCTTTTATAAGTGAAAGATTATTGCACAGAAGTGAAAAAGCATATTTGTGTAAAGGCATGTGGCAGGTCAGATAATTGAGAATATAAAGAAATGATAGGGATTGATAAGGAGAGGAAAGCTAGAGTACGAGAAAGCATGCCAGTAATATAAATTTGGACAGTAAGTTTCTAAAGACATTTTAATTATGAAGAGTTAAAAAGAGTGTAAATCTGATCAAAAATGCATCTAAGGAATTGGCAGATGAATTAAACAGGTATTTTGCAACTGAGTTCACTGTAGAAGACATAAATAACATCTCATAACTGTAAATCAGGAAATGGAAGGGAGGAACTTGGGAAAATTAAATAACCAGAGAATTGTTGAGCAAATTATTAGGTCTGCAGGAAGATAGATCCCCTAGTCTGGATGGAAGTCACCTAACTTCTTGAAAGAAGTGGCTAATGAGGTAGTTGATGCATTGGTTAATTTTCCAACGTTCCTTAGTAAGGCTTGGGTAAGGTTCTAGTAGATTGGCACATCTAAAGTTATTGTGTAAATAAAAGCTCATGGTGTCAAGGATCAACCTATTGGCATGGATAGAAGATTGGCTAGCTAACAGGAAACATTTAGCATAAATGTTTTTTTTCTGGCTGGAAAGATGTGATGAGTGGTTTGCTACAGGGATCATTGTTTGGGCTTCAACTCTTTACAATTCATACAAATGACTTGGGTGAGGGGACTGAAGTTACAGTTATTTAATTTGCTGACAACACAAAGTTGGATAGGAAAGTAAATTGTAAAGAGGATGTAAGGAGGCTGCAAGGAAATATAATTGAAGTGAATGAATAAAACTCTGGCACATGGAGTGTAATATGAGTAAATATGAAATTGTCCATTTCGGCAAGAAGAATAAAAAATAAGCTTATCTAAATGGTGAAAGATCTCAGAGCTCGAAGATGTGTCCTAGTGCATGAATCACAAAAGACCAGTGTACGGATAGAGCAGATAATTAAGAGAGCTAATAGAATGTTACCATTTATTGGGAGGAGAATTAATTATAACAGAAGGGAGGATATGCTTCAATTATACAGGTCATTGGTGAAACTACATCTGGAGTATTAGTTTCCTTATTAAGGGAAAAATGTAAATGCATTAGAGTTCAGAGAAGGTTCACTAGATTGAGTGGATAGCCTTGTGAGGAAAGATAAGAGAAGTAGGTTTGGAAGAAAATGAGGCCATTTATTTTATAGCTCCCAGCTGAATTGGATCTATCAAATTACATCACCTCGCATTTGTCCAGATTAAATTCCATCTGCCATTTCTCCATTCAATTTTCTGGTCTATCTACATCCTATTGTAATCTCACAGTCTTCATCACTATCCACAACTCCAGCAATCTTAGTATCATTTGTAAACTTCCTAATAAACCAACTGATTTCTTCTGTGTCATTTATATATATGACAAACAACAGAGGAACACTAATTATAGATCTCCAATCAGGAAAAACATCCTTCCACCACGACCCTTCTTTGGCCAAGACAGTTCTGAATCCATCTAGCCAGTTCATCCTGATCATGTGCAATTTAACCTTTTGTCTCAGCCTGCCATGAGAGACCTTGTCAAATGCTTTACTGAAGTCCATATAGAAAACACCCATGGCCCTTCTCTCGTCAATCATTTTTGTCACCACCTCAAAAAAAACTCAAGTAAATTTTTCCCTTGTACAAAACCATGCTGTATGTTGCTAAGACCATTCAGTTCCAAATGTACGTACGTCCTAACTCCTTTCTCCAACAATTTCACTATCACTGATGTTAAGCTCTCTGACCTACAGTTATCTGGGTTAGCCTTCTTAAATAATGTGACAACATTGGCTATCCTCCAATTCTCTGGCATCTCATCTGTGGTCAGTGAGAAAATAAAAATTTCTGTTAGAGGCCCAATAATTTCATCTCTTGTCTTGTTCAGTAATCTGGGATAGATGCCATCTGGCCCTGAGGATTTCTGTACCTTAATACTTTTTTTTAAATACATGTAACGCTTCCTCCCTTGTAATGATGACTTGTAAAGGGTTTACATATTTCTCTGAGACACTACCAACGTGCTCCCCTCCTTTGTGATGTAAAACACTCATTAAGGATCTCATTCACTTCTTTGTTTCTGAGCGTAATTTCCCTCCTTTGTCTTTGAGTGGACCAACTCTTACTTCAATTACTCTTATCTATAACGTATGTATAAAATGCCTTGGGATTTGCCTTAATCCTGCCTGCCAAAGAAATTTCGTGACCCTTTTTGCCTTCCTAATTCCTTGTTTGAGCCCTTTTCTACTTTCCCTGTACTTAAAGGTCGATTATAGTATATGCACACAGGCCACTGGAGAGCAATTGAGTGTGTGATTTTTTTTTTCCAATTCCTGTTTCCTCAGTAACTTGGTTGATGCACAACATGGTTTCACTAAACATACACACTAAACAAAAACACACTTGTGGGTGAAATTGCAGGAGTAAAAAACCAGAGGCCCTCTGTTTTTAACTAAAGACATATATAAAAACAAACCTTGAATCAGCTGAAATTGCTTCGCATTGTCATATCTATAAAATATGACTTGATCCCATTAATTTTTCTGCATGCAACTATGCTGAGCAATCATAAGTCAACTACATGTGACCTATATATCACTAGAGTATTAGTCCAGAAACTCAGCTAATGTTATGCGGACCCAAGTTCAAATCCTGCCATGGCAGATGGTGGGATTTGAATTCAATAAATAATATCTGGAATTAAGAATCTACTGATGACCATGAAGCCCTTGTCAGTTGTTTGAAAAAACCATTCTGGTTCACTACTGTCATTTAGGAAAGAAAATCTGCCATCCTTACCCAATCTGGTCTACATGTGACTGCAGAGTCACAGCAATGTGATTGCTTCTCAGTTGCCTTTAGGCAACTAGGGATGGGCAATAAATGCTGGCCAGTCAGCAATGCCTGTGTCCTATGAATGGATTTTTTTTTAAAAATCCATAGATGTTTTAAATATCAGTGTCTGTTATTTTTACTCAGAGGATGGTGACAGTCTGGAATGCGCCGCCTAGGAGGAAGATAGAGGCAGGCCTTACATTCTTTGAACAGTACTCAGATGAGCACTTGGCATATCATAACATTCAAGGCTATGGGCCAGGTGCTGGCAAATGGAATTAGGTGGGAGGTCAGGTGTTTCTCTCATTTCGGTGCAGACTTGAGCCAAAGGGCCGCTTCTGCACTGTATGATTTTATATGCGTAAATGTAAAAGCTACTTGAAATAACTGCTGGGAACTCTCCTTTACAGATTAGGTAGAGCTCAAGTATAGTATTTGAATTTTTTTTTAACATAAGTGATATTGTCATACAACTGGTACCGAGGGCCTAAGATCAATCTCTGCACACTTCTGTATTCTTTTGATCTGGGCAGGTTGTACATGTGTGGGGCCAGGGCATGTGGAATTTGACCAACGGACAGATATAGCCAGTGTAGATTGACAACAGGTCATCAGCTACACGGTCTGAATAAAGAGTGAATGCACATGTATCCAGTATGGTCTCCACCTTCAGATTTAAAATCTTTCGAACCTCTCCCGTGTGTTTCTTCTACTAATCCTGAGTTTATTATCTTGTTACAAATTTTCCCTATTAATATTTCTTGAGCCTGAAAATACATTTCTTAACTCCATTTTTTTTTGTTGTTGTACTTTGCAGTTTCTAGCAATGGCACAAAAGAGCAAGATCGACTCTGAGGTGGAGGTTTCAAGCAAGAAGTTGTTAAAAGCAAAATCAAAACAAAAATCAAAGGCACGAGGTAAAAATGAACTCTGATAAACACAATGCGGTACACTGATTACTAGAAACTGGATTTTTGACATTCTTTTCCAATCTTCCGTCTCCTTCTCCTTTCACTCAAACCTGTCACACTTCTAATTTTTTCCAGTTTCGATAAAAGGTTGTTGACCTGAAACATTAATTCTGCTTTTCTCCCACTTGATCAACTTCACCTGTTGAGTGTTTCCAACATTTGTTCTTTTTAGATTTTGTTTTAGATTTCCAGCATCTATAGTATTTTGACTCTGAAAATTAAATATTCAATATCTACATTTCTGTTTTAAATGGAAGTGTATTTTGGAAAACAAAAGTTCTCATTGTGTTATTAATGACACAGCAAACTGGTGTGCCCTACATATGGTCTATCTACAATCATTAATGCCGCTTAGCGGAGCAAGCAAAGTTAGTCATTAACTTTATGTCCTATTACATGCTTTTAGATGAACTTGCATTACCTAGATGTATGGTTATTTCAGAATAAACAGAACAAATCCCAATTTGGATACTATGATCAACAGAAATTGCGGAATTGCTACAAATATCCTCCAACTTTGGTTTGATTTGAATTTGGATGTGAAAGAAAGAGAAGAATTTAATTCTCAGTACCAACATTCCGGCACTCAGACATTCAGTGTCAGGATGGGAGTTATCCCAACTTGAATGCCATATTAATAAAAGAGCTGCAGTTAACATGTATTTTCAGTGTGCAATCCATGCCTATTCCTGTTGGACATATCTGCCATCCATATGGAAGCCTTTGCTTATAGCCTGGCACTTTCCATGTTAGTGGGGTGATCTTGTTTAGATTGTTTGCTTGGGGTGCAGTTTTTCTGCAAAGACTATAGGCCAATTCTGGGGGTGAATTGGGACCAAGTTTGTCCATGGTATCAAGAACCGAAGAATTTTGGGCCCATAGTTTAGGTGAGACTGCAATACTAATATAAAAACAGTATAGCAGAAGAGCAGGTCCTTCAACCCACCAAGATACCTATCTAATCTAATATTTTCTTGCCTCTACATGTTCCATATCCCTCTATTCTTGCCTGTTCATATATCTAGGCCAAGCATTTTTTCTACTGTGAATCACTTTTAATGTTTTGAGGTACCAATTTGAATTTTTGCAGGCGATGTTCATATTTATTTGTTTGCTATTTCCAATTTCATGACAAAATGTGGCTTTATGGCTGTTTTATGTGATCAGTGGACTCTGGGGTGGGGATCATTGAAAATTAAATATATGTTTGTCTGAATTTTTTTTTTGCTTTAAATTGCTCTAAATTGCTCCAATAATTGTATGAATTATATAAGAATAATAGACTATCTCAATTTAGTCCTGTCTCTCTGGAAACTGAGAATTTAGATTCAGGTGTTTTATTTCTTGCTTATTTTGATCCTGTCTACTTTGCAAATCATACAGATCTTGATGGGCTTCCTACTAAGGAATAATATTCGGAAGTAACTTGCTAGGCAGTGAAACCTGAATATGTAGTGTAATTGACTGAGAACGTGTATAAAAAAACTTATAGAAACTGATAATTTAGGGACACTTTTTAAAATGTATTTTAGCTTGAGCCTCAAGTTTGCCACAACTGCATAAAGCCAGTCAGAAATATGCCTTTCCCAAGTGAAATTACTGAGCAGCTTTTGTGTCATGTCTGACCACTTGTTACTATGAGATTAACTTAATCATACAAAGCCATTTTACCAAGAATACTTGTCATTACAGATTTTCTCAGAGACCGAATTCAATTCAATAAATGTGCCATTTGCCAGCCATTTCAAATACATGGTGTTTTAAAGTATCGCAATTTATTATAACTTGCCCAGAGGGCCAGATTTCAAATACCTTGTAAAGCCTGGAGTGCACCTCAAGAATTTTTTAAGATAAATATAATAGAAACAGAAAATGAAAGAAACAGTGATCTTAGATTTTTCTAAAGAAATGCAGAAATGGACATAGTTTTGTGCTGGCAGTTAAGGAATTCTGATTTTTGTTTCGTGTGCTAATGTTGGCTTTACATTTGTCCAATATTGAATTGTTGTGTCTCTTTTTGATACTCTATCATTTTTGTTGATTTTTATGCAGTTTTTTAGCATCACTAGGATGTGACTTTTCTAGGCACCACCACCTAAAAACATGCCCTCCACCATTAGCCCACAATGGAAGTAGTGTGTACCATCTATAAATACATTGCTTTAACATGCCAAGGCTCTTTTTAATCGGACCTTCAAAACCTGTGACTCAGAACAGTGAGGGCAGCAGATGCATGCGAACACCATCTGTAAATTCCCCTCCAAAGCACAAACCATACTGACTTGGAAATATCTGTTTCCTCACTGTGGGGTCAAACTCCTGGAATTTCATTGCTAACCAGATGGTGGGCGTACTTACACCAGGTGGACTGCATGGGTGCACCACCATCAGCTTCTCGAGGAGAGTTAGGGATGAATAATAAATGCGGGTGCTGCCCACACCCCAAGGATGAGTTTTTAAAACAGACTAGTTTGACAAGTCAGTATTGTCATTTATAAATAGGTTTTGGAGTGTACAATGTCAGAAAGAGAATTAGAACCAAGAATAAACCTGACATAATAAAACTCTGATGTACAGCTCTATGTCTTAAGAAATGCATTCACTTTTTAAAGTTAATGCTCATTTGCTTATTTCATTCTGGATTCTTAATAGTTCTTTCTTTCCTCTTTTAGTAAACATTACCAATTGCAGGTGTTCAGAATGTCTATGATTGTAAGGGATGGAAATTTCAGTGACTGGATTAGGTGGGCAAGGTTTTTAGATGAGGTTTTAAAACATATTTTACTTATTATAAAGGATCTAAAAAATCATCTGGAGGTGGAGATAAATCATCAAAAGGGAAAGATGCCGAACATCTGGAATTTCAGGTACGAGTCTTGTTTATTCTTTTGAAGATCGCTTGTAAATCGAGAATTTCTAGCCCACACTATCAAAATTACACTAACGCTCTGACACTGTCTTATTTCCCATTGCATCATGATTTCTCTTATTTATAGCTTCCTGTGTAAGAGGAAACCACCCGTTATGTTCTAGCAAAAATTGTGGCATGTTAAGGAATTTCCTGAGCTGTAATTTGCGGTTCACAGAATCATAGAATTCTGTAGTGCAGAAGGAGGCCATTTGGTCCGTTGAGTTTGCACTGACCACGATCCCACCTCGGCCCAATTCCCTTAACCCCAAGCATTTATCCTAGCGAGTCCCCTGGACACTGAATCAGTTTAGCATGATCAGTCAACCTAACCCACATATCTTTGGATGTGTTCATCAGTTGCATATAACAGATCAGCAAAACATTTAATCATTTTTAATTTCCATTGCTTTTTTTTGTGTTTCTTCCCTCAAGGTGGCAACTTGTTTTGGTATGATTTTCTTAGGCCCTGGTGACACCCCCTGATGCCTCAGCCAAGTCTGGCTGTTCATATATGAGCTTAGACAGTGTCTACCAGCAAGATATTTGTGACTTATTCACTGAATTGCTCCACTGGTATTATTGGCTTTTAACTGTGTCAATGTGTGTTAAATCATTTGGCCTGACCATTCCATGACAACTGAGCTACTTATCTGCCATGATTTTTTTTTTTGAGTTCCACCTTAAATGTTTCTATAGTATTTGCCTTAATATTAGAAATTTTCCCAAATTTATAGTATACTTATCCAGTGGCTTATCTGGGAAATCCTTTTCTGCAAGGATGCAGAAGATACTTCAAGGCTGAGAAAGTTGGTTCCTGATTTAGCAAATGTGTCAAGTTGATAAACTTCATCTTTTGAAAGAAGGTGTTGATGGGTACGTTAGATCCAAACTTTGTCATTTAGGAAGTGGGAAATTATGGTAATATCTGGCAGGCTAGAGGAGCTCAGGATCACCATTGGACAGTTTTGATTGGGTTATTTAGTCCTGACACATAGGATGCTTCTTAATCATATACACAAGGCCAGAAGTAATGTTAATCCTATGGATTGACAAATGTGTGCCGATTAGTAATCAGCAATTGTGACTTTTATAGTGGCTGCATTCAGTGTTCACACAGCATCGCAGGAGGAATCAGCTCTGTAACCTGTTCTCAGCAAGTCCTTCAGTCATTATAGTACGTTAATAAGACTGCAGCCTTCTCTTGCAGACTGTACCACCCAACAGACAGCCTCTCAAACTTGGTGCTGACAGTCAGGAAAGAGTGAAAAAAGTTCAGATGAGTTCCTGCTGTTAAATTCAGCAGAATCTTGGTGTTTCCTGTCTGCTGCAGGTTTCCCCCACCCACCCCCTTCCTTGTAAAATGTCAGTAAGGTTTTGTCTGATGTGGGCTTGGCCTTGCCACTAGACCTTCGCCATACTTTCATGTATTTTTCATTAGGAGCTGAGAAAAGCAGTCTTTGAAAAAGCAGGTAGGATGGGAACGTAGTAGATTAAAAGTACGGCTTTCCAGCTGTCAAATTAAAGCTATTTTGGAATTTATTAATAAATCTTAGACAATTTTCAACAGTGCCCAATAGGGCAGTAACCTGATCCAGGTGGAATCTCACCCATTTCCTTCCCATTGATTTTCAATGGATTGAAATTGGGCTGAATTGCACAATTGTTATAGTGCAGCAGGAGGATGTTCTGCACTGGATGGGAGATCTCCATTCAGTTTGGACAGAAATAATCAGATCAGAAATAGTGTTGATGGTGCAGTGTGTGGTGAATTTCATTCTCGCTGACTTCACAGTTCTTCCATGCCTCAGTGTTGAAAATGTTAAGCTTCTAATCTTAAGATTTCAACATATTTAAAATGGCCTCTGTATTACGATAGGGAAGGATATAACTTTACATTTACCTAATGTAGTTTCTCTTTCACCTTCTCTCATTGTGGCATTTAATGATAGGGTATAAGATGTTTTATTTCTTAAACTGTGAAAACCAGATGTAATTTGGGTAGATCATTTGAGTTTATTGAAATATTGATGCACATTAGAGAGTAAAATCGCCTATTTGATTCTTAGATTCGTGGGATGCATTCTTTTCCCAGTACCTGCATTCTACCTTAATTTTAAAATTATTTACAAAAATGCTTTTCTTCCCAGACTGCTGAACATCCCGAAAAGGAACTAGAACCAAGAATACAAAAGATAAAGATCACGTTGGGAGATGAGAAGTACGTGCAGTTTGCTGAAGTATGTCAATTGTTTTCATTTAAAGTTCTGAATAGAACATTTCACATTTGTAATTTCTCTTCTAGTTTATCAGGTTCCCCTTTCATAGAATCCCCACAGTGCAGAAGGAGGCCATTCGGCCTACCGAGTCTGCACCAACTCTCTGACAGAGCATCCCACCTGTTCCCTCAACTCCATGTATTTGCCCAGCTAATCTCCCTAACCTATCTATCTTGGAACATTAAGGAATGCAATTTAGCATGACCAATCCACCTAATCTGCACATCTTATTAAAGCCCTGGAGGGAAATCTATGAAAATTATTTGTCATGTATTTTTGCTTCTGTGATCATAGAACATAGAACATTACAGCACAGAACAGGCCCTTTGGCCTTCGATGTTGCGCCGGCCAATGTAAAAAAGCAATGCCCCTCCAAACTAAACCATTCCCTTCTCTTCCATATACTTATCAACTAACCTCTTAAACGCCACCAAGCTTGGCGCATCTACAACTGCTGCAGGCAGGGCATTCCACTCCCGAACCACCCTTTGGGTAAAGAACCTACCTCTGATATCCGTCCTATAACTATCACCCCTTAATTTAAAGCTGTGTCCCCTCGTGCTAGCTTTCTCCATCCTAGGAAAAAGGCTATCACTGTCCACCCTATCTAAACCTCTAATCATCTTATATGTTTCGATAAGGTCTCCTCTTAGCCGCCTCCTTTCTAACGAAAACAACCTCAAATCCCTCAGCCTCTCTTCATAAGACCTGCCCTCCATACCAGGCAACATCCTGGTAAACCTCCTCTGTACCCTCTCCAATGCCTCCACATCTTTCTTATAATGTGGGGACCAGAACTGCACACAATACTCCAAGTGCGGCCGCACTAGAGTTTTGTACAGTTGCAACATGACGTTGCGGCTCCGAAATTCAATCCCCCTACCAATAAAAGCTAAGACTCCGTATGCCTTCTTAACAACCTTATCGACTTGATTGCCAACTTTCAGGGATCTATGCACATATACACCAAGATCCCTCTGTTCATCAACACTATTAAGAATCCTACCATTAGCCCTATACTCTACACATTTATTATTCCTGCAAAGGAGCCTTTTTATCCTTATTTCCAAAAGCTGAACGTGTCCAAAAAGCAAACACTTTTTTTGAATGTACTCTAATGTGAGTTTGAAAGACCCTCACCAGTTTTTGTCCAGAAAGTCTAGTTGTTTGTCTGCATTGTTTACACTCAGACCTGTTTGCCTTACCTTGTGAATTTTAAGGTTATTTGTGCTTTTATTTTACTGTGATTGTGCCAGAAAGATCATCAGATACACTTGGAACATTGCAAAAAGAAAGCACAATTCATTATCAGTTGCTAGGAAAGTCATACAGTGCAAAAAAGGCCTGTTAGCCCATTAAGTCTGCATTAACAGAGTGCAACTCCAAAATGGAGTCATTGCAGAAAACTAACCATGGTACGTCTGTGAGACAACTGAATGAGGAATATATGGTTGCAATTGCATCCTAAAACCAAACGTGCCTGAATACAGAAACGCAGACAGCCCTAAAGGTTTTGGATAGAATCAAAAAACCCCTATGGTACAGGAGGAGCCTGCACCGATAACAATCCACCCAGGCCATATCCCTGTTACTCCATGTTAGTCCTGCTAGTCCCCCAGCACTAAGGGGCAGTTGAGCACGGCTAATCAAACCTGCACATCTTACAGATCTCTCTCCTGGGCTGTAATAAAAATTATTTGTCATGCATTTTTGCTTCTACAGTCAAATATCTTTTATCCTTACTTCCCTACCAGCCTGCACATCTTTGGTGTGTGGGAGGAAACGGGAACACCTGGAGGAAACCCACAAGAGATATGGGGCGAACATGCAAATTCCACACAGACGGTTACCCAAGGCCGGAATTGAACCCAGGCCTCTGGTTACGCGACGTAGCAATGTTAATCACTGTGCCACAGCGAGTAAAGAATACTCGATCTGTAGAATTATTGGACAAAAGAACGAGCAGCAGTGTGAAATATTTTGTAATGTAGTGAATTTGTTATGCTATTTCAGTAAGGTGATGGACACACATTCAGTAGTTGCATTCAAAAGTGAATAAATATTTAAAAAGAAAAGCTTTGGAGAGCTTTGGGAAAGAGCAATGGAATGGGGATTTGTTGCATAGCTCTGCTGAAGAGCTGGTATAAACACGCTGAATCAAGTGGTGGCATCTTGTACTTTTTTATAATAAAATGAATTGCCTTTTTTGTGCCTCCATTCATGCGTGTCTAGTTTGTGCCCTAATTTATACTAACTTGAATACCACTTTAATATGTTACTAAGTTTTAGCAGCACAACAACAGGCTGTTCCACTAACCAGTGCTTGCATGTGTTAATGCTCCATGTGAGCTTCATCCCCTTCCTTTGCTGAATTTGGTTTGGGATTTATTAGTGACTACCTTGCTTTTATAATCCCTGATTTGTATCTCATAAAATGTGGGAGTCTCCAGCAATGCTTTCAGTTACAGTACTCCTGGTTCTTCTTCCCACAGCAATTAAAATTATCTCTTTGTGAACCATGGGCATGATAGTACACTGGTTAGCACCAGCCTTGTGCCACTGTGTGGAGTTTGCACATTCTCCCTGTGTCTGTATTGGTTTCTTCTGAATGATCCAGTTTCCTCCCACAGTCCAAAGATGTGCAGGTTAGATGGATTAACCATGCTAAAATGTCTCTTAGTGTCTTGCGATGTGTAAGTAAGAGGGAGTAGGGCGATAAAAACACAGGGTTACATGGTTAGGGACTAAGCGAGATGCTCTCTTGATACAGACTCAATGGGCTGAATGGCGTAGGAGTTATACATTCTTCTCCAGTGTTTTGTTTTTGATTGCTATTAAAACAATCATGATATTTACCTTTTTTTGTCTAGGGCTAAACAATACAAAAGTAATTTCGTTACCAAGGACAGCCAAGAAGAGTCTTTTAGCGATGATTCATCCTCGACATCAGACGATAAGGTCAACGGAGAAGATGACGGACAACTGGCAATCAGAAAGCCCAGATACTGGTTGGAGATGAAGGGGATGGAGGCATATGTGGAAAAATGCAAACAGAAAGGGAAAGGTAAATTACAAATCTTATCTTTATATTTGTGTAGTTCGCACACAATCTCTGATTTTCATAACCTTGGAGCTAGGTAGATCATTTTAAAGAATCAGCACACATCAAGATGATATTACCAGTGCACTGATAGCATCAGCAAGTGGCCTTTGTCTGGAAGTATTTTATCTGTGATTCCATCACTCGCATTCTTGATTATCTAAGATAGAATTACTGGAAATTGGAATTAGTTTTGCATATATCAACTGAGATGAAATTGCCCATTTGAACTGAATTTCACAGATTCTGTGTTATGCTCCGAATTCAGAAAATAAGTAACCATTATCTGGATGCACAGTACCTGGTAGAGTTTGCTTTTCAGCAAGCTAGCAGCTGGAATTGCAGCTCTGTACTTTCAAGTGTACCTTTTATTTAAGAAAAATAAAGAAACATGGATTCTATCTACGCATGCTCAGAATAAATCAGATAATCTAAGTAGACAAAATACTTAACCAAGGTGTATGGGTATTTTGATTGTAGCACTTATGAGCTGGTCCAGATACAGTGGGCTGAAGGGTCTCTTTACGGTAAAACTGTGTGGGATGTCAGGGGGCGGGGGGGTGGTGGGTGGTGAAGAATTCCGTTTATTAAGGCATTTCACTGAAGTTTTACTAATTACTTTTCAATTGAGGTTTCGAAAATTTCAATTATTCTGCAATTTGAAAAAAAGAACCTCCAGGTCAGGTGGCATCTATGAAGAGAAAAATATAATTTGAGATTTCATATCTTTGATCTTTCAGTAGAACAGTAAAACAGATGTGTAACGAGTTTGATGACAGTAGAAAAAGGGAAAGACGAGAAGGATATGAAGATCTGTCACGGGTGAAAGATAGAGGAGAGAAAAGAGGGTGGTGGCCTGCAAAAGGGAATTGTAATGGGACAAGCAGAGAAATGAAAGATAGTTTTAAAGAAGGTGTAAACAGCAGAATCATCATCAACAATCTGGAGAATGGAGTGGGTATATATTGAGTCCAGACAAATAAGGCTTGAGGTGCTCATCCTCAAGCTACTGTTGGGCACCATTAGGAACAAGATAGGAGGCCAAAGCTGAACCAGGCAACACGGTGGCACAGTGGTTAGCACTACTGCCTCACAGCTCCAGTGACTTGGATTCGATTTCTGACTTAGGTCACTGTGTGGAGTTTGCACATTCTCCCCATGTCTGCATGAGTTTCCTCTAGGTGCTCTGGTTTCTTCCACGGCCCAAAGATGTATGAGTTGAATGCATCAGTCATGCTACATTGTCCCTTACTATCCAGAATGTGTCAGTTAGAGGGATTAGAAGTGTAAATATATCGGGCCTAGGTGAGATTGTTGTTGGTGCAGACTCGGTGGGTCAAATTTTGCATTGTAGGGATTCTATAACTCTCTGACTGAAATTGGAGCAGGGCAAAGAACTAAAATGATAAGCATTAGAAAGCTCAGATTTGTGATCATAAATAATTGGTGCTATTAGCCATTCCTAAGGAAAAAAATCTACTTTATAAAGAAATTGCTATTTTAGTGCCTTTGTGGAGAGGGGGTTGCTGGAACAAATAGGAATGACCATTGAATTTTTATTGTTGCAGGCTGATCCCTTTTACAGAACTCGGGATAGCATTAGTACAACTTAACTGACACATCAAGATCAATGGTGGCAATTGATTGTTATAGATGAGCTCTTATTTTCAGCAGTGCAGTAACTTTATTTATTTTCTGGTGTGTTTCTTTACCGGTACTTAAAATTTAACCTGCAATAGGACACCCGGTGTAATTGTTTGCGACCTGTTTTCAGCTTCACTTCAATTCAAATAAAAATTAGTGGCTGCTGAGCTGAGAAAAAGAATCAGTTTCTTACTTATTGGGCAGTTTAGTAGATGGGCACGCAATTCCATTTTTGTAATTCAAGTTCAAATGCAGTCAAAAGGTCAAATACGAGACTTTACACAGCCAACCATATTGATCCTAAGTTAAATTATCTTTGAAAATTGCAACTCTTCTCCTATTTAAGAGTATAAATCTACCAAAGTTTAGAACCAGTTGCTGATCTGAGAAAGGAGGCAACATGGATGCTGTGAAAAGACCCAAGTGCTATAGCAGGGCAACTCTTGTGTTGTGTTCCCTGCATTACAACAGTTAATTGGCGGTAAAAGTGCTTTAGGAAATCCTGAAATTATGAAATATGTTTTATAATTGCAAGACTGTACATTCTTTAGAATAGAACTAAAACGTATAATGAAGCAGTGTAGAGGAAGTTTCACTTTGCATTTTTTTATTACAGGTTATGTTATGGTGTCAAAATGGAAATACTGAGTTCCCTGATGAATACAAAATTAAAGTTCACAAAATCATTGTTTAACCTGTTGGTTCTATATATAAATTGCCTTTTGTTCTCTGACTTGCATTTTTTTTTTACTTTATCTTAAATGCATTTTTATTTCTTCTGCTGAGATGTGTATGCCACTGGCAAAGCCAACATTTGTTGCCCATCCCCAATCTTCCTTCAATGTTGCGGCTTACTAGGCTATTTCAGAGGGCAGTTAAGGGTCACATTGCTATTGATCTGGAGTGACATGGGGGCAGACCAGTTAAAGATGGCAGATTTCCATTAGTTTTTATGACAATAACTTCATGCTTCCCATTTGAGCCCAGCTTTCAATTCTGGAATTTTTACAATTGGAGTTAAATTCCACCACCTGATGTGGTGGTATTTGAACACGTATGTATAAACCATGGGGCTTGGGTAACCAGCCCCATGACATTACTAATACATCATTCATCACTATCCAGCACCCTTGCTCCCTCAAATATAACAATATTTAAACCTGACCTAAAATGACATTAGTTATAAAATAAAAATTGTGTTGCAGCATAATTATCTTATTTGTTTTTCAATGGGTGGAACACAATTAGATCTACAATGAGAATTTCTTGCTGTGCTGATTTTGTTTTAGTTGTATTGCATTTTGCAGCTTGTCTTCTGCTTTTCAGTGCCACCAAGCTAAGCAGATTGCTTCCTGCAGCACTTGCTAGGCGCTGTTCACCAGATTTGTGATGTCTGATCTGTACAACATCTGCTGAATTTAAATTTGTAATTTTTGTGGTTCTCAATATCTTAACTAAGTGCAGAGATTAACTACAAACTATACTTACATGTTTGCATTCTGTAAATTGATAGATTTGAAGTATTTCTATTACAAATTGTTGTGATGTTCTGTTACAGTGGACAGGAAGGCTCTGCAGAAAAAAAGGAAGATAGATAATGTTGACACTGATGATGAATCTGCCAGGAAAGAAAGAAAACTTACAGGTACAATTGCTTCTATTCAAGAAATGACAATTAGTTGAGCGACATGACATGCAGAGGCCTTAACATTTTGACATGTTTCTCAAAGGTGGTTAGCACCTTTCTTCCTTATCAATTAATTTTGATTTATCTTAGTTTTTTTTATTAAATGCATTCTCTATATCTCTGAATCACTTCTGGGTATAAATTTCTTTAGCCTGATCTTTGCTACGTAATATGCAGTTGTGAGTCTTTCAAATATACATTGTCCCCATTTCACATCTAGTACTGGGAACTGACATACACCATTACGTTGTGTGACAGTTCCTGTATTCTCAGATGATTATTTTAGGGGTTTGTGCGGGTGCTTTAGCGCATCACACATTTTTTGTGTCACAAGTAGGCTTATATTATCACTGCAATGAGGTTACTATGAAAATCTTCTAGTCGCCACAGGTACTCTGAGGGAGAATTTTAGCATGGCCAATGCACTTAACCAGTATGTCCGTGGGAGGGAACTGGAGCATCCGGAGGAAACCCATGCAGACATGGGAGGAATATGCTGTCTGATTTACTTTGTAACGATGAATATTGTCTACCTCGTTATTCTTGGTGCAAAATCCAGGCCATTGTTAATTCTATATTTACTGCCAAATGAACTTGATTGTTACATGAGTAAAACGATAGTCTAATATTTGGCAATGCTTAATTAAATAATATAGTTTTAGTACTTCTTGTCTGTAATTGCGCATATGATTTCTGTGTGCAGTAAATAAGAAATACTTTTTGTGGTATTATTTTAAAATACTGAGTGTGATTATGTCAATTATTTCAATTATTTGTTTTATATATAGTAACAAACAAGCATGGCAAAAAACGAAAATCCTTTAAAGTCAATGCAAAAGCACAAAGTCCAAAATCTAGAAATCGCTCTCAGTATGTGAGGAAGGATCCCCCTTCGTACCCAGCAGGTATGAGGTAAATGCTGCTGTGTTGAAAGCAACTTGTCATGATAAGCTTCACTTTTTTTCTTATGTATTTCAGCTGTGGTTTGTTGGGATGCTTATGGACCATCATTTGAGAAATATTTTTATTAGGCTGCTAACTATAATTGCTTATTATGGTAATGAGCAGCAACCTGTCAAGGGAACTCTTCAGGTTTGCCTTTTAAATCTTTGAAAAAAATGAGTTGTGTTTTCTTTTAAAAGACCTGTGCTATTTTACACTGTCTGTTAACATAAACCAGAGGGCTTCTGTTATTGGATAAGGGCTGCATGGCTGATATCATAACCATCCATCATCACAGCAGGGTGCCAGTTTTGTTGACAGCTACAAGTGGTTTTAAGCTTTGTTTAGTTGAAGGAATCAAACTGTAGTAAATGGGTTTTTATGAACGAGATTATTTTGAAGTAATGAAGTCTGCAGAATTTTATTTTATTTAATTGTACGTTGTAGTTTCTGCATGGGACCCAGGATCTGTTTTTGGTGGTTACTACATAAGACAACATGGCAGCTATAAGGGCAAACAGAGGAGGAGCATGGATTTGCATGAGTTGGCACTGAATTGGTGAAAGAGCTATAAAGAGGTGAATAGTTTGGCATAGGTTGATATGTGAAGGGGCAAAGATTGGCGTCAAATTTATAAAGGGTTGAGGGTTTGATGAAGAGGGATAGATTGACGTCGGGGGAATGAGGAGCTGTAGGGTTGTGGTGCGTAACATGGTAATACCTTTGCTGGGAGCAAGGGCCAAATGGAATGGATAGAGGGGGCATATATTGATATGGGGTGGGTGGTGGACGTACCTTGACATAGGTGGGGCATGGGGAGTGCAGGCTGAAAGGATGTTTAATGTTTTATTCTTCATTTTGAAACTTTGGATATAGTGCCAGATCCCAGTGCAGGCCTCTACTCAATCTGCCTCCATATCCTCAGCCCCGACTTCTAATCCAGTCTGCCCTCTGCTCCCTGGCTCACTTCCCATCAGAAAATCTGATGGCCAAGCACTCGCTTTTAAAGGTTATCTTCATGCAGTCAGGAATTCTCCTGTCTTTGCACATCTGACCTGTTTGTGAAAATCTGGAGTCACAAAGAAATTTCTGGATTTGTGATTAACTGCTGATGTGAATTCCAGAAGTTGCTGTTCATTTCTAGGAAGTAATGAAGACAAAGGCTGATAGTTTAGCCGTCAATTATTCCTCCAAAATCTGGGAAACTTTGTCCCTCCACCTCATTTTACTGATATTACTAACAATACTCATATATCTGGGATTCCTTTCTAAGATATGTTTCATTATTAATAGTTTTCCCCAGTTTCCAGTGCCTTCTCAAATCCTGCTTTCTCAACTACACACAGTTACTTCCATTAACCTATTCTCAAAGTGCTTTGTCATCTCTCTCGAAATCAAAGGAGCTACATAAAAGTGCTTTAGATTGCTGTAAGTTGGTTAGTAATGATTGTTATTGGGAGGGACTATACTCTGACTCTCGGATGCCTTCCGAGAGCAACTAAGGCAATAAATGTTGGCCATGTCCGTGTCCAACAAATGAATTTTTAAAAACTGTTAATTTAGAGGAATTTTGTTTCCTTCATCCTCAAACCTGAAGAAGATGACAACTTCATTGATTTCTGAGAAATGGACAGCAACTTCTGGAATTCACATCAGCAGTTAATCACAAAATCCAAAAGTTTCTTTCAGTGATTCCAGATTTTCACATTGAGTTTTTAAATACCTTCTTCAGATAAATGTTCACAAACGTTGGAAGAGACAATATCTAAGGAGCTCTGAATGCTGCAGTTTCAATATGTGCATTCTGATTGTTGCAGCAACTACTTCACCATTGATGAATATAAGGGACTTGTCACTAGAGGGTGCTGTTGTCTAGCTTTTTACTTTCAGTGATTGATGCATATTTATAATGGTTGAGAGAGCTTTCTGGCTGGAGTCATTGAATTTATTCAAAAATGAGTTCGTTAGATTCTTACAAAAAGCAAATTACTGCAGATGCTTTGATAGATTCTTGATTGACACAGGTTTTGGGAAGCAAACTGGAAAGTGAAGTTAAAGTCACGATCTGATCAGTCATGAATCTTACTGAATGGCAAAACGGGCTTGATGGGCCAAGGGCAAAGTTATTGCTGTAAATATATTTTCTAGTGATGGATGACTTCACATTAATTTAGAAGACTTATTCAATTCCAGTATATCATAGTAAGCTCACCAGTAGATAAGTTGTCAACTTTTGTCTGATTCTGACTGTATCAGTATTTTGACTGATCAATATTTTGACTCGTAGAAATCTAGATTACTGTACCAAGGTGTTTGCACTGCTCTCCACGAGCACAACCCAGCATTCATCACACACCTGCACCATCACACCTTTACTGTGCGTGTATTCATATATTTATTCATCTATCTATCAATAGAGCCATAGAATTTTGCAGCACAGAACCCATCATGTCTGCATTGGCTCCTGAAAAAGCTACTCTGCTGGTCCCATCCTTCAGCTCTATCTCCTTCACCTTCTAAATTCACCACTTTCCAGTATGTTTCCAGCTCTCTTTTGAAACCTCGTATGGAATTTGCCTCCTCCACTTTCCCAGGTAGTGCAGTCCAAATCTCAACAATTCTGACTAAAGAAGTTTCTCCTCATTTCACTCCTAGATCTCTTGCTGACTGTCTTGAAATTGTAGCTCCTAGTCACTGACATATAAACTAGTGGAAACAGAATATCTTTCTTTACCCTATCATAATTGTTCTTATATTTGAATATTTCAATAAGGTCACCTCTTGATCTTTTCTGCTTCAAGGAGAATAAACTCAATTTCTCTAACTTCTCCTTGTATCTAAAATTCATCATTTTGATAAATCTCCTTGGCACTCTTTCTAGAGCTTTAGTATAATTCCTGTAATGAGATGCTCAGAATACTACTGCTAATGTGGTCTGACCAATGATTTACAGTGGTGTAGCATCACTTCCTTGCTTTTATACTTTGTACCTCCTATTTATAAACTTAAGGATCCTATAAAGCCATCTTAACTGTTTCAACTTGCCTGACTATCTTCAGAGAATTATGTACTTGAACCATGAGGTCCCTCTGCTCCTGTACTTCTCTCAAAGTTGCACCATTAAGCATGTATTGTTTCCCATGTTTCTTCTACCAACATGATTTTGTCACATTTCACTTCATTTAAATTCACCTGCCAGGTATCTGCCCATTTGGCCAACTTGTCACCATCCTTCCGAAGTTGCTCAGCATCATATTCTCAATTCACTGTTTTCTTCCAAGCTTAGTTTTGTCTGCAAATTTGAAGATTTTTTTCCCTCAACATTCATCTCTAAATTGTTTATATTAAATCAGAAAAGGCTAGGGTCCTAACATTGATCGCTGAGGAACACTACTTTCAAGTAATCTCCAGATTGAGAAATCCACATCAATACCTACCCTCTATTTCCTATCTCTTAGCCAATTTCTAATCCATGCTGCTGAGGACCCATCAATCCCAAGCAGTTCTAACTTGCTAACTAACCTGCCATGTCTTAGCTATCAAAAGTTTCTTGAATGTCTTAATATGCAACATCCACGGCACTACCATCATCCACTGCCTGTGTGACCTTGTCAAAGAACTCAAATTTGTCAGATATGATTAGCCCTTGACAAAGCCATGTTGACTGTTTAGTATTAACTTATTTTTCTCTGTGTATATTTATCTTATCCTATATTATAGATCCTTCAGTTTTCCCACTATTGATGTCAAGTTGACAGGTCTGTCAAGGTATCCTATGCTCCTTTCTTGAACAATGGCATCATATTTGCAATCTTCCAGTTTCCCAGGACCTCTGTTTTCAGAGAGACATGGAAAATTTCTGTCGACAGCTCCAAGATTTGCTCCCTTGCCTCTAAAAGGATGTATTGTAGGATGCATCCTATCCCATCTGGTGACTTCTCTACCTAGAGAGTTGCCTGCCCTATTAGCCCCTCTCCTTTATCTATCACTGTGCTCAGTTGCTCAGCATCCACATTTTCAACTGGCCATTTTTATTGTCTTCTGATGTGGCAAAGACAAGCAAAGTACCTCTACCATACCCTGTGCTTCAATGAACACTTCACCCTGCGTGTTCCTTATGGGCCCCATTCTATCCTTCATTAATCTTTTACCATTAATATGTTTGAACATATTAGATGAAGTGGTCTGTGTCTCAGACAGTTCTTATGCAAAACATCTTGCAGTTTCAAAGTTTGTGCAAAGCTGTTTTTCTTAAAGACTGCAATTTGATCACTCCTCCCCAGCCACTCCATCAAACTCCTTCATTGTTTAAAAAATGTTATTTATTATCCAGCTTTTTTGCTGTCGTGGAAATAGTCCTTGCGTTTCAAATCTCTCTCTGATTGTACTCACCATTCCTGGTGTCACCCTGGTAAATCTATTCTGTCAATGCTCTTTAGATTTGATGCAGCAATGGTTTGTTGGCTTCATCTAGAATTATGTACATGTAGAGTGTGCGGATGGGATTGAGTGTTGCTGCTGGCAGCAGCTTAAACTCTGGCTAAGTAGATTGGAGCTGAGCTCCATATCATGGTATTCCATGCAAAAAGTTACCAGTGTGGACGATAGATACAAGTTAAACAAATAGATTATTGGCTTCCTCTCTTTCCATCTGTTTACCAGTTCCCCTCTTAATCCTTTTTGATCTTGCTTTCTTCTTATAATAAGACATAGCTGGGGAAGCAAATGAAATGCACTGAATTCGTGTTACCATGGTAATGCACTGGCTTGGTAGGGCATGTGTAGCAGTGTCTTGCCTATTTACAAAGTTAAGCAGTCGTTAATTCCTTAATGTCCTTTTTATAACTCGTTGCCCAAAGCTGCACAGAATGCTTGAAATGTGAGCTAGCTCAATAGCTTCCATAATATCAATTCACTACTTTACTCTGGTATTAAGGATGCTCAAAACTGGGTACAGATTTCTGTAGGCAAGCATTGCTGCTTTTTGTTAAACTTTTGGTATAGAATACAAGAGGTAGGTTTAAAGGAGTTCTATGAGGGTGGAAAGAGAGGCCAAAAGGGTTTCAGAAGGAAATTCCAGAGCTTAGGACACTGGTAACTATATAGCTGCCCCTCCACTTCCCCCATCCTATTAGTGGACCAATTAAAATCTGCATGCGCAAGAGACCAGAAATAAAGGAGCAGAAAGATCTCAAGTTGTCACGTTGGTGGAGATTAGAGATAGGGAGAGGCTGGGCCACAAATGGATTTGAAAACAAGAATGAGAATTTTAAAATCCAGAGACTCCTTAACTGGGTCAGCAAAAACAAAGTGGAATCAGACATGGTGCAAGTTACGGTGGAGGCAGCAATTTTGGATGACTTCAAATGTTCAGAGGCTAGGAAGTGACCAACGAGCCAAGGTGACATTGAGTTGGCCAAGTCTTAAAGTAATAAAGATCTTGATGAGGATTGTGGCAGCAGATGAGTTGGGTAGTTTTAATATTTATTATGTTCCAAGTAGGTTTACATTAACACTGCAATGATTTTACTGTGGAAGTCCCTAGTTGCCATACTGTGGCATCTGTTCAGGTACACTGAAGGAGAATTTAGCGTAGGCAGTGCACCTAACCGACACATCTTTTGGATTGAGAGAGGAAATGAGAGCACCTGGAGGAAATCCACGCAGACCCGGAGAGAATGTGCAGACTTCACACACAGTGACCCAAGCCAGGAATCAAACCTGGATCTCTGCTGCTAACCACTGTCCCACCATCCATGGCAGGAACAGAGTCCAGTGATGTTATGGGGATGTAAATAGGCGGTATGTTGTCATAAGTCAGTCTTGGGTTTGAATATGGGATCAAGGTCGTGAATAATCTGGTTGAGTCTTAGACAATCACCAGGAAGAATAATGAACTTGGAGATTGGGATACCAAGTTTGTGATGGGAGCTAAAGATACTGGCTTCAGTCTTCCCAATATTCCGTGGGATAGAGGAAGACAAGGGATGTGGCAGAAGCAGTTTGAACAAATGATTTTGATCCTTGTGACAAAGATATATGTATAAATGAGCTCCTAGCAGTCTTAAACTCATCTTCTCTACCCTTAAGAAGACAATTTGCGGTAGAGGAAAAGGAACCAGGTGTTATCATTCCAGGATTATCTGGGAATAGTGGAACATTTTAATAGACAAAAGTGGGACCCAGTAGTGCTTCATGAGATTTAGCAGCTGTCAGTCATGTCCATTCCAGTCTGTATTCCTTCAACATAAGGAAGTGGAGATGATGGTCAAACCAGGGAAATGGCCCATTTAAGGGAAAGTAATGGAGACAAATGTGGAAGTGAGTGTGCGGTCAAACAGATCAGTAGCTGTAGAAATATTGTAGTGAATGGAAGGCTGAAGATCAACAAACGGGGCTTTGAAGCATGGTTGTAAGTGAATTGGAAAAGAGTATTTTCTGGGGCAGCCAAAGGAGAGAATAGGATTGCGAGGGAGAAACTGGAATGGGACGGAGAGTGGTATAAGTAATAACAGCAAACTTTTCTATGATTTGCACTTTGGAGGTAATAAGTGCGCAAAATGATTAGGTCAAGACAAAGCTATAACTATAGGTTGGGGAATTTAGATGTTGTGGGAGGTTATTGGGGCATGTGAGGACCATGAACTGTAGAAAGAGACAGCTTGATGAATTAAGATGGAGATTGAAATCCCCATAAATAGGAAGTGACTCAGCCCAGGGGGTGAACAGTAGTGAAAATCTCTTGAACGTGTATTTGGGTGGGCTGTAGGGAACAAGGTCAGGATGGCACAGTGCTTAGCACTCCATCTCCCAGTGCCAGGGGTTCGGCTTTGATTCCCAGCGTGGGTCACTGTGTGGAGTTTGCGCATTCTCCCTGTGTCTGCAGTGCACTGGGTTCTTCCCACAGACCAAAGATGTGTAGGTCAAGCTGATTGGCGATGTTAAGTTGCCCCATAGTCGGGGTTAGCAGGGTAAATAAGTGGGGCTATGAGGATAGGCCTCAGTGGGATTATGATTGATGCAGATTCGATGGGCCAAACGGCCTCTTACTGCACTCTAGGGATTCTACGAAGTATTTTAAAATTGAGGTTAGGGAATGAAACAAGCTGAAATACTGAAAGAACACTAATAGTGCAAATAAAGTAGAGGCGAAAACCAAGGTCTGATTTAGTGATGAGAGTCACACCATTGCTGTGCTAGCCTGGACAGGACAATTTTAAAGTTTTATCATGAGCTATAATTATCCTTGATGAATACTTCCCAAAATATATTGCCTTGTTTCTCTAGGTTAAATTTAATTTTTATTCAATCTATTAACAAAGTCACGTCTTTCTGAAAGAAAATAAAAAATACTGGAAATGCTCAGCATCTGTAAAGAGAGAAACCAGTAACATTTCAGATTTCATCCGCGCTGGGGAAAATGTTAGAAGTGTAATTAAGTTTAGAAATATATTGAGCAAGGGAAAAAAATGGGAAAAAGAACAAAGAGAGGCATTTTTTGAGGTGGTAGCAGGATCGATGAGGGTAATGCTGTTGATGGGGTGTATGTGGACTTTCAGAAGGCATTTGCTTTCTGAAATGTCGCACAAATTAAACTTGTAGCTTATAGAACAAAAGTGACAGTTGGAACAAGGATACAAAGTTGGCTGAATAATAAGAAGCAGGTAATTATGGTCAATGAATATCTTTTGGGCTGGTGGAAGGTTTCTAATGGTGTTCAGCAATGGATGGTATTGGGATCCTTACCTGTTTTGGTATACATTAATGGGTCTAGATCTTGGTGTGCAGTGGGTAACTTCAAAGTTTGTGGACGATACAAAACTCAGAAATGTTTAAACTGTGAAGAGATTAGGGTAATACTTCAAAAGGATATGGACAAGATACGGGGATAGGACCTGGGTGGGATTGTTGTCAATGCAAGTTTGATGGGCCAGATGGCCTCCCTCTGCATTGTAGGGATTCTATTGATTATAAGTTGATGGATTGGGCAGATAAGTGGTAGATGAAGATCATCGAAAGTGGCAAAACAGGTGGAGAGAGCAGTTAATAAAACACCCAGTATTTTGGGCTGCTTTAGTGGAGTCATAGATACAAGATCAAGGAAGTTATGCTGAACTTGTCCAAGACACTAGTTAGACCTTTGGGTGCCACATCACAGGAAGGATGTGAATGTATTGGAGAGAGTGCAGAAGAGCTTGCACAAATGGTTCCAGGGATAAGAAACATCAATTATGAGAATAGATCGGACAGGTTGAGACTGGTCTCCTTGGAAAAAAGTCTGAGGAGATTAGAGATGCTCAAAATTATGAGGGGGATGGATAGAGTAGATAGGGAGAAACTGTTCAAGGATGAAAAATGAGAAGGCACAAATTTTAAAGTGATTTGCAAAAGAAGCTATTGTGATGCAAGACACCTTTCACAAATGGTTCAGATCTAAAATGGACTACCTAGAAGCCGGTTCAGTTGAGGCATTTGAGAGGGCATTAATTGATTACTTGAATAGAAACAATTTTCAGGGCTACGAGGAAAAGGCAGAGGAATGGCACTAAGCCATGATGTTCATTTTAAAAAGCCAGTGCAGACGCAGTGGGTGGGATTTAAGGCCTTGCTTGTCCTGAAACCATAAAATCCTGCACAAGGTGAATGGACCATCCCATTTTTCCATCCCCTGCTCACTAATTCCTGTGGCATGGCAATGCAATAAAATTCCAGCCAATGTGTCAATTGATCTTGAGAGACAGGATCGACAGGCATTTAGAGAGACAAGGATAGCATGGCTTTGAGAGAGGAAAATCATGTTTCACAAATTTGATTCAGTTTTTTTGAAGTGATAATCAAGAAGGTAGATGAGGGCAATACGGTTGATGTTGTCTACATGGACTTTAGCGAGGCTTTTGACAGGGTAACGCATGGTAGATTGTTGAATAAAGTTAAATCTGACGGAATCCGGGGTGAGATAGCTAATTAGATACAAAATTGGTTTGATGACAGAAGCCAGAGGGTGGTTGTAGAGAGTTGTTTCTCAAACTGCAGACCTGTGACCAGCAGTGTGCCTCAGGAATCAGTGCTGGGCCCACTGTTACTTTTATATTTATGATTTGAATGAGAATATGGGAGGCCTGGTTAGTAAATTTGCAGATGATTCCAAGATTGGTGGCATAGTGAACAGTGAAGGTTCTCAGAATGCAATGGAACCTTGATGAATAGGCCAGTGGGCTGACAATGACAGAATTTAATTTAGATAAATGTGAGGTGATACATTTTGGTAGCTTGAACCAGGGCAGGGACTTATTCAGTTAATTGTAGGACTTTGGGGAGAGTTACAGAACAGAGATCTAGTTGTACAAATTCAGAGCTCCTTGAAAGTGGAGTCAGAGTGGTGAAGGAGGCATTCAGTGTGCTTTGAATACAGGAGTTGGAATGCCTTGTTGAAGTTGTGCTCAGAGTGGTGAAGGAGGCATTCAGTGTGCTTTGAATACAGGAGTTGGAATGCCTTGTTGAAGTTGTGCAAGACATTGGTAAGGCCACACTTGGAATACTGTGTTCAGTTTTGGTTACCCTATTATAGAAAGGATGTTATTAAACTAAAAAGAGTGCAGAAAAGATTTACTAGGATGCTACCGGGAATTGATAGTTTGAGTTATAAGGAGAAGCTGGATAGACTGGGACTTTTTTATCTGGAGCCTGGAAGGCTGAGGGGTGATCTTATAGAGGTCCATGAAATAGAGGGGCACAGATCAACTAGATATTCAATATCTTTTCCCAAAGGTAAGGGAGTCTAAAACTAGAGGGCATAGGTTTAAGGTGAGAGGGGAGAGATGCAAAAGGGTACAGAGGGGCAATTTTTTCATACAAATGATGGTGTCTGGAACAAATTGCCAGTGGATCTAGTAGAGGAGGATATAATTTTTTTTCTCTTAAAAAGCAGTTAGACAGTTACATGGGTAACATGGATATAGAGAGACATGGGTCAAATGCGGGCAATTGGGATTAGCTTAGGGATTTAAAAAAAAAAGAGGGTGGGCTGAAGGGCCTGTTTCCATGCTGTAAACCTCTATAACTGATTCTCCTTCTGTGATGGGGTGCAAGAAATAAGAGAGATCAAGATCAGAGGGAGTGACACTGGGACAAGTAAATAAAAAAAAGTGTGAATGGCAGACTGACAAACAGTTGCTGCCTGAAAGCAAATACGTTTGAAAATCAACCTCCAGCATCAACCCTCCTTGTTCTCCCTCCTCATAGCCTGCTTTAATCTGCTTCCCAAAGTCTGCAATAAAGAATTCATTAAAGCAAAATGCTGCAAACACTGAAACCTGAAATTAAAATAAAGTATTGGAAAAACTCAGGCTGGCAGCAACTGTGCAGAGCAAAAGAGTTTAGCATTTAGCATATACAGTCCAATATGACACTCGTTCAAGACTGCAGAGAAGTAGGGACGTAATGGGTTTTATGTTGCTGAAAAGTGGGGGGAGAGTAGGTGGAGCAAAGAAAGAAGTTCAGGGATAGGTTAGAGAAGAGGGGAGATTAAATGACAAAAATGTCAAGGAACAAAGCAGAGTCCAGAGCAAATGTTAGTAACAGAATGAAGGCCAATACTCTCTGAAAACCACAATATGGGATGTATTAGGAATAGGTACTACACTTTCTGTGATTATACCCAAAGGTGCTGTGGGAAAGCAGGGAGGTATTAGAGATGATAGGAATGGACGAGGGTATCATGGAGGAAATGGCCCCTTTGGAATGTTGACAATGAGGGGAAGATGTTTTGGTTTTGGCATCATGCTCCATTTGATGGAAGTGGTGGAGGATTAACCTTTGAATCAGCAATGGACTTCTCTGGTAGATCTACCTTGCTAAGCTGATGTCTTCTCCTTAGCTTGATCCCCTCCCAGTTGAGTTTCTGATTATCTATACCTGTGATTCTCCTGATCCCTTTCATCACTTTAACAATTTCTACCTCTTCATCATGGATATCCAGTTTCCCTACATCTCCAACCCCGTCAAGATGGCCTGGCAACTCTGCTTTTTCCTCAGAGACTCAACCTGTCTCTGTCCAGCACCCATCAGGCAGAACTTGTTTTCAGTGAACAACTTCACCTTTAATTTCAGTTATTTTCTCCAAATTAAAGATGTTGCTATGGGGAACTATGTGTCTGAGTCCTAGTTGGTGGTGGCCGGGTAGCCTTCATCAATATATAATCTGGTGCATTAACTATCAGTACTTGCTGTAACTCTGAACTGGAAAATTTCATCAAGTTTGTTTCCAATTTCATCATTTATCACCATCACATTGTCCATCTTTGACTCTTTCCTTCTGTTGTCTAACCTCTCTGCCTTTTCCAGAGAGCACAAACTTATTCAACTGAACTTCCACTGACTTCTACCAGCTCCAGTGTGATGTCACTCTCTAATCACATCATTTCCTTTCAGCATTCAAAGTGGGTCATTACTTTCAACATCCTGAATTGACCCAATATGTTAATTCTGTTTCTTTCTCCACACATGGTGCCTGAACTGCTGAGTATTCCCAGCATTTTTGTTGTTCTTTCCGATTTCCAGCATTTGGCTTTGTAATTGTTTTAGTTTTCTTCAGTCATTCTGCTTATGTTTGTCCTGTGGAAATTCTGAGGTTGTATATCCTTTGCACACGGGTGACCAATGTAGCACCTCGAATCTAAACATCCTTTAACTTCCAAGCTACATTGCCACATTTCTTAAATTTATCAATATGCCTTGTATGCAGCACCTTCATATGCAACATCCACTGCATCTTCTGAATCAGTAGTTCTCAATAATACCTCAGAACTCCAGGTGAACATAAATTCAGTCTGCATTATGCCTTCCTGACAGCTGTCCTCAATTAAAGCTAGCTGGGCTGGTACATCGTAAGGACTCTCTCAATACCAGGTTAAAGCCTAGCAGGTTTATCTGGAATCACGAACTTTCGGAGCACTGTTTCTTCATCAGGTGAACATATCTGGATAAAAGGATATTTGTTGTTTATTCCATATAAAAGGAAGTTGGGAGGAACACTGATATCTGGAAATTATAGGAAAAGGGAAGATTACATGCACTCCCCTTGGGGATATAGTTTATTTTTTTCTCCTTTCCTGAACAGTGGTATGGCATTGATAATTAAACAGTCCTTTGCTGTAACTCTCCTGTGCAGTAATGTTTGAAAGGTTGTGATCAAAGCTTCTTCCAGCATTCTGAATTGCACACCATCAAGGCATGATGCCTTTTCCACTTAACTTTCCACCAATTTGTTGCAAAGAAATTATGTATCTATTACCATCCTACTAAATTACTCCAGTATCCAATTGGAGTATCCAACCTCTTATGGTTTAATTTCTACTGCTGCACTCTTAGAAGAAATCGAGGCAAAGTACTTACTTCTACCAGCCTCCGTAAGATTTTCCTTTTTCTTCTTCAATACGTTCTATCCTTATCTACTTTACTTTTCATATGTGCTTATAAATTTTATTATTATTTTCCCTATGTTACCATTCAGTCTGTTTGCATAACCTCTTGTTAGCCTTTGTCATCTTTTGGTTCCTTTCTCTCTCCAAGATTTTACTTGGTTACCATATTCAGTTGATTTTTCTCTACACCCTAGCTATGACTGTAACACTACATTCTGCACCCTCTCCTTTCCTTCTGTGTGAACGGTATGCTTTGTATAGTGTGCAAAAAACAATACTTTTCACTGTGTCCCAATACCTGTGGCAATAATAAACCAAATCAGTTTTATATTGTATTATCAGCCTTAGATTTGTAAGACCCCTTTTTTCTTTCTGAAATGTTACTTGTTACTCAGCTCCTTTCAAGTAACACTTGTTTTTACTGCACTCATTTGAGAAAGGGAAGGAGAAACTTGAAATGTTAGTTCTAAAATTAATTAATCAAATTCAATTTTAAAGAAAATAAGTGTACGTACTAGATGTGTAAGTTTTAATTGCAGTTGAATTTAATTTACAGGAAGTCGGGAGGAACATTGGTATCTGGAAATTCTGGAAAAAGGGAAGATTACGTGCCCTACTTGTAAGGCTGTCATGCGAAAGACAGTAGAAGGACTGAAAAAACACATGGCAAACTGCAAAGAGGTGCTTATTAGTTTCACAGTGTAAGGTCTCCCAGAGAGTATGGAATTTAAATTTCGTCATAACCTACTACAAACTGGACCAGTCATATAACTTACAATATTAATTGATATTGGATAGTATTGTTACTCACTACGCTATAACTGTCACATGCAGTTTGTTTGCAAAATATGGATTTGACAATAACAAATACATTAGCTATTATTTTGAGTTGTACCTTCAAGCTACTTCATGTGCCTCTTTTCTACTGGTGTAGATATAGTTTTATATATTAGTGTTTTGGAAGCTTACTAATGTTGGGAACTTTGTATGAACTTCTTCCCAGTGTGCATGATGTTTGTGTGAGCAGGTGCTTCTGTTTGTTTTCAAGTTGACAACTGAAATTTCTCACTGTTGTACTGTAGGAACTGTGGTAGCCAGTTTGCAACTGCCAAGGTATCATGAATACAACTCTGGCCAGAATCTGCTTTTTACTTGAGTTATTTGAGGAATAAATATTGGCTAGCTTACTAGGAAGTACTCCCACACTCTCTTTGGAATGGTGTCATGGCATCTTTTACAACCTCCTAAGAGAGCTGACTGACTTCACTGTTTTGTCATTTGCACTCTTCAAATTGACTATTTCAGCATACTCCTAGCTGGTCTCCATATCTGACAGTCTAAGCCCAAGATCATCCAAAACTTTGCTGCTCATGTCTAAACTCACACGAAGTTCTGATAGAGAATCTGGTGAACTGGTGTAGCAACAATAATCTCTCCTTCAATGTCAACAAAACGAAGAAGATAATCATCGACTTCTGGAAGCATAATGGAGAACACATCCTCTCTACATTAATGGGATGAAGTAGAAATAGTCAGGAACTTCAAGTTTTTAGGTATCCAGATCATCTATCCTGGTCTCCCATGCCGACACGATAGTTAAGAAAGCCCACCAATGCTGCTGCTATCTCAGACTAAGGAAATTTGGTATGTCTGCTACAACTTTCATTAATCTTTACAGATGCACTATAGAAACCATTCTTCCTGGTTATATCACAATTTGGTATAGCTCCTGCACTGCCCAAGACCACAAGAAATTACCGAGTGTTGAGAATGTAGCCCAGTCCATCATGCAAATCAGCCTCCCATTCATTGACTCTGTCTACGCTCCCACTGCCTCAGAAGAGCAGCCAGCATAATTATGGACCCCACGCACCCCAGACATTCTTTCTTCCACCATCTTCTGTCAGGAAAAAGATGCAAAAGTCTGAGGTCACATACCAAGCTACCCAAGAACAGCTTTCCTCCCTGCTGCTATTTTGAATGGACCAACCTCATTAAGTTGATTTTTCTCTACAGCCTAGCTATGACTGTAACACTACATTCTGCGCTCTCTTTCCTTCTCTACGAACTGCATGCTTTCCGCATAATGCGCAAGAAACAGTACTTTTCACTGTATATTAAAACATATGACAAATCAAATCAAGTATGATCTCTGTTCTGTTGACCTGCATTAACAGTCTTGTCAATGTCTTAATCTTAACAGCTTTATCATAGAATCATAGAAACCCTACAGTACAAAAAGAGGCCATTTGGCCCATTGCATCTGCACCGACCACAATCCCGCCTAGGCCCCTATCCTCATGCCCCTGTATATTTTACCCGCTAATCCCTTTAACCTACATATCTCAGGATACTAAGGACAATTTTTTTAGCATAACTAATCAACCTAACCTGCACACCTTTTGACTGTGGGAGGAAACCAGAGCACCCGGAGGAAACCCATGCAGACACGAAGAGAATGTGCGAATTCCACACAGTGACCCAAGCTGGGAATTGAATCCAGATCCCTGGAGCTGTGAAGCAGCAGTGCTAACACATGCTACCACGTCGCTCCCAAAGTTATCCTTGACTTTAGTTGGAACAAAGTGTCCCAGAAGGAAGAAACGTTTCATGGAAACTGCCATAGAAACAAAACATGGACAGGAAGCAAATCCCTTAAACTAAAGAAGAAAGTTCGAGAAACCAGGGAGAGGCAAAGGAACAGAGAACAGAAATCTTGGGGAAAGGTTCAGTTCAGGGAGGGGTGGGTTTGCAAGGAGTTAGAAATTAAAGGTGACTCAATGTTTGGTGACTTTTACTATGGCTCTGTAAAGCAGTGGTGTTCTGTTGGTATGGGTGAACATCTGAGAGTTTGTGTGGAACACAAATCTTGCATCCACATGGTGTTCCAGGACACACACACATTAGAAGATAACCAGAGGTGTATCCTTGGTATATACATTGAGAAAAAAATGTTTGGGAGAAGGCTCCAAGATATGTTCTTCAAGAGCAGAGATTGGGATCCCTTAAATGGAAGACATTCCAGTGAAATCTGTTGGCTCAGTGTGACAAACATCTGGGAAGAATTGATGAGAAATCCATAGACGTTGAGTTATTTGGTTTTTCACTTATGAACTGAGTACTTGCAGTGAACATTAACGAGTATTTTTTGATCTAAATGTATTATCTGTAAGGGAATAGTGAAGTGAAGGAGTAATGTATTACAGTTCATTTTCTTGTCTAATAAATGTTCTGTTAATTTGTTAAAAGTTCATCAGTGGATTCAGTAGCCACGTTCAATGTATTTAAGCAACAATAAAAGTTGATATTTATCAAGCCAGGTTCCAGTCTAGGGTCTGATTTTTTTTTTCCCCCAAGTAGGAACATCAGTTGGGATTGTAACGACTTATCAAGAAATCTGTGCCTATCTAATTCTGACCTTTTGAGAATCCCTGAAATTAATCACTCCATCATTGGTCATGCCTTCAGTTGCTTCAACCCCAAGCTCTGGACCATTTCACCACCTTGCTTCCTTTTAAAATACTCCTTTAAACCTAGTCCTCTGGTGACTCGATGTCTCTGTAGTGACTCTATGTCATTTGTTTCATAGTGCTTCTGTGTAATGCCATTATGTTCATTGCAAAGTAAGGACCTAATTCTGTTAGCCAAAAGGTAGTGCCTCCATTGGTATCGCACTGAAGTAGAGATGCCAGCATTGGACTGGGATGAACACAGTAAGAAGTCTGACAACATCAGGTTTAAGTCCAACTGATTTATTTGATAAACTCACACAAGTTTTCGTGGCTCTGCTCTTCGTAGCCGTCCACACACATTGTTGACCACTAAGACTTGAACAGTAGGTTAGGTGTAAAGATTCACATTCTAATCAGTAATCTGCAAACAGTCTGTGCTGTTTTATGTGCTGTTTGAGACCAGAACACCTCATTCACCTGACGAAGACCAGAGCATCAAAAGCTTGTGTGAGTTTATTATCAAATCGGTTGGACTTAAAACTGATGTCAGACTTCTTATTGTGATCGCACTGAAGTGTCAGCCTGAATTATGGATCTGATCATTGGAGTTAGGTTGAACTCAACATATTAGGATTTGGTTGACACAGACATCTTTTCTACAGTTTGTTTCTTAATACACTATTGTTAGCATCCACTTAACACACGCAAACCCAGACAGTGCTCAAACCAGCTGACATTAATGATGTCAGAAGTGGAACTGAAATGGGCATTAATAAATGTGCCACAGATGACAATTAACTGGTGGTTCCATGGTGGATGCAAACTAAATCTTAATTTACATGCCATTTCTATCTGAAATGTTTCCAAGATTATTGCTTTATTTACTCAACATTCAAGTGATGTAACCTAAAGTATTGTTATAGAATTTTCTCTGTTTAAAAAAAAACTTTGAATTGCTGGTCACATTTTTGTTTCAGGTAACAGATGTTGTTTGTATTCTTGGCAATAGAATGAGGTCACAAAAATGGTTTTGACATACCACTGTTGCTGTTTGTCTTTTAGGAACCCTTTGTATGCCAACACTGTGGAAAACAGCTGAAGTCTCTAGCTGGGCTTAAGTACCACTTAATGGCAGACCATAACAATATGGTAATCAAAGTAAAATTCTTTTGTTATTGCTGCACAAAATGGAGCTGAAATATTTTTGTTTCTACTCAGATCCTATGAAATAAACCTGACTTGGGTCATATTGATGAGATAGAGTGGCATGCCATCTGGCAGCAAACCCAATCTAATCTCATCAACCATGCTGTCAAATTAGCACAGCTATTCTAAATCATGTCTGAGCTTCATTTAACATCCCTTTCAAAGTTTTAATGTAACATAAATACTTAAATGACATTCTGTCTAATAGTTGGAGAGCCCCTGAAGTTTGACCAGTGAGTGAAGCAAGTTGACAAGACTGCTAGCTAAACAGCATCTGTGCAACCAAGTATCTTTCATTACCCACTCCACTTAATTTTGGCACATGCCATTCATACTGTGTGTGTGTGTGTCTATAAATAGGGTGAGCATCTTAGTAGTGGTAAAATGGGATCTTTGTCAAAATAATGCTAGTAACATAATGAATCAATGTTGTATACAATTCTTGCCTAAATTATAGAGGTATTTAAGTTATATAGTCTATGAATGAGGAAAGTGTGTTTTTTATAAAAGAAATGTTGCTGTATAAACAGTCAGCTGTGAGGAATAAACCATTTTTCTACTTTTGGACTCTCTCTAAGATTAGTTCAAAACGTGTATGTACAGAAAGTGGGTCAGTTGCAGTGAGAAGCTTCTGGAACTCTGCCCCAACATCATATCCCTTGGCTCTTAATCTTGTGAACAGTATGATGTTTCTGTTTCGTATTCCAGTCACCCTTGTAAGTGGAAAAGTGTGAGGTAATGCACTTTGGCAGGAACAATAAATGTGTAGAGTATAGGGCTAATGGTAGGGCTCTTAATAGTGTTGAGGAACAGAAGGATCTTGGTGTATGTGTCAATAGATCCCTGAAAGTAGGCAGTCAAGTGGATAAAGTTGTTAAGAAGGCTTATGGAGTCTTAGCTTTTATTGGTAGGGGGATTGAATTTAGGAGCCGCAGCATCATGTTGCAGCTGTACAAAACTCTAGTGCGGCCGCACTTGGAGTATTGTGTGCAGTTCTGGTCGCCACATTATAAGAAAGATGTGGAGGCATTGGAGAGGGTACAGAGGAGGTTTACCAGGATGTTGCCTGGTATGGAGGGCAGGTCCTATGAAGAGAGGTTGAAGGATTTGAGGTTGTTTTCGTTAGAAAGGAGGCGGCTAAGAGGGGATCTTATTGAAGCATATAAGATGATTAGAGGTTTAGATAGGGTGGACAGTGATAGCCTTTTTCCTAGGATGGAGAAAGCTAGCACGAGGGGACACAACTTTAAATTAAGGGGTATGAGTTATAGGACGGATATCAGAGGTAGGTTCTTTACTCAAAGAGTGATTAGGGAGTGGAATGCCCTGCCTGCAGCTGTTGTAGATGCGCCAAGTTTGGTGGCGTTTAAGAGGTTAGTTGATAAGTATATGGATGAGAAGGGAATGGTTTAGTTAGGAGGGGCATTGCTTTTTATTTTGGTCGGCACAACATCGAAGGCCGAAGGGCCTGTTCTGTGCTGTATTGTTCTATGTTCTATGTTCTATTACCAAATTTTGAATAGGTTTGTGGTCTTAAAAGAACTTGGTGAGATTATCCAAACTTATTTCTGCATTAACAGGAGGTCGAGAACTTGTCTTTCTGAACTTGCTTGACTTCTGGTTCTTCAGGGTGCTAACTCAGTAAGTCAGATCTGATAATTTATTTTAATCTGTTTCAGGACGGAACCAAATGACTTCTAGGCCTCGACCAGAAATGTCCGTGTATCATTGACTAACTGTGTGCGTGCATGCTCACAATGCCGGAATAATGCTTTAATTTTCTTCTATTCAGCCCATTTTGAAAGATGGGGATGTGGTTGATGAACAGACTGATAGGGAGAGACTGCGAAAGGTGTTGCGGAGAATGGGGAGACTTAAGTGTCTCCGTGAGGTAAGAGCAGAAAGTGTTGAATATGATTTCTGCATTTCCCTAGTGTATTCTCTGTAAAAATAAATGTAAACTTACAAGTTGCAAAATGTTTAGTTTCACTCACTGCTTTTGAAAATGTACAAAAGAAATATAAAATGTCTCAATCTTACAGCATTAGAATGTTTCTGCAATAACATTCCTCCTCTTGCCCCACAACCTATTTAATGTACTCTTCGAAGAATTTTACAGTGGCTTGGTTCGCATGCACTAACAAAGCAGTGAACTGTTATTTAATCTTGCACCTCTGTCCCCAGTATTGTTTTCTGTTTCAGCGAAAGTGGAGATTAGAGGGTTTCAACAGACCATTTTCCTTGTTCAATGTGCACTGGGTAGTAGCAATTTCAGCTCTGTAACTGGTGTCATTCAGGATGACTTATTTATTTTTCCTTCCCTCGCACGTTTCCTTTTTTTTGATCAAAGGACAGAATGGTTTGTTATACATGCTCTTGAAATTTTGATTTTGATATAGAGTGAAGCCCGGTCATTTGAAGGGGTTATGTTCCCCTGAGACCTAGCAAATGGCGAAATTGCAAAATGGGAACATGCTTTTGAATAGGATCTGATTAGCTAGGCTCTAGCCATGAGAGAGCAGTATTGTGTTGCAGTTTCTGTCTACAACTGCTTGGGAGGCTGTTGTGCACAGGTGAAGATTTCAAATTTGAATAGAGTAATTGTTTTGGTGAAAGACATTTTTGGTAAATGATATTTATAGTTGGAGGGTAAACAGAAGATCCAAAGAGTTTGAGTATTAGTTTGTCACAGTGGTATCACCACAAATGGCAATTGAATATTTTGCCTGGACTTTTTATTTTTTTTTTAAATCCTACCCTCTTCCAGCTATCGTACATGTGCACCACTGCCCTGCTTTTGCCTGTCTACCAACTCGATATAGCAGCCAGTGAACTCACTCCCTTCCTGATTGACTGGCTACCTTTGAGTCACTTAGGTTTTCAATCCCTTGTTAATGCAGGCCCAACACCAAATCAATTTGGGCTTCTCAATGCTACATGTGCACCACCTGCCCAATCACTGCAGAAAACTGAAAACACTTACTAGATGGGTACAATGGTTAGCACTGCTGTCTCAGTGCCAGGGACCCAGGTTCAATTATGAACCACAGTTGGGTGACTGTGTGGAGTTTACAGATTCTCCGTGTCTGTTTGGGTTTCCTCCAGTTATTGCAGTTTCCTCCCAAACTCCAAAGATGTGCAGGTTAGGTGGATTGGCTATGCTAAATTACCCCTTAGTGTCCCAAAATTTGTACATTAGCTGGGGCCAAAGGCTGGGTGTGAGGAAGCCTTTGGTCCTGACATATTGGCTACCCCTCAGAATGAGCTGGGAACTGCTAATTTATGATGAAACCACAGAGAAGTGAACTTTACTCTTGTGATAAGCAATGCAGTGTACGGAGTACTAAGCACAACTAAGTGGAAACGTGAACCAGGAGAGTGTGAACGGATTTGAGGGTGTAAGTTACATCAATCATATTGAGCATATCAGAAATGACTAAAAGGGCTTTGGTTGAACTGTCTTAAAGTCTTTGCAACATATTTCTTCACATTATAACACTACTACTACTTGCATTGGCTTTATATTAAAATGCTAACTGTGTACCTTTCTGATCCTCATTCAGGATTGTGGTGCCAGCTTCACCAGTATAATGGGTTATCTTTATCACTTGAAGAAGTGTGGCAAGGAAGAATCTGAGCTAGTAAAACAATTATTTAAATGCCAGCATTGTGGGAAGCTGTACAAGTCAAAAGCAGGCCTGGATTATCACATGAAATCAGAGCATGCCCCGGTATGTGTCTGCATAATTCTCCCCAATATTTGTCTGTATAATTTTAGTTTTCCATAAAATCTCTCTTCATCCTTCCTTGTTGCCAGTCTTGGCTAACACCGTACATAGATCTGGATAAAAATGTTCTGCTCACATTGTTGAATACTTTCTTATGTAGACACTTCTTTGATTTGAAAATGTTGTGTGTGTACCTGGCCCTTTATAATAGAATCTCTACAGTACAAAAGAAGGCCATTCAGCCCATTGAATCTGCACCATCTCTTTGATAGAGTATCTTACCCAGGCCCTATTCATAAGAACATAAGAGGTAGGCGCAGGAGTAGATCATTAGGCTCCTCGGGGCTGCTCCATTATTCATGGCTTTTTTTTTGTGGACTCGGTTCCAATTACTCATCTATTCATCCTTAATTCTTTTACTTTCACAAATCTATCTATCTTTGCCTTAAAAACATTCAACAACTAAGTCTCAACTACTCCACTGGGCAGGGAATTCCACAGATTCACAACCCTTTGGGTGAAGAAGTTCCTCCTCAGTCCAAAATCTGCTCCCTTTATTTTGATGCCATGCCCCCCATTCTGGTTTCACCCATCAGTGGAAACAACCTCCTTGCTTCTATCATATCTATTCCCTTCATGTTCCCCTGCCCCAGGGACAGTAGGGGCAATTTTATCATGGTCATCTTTGCCTTGTGGTCAGCACCCATGGGGAGAATGTGCAAACTCCACATGGACAGTCACCCAAGGCTGGAATGAACCTGGGATTCTGGTGCTGAGAGGCAGCAGTGCTAATTAGTGCTGCTCCAATTGATTTCAGCTGATCGATAATGCATCTTGAGGTTTTTTCTTCTTCCCTTTTCATCTATTTGACTTCACAAGGTGTTAGTTAAGTGGACTGGTAGAGAGAACATCATTGGCATATTTTTAGCACTGTACCGTGGCATGGAGAATTCATGCATTCAGCATTTAAGGGGAAGTGCTGAACCTTAAAGCAGAGGTTACACTTAAAAACTCCCTGCCAAAGGAATAGGAATTGTAGGGTAGATGAACTCAACTCTCATTGTTGCCAACTAGCAGAGAGATTAGCAGATTAACCAGGAGCTAATGTGCTCCGTGTTATAGTGCCATTGCTGTAATTTTTGACTTCTCTCCTCCAGTGTATGTTTAATAAGGCAATGTTTCATATCTAAAAGTGTTTGCTACTTAACTAATTCTATGCGCTGATGTTTCATTGACTAGTCACCAGAAACCACAGATGATGAAGCTGCTGAAAAAGAGAGTGAACCGGAATTGGAGAGAACGTCCAGTGGAAGAGTGCGGAGGATCTCTGCCAAGCTGGCTGCTTACCACCTGCATGAGATAGTAGCAGATGAACTTGCTCGAGAGTGGCCTCGAAGGAAAATTCAACGGGACTTGGTGCCTGATGATGATAAGGTGAGAAAGATGTTACACAGCTTGAAACTTGTTATTTATCCAGATAGGTTTGATAGTTATCACATCAGCTTTTGGAGTATTGCTGCTCCTTCAGGTGAAAGCTCATGATTCCAAATAAATTCCAAATAAACCCTGTTGGACTTTAACCTGGTGTTGTGTGACTTCTTACTGTACCCACCCCAATCCAACACCAGCATCTTCACATCATCACTCTTAAGGAAAGTCTTTCTCATGCACTGTTTAGAAAGTGCATGAAGATTTTGAACCAGCTGGCCTATGCGCCAATTGCTGTTTGACATTTCAGAAGTTATCATGGCATTGTTTGGAAATGGCTTCATGCTCTGTATACTGAAGTGAAGAGGAAGTAACAGTCTAGTTTTTTTTCTTCCTCCTCTCCTGAAAGTGATATCCCTCTCTCGAAGGCAATGGATCCACACTTGCCAGAATGTATTGATACTTGACCAATTGGTGTTTGGCTATTTACTATATGTGAATTTAGACAGAGTGATAGTGAACTATAAACTAGTGAAGGTTTATATTCAAAAAACCTCTCCCAACATAGGACTTCTGGGGTCAGATAGTTCAGCAAAGATTTATATCAGTTACATCATCTAAACAACTTGTTTCTATAACATAAACGTGCGAGAATACTTCAAGAGAACTTTCTTTCCCCATCCAGATAGTTTGCTGTTCGAGTTTTTCTTCCGCTATATATTATTGCTTCTCCTTCGATCATCGTAGGTAGGAGTGGATGCAAGGAGATTCTTATGACATTGCAGTGGGTTCAGGCTGGATATGCATTTGTTCATGAATAGTGATGCTAGTATGGGGTAGGTGGATGCAATTTGTATGCAGAAGTAGCCATAATTGTAACAATGTACGGGTTTTGGTGGTTGGAGCAGTGGGAGCACTTTTGCAAAGAGCTGAAAAATTGGGCAGGAAAGGGGAGAACTTCCCTTCTGGCATTAGCTTGTGTTGTGCTGAGAGCTGGGAAGGAGAATAGGAACTCAAAGTGCTGAAGACCATTGAGAAAGTGGAGGCTTAAAGTGCAATGCCAGTTAATTTCTAGCATTCTTGCGTACTTTGCGTAAAATCTAAATGTTATTTTAAAGTTACATAAAGGGGTGTTGCCATCATTATGTAGTTGAGTGAATTAAAAGATTACTTCAGTAAGATTTGTGATTTGTATTACAAACATGTAAAGTAAATACATCTTGTTTGTAAGATCATATTGATGTATCATCTGGAGAGGCAATTGGTATTGAGGTTTATTCCTTGTGTGACGTAGAAAAGTAATGTTTTTGCAACTTTTGCATTAAATGCAAAGGATATCTGACAAGATAAAGAGACCACTGTGTACTATCGGAATAGCATGGTGGCACAGTTAGCAGCCTCACAGCACCAGGGATCTGGGTTCGATTGTTGGCTTGGGTCGTTATGTGAAGTTTGTACATTCTTCCTGTATCTGTCGTTGTGTGAAGTTTGCATATTCTCCCTGTCTACGTGAGTTTCGTCCCACAGTATGAAAGACGTACTGGTTAAGTGCATTGACCTGAACAGATGCCGGAGGGTGGTGACTAGGAATTTCACTGTAACTTCATTGCAATGATAATGTAATCCTTACTTGTGACTAATAATTTTTTTATATTTGATGGAATTTGTAATTGATCTAATTCATAGCCATCTTTTTTCTATTTTTTTGATACATTTTACAAAAAACAAAGTGTCAGATTTAGGAAATGGATTCCACTTTCTATGGTCCATTTTTATGGCCAGGGAACTCTTAAGGTTAATCAAAGTTGAATTGAATTAAATTGGAGCAAACAGAGTCAAACTCCCCTCTATAGATATTAGCTTTTGTAAAATACAATATTGTTTATCTTTTTTTCCAACCTCTCTCACATAAGTCTAACTTTTCTACTATTTAGGATTATTGGCAATTTTATGAATGTTCACCAACTTGAGATTTAGTCAGACAATTTTAGTTGAGGAGTCATGGTCAGCAGAGGAAAGAGACACTAATTGAATAATGTTGGGCTGAATTCAAATCTGTGTGCAATCTTGTGAATTCAGATAATATCTGAGAGAGGTGGAAGTGCTGTGTGCTAACACTCTACATCCTGTCCCCTTTTCAACAGCGCATTTTCTAAAAATTTGTTTCGTCAGACCAAAATTCTGTTATTTCAGAGCATGTGTAATAGTGATTTTTCTCTTTTTTTTTTCTCCCCCCTCCATCCTCCCCATTTCAGTTAAAGTACACGCGACCTGGCTTACCTACATTCAGTCATGAAGTGCTTCGCAAGTGGAAGAATGAGATGAAAACCTATAAGAGAGTGCAGTGTCCAAACAAGGTAAATACAGTAACCCCTTGTGTATTTTGGTATGGATGTTTGTGAAAAAGTATCACTTTATTTAAATCACTGTGGAAGAGAGTTCTACCTTGCACCAGTGTATAATGTTGTCTTGGCCATAGGTCATTATGCAACTAACGTTTTGGGCAAGTTTCCTTGTAGTGTGTACCATCTACAAGATGCGCTGCAGCAACTCAGTAAGCCCCCTTTCACAGCACCCTGTGTCAGTAGGTCAAATGAATTCCATTATGGATTCTGCTGGAAAGAGCTGCTCTGTAATACGGTATATTGCCAAGTCAACTGATTTGCTTCCTTGAATTTGCACAGAAGTGGGTATTTCTGTGCCCTCTGCAAGAGTACTAGTGACATCACGAGATTTTGTTCCCATCCGTTTAATAACAGGTGAGTTTAGCCATGTTGAATATGATTGGTAATTTACTCCAGTTATACGGCATAATCGTATGTCTTTGATACTACATTTTTCCTGTCTTAGTGATTAATTTTAATATTAATTCTGATCTGAGAGAAATATTACACTCCTTTCCCATTCCCACTCTCATTTTTTTAAAAAAAAGTTACAATTAAGAAGAATTTTGAAGTCACTCCAGTTTCTATTTGTTGAAAGATGCCAATAGCTTAGTTGTTATTTAGTGAAGAAAAGGCCAGAAAGAGGAAAACATTAGAAATAAATCAACTCAAGGATTATTCTGAGCATTTCCTGACAGCTTGCTTTCATGATAGAGAAAGAGATTTGACAGTATACACATGGATAATTGTGCACTAAAAAAGGAGATAAAATCAGTATTGATGGTGAGGGTACTTGAAATTGCTGGCCTAGATTTTCACTCCTGGGTTGGGTGTTAGAATTATTGAATCAATGAAACAGATTCAATCTGCCATTTCACAGTTTGAATGACAGATACAAGTGGTTATAGACTGTGATGTGGGACTATTGTTCCCAATGTTGGTTAGGGAGGAATGAAAATTTTGTTGCTATTAGATTTTATTTAGTTTAAGAGATGTAAATATAGTAAATGGGATTTCATAATTGAGTGATTTTCTCCAATACAGTGCATTCTACAATAGACAATCAAAACAATTTTATAGAACGTGATTTGGGCAGTACAATGATTAGCACTGCTAAATCACAGCACCAGAGAGCCAGGTTCGATTTCCAGCTTGGGTCACTGTCTGTAAAGAATTTGCACCTTCTCCCTGTGACTATGTGAGTTTCCTCTGGGTGCTCTGGTTTCCCTTCTTAGTCCAAAGATTTGTGGGGTAGGGGGACAAGCTAGGGTAAATACTTGTGGTAATGGGGATAAAGCCTGAGTGGGATTGTGGTTGGTGCAGACTCAGTGGGCTGAATGGCCTCCTTCTACGATAACTTCAGCCTTGCATGGGTTCTAATGTCTGCCCAACATATATGCATTGCTAGGTAAGTTGCCATTGTAAGTGCAAAGGATTTTTTTGGGGGTCGGGGGATGCATGCAGTTTTGTAAATGGCTATGGGTGAAGGGGGAGTAAGTTGGCATGGATGGGGCATGAGGAATATGTGTACGACTAAGGGCTAGAGGGACATCCCATGTTTTTATCTGTACTCTTAAACTTTGAACGCAATGCCAGAGCCCAGAGACAGGCCTTCCATCTTACAATAATATCTGTGAATGTCTGTGAAATCAATCATGCAGCACTAATCCAGTAATGATAACACTAAGGCTTATGTCAACAGATGAGAGTAAAATAGCAAGCAATCTTTTTTTAACACTCCAGTCGTTTTTTTCAAAGGGCTGGAATTTTAAATGCCTTGACAAGCGCCCTTTGATATGTGCTTCTGACAGTTTTGATAGATCTGATAACCATTTCAATCAGCTTGGCAGGCCTAATCTGCACACTTAAGATCTATCAAAATCCCACTTCACTGGAGACAGCTGATTTATTTAAATGGTTAGCTGAATCCAAAAACCTTGGATTGCATAAAATGTTCCCTGTCCCCATTCCCACCCTTGCAAAAATTGGGAAGTGCCATGTTCAAGATGGGACTTAAGTTTTTTTGTCACAAAGATGCTCTCCATACTGAAGTTCAGAGCCAATATATTGACCTGAAATTCCATATCATTCAACTTTATTTCAGGGATGCATTGTTGAGTACAACTTCACTTTGTGTATTTCAAATTCAACAGCTGAGTGCTTGGATTCTATGACATGCATGAAACTGAAATGTTTGAACTAACATACACGTAATTGCATTTAACAGTTAATTCTTTTTTAGGATTGTGGTTCTAATTATACCAGTGTATCGGGGTTGAAAGCTCATCTTGGATCTTGTACAAGGGTAAGTATAATTTTTCTTTAAGGTTTAGAGAAGTGTGATTTATAATGGATCTCTGTGGTAAGGTCTGTACTGGAATTTTGACCTTGTAGAAGACTCTTTCATGCAACGATTTGTACTTGAGCTGTATCTAACCCTTTTTATGGCCAGCTGACAGGTTAACTTTAAAGCCATTCAGCTGTTCAAGGACATTTGCCATTTTTCTTCCTTTTTAACATTGTTTGATTTGTGTAGTGGAAGAAAACTGCACAGCATTGAGTTATTTTCCTTTTTTGATGAATGTTGCTTTTATATTAAATTTTACTCTATTTCTAGACTGTTGTTGGAGGGGGGAGATATTAGCATTTATCTGTGAAACCATAAGATAACAGACAAATTTATTCTCCCTCCATACATTTTCAGGTGCATATCAGATTAGGACTTAATAAAACATTATACGATAGGACTATCTTTGCATGATTATTCCAGTGGACATAAGGTTCAAATTTCACGGATTAAATTTTGTTCCGATTATAAGTAATTCCAAGCAGAGGAATGTTCAAGTATAAAGGTTTTTTAAAAAATGCCAGTAAGTGTATATTTCATATAATATTTTCCCTTCCTTCTCTTTCTTTTGGGTGAGCATTTATGTTTGCAAACAATTTTCAAATAAACCCAATTCCATATTTTATAACTTATTTATTTAGGAATTTCATCTTGATCTGTGCAATAATTCAATGGCATTTCTGTTTTGAATTCCTGCATTTGAACCAAAAGATTCTTTATTTCCTTGTGTCTATCCTATTGGTGCAGTAGCTTCGTGAAAAGATGCATTTGTTTTTATTAGGAATGCTGGACAAAGAATGGCATAAAAGTTAAAAATGCCAGACATCTCAGAAAAAAGTAATTGTTACTTGTTGCTACTCTTTAGTTTCAAAACCCTGAGCACAATGGGAAGAATGAGGGAACTAATAATTTCTCCTTTTATATGTAGGATGCAATGTGGTATATTTGTTGCTGAAGGACAGAAGAAAGAGAAATGCAATGTGCCGGTTGGCCTGATGTATAAATTAAGTCTGGTGAGAGACAGATGAGAAGTTGTGAGACATATTGAATTGAGCAATTAGTTTAACTATGACTTTGCCAAGAGAATGAAATGTGTTTAACGAAAGTTTTTCAGGCTTAGACAAACATGATTTTTAGAGAATTAAGACTTGAGGTATGTTTAATGTGAAAGGGAAACCAAACTCTTTCTAATTTGAGTAATGGGGAGGGGGGATTGCAAGTTGTGTTCTGGCAACTAGGAGATGTGGACATTGTTTTGAGCTCCAAGGAGAGTGAGATGAATGAAAGAGGGAGATAATGGATTAGAAATAGAGCTATTAAAAATTGTACTTAAGACATAGTGCAACTGCCTTTTTAAATTCATTCATGGGAATGAGTGCCAGCACTTACTGCCCATTCATTGACTTGAGAATGTGGTGGTGAGCCACCACCTTGAACTGCTGCAGTGCATATAGTATAGATAAGCAACTGTGTTGTTAAGAAGGAAGTTCCAGGATTTTCACCCAACAATAGTGAAGTAAAGGCAATATATTTCCAAGTCAGGATGATGACTGTGCTTGGAGGTGCGTTTGCAGGTGATGTTCCCATGCATCTGCTGCCCTTGTCCTTTTAGTTGTTGAAGGTCGTGGATTTGGAAGGTTCTGTTGCAGGAGCCTTGGTGAGTTTCTGTAATGCACCTTGCAGATGTACACTGCTATCAGTGTCCTTCAGTGTGAGAGGGAGTAAATGATTAAGGTGGTGGCCAGTTGTACAGGCTGCTTTGTCCTGGATGATGTCATGCTTCCTGATGTTATCGGATCAGCACTCATCCAGGCAAATGGAGAATGTTCCATCACACTGCTGACTTGTAGATGTTGACAGGTTTTGGGGAGTCAGGAGATAAGTTACTTACCACAGGATTCCTAGTCTTTGACCTACTCTGGTAGCCACGCTATTTACATGGCTGGTACAGTTTCTAGTCAAGGGTAATTCCCACGATGCCAATGATGGGAATTTAGTGATGGTAATGCCAATGAATGTGAAGAGGTGGTGGCAGAAGATAATTTTAGAGATGTTCTTTAAAGTTTGAAAGTTTATTAGTGTCACAAGTAAGTTTACATCAATGCTGCAATGAAGTTACTGTGAAAATCCTCTAGTCGCCACACTCTGCTCCCTTTTCGTGTGCACTGAGAGAGAATTTAGAATGGCCCTTGCTCCTAACCAGCAAGTCTTTTAGACTGTGGGGAGCAGCTGGAGGAAACTCGTGTTCGGGAGAACATGTGGGCAATGACCCAAGCCGGGAATCAACCCTCAGTCCCTGGCTCTGAGACAGCAATGCTAATCAGTGTGCACTATGAAGAACTGAAAAGTTTGTTGCTTCATTTGACTGGCACGAAGTAGATAATGATGCAACGATTCAGCCATTGCACTCAGAAAATGGCAGCGTTTGCATTAATGTCATTCTCTTCTTTTTGCTTTCTATCAATTGAAAGAAAACTGCATAGTGTGGTGAGTTGAACACTGAACTTTCATCCTCTATGACATGGATTCAGTTGCCATACAGACTCAGCCTTCTGAGAATTATAAGTATCACCTCAATTAGTGCTCTGTGCTATGATCAAAATAGAACAAATTTTCTACAAAGGTTGGGACAAAAGCTAGGAGAGTAGAAGCATATATACTCTGCAATACATGAGTTTTGCCTGATCTGAAATGCTTGATGCGTACGTAACTGTCTGAAATATCAAGAGTCCATTCCTAAGGGCTGATGTTTCTCATCATGGGTGAAAAGAAAAGCCACACAATATCTCAATTAAGCTTGTTATTTTATTGCTCTTAATTGCTAATACTTGTCTTTTTTGTAAATTAATAGGGGGAATATGTTGCTGGAAAGTACAAGTGTCTGCTGTGTGAAAAGGAATTCAGTTCTGAGAGTGGAGTGAAGTATCATATTAATAACGTACATTTTGAGGTAAAAACCTTTATAATCTTAGTGACCTACATCTTGGCAATCAACTCAATAATAATTAGTTAATTGCTTTGCATTTTTCCCACTCCCAAAGAATTGGAAACTTACAATTCTATTATTCCAAGTATATGTTCAATTAGTGGATTCAATTAAATTGCCCCACTTTAGATATCTGGGTATTGGTGGGAGTGTAGGGAGTCTCTGATTTAACTTACAAATGTTACACCATGCTGAATCACATTTATCTCATTTTAGATAACATCAAGGACTTATCGACTTTTGTTATAGAGCAGGGTTTATAAGTTAAAAATGTGAGTGCGATCTGTTGTCTGGCTAACTGAGATCTTGTCAGTAACTTTCTCATCATCTTATCAGAATACTGGTTTGAAATGGTTATTGAGTTCAACAATGTGATGTAGATGAAATAACGTCAATATTTCATGCGGATCCATCCCCATGTTTATGGTTATGTCTTGGCTAATGTTCGTCTACAATCCTTAGTTCAAGAAGTATTTCTTTTAAGCTTGTCCCTGACTCTAAGTTACTTTTTTTAAAACAAAGAATGATTTTGATTGAGACAAAAATAGAATGCTATTCTTTATGCTATGTAATCTTTTCAGAAATTGATCCTGTAAGTGGAGCTTTCATCTCAAAAACATTTGTTTTTGATTGTGCACTAGGCTGATGCATTAATTCATGAACTATACAAAATTAATGATCAGTAATGATGATTAATATAACTGTGCTTTTCCCTTTTCACCTGATTTATTTATGTTTAATATGGCAATACTTTTGTGGACAGGACTGGTTTCTTCCCACTTCTAAAGCAGCTAAAGAATTCAAGCCTTTGGTGAAAATTGGCAAAAAACAACCTAAGATGTCAACCAAGAAAAAGTCATCTACGAAAGTTGGCAAGAAACAGAATGCTCACTTATTATCAATGAATGAGGTATCCTTCCTTAAAAAAGCTCATGAACCTTCAAAAGAACGTGATCAGTACAGGTTTACTGATAGTGAAGACGAACTGGAAGAAGAAGAAAAGGTGGGAAGCTGGCACCTCAAAAGACCAAGTGCAAAAGCTGAATTAAAGACGGATCGCGCCAAGAAATAAACAACCCTGGAGGATAAAGAATTGTGAACAGATTATGTAGCTTAGCAGCAAAAAAAACAAGAACTATATGGGCATTGATTAAAACACAGTAACAGTTCTGCAGTTAAATATAATTTATATTTTATCTACAACCTTTGTTTTTCATTTTAAGTTATGCCCTCATCCTCATTTGTTGTTGGGAATAAGGAATTGGACCCTATCAATTTTGAGGTGCAACGTTGAGAAAGTGGGGGATGGGATATAAAAAGTCCATGTTGCGTAGGTAGATTTAGTAAAGTTGTGTTTTTGTCTAATGTAAACCTTCCACCTTAAATTCTTTCATAGTTGTGGTCTGAAGTCCACATGATGAACATGCTGTACTATTTTTAGAAAGGTATTTCACCTTTATATATAGGAATCCAAAGTCTGTCAGTATAAAATAATTGGGTAAATGTGTTCTGCTGTGTACCACTGACTTAGACAAAGCTAGAAGTCATTGGTACTGGCAGTGACCCAATTGCTTTTTATATCCTATTACCTTTTTGTGCAAGGGAAAAATTCAGATGAAAAATCTGTTTGACTGAACTTTGCCTATTTAGTGCGTACATGAGGTGGGGGGCTGGGATTGTGATGTGGGGTGCTGTAGGAAGAACATCCTTATTTATTAAAACATTGTTTGTGGTACATTTGAAACTTTAGAAATGTCTTACAGAAGTGGCTAGTTATTAAGTTGTGCTGTTTTATAATGCCTTAAATCTTCAGGGCCAGGGATGAGAATACTTGTAGGATCAATCTGATCTTTTGACATTTTCTTATGAAAAGAAATTCTAGATGGTCAACAGTTTCAGTGAGTCACTAGTAGATTTCAGAAAGAAAATACTGCATCTTAGTTTAAAAGCAATCTATACATGCACTATGTTAAAAACACTAATTTAACTTGCTTTGCTTAAGAAGATACATAATTATCAATGGTTCAATATCCAGCATATTCCAATTTACAGGAATACCTCAAACCTCCTGAGTAATATTCCACAAACAGCGAAACAAGTAAATTTAGACTAATTCATTTTAAAAAGTTAATCACAGAAGATCTTTTTTAGTATCTTAAACATTAATAGCTGTGAAGTGCATCTTTATGTGATGAGGAAACTACTGTGACATCCAATTAATTGGACGTCATGAAGAATGTGTCCTTTTGCTATGTGATGACTTTCACTATTTACAACACAGAATTAATCATAATATGATATAAACATTCATTTTTAACAATTCAATTTATCTAGTTCTCAGTCCTTTAGTCTTATCTTGGTATTGGTGAAGGCAAGTAAATTAAAATAAAACAAACAATGTTGTTAAAATCCATTTTTAACAACTAATCGTGATGCATACTTGGTGCCAAAATGAGTAAAGTTTATGGTCTTGATATTTGATTATTAACCTGCTTGGCTATATATTTCTTGGGAAGCAATCTCAATAAAGCTTGTCAGCCTGTATCCTATATTCTTTCTTTCAATTGTTCTCTACAGACGCTACTTTTGAAATTTGTTGCTTTGAAGCTCTCCTGGTTTTAGTGTGGTGTTGGCAGTGGTCCTAACAGAAAGTCATTGATCTGAAACATGCAGCTCTTTTTTTCTCTCTCCGTAGATGCTGTCAGGTATGCTGAGTATTTCCAGCATTTTCTGTCTTTATCTCTGGAGTCCAGCATCTGTAATATTTTGCTTTTGAGACATGTTTGGATGGGTGACCAAAGGCCACGCATCCAAAGATAAATCTATCCAAGAGATAGATTTTTAACAATATTTGAAAGAAGAGACAGATGTAGAGAAGTAGGGAGGCTTAGGGAGAGAGTTACAGAAATTGGGACAAGCAGCTATTGGCAGAATTTCCCGAATAACGGTTATTCTTCCAGCACTTCATTCAGTTCTCTGTTTCGTTATGAGCCTAGGTCCCTGGGCAGCCAAGGGAAAATGTACAATGGATCCAATTCTGTTCTTGCTGGATTTTCACTATCTAGGAATAGTGAGAGCCTAGGCTGTTTTCTTTTTCCCTTCCTGATCTTGAAGCAGTGAAGTCTATTATCATGTTTGCATGCTGTCAGAGCAGAGATCAATTAACTCAGAGACCCACGAGAAAACTAGTTATGTTGATGATTTGATGCTATTGGTATTGCAAAGTATTGAAAAATAAACATAGCTTTAAATTTATATAGCTGGCCCCACGAATAGAAGTTGGAGGAAACATCATTTTGGTCATTGAGTTATGAACCTTTCTGCACTCCAAAGATCTGTGAATTTTCAGTCATCAAGCATATTTAAGATTTGAAATTGATTAATTTGTCAACACCAAGCAAATCCAAGAGTATGGGGATCAGGTGGGAAAGTGCAGCTGAGATATTGATGGAGGGGCAAGCTTGAGGATCCATATAGTCTGCGTTTTGTTCGTTCCTGTTTCTGATTTCTTGTGTTTGTATCTTCAATCATAGTTTGGGATCAAAAAGCAATGCAGTCTTTGAATTATTTTATTCAATAGAAACCATGTGATGTGCCTTTAAATGTATGCTACCTTAACAGATGCATTATTTGAGTACAATACTGCTCAAAATTTGCCTTTATCTTCATGGAGGCACTGATTGTAACAATTGAATCAGTGACAGATTGGTGCTTTTTACATCAGAGGCATATTAAAAGACTTGCAACTTTTTTGAGCACCAGGTTTTTATCAATTATGTAGTTTATTTTAATCTATCATGGTCTTGTGACCTTTTTTAATAGTTAAGAACACAGTAAAACGTTTTAAATGCCATTTAAGATATCTGACCCAAGAACTTGCTTGCAGGAAGTTCGTTACATGTAACGTTCCCTTTATATAAATTTTAATGCTAATACACTTTTAATAGACAGTTTAATTTATTTTTTTTTATTGGAGGCTGAAGAAATCTTACATTCTTGCATTAGAATTAGTATTATTTCTAGCATTCCTTGTAAATGGCACAGACAAATGCAATAATGATTATGAAAATGTACATTTCATTGCACCTGGCTTTCCCAGGAACTAAGGCTCAAAATTGGCAGAAAGTAGTTATTGTTGTGTATGTGTCTACTTGCCCATATATTGTGTATGTCAAAATGTTAGCCTCCTGGCCCAGGATTCATTCTGGTGAAGCCATAAAGTAGTTACACTACTTTGGCTACTGAATATGTTCTGCATTTTTCTCAAAGATTCAGTGGAGCTGTATTCATTTCTGTATACATACTCAACAAGTAAAATCTTTGTTATAACAACAAAATGTACATGAGTGTTTGATGGTCTGGTAGTTAAGGAAGGAAGAAGGCAGATAAAAGATAATACTGAATATGACGAATTGAACCATGACCATCAGCAGGACTAATCTTAAAAATTGAATTTTTTTCTCTTTCAAATTCTGTTTTTCTATTCTTGTATACTATTCACCATTTTTTTTCCTTCTCAAACTTACTGGCAAGTAGGCTAAATAGTTATAGACAGCAATTCGCACTCGTTCTCAGAGATAACGAGTGGGATTTACTGCAGTTGATAAGGCATGTTTTACAGCCTTGGTCATTGGTTGGATCTTTCAGTCCCACCACTGTCAAAAGAGTTTTCCATTGTTCTCTCACACTGCCTCCACTGTTGCAATTCTGGAAAATCTAAACTGGTGGGAATGGCTGCAATATTTCAACCAGCTTTGAAATTCAGTGTTGAATTTCTTAAATTCAACTAATTGAGTTTAAGAAATGAGAGTATTTTCTATCCAGCCTCATTGTATTCATCATTACTGCAACTCATTAACAAGTAAATAAATTTATTTGAGCCTAATTTCTAGCTTGATCGTAAACATTGCCGTGTTTACACTTTAAGAGCTCTTCCTTTCCAAAAAGCCTTTTGAGACATTAAATGGCATTAAGTGTTTAGGTTCTGGAATTACTCAGTGGGATATCAGCACTTAATGCACTCGTCTAAAATTCATATTCTCACTTTATCAATGATGGTATTAATGCTTTCATTGTAAATAGGTCAAAATAGCAGGGGAAGCAATTACAGATTAACATGTTAAGTGTTCATATGTTAGGTATTTACTACTGTGTTCCCTGTAGTAAATTTTAGGATTTTATTGTTTTATTATGAAATAAACAAGAAGAAATGTAAATAATAGAAGTACAACAAAGTGCTGGAAATTTGGAACAAGTCAATCAACATGAAAAAAAGTATGTTTTGATTAAGGACTCTTTTACATGTGAGTATATATGAAGCCTTTTTTTACTTGTTGCCTGACCTGTGCATTTTCCAACTTTTTATATCTTCATTATAAAACTGTTTTTCACCTGCAATTCCTTGAACTTCAGATGCCTCTTATAATGAAGTGTTTTTTTTCTTTTAAGACTGGTTCTGGGATGTTGGGTCAAGATTCTGAGATGAAGAAATATTCAATATTGACACGATGGGTGTATACAAAAATGTTGTTAGGTAGACTCTTCACAAAGTCAGTATTTGTGTTCCATTCCTTTCAGGGATTGGTGAAAAAAGATGTAGTTGCCCAGTTCTGTATTTAAGCAGCTCATCAGGAGGTAAGATGTAGTTGCCCTAATCTGTATTTATGCAGCTCTTTAGGAGATTACACCATTTTGATGTATTAGGTAATGCTGCTTTTTTAATAAGAGAAACTTGTATTTTATGTATGCAAATAAGTATTTAAATTGGTGCAGAAAACTTGAATACAAAGATCAACTATTTGTATGTCAGTAAACACATTTGTTCAAATGTTTATCTGTGTCTGATAAACTGTTTATATCTGAATTACAGTAGTGAATGAACATGTAGCTTTGAAAACCTTGTTTACATTGATTTTACCCTACAGAACAATTATGACACCTTCTCAGCCTTTTGGCTAAGATCAAGTATAGTATCGACATGCTGTGCTTGATTGGAGTCATTAGGTTACATTTTAGCTTCATTTGAAGCTATTTTTAAAAGTGCCATCTTGGCCTTTGGGTAAGATGCAAATAAGATCAAGCCTTGGAGGAGGGGCTATGCCTACTCCAATCAGCTTGGATCATACAGATCAAGTCCAAGATAGGAGGTGAGAGCCCTATCTTGTCAGCTTGGATCAGCAATGTGTCAACTTGCTGAGATTCTGAATTGGACTTGATTTGATTGAATTGGAATAAAAACAAAAAAAAATTGTGACATTGACTTTTCTGTTTCTTGTTTCCAGTTAAATGTAAGAAATATATAATTTCTCCCTCCCCTATGAAACCATGCTCAGTTGTATTTGCCTGGACAGGGATTATCACATCTTGAACTTCCCAATATTTGTCTTTTTTTTTTGGAATTGCTAAGCCTAGTTCAGTTAAACAGCAACTGTGTACCATATAGCATCTGTATAAAATCGCTGAGATACACTTTGTAACAGATCTTATTTGGCATGAGTTTGTTACTTTTGCAGTTGTTGCACAATTTAGTAGTACAATGTTTGTTCAGAATGTTGAAAGAAATAATGATTCTCTTGCTGGTCTTGTCAATTTTCTGAAATCTAAAATTTATTTAAAGAATGCAACAGTTGGATCAGTGCTTTGTATGTCTAATTTCATGGAAACTTTAGCGTTTCCAGCCATTCACACTGCTGCCAATGCCAGAGAGGACGGAGAATTTGGCACTCAACCAAATTTCCATTCACTGCAGTGAGATGGAAGAATCCTACCTGTTTTCTTACTTTCTCTCCTTTTCAGAGATTGTTCAAAATAGGTTCAGTCTAATGATCCGATTCTGAAATATTTGTCTCTATATTTGTTCAGGGAGGTGCGATATGTCCCAACCCATGTGTTTCACTGTGCAATTTGTTTTACATGCCACCTTTGCGACTTAAACAATTACTTGTTTTTATGTAACATAAAATAGGGTTTTAAATTATTTGGACTATAGTATTGCCTATTGACATCCTAAAGGGCAGTGGCACAAACAGATTTGTGAAGGAGTAGTTGTACCTTGATTAAAATAGCACTCCTTATGGTCACTGTTCTTAACCACTCAGGGCATCAAATTCAACATTTAAAGTTTGTCACCAACAGATACACCTAAAGCAGCCCTTGAGTAATTAGTATGATTAAGTTCTACTGTGACCTCTTAATACAGGATTCATTGTAAACACAACTCTGTGTGGATGCAGTGAATATATCACTTTAAATGTGACCATCACCCAAAGTATAGTTAGGTATTAATGTGCTTGTAATGTAGTTTCTGGATTGACTGTTAATAAAAAAAAGTATTGTTATGACCATGTCCATCTTTTTGTTAATTTGTGTGTACAGAAGTCCACAATTCTCTCAAAAGTAATATCTCCTTTGTCTGATTATACTAGTTAATCTTCGTATTGGTTTGCAAATTTAATATAACTACCAAATAATTAATAGTGGGAAATATAATACAGTACCATGTCAGACGTTGTATCATGTTAATGTTGTACAGATACGATTAACCTTAATTGTGAAAGCATTGCTATTTTCATTGGTACATAAATGGTAGTCAAATATCTGAAGCAATGAGAAATTCTACCCATTTGTCAGTTTTAAGGGAGAAAACTTCTCATATCTGTGGCTACTGGTGTTTTAGAATTCATTCTCTATTTTTGCTGAATGGGTTTCAAAATACTCAGGTAAATGACTTGCCTTTATACTAGTTGCCTGAGGATCTTTTTTCTACAGCAATACAGCATTCTACAGCAATGAAGTAGAATTCTGGTATCTCCCACCAGGCCAGAAATGTCTTTGAAATTGTCTCTGGTTGCCACAAATTCAGCAATCCAGGCTAGTTTAATGTGATGTCTCTGGAACACAAAGGAAAAAGGAGAGGTTGAGTGCTTCCCTTTATTCACATCTTCTGGTTTTCTACTGAGCATAAAACTGTTAAGAAACTTGAGTATGTATTGAGGAAGATGGGCAGGCAGTAGCTAAAATATCTCTTTTGTTTAATCATTCATGTGATGTATTGCTAGCAAGGTCAGCATTTATTATCCAAATTAAATGCTATTGAAAGTATGGTGATGTAATTTTTTTGAACTGCTGCAATTATTATGGTGTAGGTACACCCATAGTTCTGTTGGGAATGGGTTTCCAGAATTTTGACTCAGCAACTGTGAAGGAATAGTGATAAAGATCAGGATGGTGGGGTGCTTGGAGGGGTGCCTTTCCAATGCATCTGTAGTACTTGTTCTTGGTGGTAGAGATGGATTTATAAAATACTGTCAAAGGAGACCTGATGACTTGTAATTTGTACAGACTGCTGCCATTACATACCAGTGGTGAGGAAATGAATGTTTAAGCTAGCAGATGGGATGCAAATCAAGAGAGCTACTTTGTCATGGATGGTATTAACCCCTGGGGCACCAGTCATCCAGGCAAGTGGAGAGTATCCCATTGCACTCGACTTGTGTCATGTACATGGTGAACAAGCTTTGAGTCAAGTGATAAGAGAGCCACTGCAGAATTCCAAGTCTGATGTGCTCTTGTAGCCACAGTATTTTATTAATGGGGATTCCAAGATTTTGATGGGGCTCAGTTATGTCAATTGCTGATGACAAGGGGCATTGAGTAAATGCTGTCTTTCGGGAGAAGATCATTGCTTCGCAGTTGTGTAGCATGCATGTTTTTTGCCACGTATCAGTCCAAACCTGAATGTTGTCCAGATCTTGTTGGAGTTAAAGGTGCTGAGTTTGCAGGAATGGAGCATCTGAGTGCTGTGATTGGATCTTAATTTTTGCCTTCTCTCACATGTGCTCTAGTTATTTTTGCACCACCACTGCTAGAAATACAAGCTGATTACTTTGCAAGGTCAACAGGATATCTGAATGACACAACCAACAGTCTGTTTCCTTAGCTACTAAGCTTTAGGACAGAGATCAAAGCAGTGACTAAAGAAGAAGGAAATAAGATGGATCTGAGTCGACTTGGACACAAAAGGGAATAAAAATTGAATTGAAAGAAAAATGCTTTTCTTTTTTTTAATAATCTCGGAATAATTTATTATTTGTTGGAATTGTTCTTTCTAGGTTGCAAAGCTTCAGTGACATTTCAGGAACATAAATATCAGTATAAAAAGGATCCCTTTATTGTGAAAGAGAAACCCTAAATTTTTCTAGAAAGGTTAATTTATGTTTATAATGTAAATCCAGCACAATTCGTGGAGAAAATTTTTTTATGAGCTGAATGATGCACTAGTACAAATTGTCCAAAAGTTTGTAATGTTTCACAACTGGCACTGTTATCACTTCCGCACCATTTGTTGAGGCTTTATTATACTGGACAATGACCTACTCTGAAGAGAAAAGCTAACCATCTACCAAAACTTGTTATTTCACCAGCAATTTCCGCACCAATGTAATTTAAGGGTACTATCATCACTACATGTTTCGTAAAGATTGGTTACTGGACAAAACTTCACATGGCTATAATTCTCCTCCCATGCAGAAGTCACTCTTCTGGGTTTTGGTTAAATTAAAGGGAATGTGATATATTCATTCTAGCCAATTCTTCTTTCTGAGGGCTATACCAGAGTATATTAATACTGAAAACTACTGCAACGTACAAGATGGTAATAGAATTGCAAAATGGGCATGTAAATGGCAAATTTATATCAATATAGGAAATGGTGCATTTTGATATGATGAGAAGGTAACCTAGGAGTTCCCACGTAGGGCTGAAGTGTGGTGGAAGAGCTTTAAAAACAGTGGTCAAAGCCTATAGTTGGGATTCCCAACCCTATTTCTTGTGCTGGTAATTTTTATTGGTGTGAAAAGGTGCAGGGTGGGAGTTCACAGACACAATTGTGATTGTGGGCATTTTGTAACTTCTGAAGTTTGGCTGCAGGCAGGCTTTAGCAAATAATTTAACATCTCTCTGGAAGTGATTTTGGAGATGGAAAGAATTAAAAGTCAACACAAAAGGTATTATTTTGCATGCCATTTTGAACTGCTGTAGCCTAAGGTTTTTTTTTAGAGCAACACAGCACGGGAAACAGGCCCTTCGGCCCAACGAGCCCGCGCCGCCGTCATAACTATATAGTAACAATTTCATTATCCTATTCTAATTTTAGGTTATTCCTAATATGGAAGAGTCTCAATGTAGGGACAATTTGTTTTCCAATCAGCCTAAGAGCAAATTTTTTGGGATGTGGGAGGAAACCGGAGCGCCCGGAGAAAACCCACGCAACCACGGGGAGAACGCGCAAACTCCCGCAGACACCGGCCCAATTCCAAGTGTCTGCACAGCTACAGCGATAGTCACTGAGCTGTCATGGTGCCCTTCAGATGGCCCAGATAAAGCACTCATTTATGACATGAAGCACCAGGCAACCCATGAATCAACATCCAAGAGCTGTCCTTGCACCACCTGCCAAATGCATGCTCCTTGTTGGTCAAGTATGGACCGAATTACCTGTGGGGAAAAAAAAGCCATAGTTAAACAGTCCTACTATATCCCTCTATCTGCATAACGCTCATGTGGCTGTCCAAGAGACCCTTAAACAGCCCCAGTGTGCCTGCTCCCACCACCTTACTCGGCAGTGCATTCCACACGCCCACTACCCTTTGTGTGAAAAACTGCCCTCTAATATTCATCTTATACCTAGCCCCCCTCACCCTAAGGCCATGACCACTCGTCCTATCCATTTCTGAAGGTGGAAAAAGTTTACCACCATTTACTCTACCTATACCCCTTATAATCTTATACACCTCTATTAGATCCCCTCTAAGCCGACGTCTTTCAAGGGAAAACAACCCCAGTCTATTCACTCGTTCCTCATAAGACAGTCCTTCCATACCAGGCAGCATCCTGGTAAACCTCCTCTGCACTCTCTCCAAGGACTCCACATCCTTCCGATAGTACGGCGACCAGAACTGGACGCAGTATTCCAAGTGAGCCTAACCAACGTTCTATACAATTGCAACATCAAACTCCTACTCTTGTATTCTATACCCTTTTCTATGAAAGCTAACATACTATACGCTTTCTTTATCACCTTCTCCACCTGTGAAGACACCTTCAGAGACTTGTGAACCTGCACCCCCAAGTGTCTCTGCGTCTCTATACTCCGAATAGTTTTACCTTTTATCCTATAACTCTCTTCTACATTTTTCCAAGTCGTTTACGTAGACCACAAATAGAAGAGGACCTAGTACTGAGCCTTGTGGCACTCCACTAGTGACAGGCTTCCAGTCGGAAAAAGAGCCTTCCACTACTACCCTCTGTCTCCTCCTCCCGAGCCAGTTCTCGACCCATCTACATACCTGGCCCTGTATCCCATGCACCTTCACCTTCTCTATCATTCTACCATGAGGAACCTTGTCAAACGCCTTACTGAAATCCACGTAGACGACATCAACAGCATGTCCTTCATCACTGTTTTTGTCACTTCTTCAAAAAATTCCACTAGATTTGTAAGACAAGACTTCCCCTTGATGAAGCCATGCTGCGTATCCCTGATCAGATCGCAGCGCTCCAGATGCTCATACATCCTGTCCCTGAGTATCCTCTCCATTAGCTTACCTATAACTGAAGTCAAGCTCACCGGCCTATAGTTCCCTGGGTGATCCCTCTGACCTTCTTTAAACAACGGTACTACATTTGCTATCCTTCAGTCCTCTGGGACCTCACCTGCGTCCAAGGAAGAGACAAAGATTTGCGTCAGAGGCCCAGCTAGTTCTTCCCTCAACTCCCTTAGCAGCTTGGGGTAAATGCCTTCAGGCCCCAGAGCTTTATATGTCTTTAAGCTGCCTAACAGCCCCAACACCTCTTTCCTCGTAATCTTTATTTCCCTCAACCGATCCTCAACTTTGTCAACATCAGCAGCAGACATCTGGCCAGTCTCCTGCATGAATACCGACGCAAAGTATTCATTCAGGATCTCCCCCATTCCCTCAGGCTCTAAGCATAGATCTATTCTATCTATTCTAAATTGTATCTATTCTAACTAAAGATTGATGACAGTGCAATGCTTGAAAATGATGTGACCATTAAATAATGAGGCTGCCATATGTCAAAGAATAGCATTGTGAAAGTGGAAATTAAGATCCACTAGGAAGCTTTTACCAAACAAAATTTATTCAAGAACTCAGTTAAAACATAACAAAAAGAATCAACATAATGTTTACCAATTACAAGGCTTAAACATGAGACAGAATAACTCCTAACAGCTAGCTATTTCTGCTGTTCCAGTATAAAGCAATATCCTACAGCCATATCTCCTTCTGTTTTTGTGCTATAGGATGTCGGATTTCCAACTTTATAGCATTTACAGACAAAAATCCAAGCCAGCTGTTAGCAAAGAAGGATACATCTTCCAACAGCACAATCTTCAGATAAACCCAGTCTCTGCAACTTCCAGTATAGCAGTGCTTAAACAGCAAAACTCCAACTGCAAAGAAAAAGAAGTGTTGCTTCTCTCCACTTCAAGCTGCTTCTGAAACTAAAACTAAAAATTGGAATGTTCTGTAGAAAAATAACTGTCCCCAAGCATATTTCCTGACCTGTCAGTTATTGCAAATCAAGTGCTACTCTGCTATCCCAGGGAAACATTAAAACCACACAACACTACATTAGTTCAGATTAAAATCAACATGGTATCTATTATACAGCTTCAGAAACATTAAAGGACACTTTGGTTACAGCCAACATGGTGCTGACAAAACATGATTAATATTTCTTACAGACACAATATCATCATAATTTCTTCAGATGCATTAGGGTAGATTAAATGAATAAAGTATTACTCTGTACTGTGAAATATTGGAAGCACAGCCCAGTTTGAAATCTAAAGTGGGTGTGTGAAATGTCCTAATTGCTTTCACTTCTGTTTCAAAGCTTTGATAGATGTATGAACTTTGGGCTGATGTCTTTTTAACACAATAGAATATGCTAAGCAAGGTTTATTTACAGAGTTTTTCAAAGATCCCCAAACTATTATGGGGATCATCAGTTCTGTTTATAATAGATACAGTGATGGATTCAGAGGTGAGCTTGATGGGGGCAGGGGATCCCCACACTGATCTTCAGAACTGAATGGATGTCTCTGTGAATGAATATATGCCTTTTATTCTGGCTGCCTCTGCAATTGGTCCATTTCTACCTTGGGCCTGCCATTGAAGGTGGATGGTGCAACTCCAGACCATCAGTGCCATCTGGACGGATATCTTTGTGAATGGACTTTTTTATCTTGGCTGCCTCGTCAATGTGTCCACCTCCAATTCTGCCTTGGGTTGGCCATGGGAGTTGGATGGTGCCACTCTAGACTACCATCTCTGACAGTGCAGGCAAACCAAGTCAGCTACAGTCTTACTGCCCATAAAATTCTATGATCACAACTTTCTGGAAGGTGCAGAATTTGGCTCAGTTAATTTTCATGCATAACGCTATGATTAGTGTCATTTGGATTTTGGAGGGAACGTTGGGTGGCATGATAGCACAGTGGTTAGCATTGCTGCTTCACAGCCCCATGGACCTGGTTCGATTCCCGGCTTGGATCATTGTCTGTGTGGAGTTTGCATATTCTCCTCGTGTCTGTGTGGGTTTCCTCCACGTGCTCTGGTTTCCTCCCATAGTCCAAAGATGTGCAAGTTAGGTTGATTGGCCGTACTAAAACTGCCCTTAGTGTCTTGGTTAGAGGAATTAATGGGTAAATATGTAGGGATGTGGGATAGGGCCTGGGTGGGATCATAGTTGGTGCAGATTCAATGGGCCAAATAGCCTGTTTCTGTACTGTAGGGTTTCTATGAAATTACCAAGGCTATCCATATTGAATTTACCAACAGTATCTATATATACAACTTTCTGTCGACCTGCAGTTGTGGGATCAGGATGCCTTTGTCATGCCTATTGGCACAAGCACAGCTTCAACTTCAGACAATAGAAAGTTGAGTTGCTATGTTGGGATGTTAAATATACCAAGATAACTTGAATATTTATTGTCTAATTTTCCACACTGGGTTATAAAAGGTAATCAAAGTGCAATGAAGGAGAGTTGAAGTACAGGTCAGTAAATTCTGCCTGTAGATCAGCTAAAGTATCTGTCTTTGACTATGTATCTGGCCTCTGCAGTAATAGGTACTGAATTGGAGCTGCTGCATATAACATGAAAGTTCTACAACAAGGCAGAAATGGGTAAGTTCCACAAAGGGAGGTTCAAGAATTGTTAGGATTTTGATTTCTAAAGTAAATCATTGCTATGTTATTTAACTAAAATACTTGCATTGATATAAAAATCCATTAAATCTTAATGGGAATATTTGCAGAAAATAAGCAGTAGTTTTATTTTCAGGTGACAGCCTCAGGTGAAATGAGTCTGTAAACACACCTGATTTATTTATTGATTTTTCAAATTAAACGGGAGTAGGCCTGTTCTGCCATTCAATAAAATTGTGGCTGACTTGATTATAATCTTAACCCCTCATTACCACCTTCCCCTGATGATCTTTCACTTCTTCCTCAGCAAGAATTGATCTAGCTTTGCCTTTAAAATATTCAAAGTTTCTGCTTCCACCATCCCTTAGGGAAGAGAGTTCCAGAGTTTTGAGATCTCAGAGAAAATAAAATCTCCACATCTGTCTTTAATGAGTGACCCCTTGTATTTAAACATTGACCTCCTAGGTATGTATTTTTCCACAAGAGGAAACATCTTTTCTATACCCACCCTGTCACAACCCCTTGGAATCTTCTATTTTTTAATCAAATTACCTCTTACCAACTTTTACAGATGAACTGCAGAAAGCATTCTTTCTTGTTGTATGCATCACAGCTTGATATGGCTTGTGCTCTGCCCAAGACTGCAAGAAATTGCAAACTGAATGAAACCCAATCCATCATGCAAGAGTTAATCCATTAGCTCTTGTCTACACTTCCCACTGCCTCAGAAAAGTAGCAACGGACCCCATGTACCCTGGATATTCTCCCTTCCATCTTTTTCCATTGAGAAAAAGATATAAAAGTCTGAGGTCATGTACCAACTGACTCAAAAAAATTTCTTCCCTGCTGTCTTCAGACATTTGAATGGACCTATCTCGTATCAAGCAGATCTTTCTCTACATTCTACAATGATTGTAATGCTACATTCTCCTTCCCTTTTCTATGAATGGTATGCTTTGTATAGTGCACAAGAAAAATACTTTTCACTGTATGCTAATACGTGATGATAAATGAAATCAAAATAAATTCCAGAGGCTACAAGCTTAACCTGTCAAATATTGCTCATAAGACAACCATGCTGTTCTAGGTATTGGTTTGAAAAACCTTTTCTAAACTGCTTCCAACAAATTTTCCTTAAATAAAGAGACCAATACTGTATACAATACTCCAGATGTAGTCTCACTGATGTTCTGTAACTGAAGCGTATTCATTGATTTCCTAATGATTAGCTGTTGTTGCGTACTAATCTTTTGTGACACTCCAGAGTCCTCGAGCATAAGAACTAGGGGCAGGATTAGGCCATCTGGTTCTCGAGCCTGTTCCTCCATTAAATAGAATCATGGCCAATCTTTTTATGGACTCAGGTCAACTTACCTGCCCGCTCACCATAACCCTTAATTCCTTTACTGTTCAAAAGTTTATCTATTCTTGCCTTAAAAACATTCAATGAGGTAACCTCAACCACTTCACTGGGCAGGGAATTCTACAAACTCGCAACCATTTGGGTGAAGAAGTTCTTCCTCAACTAAGTCCTAGATCTGCTTCCTCCTTATTTTGATGCCATGCCCCTTAGTCCTAGTTTCACCCACCAGTGGAAACGACCTCCCTGCTTCTAAACTATTCTCTTTGTAATGTTGTATGTTTCTGTAAGATCATCCCTCATTCTTCTGAATTCCAATGAATATAGTCTCAGTCGGCTCAGTTTCTCCTCATAACCCCACTCTCTCAACTCCGGAATCAACCTATTGAATCTCCTCTGTATCCTGTCTACTACCAGTATGTTTTTATATAACAGTATATACCAGGACTAAAACTATACACTATTTCAGGTGTGGCTTCATCTGCACTCTATACAGCTGCAACACAACCTTTCTGATTTTAAACTCCATCTCTAGCAATGAAGGACAAAATTCCATTTGCCTTCTTAATTACCTGCTATACCTGGAAACAAGCATTTTGTGATTCATGCACAAGGACACGCAGGTTCCTCTGTACAGGAGCATACTATAATTTTTTACCATTTAAATAATAGTCCATTTTACTTTTATTCCTACCGAAGTGGATGCCCTCGCATTTACCAACATTGTATTCCATTTGCCAAACCTTTGCCCTCTCACTTAGGCTATCTATATCCCTTTGCAGACTTCAATATCCTCTGCATACTTTGCTGTACCACTCATCTTAGTGTCATCTATGAATTTTCATGCAATATACTTGATCCCCAACTGTAAGTCATCAATGTAAATTGTAAATAATCGCGGGCCCAACACTGATCCATGAGGCACACCACTAGTCACAGTTGCCAACCAGAAAAATACCCATGTACCCCCACTCTATTTTCTGTTAGTTAACCAATTCCCTATCCATGCTAATACATTACCTGTAATACCATGCATCTTTATCTTATGCAGCAGTCTTTGGTGCAGCACCTTGTCAGATGACTTCTGGAAATCCAGATACACCATATCCATAGGTTTCCCATTGTCTGTGCACATAATGTTTTCAAAGAATTCCACCACATTAATTAAATACAACTTGCCTTCATGAACCCATGTTGTCTTCCTCATGGGACAATCTTGGAGCTTTGCAATCTCCCAACATTCAGATTATTTTTTTAATTTCTCCTGTCAAAATAGACAATTTCACATTTTCCCATTTACTCACTTAATGTCCTATTTACAACTTATCCTATCTTTTTGTGCCACCAGCAAATTTAGCAACAGTATCTTTTGGTCTCTTCATTCCAGACATTTATATAAATTTTAAAAATTTGAGGCCTTAGCAATGATCACTATGGTAAGTCACTCATTACATCTTACCATCCAGAAAATGCCTCATTTATGTGTATCCTGTTAGCTAGCCAATCTTTTATCCATTCTATTATATTACTCCATACCTTATAATATTCTATTATATTATCCATTCTATTATTTTCTGCACCAACCTTTTATGAAGCATTTATCTAACACCTTCTAGAAATCTAAGTACAGTATATCCATTGGTTCCTTTATTCATAGTACATTAAAACTCAAACTAAACTTGATTTTCCTCTCACAAAAACCACACTGACTCTGCCTGATTACCTTGAATTTATATATTACGTGCTCTGCTAATATATCTTTAATAATAGCCTTAATATTTTCCCTATATGAATTGTTAAGCTAACAGGCTCCCTACTTTTTGAATAATGGTGTTATGTTTGCTAATTTTCAGTCTAAAGGAACCTTCCACAAAACTGGGGAATTTTGGAAAATTGAAGCTAACACATCATCTATCTGACTTGCCACTTTTAAGATCCTGGAATGAAGTCCATCAGGAACCAGGGACTTGTCAGCCTACAAACCCAACAATTTACTCAGTACCACTTCCCTGGTGTTCGTAATTTTCTTCAGTTTCTCCCTCCATCTCAATCCCTGATTTCCATCTATTTCTGGGATGCCACTTGTATTCTCTGTAATGAAGATGAATTCAAATGAATGATGGGGGACAACTAAACAACTTACTAGATGAGGAGGCTCAACAAATATCCCCAGCCTTCATGATACAGAAGCCAGCTTTGTCAGAGCAAAAGAGAAGGCTGACTGGATGATCCATCTCGGTCTCCTCCATAGGTCCCTAGCATCACAGGCATCAGTCTTCAGCCAATTCGATTCACTCCACGTGATATCAAGAAATGGCAGAAGGCACTGGATACTGCAAAAGAAATGGATGCTAATGATTTTCTGGTAACAGTACTGAAGACTTGTGCTTCAGAACTTGCTGCGCCCCTAGCCAAGCTCTTCCAGCACAGCTACACTGGCACCTACCCCATAATTGCCAGGTATGTTCTGTACACAAGAAATAGGACAAATCCAACTTACCTAATACCACCTCATCAGTCTATTTTTGATCATCAGTAAAGTGATAGAAGGGGTCATAAGTAGCGACTATCAAGCGGCATTTACTCAGCAATAACCTGCTCACTGATGCTCAGTTTGGATTCTGTCTGAGTCACTCAGCTCCTGACCTCATTACAGCCTTGGTTCAAACAGGGACAAAAGAACTGAATGACGGAGATGAGAGTGACTGCCTTGACATCAAGGCAGCATTTGACCAGCATCAAAGAGCCCTGGTAAAATGAATGAATAAGAATAGGCACAGGGTGAAATTTCAACTGGTTTGAGTCGTACCTGGATCAAAGGATGATGGTTGGTGGTCAATCATCTCAGTTCCAAAACATCACTGAAGAGTTCCTCAGGGTAATGTCCTCGGCCCAACCATCTTCAGCTGCTTCATCAATGACTTTCCTTCTATGATAACATCGAAAGTGGGGATATTTACTGATTGGTACCATTTGCGATGACTCAGATATTGCAGAAGTCCATGTCTGAATGTATTGAGCTTTGGACATTAGCTGACAAGTGGCAAATAACATTCACACCACACAAGTGCCAGGCAATGACCATTTCCAACAAGAGAGGATCTAATCATTACCTTGACGTTCAATGGCACCACCTTTGCAAAATTCCCCACTATCCACATATTGGGGTTACCAGTGACCAGAAACTAAACTGAATAAGCCGTGTAAATATTGTGGTTACTAGAGTAGGTCAAAGGCTAGGGATTCTATAGCAAATAACTCACCTCCTTACCCCGCAAAGTTTGTCCATCATCTACAAGGCACAAGTAGGGAGGGTAATGGATGAGTGCAGCCCCAACAACACTCAAGAAGCTTGACACCATTCAGGACAAAGCAGCCTACTTGATTACTATCCCTTCCACATCTATTCACTCCCTCCACCACTGACAAACAGTGGCAACCCTGTGTACCATGTACACGGTGCATTGCAGGCACTCACCATGGTTCTTTTGACATAACCTTTCAAACGAATGACCACTACCATCTAAAAGGATAAGAATGGCGGACACTTCAAAACAGTATCAGCTGGAAGTTCCCTCCAAGCCACTCAATATCCTGACTTGGGAATATATTACTTTTACTTCAGTGTCACTGGGTCAAAATCTTGGAACTCCCTTCCTAACAGCACAATAAGTATACCTACACCTCACAACCACCATCTCAAGGGGAGCTAGGACTGGTCAAGCCAGTCATGCCCACATTCCATAAATAATTTTTTAACAATTGTTCCAGTCATCTGCCATCCCCTTATTTTCCATTATTAGTTCTCCAGACTCATTTTCTATGGGACCACCAATGCTCGCTTGGTAAACTCTTCTTTAAAAATATCCGTAGAAACACTATTTGACTTGTATTTCTAACTAGCTTTCTCTTGCATCCTATCTTTCACTAATTAGTCTTTTAGTCATTCTTTGCTTTTTTTTAATATTCTGTCCAATTTTCTACCATCAATCCTTGTGCAATTATGTGTTTTTTTTAATATAACTCTTTTAGATAATCGTAGATAGTGGGTCCTACACTTAGAATTTTTCTTTCTCACTAGACTGTATCTATTTTGTATATTCTGAAATATACCTTCTAAGTACCTGTTAATGTATACTCTCTATTGATCTACCGGTTCACCTAATTTGTCAGTTCATCTTAGCTAGCTTTGCTTTGCTGCCTTCATGATTGTCCTTATTTAAATTCAAAATACTGGCTTTGGACCCACTCTTCTCTCCCTCACACTGAGTGTAAACTCTGTCATGATTGCAGCTGCCTGGTGGCATTTTCACTATGAGGTTATTAATTATTGTTGTATGATTTCATTTGTAATGAAAACTGTTTGACCTGGTTTTCAAATATAGTTTGTTCAATGGCATTTTACTCAACATATCACTTTATATTCTGTGTTTATTTCACATCAGGCAAGTTTGCATTTATGTTGTGCCTAAGGTATAAGAATATCCCAAGTTGATTCTGTGATATAATGAGAGAAAAAGTAGAGAATTAGTGGTGAATTAATAAGATTACAGTTATGTGCAATTTGGATTCTCCACTATAGGAAGGACACAGGTTTTAGAGAGGAAAGAACAGCTACCTTGTATTAAAAATGAGAAATACTAGTTTCCAGAGAGTAATAGATCAAAAATGAAGGGATATATAAACTTAAGATGGAATAGGATTAGCTGCTGAGACTGGGGAATGTAAACCTTCCATTGGTTATTTAAGCAGAGACTGTCAGGGGATTGGAGTGAACATTTGTGAAGTTCATCGAATCTCTCCAATGCAGAAATGGCCATTTGGCCCATCAAATCTGTACTGACTTTGACAAAGTATCTTATTCAGGCTCTCTCTCCCACCCCATCTCTGTAATTCTGTGCATTTACCATGCTAATCCACCTAATCTACACGTTTTTGGACACTAAAGGGCATTTATCATGGCCAATCCACCTAACCTGCACGTTTCTAGAGTGTAGGAGGAAACTAGAACATCTGGAAGAAACCCACACGGACACAGGGAGAACATGCAAACTCCACATAGTCACCCAAGGCTGGAATTGAACCTGGGTCCCTGGTGTGTGCGGCAGCAGTGCTGCAGCCTTTACAGAATAATTTAGGATTGCTACTGCAGGAGCCTTCAGTATATGATCTAATGCTTTGCCTCCAACAGCCTTTCCTTTAATCTCCACTATTTCTACAACTAATCAATAAAAGTGTTCAATAAAATGAAAAACACTTTTCGAGTTTTTCACCTGAATTGCTCACAGCAGTGTCCACAAGATTGAAATTTAATTTCTGGAAACAAAATTCCAGGGCAGTCTTTGGACCTTAAGGGTTGGCAATTTTGATAGCTGGTACTACACAATCATGCAGCTACAACACAAAAGAAATCTCAATTATATAATAAATTGTCTTGTGTGTGTCAATTGAAATAGACTCTTGAAGTTCGAGCAGATTTTGCAAATAAACTATTCCTTTTTATAATTGCGCCTTTTGCATTAATAATAATAAACTTCGAACAAAAAGTGTAAAGGAGCTAATAACAGATGAATTCTGGTTTCAAATTCATTGGCTGCATGCACGGATGAAAAAAAACCTTCCTTGAATGATCGAGCAAATCTCCCATGAAATTCTGAAATATGACCTTGTAATTTGGCAGACATTGGTATAGACCATTGCCCAGTTTCTCCTGCCAGTATCCAGCATTATAATCAGACAATGGGACGGCCACATCTTTGCCAGCATCAAAGATGGCAGTAACATCTTCAAATCGGCATCAGCAGTTGGCCGTGTTGGATCCAGTTAAGCGCCCGGTCAGTTTTCTTTGACGTCAGCACAGCACGATCTCGGAGTCTCCCGTGGCCCCGCCCACTCAGTTGTCAGACGTCATGACGTTCGACGGCGCGGTCTGTGAGTGGTCACTCAGGCTGTCAATCAGCTGGGGGGGCGGAGAGTTGCTAAGCGTCGGCCCTGGACGGTGGCTCGTTGGGTGTTTGGCAGTTGGAGTGTTGAATGGCCTCTGAGAAAGGCGAGGGAGAAGCTGGAAAATTAGACAAAATAACGGCAGCTTCAAGCTCCACGTGCACCCGGGTCTGAGCTTCATCCTCATCCGTTCAGTGAAGGAGCCTGCGGACGCGGGGGAGGGGGCGGGGTGCGATGAGACAAGGTACTGAAGCTTTGCAATTGATCTGAGGCCGAGGCCGGTTGTAATGGGCCCAGTCTATCACTCCTTCCCTGGATGAAAGCTCCAGGCAGCGGCTCTGACTGTCGCTCTGCCGCCTGAGCAGGCTCGGTGTAAGCGGCGGTGCCAGGCTGCCCTGGCTCCCAGCTGATTATATCATCTGCCTCTGTCCACTGTGATTGCTGTCACTCTGCTGCAGATGCCATTCTCAGCCAGGTGGTTATTTCTCCCCCATGTTCCCGTCCAAGGACTCTGATTTGTTCTACAGTGACACACCTGGAGCAGCTGCTCAAATTCACATCCTCCAGCTCTGGAGCCTAACCCCCCTGTTCAATCGTGAAAGTACAACATGGAGTTGGTGAATCATGTACTAAACACTCCTGTCTTGGTCTCCCTCCCTCCACCCCCACTTCACCCACTTCCACCCCCACCTCCTTCCATCCCCACCCTCTCGATTACCCCCCCCCCCAATTCTTTCCCTCCACCTTACAAAATTAGCTTATTGTCGCGCATATCTACTGGGTCTGTCACTTACCCTCTCCATCACAATACAAAGAACAAAACAGCATGGGAAACAGGCCCTTCGGCCCAACGAGCCCGCACCGCCACCCCTATGTTCCCACCTCTACCCGTGATCCCTGTCTATGTTTACTGATCTATGGATTAAAAACCAAATTTGAGACAATTTAGGGAGAATTTGTTTTGCCAATTAGCCTAAGAGCACATCTTTGGGATGTGGGAGGAAACCAGAACACCCAGAGAAAATCCACGCAAGCACGGGGAGAACGTGCAAACTCCCACAGACACAGGCCCAAATCCATGTATCTGTGTAGCACAGCGACAGTCAGTGCCCATCAAATGGTCCAGGTCAAGCGTACACTAACGACATGAAGCATTAGGATACTCTTAAAAAAAAATCCAAGAGCAGCCCTCTCACGACCCATCGTGTGTATGCCCTTTGTTAGACAACAAGATGGACCAAAGTACCTGTAGGATAAAAACAAGTACATCAATGTCATCATCTATTTAAACAATGGTTGTCATTATAGTTAAATGCCAAAGGTACATCACAGTAAGATGATCAGACAAATTGGCATCAAGCTAAGGAAGGAGATATTGGGATAAAATGTCAAAACTTTCATGTAGTTTTAAAGAGCGTTTTAAAGGAGAGAGGTGGAACATTTTGGTTATGGTGACAATTCCAGAATTTAGAGCCTAGCTCAGAAGAAATAGGACCAGAAGTACTGCATTAACTGCTGTGCCATTGATAAAATCATAGCTGACCTGATTGTGACCTTAACTCCACTTTTTTCCCCTGCCACATCACCCCCTGCCTTTGTAAATCAAAAGTCTCTCTAACTCAGCCTAGTATGCAGTGAATGCCTCGCCTTCTCTGAGTTCCAAAGATTAGACCCTCTGAAAGAAGAAATCTTTCCTCGTAATCACTTAAATGGGAGATGTCTTATTTTGAAACTGTACCCCCCTCTTTATTAGATTTCCCCCAGAAGGGGGAACATCCTTTCAACATCGATCCTGTCAAGCCCTTCAGAATCGTACATGTTTCAGTAAGATCATCACTATTCTAAATTCCAAGAGTATCAGTCCAACTTGCAAAACCCGCTCTTGTAAGACAGCCTCATCATTCTCGTAATCAGATTAGTGAACTTTTGCCTGAACTGTTTCCAGTCCAACGATGGCTGGAAGCTTGATTGTCTGCAGGGGATAAACATAAAGCCAGAATTAGTGAAATGTGGGACTGAATGAAGTTGATTTGATTTATTATTGTCACATGTATTGGGATACAGTGAAAAGTATTGTTTCTTGCATGCTATACAGACAAAACATACTGTTCATAGAATACATGAGGAAGAAGGAAAGGAGAGAGTGCAGAATGTAGTGTTACAATCATAGTTAGGGTGTAGCGAAAGAGCAACTTAATATGAGGTAGGTTCATCCAAAAATCTGATGGCAACAAGGAAGAAGCTGTTCTTAAGTCTGTTGGTATGTGCCTTCAGACTTTTGTATTTTTTTCCAATGGAAGATAGTATGTCCAGCTTGCATAGTGTCCTTAATTATGCTGGCTGCTTTTCTGAGACAACGCAAGTGTAAGTGGAGTCAATGGATGAGAGGCTGGTTTGCATAATGGAGTAGACTGGGCTACATTCACAACTCTTTGTAGTTTCTCGTGGCATAGTTTTACAGTGCTACACAGCACTAGGGACTTGTGTTCAATTCCAGTCTTGGGTGTCTGTCTATGTGGATTTGATATTGGAGATTCCAGTGTTGGACTGGGGTGAACAAGATAAGAGCTTACACAACACCATGTTATAGTCCAACAGGCTTATTTGAAATCACAAGCTTTTGGAGCACTGCTCCATTGTTCTTCACCTGACTTCAACTGACGAAGGAACAGTGCTCCGAAAACTTGTAATTGCAAATAAACCTGTTGGACTAAAACCTGGTGTCATTGACGTCCATCTTGTCTGATTGGAGTTAGCGCATTCTCCCCATGTCTGCAGGTTTCCTCCTGCAGTTCAAAGATAAGTGAATTAAGTGGATTGGCCATGCTAAATTGTCCTTTACTGTTAGGGGAATTAGCAAGGTAAGTATGTGGGGTTACAGAGATAGGGCCTGAGAGGGATTGTTGTCAGCACAGAATTAATGGGTCAAATGATCTCCTTCTGCACAGTAGAGATTTTATGATTCTTGGTCAAAGCAGGAGCCATATCAAGCTGTGATACATCTGTTTCTGCAGTGCATCTGTAAAAATTGGTGAGAGTCACAGCCAAATTTCCCTAGCCTCAAGAGAAAGTAGAGATGTTAGTGGGCTTTCTTAACTATAGTGATGGTAAGGAAGAGTACAAGATTTTAGTGATCTGGATACATAGAAACTTGATACTCTCGACCATTTCCATTTCATCCCCGTTGATGTAGACTGGGGCATGTTCTCCACAATGCTGCCTGATGGTTGGGATGAGTGGAGGTATGGGAATATTTGAATAGGAGGATAAGAATTTTGAAATCAATCTGTTGATGGGCTAGTAATCAATATAGGCAGTGGACACAGGAGAATGGCACTTTATAGGTTAGGATATTCATAGCACAGGTTTTAATGATCTCCGGGATGGAAGAGGAGAGGCTGGGCAGGAATGTGTCGGAATAGTCTGGAGATAATCAGAGCATTGAAGAGGGTTTGAACAGCTGGTGAAGTAATGCAGAGGCAGAGGGGAGAGATGTTAAGATAATCAGCAGGTACCCATTTTTAATATTTTTTACATTTCTCAATTTGTATGCAGTTTTTAAAATTTGATTTTGGGATGTTGTTGCTAAGGTTACAATTAATTGCTTATCTGTATTTTTTCCTAAAATATACTTTTATGCATAAGGCTTGTAAAAGTACAGTATGTAATGTTAAATGTGAACTGTTACACAAAGTGGAATCCAGGTCATTTCATTTAAGTACAATATGCACCTTACCATACTCAACATTGCAGGTGATATTTGCAATGTATATTTACACTTTGTTAAGTATTTTCTGTTGCACACAGCCAAAGGGGTTTTATATTGTTTCCAATCCCTCAGTGTATAATGGTGGGAGACAAAGAACAAAACAGCACGGGAAACAAGCCCTTTGGCTCAATGAGCACGCGCCACCACCTCGATGTTCCCACTTCTCCCCATGATCCCTGCCTATGTTTATAGATCTATGGATTGAAACCAAATTTGAGACAATTTAGGGAGAATTTGTTCTGCCAGTTAGCCTAAGAGCACATCTTTGGGATATGGGAGGAAATCGGAGCACCCAGAGAAAACCCACGCAAGCACAGGGAGAATGCACAGACTCCCACAGACACAGGCCCAAATCCATGTATCTGCACAGCACAGTGATAGTCACTGAGCTGTCGTGTTGCCCATCAAATGGTCCAAGTCAAGTGTACACTAACCATGTGAAGCACTAGAATACTCTCGAAAAAATCCAAGAGCAGCTCTCTCACGACCCATCGCGTGTATGCCCCTTGTTAGACAACAAAGGTGGACCAAAGCACCTGTAGGATAAAAACAAATACATCTATATCATTGTCTATTTACACATTTCCAGGGACTCCCAAGTCTCATGATCCCTATTTTAAATCAGTTTTCTACACCCCTCCATTCCCATTCTGTTCATGTGCCCATCTAAGTATCTCTTAAATAACTCCAGAGTGCCTGCCTCCACCACTTTACTTGGTACGTGTTCCATACCCCCACCACCCTCTGTGTGAAAAGACTTCCTCTAGCATGCAAATTATACCTTACCCCCCTCATCCTAAGCCCGTGACCCCTCGTGCTATTTGAGTCCAGACTTTTTCTCCATTGGGCCTTTGCGAAGGCTGTTCCGAGTTTTGTGTGTCCCTCATCATGTAGTACTGGACCCTGGAACATGCCAGTCTGCAATATTTGGTTGTTGACAAGCAAGTTCTGGACAGACCAAGAAATGTCCTTCAGTACATGGATCCTCCAGCAGCACTTGATGTTGATCTCAGTGTGCTCACCTGCGAATAGCCATTGAGCACTGAGTCCTGCGTTACAGAGCTGCTCGGGATGAACCTCGATGAGAACAACTGCATCTCTCTCCTATTTTGCAATGGCACATTTCCAGAAGGAGTTTTATTACAGTTTTCCACCCTAGTTGCCTAAATGGTGGTTTATGGAGAGAGTAAGTTTCAAAGTATGCAGAAAGAATTTACGGAGGGTTCTTCTCACTACCAGCCAAGCTACTTTTTGATGCTTGTTTGAAAGATTTGTGGTGATTCATTCTGCCAAATGACCTTGAGAACGTTGTGTGCATGGACTTATGCTCAGAGTGTTTTTCTGCACATACATTTCCATGAGGGACAAGTGACATAGCAAAATCCAACTGAGAAACTGCCCATTTTCGCTCACCACACAAATAGAGGTTTGTTTGGGTGACTATCATGTGGCTAGACCTTGTCATACAAAGCAATACCAGAAGCACCTCGCACCTAGAATCGTAGAATCCTACGGTGCAGGAAGAGGCCATTCGGCCAATTGAGTCTGCACCGACCACAATCCCACCCCTAACCCCCACATATTTTAACTGCAATCCCTTTAACCTGCGCATCTCAGGACAGTAAGGGGCAATTTTTTTTAGCATGGCCAATCAACCTTACCTGCACATCTTTGGACTGTGGGAGGAAACCAGAGCATCCAGAGAAAACTCGCGCAGACATGAGGAGAATCCACACAGACAGTGACCTGAGCCGAGAATTGAAGCCAGGTCCCTGGAGCTGTGAAGTAGCAGTGCTAACCACTGTGCTATCATGCTGCCCCATGATGACCATGTGCTAATTTCATCCTTTAGAAAAATATGGAACAATACTTAAGATTGTTTCTGAGACACTGAGGCTTTGGAAGTGTCAGCTGTGAAGTACAGCTTATAGCATATTTTTAGTGAGTTGCAGTACACTTGCAATATATTGTTCTTCAGTTTTCTCTGATTACTGTGAGATCATGAAGAAATGTCCAAGATGTATTAATGCGTATTTTCTTAATGTGCTTTTTTCTGTTTAAAAATTTAGTGCAAGCTGCTCAATAGCTTCTCTTAAATCTTGAGCTCTTGGTATTTAGAATTGGAGTTTATTGTTATTGCTAAAATCATCAAAATTGAGTATAAAAATGATTGTAGCCCATATGTCACCATATGTGATTGTATGTTGTTTGCTGCCATAAGCTCAGAGATACAATGCATAAGTAACCTCTGTTGTATGCTGCTTAGTTGGAATTTAGGCTTTGCAATGTGAGCATGAATATACTAAAGACAATGTTGTGTGAAATGTGTCATTGTGAACGACAGTTCTGAATTTGAAATCTTCTGATTTGTTTTCTAGATTTTAATGAAATTGCTGAGCCTGAGCTATTCAACTGCCTGAAGTGTACAAGGAGGAAAATACATTTATGGAACCAAATCTTCAGGAAGCCTGTGAGGCTGATGCAGAAGAAGCGCAAAAAAAGGTTGTGTCTGTAGGAATTGCTCAAATTTCTGAGGACACTACATCCCAAGTAAAGAACGATCGATTGGGACCTACAGCCACTGATTTTCACATGGGGATCCCTGCCGAGAACTGTGTGCACTCGGAAACAGAAGTCACGTGTGTGCCTGGTGGTACAGAAAGAGACTGTGGGAATTTAATGTTAATGAGCAATACTAGTAACTGTACTTCATTTGTATCTGAAGCATCCATGCCAGTTGCTAAACCAATGGTTGCTATTAGAACATCAGGACAAGCAATAACTGGTAACAAAAGTCCACAAAATGACAAAGGTCGACTTGTCCCTGGCTTAAAATTAACAAATGATCTTTTTACCACAGGTGTGATAGCTTCTGGGGTGTCTGCAGATGAAACCCACCTAAGTACTGATACAACCCTTTTACAGCAAAGTAGTGATGTTAAAAAGGAGAGATACAAATCTGCAGAGAGTGATTCTACTGTGGGTAAGAGTACTCTGATATGTACCAGTCTCCCACCCAAGCATCTGGCAGTATCACAGGAGTGTACTCGAGAGATAGAAGGACAATTGAGAAAAGAAGTAAGGGATCAGCTGATTGACCATTTAAAACATCCTGCTGCAGATGAGAAAACTGCAGCTCTGAATCAGGGTGGAATGGAGTCTTGTCTGGCTGCTGATAGATTGCCTATGCAGCAAAATACAGGTAAAAAACGGGGCCGATGCAAAAAAGAGCAAAATAACTTGATGAGTAATCCAACACTGGACCTCCATAATACATCTGTGAATGGTAGTTCTAGTGAAGCAAGAACTGATCTTGTGAATGTCCCTAAGAAACGAGGAAGAAAACCTAAAAGTGCAATGGTTGCTCCTCCAAAGGAAATTCTCAGTTATGGTAACATTGAAAATGGTGGTGGCACTGAGATGGAAACTCCTGAACCATTGACGATCCCAAAGAAACGAGCAAGAAAACCTAAGGATGCAAAGGCAGTGTCTGTTAAAGTTATAGTACCTCAACCTTTATCAATGGGGGATTGTAATATTGCTGAGAATGGTGGTGGTAGTGAATTGGGAGCTCCTGAACCAGTCAAGATCCCAAAGAAGCGAGGAAGAAAACCTAAGAATGCAAAAGCAATGCCTGTTGAAGGAGTAATGCAACAAATTCCATCAATGGAGATTTGTGATATTGCTGAAAATGAAGATGTTGGTGAGAAGGGAACTCCTCAACCAGTGAAGAGTCAGAAGAAACGAGGAAGAAAACCTAAGCATGCAAAAGCAGTGCTGCAGAATCAATTAGCAGTTACTAATAGTTCGGAAAATGGTGGTGATCCTCAACCAGTGAAGATCCCGAAGAAGAGAGGAAGGAAACCTAAACATCTGATGGTGCCAAAAGAAGAGAATACAGATACTCATGGGTTGCTGAGGCCAATTGTCCAGAGATTGTTGGAAGAGAGTAGTGCTGATAATGAACTAACAGCAAGTGGACGACCAAAGAGGCGTGCAGCCAGAGCGTAAGAAAATTATCTTGTTGGCCACATATGCATGATTGAATTGTAGCTATGTGTTCCTAGTGGGTAAGACATCCTGCCAGGAGTGCAAAATTGGAAAATTAGTCCTCCAATCTCAACATGAACAAAACAAATCGGGGAGAGATCAAGACACTAAAATCGGTTTACATTAAGTATGAAACAACTATTGGATGTGTCACTGATTCCAGTATTTATTGTTAAATTTGTCATGAAGCCCATAAGATCTGTTGGTCTCTCCCCACATCGTAATTAATGGTTAGCATAAAATTTAGCGATGAGTAGGATATACTTGATTGACTGGTCACCGACACGTTGGTATATTGTAGGTTGCTGCCAGCCATTGCTGGGATGTGGTCATTCTCACTGTGTCCCACAGTTAGGAAACATATCAGTGTTCAGAGCAAAAACATGGAATATGCTACTTGCTATGCTTGAATGCTTTGGCAAATGGAGATGATGACCATAATTTTCATACTAAATGAACAAAATCATTGCAGTATTATCAAGCTGTTTTCTTAGAACATTAAGTTTGTTGTCTGGAAATTTTTTTGTTTTTAAAACAATTGTATACTCCCCCATTGTAAACTTCTTGGTTTTGAACTTCAGTTGCATTTTACACAACAGCAATTCATCTTAAAGGGATGGAGCTATTTCCTCTAGCAATGTGAAATTTCAATATATGCTTTTAATCTGCGCTAGCTAACCGTAAGCTGTGCTCAGGCAAAAATTACTGTTACCTAACTTGCAACCGAAATTAACATTTTCAAACATTTTTAATTTTGTGGGATGTATTGTCACTGACAAAGCCAGTATTTTTTGCCATCCCTAATTACTCTTCAACTGAGATGCTTGCTCATAGAACCTCTATGGTGCAGTAAGAGGCCATTTGGCCCGTCTAGCCTGCACCAATATCAATCCCATCCAGGCTCTGTGTCCGTAACCCCATGCAATTACCCTGTTAATCCCCTTGACACTAAGGGGCAATTTAGCACAGCTAATCAACCTAATCCATGCATCTTTGGACTGTGGGAGGAAACCAGAGCACCCAGAGGAAACCCATGAAGACATGGAGAGAACATACAAACTCCACACAGGCAATCACACTCAAGGCTGAAATTGAACCTGAGTCTCTGGGACTGTGAGGCAGCCTTGCTAACCACTGTGCCACATTCAGAGGGCGTTTAAGAATCAGTCTCATTGCTGTAGGTCTGGAGTCACATGTAGGCCAGACCAGAGAAGGATGGTAGATTTTCTTTTCTCTTTGTTTTATTAAAGGACATTAGTAAAGAACTGAGTTCTTCCAACAATTGGTGCTAATTTCATATCACCGATACTGAGACTTTCTAATTCTAGATTTGTTTTTAATTAATTGAATTTAAATTTGATCAGCTGCCATGGTAGGATTTGAACATGTGTCCCCATGGTATTAACTTGGGTTTATGGATTACAAGTCTAGTGACATTACCGCTGAGCCACCATTTGCCATTAAACAAAGGGAAGATGAGGGGAAAGCATTTGTAATCATGCCTTTCATGACCCGACGATATGTCAAAAATACTTTAAAAGCAATGTAATGCTATCATAATGTAGGAGAAGATGGCCATACTGCACACAACAAGGAATCACAATCAGCAATGGGCTACATAACTATACTTTCAAAGATTAAAGCTGCAAAACACAATGTAAGTTGTTTTTAAGTCATAAAGTGACTTTGATTTTCAAATTATTAAACAAATTGTACACCACTAGAAGATTTTCACAGTAACTTCCTTGCAGTGTTAATGTAAGCCTACTTGTGACACTAATAAATAAACCATTTGTACAAAACAAAAAAATTTGTGAATACAACTTCTTTTTGGTCTCTCAGGTTCTCTCTCATCGTTTGGTTGCTAGTACATTTACCACAGAGTCAGTAAGTTCTGGGTTCATACCCACTGCAGAGACTTGAGCCCACAATTTAGGATCTCCTATATTATGATGATGGCTACATTTCCAAAGTATCATGTTGCTTTTAAAGCATTTTGACATACTTCTGAGTCATGAAAGGCATGATTATAAATGTTTATCAGTGCTGCGATGAAGGGATAAATATTAACAAGACACTAGAAGAACTCCCTGCTCCTCAAGGACAGGCTTGGTTTAACTTCTCATTTAAAAGCTAGCACTTCTGACAATGTAGTATTTCATTAGTACTGCAGTAAGAATGCGAGCCTTAGATGTTAAATGTGAGTGCTTTGGTTCTTAGTGCAAACTGCATGTGCTTGACATGCTGCCCTCTCCCTGAGGGTCTTAATCACTCCTCTGCTCCAAGTCCCAGTTCCTGTCCCAACTGAAGATGTGATTTTTTTGTTTCTTCTCTTTTTCTCTATCCTTCACAGAATTGTTAAAAATTTGTGCCAGCTGAGGTGTGTTCACCTCTGAGGCACAGAGTTTGTTCTTCGAATGAAGCACCAGCCCTTTGTACCTGCCAGAACAATCAGGTAGCTAATTGGCACAAAGAAGCATCACAAGAGGAGGGAGAATCTCTTTAGAACATAGAACAGTACAGGCTCTTCGGCCCTTGATGTTGGGCCAAGCTATGTCCGAACCCAAGATCAAGCCGTCCCACTCCCTGTCATTCTGGTGTGTTCCATGAGCCTATCCAATAACGGCTTGAAGCTTCCTAAAGTGTCCGACTACACTATCACAGCATGCAGTGCATTCCACACCCCAACCACTCTCCAAGAAAAGAGTCTACCTCAGACATCCCTCCTATAGCTTCCACCATGAACCTTATAGTTATGTCCCCTAGAAATAGCTACATCCACCCTTTAACATTGTGTAGGAGCAGAGTGGCAAAAGGGAGATAATCTCCATAACCCCACACATTTACCATGGCTAATTCACTTAACCTGCACATCTTTGGACAGTGCGAGGAAACAGGAGCACCTGAAGGAAACCCACACTTGTTAGCCAAGACAAAGGGAGAACTCCTCTATTCCCCTCTGAATAGTGTCATCAGATATTTTACATCACAGGACCTCCATTTAATGTTTGATCTGAAACACTGAAAATGTTCCTCAGAACTGTCACAAAAGGTTATGATTCAATTCCTGGAGAGTTGCTTGAAGCCACAACCTACTGATTCAAGATCAGAATGTTGCCCTTGTGTCAAGCAGTCACTTTGCTGAGTAAAATAAGGCATAGAATCAAGAGTGGTACAGAGCAATTGCACAGAACATGCAAGTGATTAGAACTTTGACAGGTAATATCTGCTACAAATTGAACCTGCTACATCAAGGAAGGAAAAAATCATGACGTGTGGGCTCCATAAAATGCAGCATTCACCCCTGAGCTCTAGCCCCACTCAGGGAAGGAGTTAAAGACAAATTCTAAAAACCTTGCGTTTATGTAACATCCCATCATGCTCATTACACCAAAGCTTGTCAGACCCCCCAGTTACACTTATTTTTTAAATCACTGTCATGTAGAAGAATATGCTCAGAGCAAAGTCCTGCAAACAACTAATGGAATAAGTGACCAGTTACTGTGCTTCGGTTGAGAAGTAAGTGTCAGTCCCTTCTTTGCAAATAGTACTGTGGGACCTTATACTTACACCTAAACAGGCAGCTGGAACCTCCATATAGTGTCCCATCCAAGAGCTGAAATTTTTGCCAATGCAGCATCTCCTGGGTATTGCACTGAAGTATCAACCTGGACACGTGCTGAAACTCTTAGAGTAGGCCAAATCCTCAAGCTTCTGTCTCGGGTGAGAGTGCTACCACTAAACAAAATCCTATTACATTTGATATAAGTATGTCCAGCGAATGCAAAACATCATTCAGTAAAACTATTAGAATGATGAACTCCATACAAATCTGAAAGTCAAGATTGAACTGTACAGTTTTGTGCTTGTTACAGAGACAAAAGGAATACATTTAAGTTTTGGAAATAGTATAAGAGCCTGAAGACGACTCCTGATATTAGATGCCTAAAGAAATGCAAGTATGAAAGCATCCAAGAGGGGACCTTTTAGACATACAGATTGCAGATTATACAAATGATAAATCTGAAAGATTACTTTTAAGTTAAATAGTGTAAATAGAAGCATCACTGGCTCAAACTAATTGGCATTAAATCTAGCACAGATATTTGAAAATCCCCAGATTGATTAACACCTGATTTGAACTCTTGAGTAGAAGGTGCGAAAACCTTGCATCATTTAAAAGTCACTTGTAAACTTTGTAATTTTTTTAATTCATTCATGGATGTCACTAGCTGGCTAGCATTGATTACTCATTCCTAGCTGTCTTTGAGAAGGTATTGGTGAGTTGCCTTCTTGAAATGCTGCAATGCAATTGAGTGACTTACTTGCAAGTAAGTAAGCCATTTCAGAGGCTGGTTGAAAGTCAACTACATTCTGAGTCACATGTAGGTGAGTCTGGGTAAGGATGGCAGATTTCCTTCCCTAAAGGACATTAGTGAACTAGGTGGGCTTTTCCAACAATTGACAATGGTTTTGTGATTATCAGTAGACACTCAATTCCAGATACTTTTTATTGAATTCAAATTTCATTACCTGCTGTGGTGGGATTCAACCCGGATCCCCAGACCATTAGTTGAGTTTCTGGATTACTAGACGAGCAATAATACCACTAGTCCGTCACATCCCGTAAAATGGATGTTTAAACGAAAATGGATCTGAACAGTCTTACTCATCCACAATTGGTTTGTTATATGATAAAGTATAATAGAGTAAGATTAAAGTTCACTCCAGCCTATTTCCATGTCTGAACAGCTCTGCTTATTGAGATGTTTCTCTGGCTTTTCTGCAAGCGTTTGCCAATTAGTATCATATTAACAGCCACTTTGTAACATCTAGGCTCTGAGTTTAATTTGAAGTAGGTTCTGTTGCATCACATGGCCATCTTTTTTTTTCTTGTGATGTGTTTATTTCCTTTTGGCTTTCTTCGATCCCTTCATATTTGTATACTATCCAGAGTCAGTCTCAGGTATCTAAAACTGTCTCTGGAAAGTGCACAGTGATCAACTGTTTCATGCTGTTGCAAATACTTTATCTCTGCTTGATACAGGCTCTGATGGTCATTGCAGAACTGAGATTAATAACCCACAATGTGGAAGGATTACAGATTTATAATGTGTTATTTCACGATATAATATGCTGACCTCTTAATACATCGTAGTGATTAATTTTTGTTTCTGTGTAGCCTGCCAATCATGAGCCACTTTTTTATCCTTTTGAGAACATTATTTTATCTTCTGTATGTTTGACCATTTCTCAAAATAGTACATAGGTTAAATTGCATTGTATTTTTAAAGTCGTACTTTGGTTTATGTTGTACGTATGATGTAATTGCTTGTTTGAGGGTGAATACGAGCCGGAGGAGAATGATTGGTAAATGTAATTGAAGATAGCAGGCTATGTATCATCCTGTGAAGTAGCCCGCACTTGTCTGTGTTATCTAATGTTAATATGTCTTTAGATTATCTATTAAGATGCATTGTGTTTTCTTTCAGTGCCTTGCTTTACCTGCATGAAATAGTAGAGGAAATAAAATCACCTACTTATAAAGTAGATGACGTGGCTTGCAATACAAATGATAATGAACCAGACCAACCCCCGAATCAATCACAGTCTGAACAGTGCTCCCCTAAACAAAGAAGAGGAAGGAAGAAGAAAAAAATCAATGATGTTTTTGATGACTTGTCAGATGACAAAGATTTTGTGGTCTCTGATGGAATAACTGATGAAGAAGAGGAAGAGGAGGAGCAGGAGGAAGAAGAAGAATTGAGTGAAGTTGAAATATTCAATGATGTTTCTGAATTGAATCTAGATGACTCTCATGATGGAGAAGGACAGAAGCAAAGAAGGAATTCAGTAAATGTGAGTTATTTAGATTGCAGTCCACCTCTGTAGCCATCTGCATGTAACTGTTGCATGTATGTTAAATGGTAACTTAGGATGCTATATTCTGAGCATGCAGCAGAATCTCACACAATTGTCCCCAGTGTATTTTAATGTTTTGGGACCAAACTGGAAATATTACTAATTTATTGGAAGCTATGGGCACAGTTGGGGTAATTTTAAGACTAGTTGCCTGGCAACAGTATGTGTGAAAGGAGTTAAAATTGTCCTGGTAGCCTATTCTTTTCATCCTGCAAAGATATTGCCACCTTCAGTGTTAAGCTGTTTTCTGAGTTGTTGGCAAGAATATCACCCAAAGATCCCAGCTTTATATATGCAGATCATGTATGTTGACACTCCATTAGTTCCCCAACAGTGATATTCTGCCTTTAGCGTGGAAAATATGTAATTTTCTCACCACCAGAGGCTATTTAAGATTTTTTTTGCTTCTCTTGTAATATCAGGAGGAGCTGGATTGCTCCTCCGAGCTCCATGAGGAAAGTTTAAGTCTTTCTTTCTTCAGTGTTGCTTTTCCTTGGTGCAATCCAGTCCACTTTTTTTTTGGAAAAGCAGCTGACCAATAGTATGCAGCTCAGGAAATCAGTCAAAGATCTGATTGGTCTATGATGTCTGCTTTCCTACTCACTGACTTCCCTTAGTCTCAATGGGATTTCTTCTTGTTCATCTTCCAAGGCAGCGATGATCATGTTCATCATCATCTGTGGTGTTTGTTTGGGTTCTGGTGGGTATGCGGGTGACTGTTATGGCTCATCTGTGTCCAGAAGGTTCCACTTCAAATAGGATAGCGCAGACAGTTTAACTTTGAACGAGTTGTTGGCCCAAAATTTCATCTTCTTGCAGTTTCCCTGCCTCTGATATTTTCTTGTTTATGAAAGAGGGCGGACAGGTTTTTTATTTGATTGTGTCAGAGCCCGAGCTTCTCCCGGGATTCAAAGTCAATGTTAAAACTCATAAGTGAAGTCTTCAAAGTGGCCTTGAAACAATTTGTTTAGCCACCATTAATGCATACCATAGCTTCAGGTTCTCCACAGAAGATTTGCTTTGGTGAAAAGGTTGCCTTGATCAGCATTGTGTGGATACTTGACATACCAGCTCAAGTGAGGGTAAGTCTCTGGTATTTTGTTCAACCATCTGATTTTCAGAAGGCAGCTCAAGTGAAAGTGGTTGATATTCTTGGCATGATGCCAATTGGTACGATTGGCAATACTGCATGCGTAGATCAGAGTGGACATAGCTATTGCTCATAGACTTTCAGTTTGGAAGGCACACTTTTCTTCATTCCCAGACAGACGTTCAAAACCTGCCAAAGGCTACACTTGCTTCGGTAATTCTTGCATGTGTCTATTGCCAACACAGAGAACGTGCTGCAGATATAAGTGAATTTATCATTTGCTGACAGGTTCTAGAGATGGATTGAAACTTTGGGCTTGAAATATGGCATTCCTGGAGAAGATTGATGCATGACTTTACTTATCTTTGTGCTGACTGCGAGTCTGAAGTTGTCACATGCCCAGGAGATTTAAGTCCATAAATATGTTGTATATCCAGCTTTGAACCTGCAGCAAGTGTGCATTGGCATACAGGAAATCACAAAGCATGTCCTTGGAGATCTTATCCCTTTGCCAACCCTTCCATTGAAAGTATTTCCTCCAAGGAGATGTGGACAACCTGTGTCTACTGAAACCATAAGAAAACCATGGCCGTGGTGATGAGGCAGACAAAGGCGTTATTTCTTATGATGTGAACAATATTGGCATGATCACATTTACAGCTCACCCCTGAAGCAATTGTGATAGGGCTTTAATCTAAGTAGTTGGGGAGGAGTATATGGAGAATTAGAACATCAAAGTTAAAGAATAGAGTAGAAGTGCAGGTTAATGATAAGGACTTTCAACTGGTAAAAAGAGTCGAGGGCTCAGAAAAGTTTTGTTATGTTTCCATGCCACGTTATAGAACTGAGAGTATAGAAGATGGCAGGAATTCAACCTCAGGCAAAGCAAATAGGGTGACAAGTATGAGGAGGGAGATGGTCAATGCAGGACTGAGGGTGTTGTACCTAAATGTGTGCAGTATACGGAACAAGTTAAATGAGCTTGTTGCGCAAGTTGAAATTGGCTGGTACATGTTGTGAGCATCACGGGGATATGGCTGCAGAGGGATCAGGGCTGGAATGTAAATATCCAGGATAGTGTGTCCTATTGATAGGACCAGCAAATGGATAAGGGGGGCAGGATTGCATTGTTAGAAAGGAATGAAGTTAAATTGATAGCAAGAAGAAACATAGGATCAGAAGGCATAGAATCTCTGTGGGTAGAGTTGAGGAATCAGAAAGATAAAAAGATCCTGATGGGAGTTATGTACAGGCCTCCCAGCACTGGTCAGGATGTGGGACAGAAAATAAATCAGGAGATAGAAAAGGCATATAAAAAATATTACAATAATCATGGGGGACTTCAATATGCAGGTGGACTGGGAAAATCAGGTAAGTAGTGGATCCCAAGAAAAGGAATTTGTGGAATGTCTAAGTAATGGTTTTTTTGAAGCAGCTTGTGACAGAGCCTATAAGGGAAAAGACAATTTTGCATTTGGTGATGTGTAATGAGGCAGATTTGATTAGGGAACTTAAGGTGCAAGAACACTTAGGGAGTAGTGACCACAATATGATAGAATTTACCGTGCAGTTTTAGAGGGGGAAACTGGAATCAGATGTAACTATTACAATTAAATAAAGATAACTACAAAGACATGAGAGAGAAGCTGCCAGAGTTGATTGAAAAGGGACCATAGCAGGGAAGACAGTGGAACAGCAATGGCAGGAGCTTTTGGGGGTTATTTGGGAGGCACAACAAGGAGGAGGAAACATGCTAAGGAAACATCCCAAGGAGGAGGAAACATGCTAAGGAGAGGACAAGGCATCCATGGCTGACAAGGAAAGTCAAGGGTAGCATAAAAGCATATAAAGTGGCTAGGATTATTGGGAGCAGAGGACACAAAAAAAACAGTGGGAGGGAGAAGATGAAGTATGAGTGTAAGCTAGTTAGTAATATAAAAGAAGATAGCAAGAGTTTTTTTCAATATATAAAAGCTAAGAGAGAGGCAAAAATATACACTGGACCACTGGGAAATAAGGCTGGAAAAGTAATAATAGGAAATAAAGGAATGGATAGATACTTTGCATCATTCTTCATGGTGGAAGACACCAGTGGAATGCCAGAGCTCCTGGAGAATCAGGCACAGGTTAAGTGTAGTGACCATCACTAAGGAGAAGACTTGGGGAAACTGAAAGACCTGAAGTTGGATAAATCATCTGGACCAGATGGATTATACCCAGGGTTCAAAAAAAGATAGCTGAGGAAATTGTGGAGGCAGGAAGAGTCCCAGAGGACTGGAAAGTAGCTAATGTAACACAGCTGTTTAAGAAGGGAGGGAGGCAGCAGATGGGAAATTATAGGCCAGTTAGCCTGACTTCAGTCATTAGCAAGATTTTAGAATCCATTATTAAAAATGAGATCGCTGAATATTTGGAAGTGCGTGATAAAATAGGACTGAATCAGCATGGCTTCATCAAAGGGAGGTCATATCTGACAAATCTGTTAGAGTTCTTTGAGAAGATAATAAGGAAGTTAGATAAAGGAGAACTGGTGGATGTGATTTACTTAGATTTCCAGTAGGCCTTCCTTTGTCAAGGTTCCGGATAGGAGACTGTTAAATAAGTTAAGGGTAAGATCCTGTCATGGAAAGAGGATTGGCTGATTGGCGGGAGGCAAAGAATGGGGATAAAGAGGTCCTTTTCAGGAGGCAGCCAGTGATTAGTGGTGTGCCTGGGGTCGATGCTGGGATCACAACTTTTCACAAAGTATATTAATGATTTGGAAGAAGGAACTAAATGCAATGTTCTTAAGTTTGCAGATGATACAAAGATGTGTAGAGGGACAGGTAATATTGAAGAAGCAGGGGGACTGTAGAAGGACTGGGACAGGCTGGGAGAATGGATGACGAAGTGACAGATGGAATACACTGTGGAAAAGTATGAGGTTATGCACTTTGGAAGGAGGAATGGAGGCATAAACTATTCTTCAAATGAGAAAATACTTAAGAAATCAGAAACACAAAGCAAAGTTCTTGTTCAAGATTCTCTTAATGTTAACATGCAGGTTCAATTGGCACTTAGGAAGGCGAGTACAATGTTAGCATTCATGTCGAGAGGGCTAGAATACAAGAGTAGGGATGTACTTCTGAGGCTATATAAAGCTCTGATCAGACTGCATTTAGAGCATTGTAAGCAGTTTTGGGCCCCATATCTAAGGAAGGATGTACTGGTCCTGGAAAGAATCCAGAAGAGGTTCACAAGAACAATGTCTGGAATGAAGAGCTTGTCACATGAGGGGTGGTTGAGGACTCTGGGTCTGTACTTGTTGGAGTTTAGAAGGATGAGGGGGAATCCTATTGAAACTTATAGGATACTATGAGGCCTGGATAGAGTGGACATGGATGTGGAGGTGATGTTTCCACTAATATGAAAAACTAGGACCATGAGGCACAACCTCAGACTAAAGGATGATTCTTTAAAACAGAAATAAGGAGAAATTTCTTCAGCCAGAGAGTGGTGAATCTGTGGAACTCGTTACGTATGGAGGCGAAATCATTGAATGTCTTTAAGACAGGGATAAATAAGTACTCGATTAATAAGGAGATCAGAGATTATGGAAAAAGGTAGGAGAATGGGGATGAAAAAAAAGTATCAGACATGATTGAATGGCGGAGCAGACTTGATGGTTGAGTGGTCTTATGGTGTTTACAATTGGGTAGCTTCAGAATGTATTAAAAATCAATCACGTATTATAAAACTTGATTGATAAGTTTCCCTCTGTGCTGGGCATTAGTGAACCAGTTGAGTTTTCTTAACACACTGGCAGCTTTCATGGTGAATATTTTTCTCAGTGCTAGCCCACAAACTGCCACAGATGTTATGTTTCAAATTGTGCAATGGTGGAATTTAAATTTACAAACATCTGATTGCTAATTCAACGCCATCACTTGTACAAAATGTTTTGATTTTTACTATTGCTTATGAGTTAAATTTGAGAACTTTTTCAACTTCATATCAATAGTTGTGATGCACAGTGACAAAAATATCTATGGCTGTGGGCAATGTTTTCATGATGTAGAGATGCTGGTGTTGGACTGGGGTAAACACAGTGAGAAGTCTCACAACACCAGATTTAAATCCAACCAGTTTATTTGATAGTAATCCCACAAGCTTTCGGAAATGGTGTTCCTTTGTCAGGTGTGTGGAAGGTTCTGATCAGAGAAAGGCATATACAGACATACACAGTTTACAGAATACTGATTAGAATGCAAGTCTTTGCAGCTAACGTGCTATTCAAATCTTAAAGATGGAGATATCATTAGCATAAATTAAAGAGATGTGTATTGTCTCCAGACAGGAGATTTTGCAAGCCCAGGCAAGTCATGAGGGTTACAGATAGTGCGACATGAACCCCAGATTCCGGTTGAGGCCATCCTCATGTGTGCAGAACTTGGCTATCAGTCTCTGCTCAGCGATTCTGCATTGTTGTGTGTTGTGAAGTTCGCCTGGGAGAATGCTTACACGAAGATCAGAGACCGAATGCCTGTGACTGCTGGAAGTGTTTGCCAACAGGGAGGGAACCGTCTTGCCTGGTGTTTGTCAAGCGATGTTCGTTCATCTGTCTTCATAGCGTCTGCATGGTCTCCCTAATGTACCATGCTTTGGGACATCCTTTCCTGCGGCGTATTAGGTAGACAACGTTGGCTGAGTTGCAAGAGTATGTGCTGTGTACCTGGTGTTCTCACGTGAGGTGATGTCATCCATGTCGATGATCTGGCATGCCTTGCAGAGGTTGCTGTGGCAGGGTTATGTAGTGTTGTGATCACCATTCTCCTGAGTGCTGGGTAGTTTGCTGCAAACAATAGTCTATTTGAAGTTGTGCGATGTTTAAAGATAAGAAGTGAGGGTGTGGGGATGGTCCTGGCGAAATGTTCATCTCATGTTGAAGACTCCGGAGAAGATGTCATAGCCTTGCCGCTCCGGGGAAGTACTGGACAGCGAAGGGTACTCTGTCCATCGTGTCCTGTGTTTGTCTTCTGAGGAGGTTGGTGCGGTTTTTCGCTGTGGCACCTTGGAATTGTCGATCGATGAGTTGAGCGCCATATCCTTTTCTTATGAAAGCATCTTTCAGCGTCTGGAGGTGTTTGTCGCGATCCTTCTCATTTAAGCACATCTTGTATATATGCATGGCTTGTCTGTAGAGGATGGTTTTTTAATGTGTTGTCTGTGGTTTCCTTGGTAGCTTAGAAATGTCACCATTTCCTTGACGTTGTAAATTAAAGATGAATTTATGACTTTTTTACTTATTAGTGGCATTGTCCTGTTGGAATCATTCCAGCTCTTGATAGTCATTGTATTGTCTGTTTTCAGACCATAACTAATTAGAAGCTTTTTTAAATTAATCTCAAAGAATAATAGTCTGCCATAAAGGTTTTTATAGTGCTGAAGAAGTCATTGTCAGGTTTATCCATTGCTGTTGTCATTAATCTGCTTTGCACATTTTGATCATCTTCAGTGGATGTTTTCAAGAGCTTCAAATCAAATTATTCCTTTGAGTTTTCAGAATTTAAGAAGGTGGCAGTGATCTTTTTGGTTTGACTTTGACAATAATGTCAGCATTAAGTATTTCCAGCTCAGTTATATCATGACTAAATTGAGAATAAAGCCCGAAAAAGGGCTGAAAGGAAAATAAGAGTAATGTTTTGGCAATTCAAATATGGGTATTTTTAATGATATAAGGTAGACTAATTCTGCAGTCTGCACATAGTAGTTATATGATGCAAGTCAAGTAATTTCTGTTGTTCAGATATTGTGTTGTTTGAGCATGCTTCTCCTTCAGGTACAATGCCCTAAGATGGTGTTGGTGACTTAATTGGACTGGCTTGTGATTACGCTTGGCAGAGAACTGCAGAAATTTGCCATTATTTTCAGCAGTGTGGCTGATCAGAAACTTCTCCCACACTTTACCACCTACCATCGCGCATATTGGAAGGATTTATAGGCTAATAATCAACCTGTTTGGCCACATAAAGTGCATTCCTTCCATGGCCTTCAAGTCCTGAAGTGGGACTTGAACTCAGAGCTTCTGGACCAGAGGTAGGGAAGCTACTACTGGACCACAACACTTCTCTTCTTCACGTACAACATCACAAACTGTGCCTTTTGTCATTTAATAAATCTCTTCAGAAGAAGCCAAGATTAAATCCTCGGAGTAGTTTATTGTATCAGAGATGACATGTCCTTGACATACAAAACTTAGGCTGAGGTTAATGTAATTTTGATTGAACTAGTTTTATTTGGGGGCCTTTTGGGCTGAATATTGGATTTTATAGAAAGAAGCATCTTTAAAGAAATAACTTCTAAGTATTTTATTTTCAGAAACAATTCTGCAGTACAAAACGTCGGCTATTTGGGAACTTTGCAAATGGCCTTCCTAATACAATAATGGTACCAGTGTGGGAAGCTACAACAATTACAAGAAAACAGTAAGTCTCAGGGCTCCTTTTTGATTAGAAAAATAAACAAGTATTATAATACACCTACAGATGTGATTATATTTTAGCTTTTGAAAATGCAGTTGGTTTATCTAATATACAAATCTCTTTTGGGACTTGGGATATTTGACTATATAGCTCATACTATATCAGTGCTAGCTTTGTTTTATTCCTTATAAATGCAGAGAAGTAAATGAACAGTTTAAAGCATTCACAATATTTGAATGCCCATAGATGCTTTTCTTACTTTCCTTTGTCTTCTACAACTTTATCTATTAGTGTCATCCTTCATTTGTATCCTAAATGTAAAGGTATCTATCTATACCCTCACCCAGTGTCACTCCTGTTCCTCCTGAGTTCACAAAATGGTGTTTCTTAAACAAATTAGAGATCTTTGGTGAATCCTGAAACCCACAACATGCCCCCTCATTGTGGCTAATTTCTCAAAAGGATCCTTTAATGGATATTAGGTTTCTACTTTACTCAGTTATGTGACCTAATGCCTGTAGGGCAGAGCAGAGGAATTGAAAGTTGTACAATGGTAGAATGCAGTGAGGTAGTGGACACGTTTACGAATTAGTGTGAATATTTTAAATTCAGTACATTGGTGGGGGGGAAGGTTGAGCATGAGAGGAAGTGAAGCCTTGGTGAGAGTGGAGGCCATAGACATATCAGACGTGACTGAAGACAGCAGAATGTTGTACTTTAGAATGAAAATAATGTGGAATTCAGAAGGCCAGTGAGGAAATCATTGGCGTCAATGCAGAAACAACCAAAGCATAATGCTACTTGAGGTTGCGTCAACAGAATTAAGAGATCATGGAGGGAATTGAGTGCAAGAATGAGGATTTTAAACTTAATGCATTTGGGTTAAGAGAAAACAAGGGTGTGAGAACAGGCTTTCACTAGTAGTAGAGGAATAAGAATGCAGGCAGGAAGTGGAAGGTAAATGGTTTTGTCATGAGTAAGAAGTGAGATTTGACAGAGTGAAACCTGTTAGGATTAAGCAGTAATACAAAATCAAAACTCTGTGGATGCTGGAAATCTTGGGGGAAATAGTGCTGAAAGTACTCAACAAGTCAGGCAGCATCTGTGGAGAGAAACAGATGACAGAATTCTTCCATCCTGGGACTAAATCCCATGATATGGTAGGAGCTGGAGTGTTTCCCGCAGCGGAGGCTGGGAGGAAAACATGCCAAATCTTCTGGCATGACCCCATTGATAATACAATTTAGTATATTTGATGGTGAGGTAGGCCTGATGATGTATAGTCTGCCACATTGAAAAGATACCAAACATCCCTAACTACAATTGAAGAAAGGTGAACCCCCTGAAAATAAAGATAGATTTTTTGGGAGCATTTGATCTGGAAGATGAACCGCTTGAAAACAATGCTAATTTTCCAGGAACTTTCGAGGCTGGAAGATGGAACCCTCTCCCATTCAAATCTGAAAGATCCACCTGCAGATGCACCCCCCCCACCACTGCTGTGATGTTCCAGGTCCAGGGTTGCCAGCGGCCTTCATCTTGAACTCTGGAGGCAACCCTGGACATTGTTCAGCAGCATCGCAATTCCTGCATGTCACGTTGTTTCATAATATGTTTCGTAACAGTGTGTTTTCCTGCTGGTAGTGCACAGAATCAGGTGTGGGCGGTCAGGCATTCATTTGAATCCATTAGCAGGATGCAAATGAGTTTCGCACTGGCCTCTAACAGGTTTTCAGATCTGCCATGGTGGGAAATAGCCGAAGGTTAGAGTTAAGCGAAATTTGAACCTGATTACACACTGCTTTTATCTGAGGAAGTATCTGGGAAAGAGAAGGATTCTGGGGCAAGGATAGAGTTTACCTAATCGTTAGTTGGTAAATATTCTCCTAAAATGATGTAAAATAACTAATCTGGTAATATTGGTGGAGATGTAATTCAGGCAGGTGGTGGAGAGATGGAGCTGCAGGTATATGTACATGTATGGAAACTTATTCCATGCTTGTGGTTGATGTCATTGAAGAGCAACATGTAACCAAGGCATTGGTGATGCCCAATAATAGAACTTTGCAGCACCCTTGAGATGACTATCTAGGGACAAGAAAAATAATTGCTGAAGATATGTTGGTACGTGAGCTAAATAAGGATGCTTTGTGGAATTTGACCATTGAAGAGAATTGATGGGGGAGGATGAAATGGCTGATCACATACAATAACATGAAGAGGCTGAGGAAAGGCAATATATTTATGGTAAAATAAATTATGTAATTTGTTAAGTAGCCCAAGACTTCCTGGGTACTATAGGGTGTAAAACAGACTGAAGGGATTAAATTGGAAGATGTGTGTTTGAAGATGGCTGATAATGATTCATTTGTTGGTTTAGAGGAAAGGGTGGTTAAATATGGGGCAATGTTTGGAGAGATCTAGAAACAAGCATTTTGAGAAGGCACATGATGGCAGTTCTCAATGAGTGGACAATAATGTGTGTGTATGTGTTCAAGGAGTGTCATTAAAGCTGAAAATTGGAGAAAGGAAAGGTATGTGTGGCCATGAGTTTAAAGTTTATTTATTAGTGTCATAAGTAGACTCACAAAAAAAACACTACAATGAAGTTACTGTGAAAATCATGAGATAGGCATGGTGGAGTCTGTGAAAGTAAATGCGAGGGGAGAATCAGGGAAGGATTGGGTTAAAAGGTTGAAGTAATTGAGCAGATAGTGTAACTATTGAAAATGTGCAATTCAAATAACTCAATTTCTTTTCTTACATGTACAGTGCATTTATTGTCAAGATAGGAAAGTACGTAACTAAATATATTTTTTTATATTCCAACAGTCGAGAGGAACATTACTCCCCATGGGTATTTCCACAGTGGATGCCTTCAGTGCAAGACTGGAATTTTCTTTCTCAAAGGTAATAACTTTACAAATTATTATTGTTGATGAGGAACTCCATGTAATATACTGCATCAAATCACTTATTTATAAAATTCAGACTTGAGCAGAAAACTAATATTAAAACTATCTGCATGTTTACGCATTAAAATATACAGATGAGTCACAATATTCAATTGTAAAATGTTCTGGGAATCCCATTGTCAACAGTTTTATGGCATCTATACATTGAATTAACATGCTAAAGTTGCAGATGAGTTGTGATAGAGTTTTCATTGTAAACATTCCATTAGCATAAGCAATATTAGAATTTAGTAACTCCTTTCCTGGTTACACCACATTTGCTAATGATGATTTGTGAGGCTAAATGAATTATAGGCTCAGCACACACCAAGTGTCACTGAAGGTGAAGACATTTTCTCTGAATGCTTTCCTCTATATGCTCTTTCAGCCTTTGTTCCAGTTTCTGTTTTACACCATTGGCCACATTCCAAATTCCACATTTCCCATTAAACATCACAATTAGATCATGTCTTAATATTCCTAATTTGAGGTAATGGCAGTAAAGTTTATGCAACTTGCCCTCACAATTGAAGTCTCTAAGCTGCATATCATTCTGGCAAATCTGTTATATCGCTACCCTCCCTCAAAGTCATGATGTAAACTCTTGATGTTTAGTGCCAGAATATGAACAGTGCATTCCAGATGGATTTGACCAAGACCTGTACAACAGAAATATAATTTTTCTCACTTTTTAATTCAGCCTTCCCTTGAGCCAATTGAAATAAAAGTGTTATGTAAGGGTATATTCATGGGAACTTCGGCTGATGGCCCTGACAGGTTTTCCAGATCGAGGTAACCTATTTAATAATTTTGTAAAATATTGAAGAAAAATTCTGTATGCCATAGTTTTGTTCGAAACCCTCTTTGACAAACATCATTTGGCAGCAGGGAGGGTCTGACCACACAAATCTGCTTCCTGATTGAGAGAATCAGGCATGTCCTGGTTCTGGGAATCCCAAGCCATGTTCTCTGCTACACTGTTGACCTTATTAAAGGTTGACAGAATGGTCATTTGGCCCATCATGCCCATGCCTGTTCTCTGCTAGCCCCACTCCCATTATCTTTCTCCATAGCCTGATACATTTTCTCTCTCTAGGTGTTTATTCAATTTCTTTTTGAAAGCCATGATTGAATCTGCCTCTACCTTACTCTATGACAGTGTATTCTAGTTCCTTACTACTCACTGTATAAAAAGCAATATTGCTCATGTTGCTATTGGGTTCTCCATTCTGTGTAAATGTCTCATGATTTTGAACAAAGAAGTAAATATTTTTTGAGAAGGATGTATCATCTGTAGTTGAATAAAGTTAAGGGTCATATCAAATTGAAAGAAACACTACATATCTGCAAAGGTTAATAGTAGGTCAGAAGATCAGAAAAAATTTTAAGAACCAGCAAAGGATGACCCAAAAATACAGAGAAAGTTGAGTATGAGAGAAAGCCAATTATTAATGTTAAAAAATAAAGAGTTTCTACAGGAATTTAAATAGGAAAAATGTAACTAAAGCTAATGTTGTTCCTCTGTAGAAAAATCCTGAGAAATTGATTCCTGTGTGCAGTTCTGGTTGCCTCACTACAAGAAGGATGTGAATTGAGAGGGTGCAGAGGAGATTTACAAGGATGTTGCCTGGATTGGGAGGCATGCCTTATGAAGATAGGTTGAGGGAGCTAGGTCTCTTCTCCCTGAAGGGACGAAGGTTGAGAGGTGACCTGATAGAGGTTTATGAAATGTTGAGAGGAATAGATAGGGTGGATTCTCGGAGGCTATTTCCCAGGACTGAAACGGTCGATATGAGAGGACACAGGTTTAAGGTGCTGGGGGGCAAATACAGAGGAGATGTTAGAGGTAAGTTTTTCACTCAGAGGTTGGTGAGTGAATGGAATCGGCTGCCATCAGTGGTGGTAGAGGCGAACTCGCTGGGGTCTTTTAAGAGACTTTTGGATGATTACATGGGATTAGATGTTACAAATAGTTCTATGGCCTGGTAGGTACTGATATGATTAGCACAACTTGTGGGCCGAAGGGCCTGTTTGTGCTGTGTTCTATAAAAAGGATATGATGATGGCATTGAACAAATAATTTATGCCTGCTTTTGCTGTAAAAGACTTTTACAACAAGACTTAGAAGATTTCCCAAAGATAGTTGAAAATCAAAAGGTGAACAGGAAGAAGGAACCTTGTAGTAATCGTCATCACTAGGGAAAAGGCAGTGGGAAAACTATTAGTCGTTAAAGCTAACAAGTTCCCAGGATCAAGTGGCCTGCATCTCAGGATCTTAAAATAAATAGTTGCAGAGATGGTAGATGTATTGGTTATAATCTTCTGAAATTCATTAAGTTCTGGAAGGTTCCTAATGAATCAGAAAATAGCTAATGTAATATTGTATTTATAAAATGAAGGAGACAAAAAGCAGGTAACCTAACATCTTTCATAGGAAAATTGCCAGAGTTCATTAATAATGAGATTATAACAAGATATATAGAAATCATAATGTGATCAGGCAAAGTCACCATGGTTTTGTGAAAGGGAAACAATGTTTAACTAACTTATCAGAGTCCTTTGAGGAATTAGCACCTGGCACAAGATAGATGAAGGGGAACCTGTAGATGTATGGTACTTGGATTGCCAAAAGACATTTGATATGGCTACTACACAAAGACAAGAGAACGTGGTGTAAGGGATAATATATTAGCATAGATAAAGAATTGGTTAACTAAAGGGAGCAATGAGTAGGGATAAGTGAATCTTTTTCAGATTGGCAAGCTCTAACAAGATCAGTGGTAGGGCTTCAACTATTTATGATCTACAATAGTGATTTGGATGAAGAGACATATGTATGGTATCTAAATGTGTCAATTTCACCAAGAAAGATAGAAAAGTAAGTAGTCAAGAAAAGGTAGCGAGCCTGCAAAGGGATATTATCAGGTTAAATGAATGGACAAAAATTTGGCAGATGGAGTATAATGTGGGAAAATTGACAGGAAAAATACAAAAGCAATATGCTATTTAAATGAGAAGAGATTACAGAACTTAGTGGTATAGCAGTATCTGGGTGTCCTGGTGTATGAATCACAACATGTTAGTGTGCCGGTACAGCAAGTGATTAGGAAGGTAAATGGAATGTTGCAGTTTCTTGCAAGAGGAGTAGAGAATAAAAGTAGGAACATTTTATTGCAAATGTATTGGGCATTGGTGAAACCACATTGGAATAGTGTGTACAATTCTGGTCTTATGGGGGGAAAAATATATAATTGCATTAGAAGCGGTGTAGAGAAAATTCATCCTCGCAATGAAGTTTTTATCCAGTGAAGAAAGATTGATCAGGTTGGGCTTATATTTGTTGGAGTTGAGAGGAATGAAAAGTGATTTCACTGAAACATACAAGATCCTGAGAGGACTTGACAGGGTAGAAAGCGGGAGGATGTTTCCATTCGTGGGGAAGACTAGGACCGGGGACACAGTTTACAAATAAGGCTTTTAAGAGGAGAACCTTTTACACTTGGAGAGTCTTTAGTATGTGGAATTCTCTTCCTCAGAGAACTGTGGAAGCCAGGTCATTGAATTTATTCAAGGTAGGAGTTAGATTTTTGATAGACATGGCAGTCAAGAGTTACAGGGGACAGATAGGAAAGTAAAATTGAGACTGCAACTAGATCAGCCTACACGTGTTCCGAAGTCCTATGTTCCTATAACCTAACATGATTTTGTTTTTTTTAGCGAATCACTTAAATATTTGCCCAATGAAGCAAACTCACCGATTTTTACAATTAAAAGGGAAGGACTTCGAGAAAATCCCATAATTCAGAGACTGAAGCGGTAAGACAAATTTTCATTGAGGCAATGAACAGTATTGATTTATTAATACAAAAATAAAATACTGCAGATACAGGAAATCTGAAATAAAACAGAAATTGCTAGAAATACTCAGCAGGTCTTGCAACATCTGCGGAAAGAAAGAGTTAATGTTTCAGGTGGATGCATTCTGATGAAAGGTCAAAGTTTTCTGAGGTGTTACATACACAGTGACGTCAGGTATGCCTGTTCTACTCTAGTTCTTCCTCCTGCCTCCACCCAGCCCCTCCCAACAAAACAATTGGTAGAAGCAAGAACAGCAAATTATGGACATTCTTGGTAGAAGTATTTTTGGTCCTTTTCCTAATTAGCTATTGTAACATTTATAGAGGATCTCTAGAAACTCCAATTTCATATTTTTTCTGAGTTTCGCCTGATCTTTCATCATATTTACAGTGGCTATCGGGAGAGGAAACTCGCAGATGATAAATTGGGAGAGGAAACTCGCAGATGGAAACTATAACCACATAGCCTTGAATAATTTTGTGCAGGCATGCTATTTCACATAGCAGATTGACTCTCAAAGATCAATGGGGCTTAATGACCAAATTCACTCACTCCAAAGGAAAATTTAATAGAACATAGAACATTACAGCGCAGAACAGGCCCTTCGGCCTTCGATGTTGCGCCGACCAATTAGGAACAAGCAGTGACCCTCTAACCTAAACCATTCCCTTTTCATCCATAAACTTATCTATTAACCTCTTAAACGCCACCAAACTTGGCGCATCTACAACTGCAGCAGGCAGGGCATTCCATACCCTTACCACCCTCTGGGTAAAGAACCTACTCTGACATCCGTCCTATAACTACCACCCCTTAATTTAAAGCTATGTCCCCTCGTGCTAGCTTTCTCCATCCTAGGAAAAAGGCTATCACTGTCCACCCTATCTAAACCTGTAATCATCTTATATGTTTCAATAAGGTCTCCTCTTAGCCGCCTTCTTTCTAACGAAAAAAACCTCAAATCCCTCAGCCTCTCTTCATAAGACCTGCCCTCCATACCAGGCAACATCCTGGTAAACCTCCTCTGTACCCTCTCCAATGCCTCCACATCTTCTTATAATGTGGGGACCAGAACTGCACACAATACTCCAAGTGCGGCCGCACTAGAGTTTTGTACAGTTGCAACATGACGTTGCGGCTCCGAAATTCAATCCCCCTACCAATAAAAGCTAAGACTCCATATGCCTTCTTAACAACCTTATCGACTTGACTGCCTACTTTCAGGGATCTATGCACATATATACCAAGATCCCTCTGTTCATCAACACTATTAAGAGTCCTACCATTAGCCCTATACTCTACACATTTGTTATTCCTGCCAAAGTGAATTACCTCACACTTTTCCACATAAAACTCCATTTGCCACCTCTCGGCCCAGCTCTGCAACTTGTCCAAGTCTCTCTGCAAACTATAACACCCCTCTTCACTATCTACCACTCCACCGACTTTAGTGTCATCTGCAAATTTACTAATCCATCCTTCAATCCCCTCATCCAGATCATTTATAAAAATTACAAACAGCAGGGGCCCCCAAACAGACCCCTGAGGTACACCACTTGTCACCGAACTCCAAGATGAATATCTCCCATCAACCACCACCCTCTGTCTTCTATCTGCTAGCCAATTCCTAATCCAATTAGCTAAATCACCCTCAATCCCATACATATGCATTTTCTGCAGAAGTCTTCCATGGGGCACCTTATCGAACGCCTTACTAAAGTCCATATATACCACATCAACTGCCTTACCCCCATCCACCTCTTTGGTCACTTTTTCAAAAACTCAATAAGGTTAGTAAGGCACGACCTACCCTTCACAAAAACATGCTGACTATCCCCAATCAATTCATTTCTCTCTAAATAACTATAAATCCTATCCCTAATAATTCTCTCCAATACTTTGCCCAAAACAGAAGTAAGACTCACTGGCCTATAATTCCCTGGAAGGTCTCTCTTCCCCTTCTTGAACAATGGGACCACATTCGCTATACTCCAGTCCTCCGGAACCACACCCGTAACCAACGACGACCTGAAGATCAGAGCCAGAGGCTCTGCAATTTCCTCTCTTGCCTCCCAGAGAATCCTAGGGTAAATCCCGTCCGGCCCAGGGGACTTATCTAACTTCAAACCCTCAAGAATATCTAGCACGTCCTCCTTATCTACTTCAATACTTTCCAGTTTGCAACGCTGTATCCCAGTGTTCTCCACAACTACATTTACATCTCCCTGCGTGAATACCGAAGAGAAATATTTGTTCAGTGCCTCTCCAATCTCTTCAGGCTCCACGCACAACTTCCTACTGCTGTCCATAACTGGCCCTAACCTTGCCCTAACCAATCTTCTGTTCTTAACATATCTAAAGAAAGCTTTAGGATTCTCGTTGATCCTATCAGCCAAAGTCTTCTCGTTCCCCTTTTAGCTCTCCTCAACTCACTCTTTAGCTCCCTCCTGGCTAATCTATAGCTATCCATTGCACTAACTGAGCCTTCAAGCCTCATCCTGACATAAGCCTCCTTTTTCCTTTTAACAGCGAATTAACTTTTTTAGTACACCACGGTTCCCTTACTCGACCATTTCCTCCTTGCCTGACAGGGACATACTTATCAAGGACTCGCAGCAGCTGCTCCTTGAATAAGCTCCACGTTTCAGATGTTCCCAGTCCCTGTAGTTTCCTAGTCCAACCTATGCACCCTAATTCTCTCCTTATGGCCTCATAATTACCCTTCCCCCAGCTATAACTACTGCCACCAGCTTCATGCCTATCCCTATCCATCACTAAGGTGAACGTAACCGAATTGTGGTCACTATCACAAAATGTTCACTAACTTCCAAGCCTAACACCTGGTCTGGCTCATTGCCCAGCACCAAATCCAATGTAGCCTCACCTCTAGTTGGCCTATCTACATACTGAGTCAAAAAACCTTCCTGCACACTTTGTACAAAAACTGACTCCTCTAACATGCTAGAGCTATAGCTATTCCAATCAATATTAGTAAAGTTAAAGTCCCCATAACAATTACCCTATTACTTTCACTCCTGTCCAGGATTGACTTTGCAATCCTTTCCTCTACCTCTCTAGAACTTTTAGGAGGTCTATAAAAGACTCCCAACAGGGTGACCTCTCTTCTCCTGTTTCTAACCTCAGCCCATACTACGTCAACAGACAAGTCCTCATCAAACTTCCTTTCTGTCACTGTGATACAGTCTTTGACTAATAATGCCACTCCTCCCCCCCTCTACCTCTTTCTCTACTCCGACTGAAGCATTTGAACCCCGGAACCTGCAACAACCATTCCTGTCCCTGCTCTATCCGTGTCTCTGAAATGGCCACAACATCGAAGTTCCAGGTACTGGTCCAAGCTGCAAGTTCCTCCACCTTATTGCGAATATTTCTTGCATTAAAGTATATGCATTTTAAACCATGCCCTACTCCACCCGTACGCTGCTGTGTTTTACAGTTCTCATCTATGACCCCCCTGTTCTCGTCCCTCTTAACATCCAAACTACTCAGGATCACACCCCCCCTCTGAATCAGTTTAAAGCCTCCTACATAGCCTTTGCAAATTTTCTCCGCAAGATATTGGTTCCCCTCTGGTTCAGGTGTAGACCATCTCTCTTGTAGAAGTCCCACCTATCCCAGAATGAGTCCCAATTGTTCAGGAACCTGAACCCCTCCCTCCTGCACCATCCCCGCAGCCACAAATTCAAACATTCCCTCTCTCTGTTCTTCTCTAAACTATCCCGTGGCACAGGCAAGAGTCCAGAGATAACCACTCTGTCTGTTTTGGCCCTAAGCTTCCACCCCAACTCCATAAATTTCTGTTTAATATCCCCTTCCCTTGTCCTACCTACATCATGAGTCCCTACACGAACTATGACTTGGGGCTGACTCCCCTCTCCCTTAAGAATCTTAAAAACCCGCTCTGAGACATCCTGGACCCCGGCCCCTGGGAGGCAACACACCAGCCCTGAATCCCGTTTATTACTATTTACTCTCCTATCTGTCCCCCTAACTATGGAGTCTCCAATTACCAGGCCCAATCTCCTATTCCCCCTACCCACCTGAGCATTCCCAGCAGGCTCACCCCCAGAGACCTGCTCCCTTTGGCCATCTCCAGTTGATTCCTCCTCAACTGTAGCCTCCAGGACAGAAAACTTGTTTTGGAGGGGAACAGCCCCGGGGGATTGTCTCCCCAATTGCTTCTTACCCCTCTTCCTAATAGTTACCCAAGAATCTCTTTTAGGAGTGACTATCTCTTTGTAACTCCTGTCAATATCCGCCTCAACTTCCCGAATTATCCTGAGTTTCTCTAATTCCAGCTCCAGCTCCTTAACACGATCCTCAAGGAGCTGCAAATGGGCACACTTCCTGCAGGTATAATCAGCAGGAACACTACTGGTGTCCCTCACCTCGTACATACTGCAGGAGGTGCAACGTACTGCCTGCACTGCCATCCCTGATGCTTTAATTTCTAGGAGAGAGAGAAAAAAAACTTCCCACACACTTTTATTATTAGGTTAGAGGAAGGGGGAGGGTGGGATACTCTACCTGTGTAGAGTATCGGGTTTCCTCTCTGTACCAATTTATAGGGTCAGAGAGAAAAACTACAACTACCGACAAGCCTCCTAATGATGACTTCCGGTTTCCAGTTAGTTTAAAAAAAACGGCAAAAAACTACCACCGCTCGCTACTTTAACTGAAAAGAAAATGTTAAAAATTACTTAACACTCGAACTTTACACTCGCCCAAATCGCTGCCTCTCCGTGCTGCTCCACAGGAACAATATAACACGCCTCTGGAAATGCAGGCATACCTGATGTAACACTTCCTTCTACACATTCCTCCTTCCTTTTAAAGAAAAGTATTTCATAGGATGTGGGAGTTGATGTTAAAGCCAGCATTTGTTGCTCGTCCCAAATTGCTCTTGAACGGAGTAGTTTGCTGGGCTACATTATTGTGGATCTGGCATCACATGTAAGTTGGACTAGGAACAGATGGGAGATTTTCTCCCTAAAAGATAATAATGAGCAGATGGCTTTTACAGCAGTCAATGCTAGTTTCATCGTCACTAAGACCATCTTTCAATTTTAAATTTTATTAATTGAATTTAAACTTCATCAGCTGCTGTGCAGGGATTTGAACCTCTATCCCCATTTTTTTCGAGAGTATCCTAGTGCTTCACGTCTTTAGTGTACACTTGACCTGGACCATTTGATGGGCAACACGACAGCTCAGTGACTATCGCTGTGCTGTGCAGATACATGGATTTGGTATTGTGTCTGCGGGAGTTTGCGCATTCTCCCCGTGCTTGCGTGGGTTTTCTCCGGGTGCTCCGGTTTCCGCCCACATCCCAAAGATGTGCTCTTAGACTAATTGGCAAAACAAATTCTCCCTAAATTGTCTCAAATCTGGTTTTTAATCCATTGATCTATAAACATAGACAGGGATCACGGGTAGAGGTGGGAACATCGGGGTGGCGGCACAGGCTCGTTGGGCCGAAGGGTCTGTTTCCCATGCTGTTTTATTCTTTGTTCTTTGTTCATTAGCTGGACCTCTAGATTACTAGAGCAATGTTATTACCACTATACCACTACCTCCTCCTTAAAATTGCAGATCTTCAATAGATCAGAATTTTCAAGATGCCTTAGCTGTATTCCCAAACAACAACATTTTAATTAAAAAGTGGAATTACAGAACAAAGGAGGGAGATGTCTCATTCTTCTTCTTGAAATGTTTTCTCTATGTTAAAACTACGATATCAATGCAAGTTTTTGAATGAAACTGAATTCAAATAAAATGAACAAAAAGTGATGTATTTTCTTTATCCCTGTGATCACTGACGCTGTTGAGGATCACATGCTTTCTATCTGGAAGAATCTGGTTGACAAATGTACTTTTGAGATGCATAGGAAAAGCAATAAATTGATCCTAATTTTATGTGATGTATTTGTAATAAAATAGATTTATTTCATTTTACAGATTCCAGTCACTACCTCCTCACAAAGATCGCTGGGATATAAACTTCTTTGTAGGTGGTCCTGTGTGGTGTCTGGAATGGTGCCCAACCCCAGAGGGCTCAGCTGCCTGTCAGTATGCAGCCATTTATTGCAATAAAGGAATGGATGATAGGCATAAATTGATGGACCAGCATGCAGAATCAACATTGCTTCAGATATGGCAAGTAGGAGACCTCCAACAGGAGCAATGGTGAGTGAACAACACTGAAAATGACCAAATACTGGGGGTTCTTGTAGGAAACAAACAAAAATAATAGCGTGCTTTGCTGTGAAAAAATAACCAGAAGCATTCAGTGTCTGTGGTGTTACTCAATCATGAATATTAACTTCACATAGTAAAAAAAACATCAAATTTCTGTCAAACTTAGAAGTGAATTTCCTGTCATTGGCTGTATGATTTATAAAAGTAATGAATAAATCAATGTAACATTTTACTGTGTATCTCAGTCCTTCAGAATTTAATTCATATTGGATATTTAAAAAAAATTAAAATTTGGCAACAGTGAGGAAAGAGGTGGAAGCAATTATATGGGTTGCATTGGGAGTGGAAATTAATATTTTCACAGAATTCAACAGGAAAGTAATGTCATCATCTGTGTGGAGTTTGCACATTCTCTTGTGGCTGCATGGGTTGCCTCTGGTTTCCTTCCATACTCTACAAAGATGTGTGTGTTAGGTTGAGTGGTTTGCTAAACTGTCTTTTAGTGTCAGGGAGACTAGTAGGGTAAAAATGTGGGGTATGGCGCCTAGTTGGAATATTGTCAGTGCAAGCTTGATGGGCTAAATCTTCTGCGTGGTAGGAATTTTATAAGTGAGATAAAGATTTATTATTTTGTTTATTATTAGTGTCACAAGTAGGCTTATATTAACACTGCAATGAAGTTGCTCTGAAAAATCCCCTAGGCGCCACAGTGCCTGTTCGGGTACACTGAGGGAGAATTTAGCATGGCCAGTGTACCTAACCAGCATGTCATTTGGACTGTGGGAGGAAACCAGAGCACCTGGCAGAAACCCATGCAGACCCAGGGAGAATGTGTAGACTCCGCACAGACTGTGACCCAACCCAGGAGTCAAATCCAGGTCCCTGGTGCTGTGAGATAGCAAAGCTAACCATTCTGCCACCGAGGAAACCTGCCACACAATGGTAGAAAGATTATGAGAAGTGATATTAAACTTTCTGTCATTAGAGAAATTGAGGGGGGACAGAAGCATAACTAAAGACTTTCAGCAATGGTGAAATAGGGAGGCATCACTATTGGGGAAGCAAAATTAAATGTCTTGATGATGGGTAAATTTTGGAGTTGGGAACTAAGCTCTATGTCACACAGGTTGAGAAATTTGACCTCATTTAGCCTGAGCAATTCACTGGGTAAGGGAGTGTATTGAATCAATGTTAGTTAGATTCAAGGCTGTGTGTGGGTATTCACCAAGACCGCCCTTCCATCCATGGGTCTTCCCATTGGACATAGACTGCCCCAGTAAAGGAAACTCAGTCCAACCTTTCTCTAGACATAAAGCTCTGGTAATTTTCTCATATGTTCTGACCTCCAGGCACCACTATTTAAATACCAACACTGGTGGGATAAGCCCCAGGAAGAAAACAAAATATTGCCCAAAGTCACTGTTCTGTTTCTTTTGTAGTAAGTTTCCAGCTTTTGCTTTGCATTGCATCCAAGCTCATGTGAGGTACAGAATCTGTGCTGTGTATTATGTTGAAAATAAAATATATTGTACATCCTTGCTTTTTGTAGCCCTCAACTGAATGCTGCTTTAGCTTATTGTATTGCCACTGACTACGGATGCATCTGGGATATGAAGTGGTGTCCCAGTGGTGCATGGGAACTGCCAGAAACCACTAGAAAGGTAATTTGCCTGCTTTGTTAAAGTTTGTTTAAATGTTTATAATCCACCCTTTTTTTAAGGAAAGCATATTTGAAAACAAATTGGAATTTGACATTTTTGTTTTGAGAATGTAGGTTTATTGTAAAGATTATTTGTGTTACCTTAGTGAATTTGAAATTAATTTGAGGGAAAATTTGGCTAGAGTCCCAGATAAATGCATTTATTGAAACATTTTACTCAAATGTACATTCCTATCCTGGACACTCAGTCAGAACCACCAGAATCATTGTAATACTTAATGAAGGTTTTACACTGCTTGTAGGACCCTTTTATATAATTGGTCTGCTTCTATGTTTTAGTTGCTATATGGTAAATTTGCTCAGCAAACTGTGTCAGCAACATCTAGTAAGGACTCTGCAAGAGTGCTCAGTAAAAGGCGCAACCATTCCATACTGATCTGTCCTTTTAGTCTGCTGATTAACATATGGACCATTTGCTGTATACTACAAGTGAATTTTGAGTTTGTAGTTTTGTGCCAGTGCTGGACTATCTTTGTCTGCTTTGCAAACAGTTTAATCCAACCATGAGTGATCTGGTACAGTTATTTTTGGGATTGGAGAGGGAGCAGTGAAGAGGACTGGAAAATGAAAGCATAAGGGGGCAGGTGGCACTGTGCAGGACTCCATTCTCTTGGTGAATAGAACATAGAACACTACAGCACAAACAGGCCCTTCGGCCCACAAGTTGTGCCGAACACATCAAAACCTACCCAGCCATTGACCTATCTATAACCCCCAATCCCATTGGATCCCATATACTCATCCAGAAGTCTTTTAAAAGACTCCAGTGAGTTCGCCTCGACCACCACGACGGCAGCCGATTCCATTCACTCACCACCCTCTGAGTGAAAAACTTTCCCCTAGCATCCCCTCTGTACTTGCTTCCCTGCACCTTAAATCTGTGCCCTCTCGTCGCGACCATTTCAGCCCTGGGAAATAGTCTATGAGAGTCCACCCTATCTATTCCTCTCAACATCTTGTAAACCTCTATCAGGTCGCCTCTCAACCTTCGTCTCTCCAGGGAGAACAGTCCCAGCTCCCTCAACCTGTCTTCATAAGGCATGCCTCCCAAGCCAGGCAACATCCTTGTAAATCTTCTCTGCACCCTTTCAATAGCTTCCACGTCCTTCCTATAGTGAGGCGACCAGAACTGCGCACAGTACTCCACGTGTGGTCTGACAAGGGTCCTATAAAGCTGCAGCATTACCTCCTGACTCCTGAACTCAATCCCTCGATGAATGAAGGCCAGTACACCGTAAGCTTCCTTAACCACATCCTCCACCTGGGAGGCCGATTTGAGAGTCTTATGGACCCAGACCCCAAGATCCCTCTGCTCTTCCACACAGCTAAGGCTCCTACCTTTGATAGTGTACTCATTCATCCTGTTGGATCTGCCAAAATGGACCACAACACATTTATCCGCATTGAAGTCCATCTGCCACTTCTCCGCCCAGTCTTGCATCCTGTCGATGTCATGCTGCAACTTCTGACATCCCTCCAGACCATCCACAACACCACAATCTTCAGGATGACCTTCTCGTGCCTCAGCTTCAGTGTGAAACAATGTCTGAGATCTCTGCTCTTCATCAAGGAGACTTGTCACCAAGCTACGCCAGCTGCTGGAGTGTAAAATTAGAACTTGGGCAGCACTATCTGTGGCCCTTGCCTTTTAAATTGGGATGGTTTCAGGTTGCAGCTGGCAAATGCTTTGCATTGCTGCCTCAGGGAGGTGACAGCAAATCTCAATGATGGGAGGATCACGTGCATCACATTTTCTATGGAAAGAGATGCAGGATGAGAATGTGTTAGGTTTTGCCCACTTTTTTGTCTTTACTCAAGTTCAAGATACCAGAGTGCAGCACCTCTGCCTCTATGCTACTTATCACCAGAACGTTATTTTCCCCAATGCTTAGTGGAAGGAATGTGAGCAACCCTTCGGCGTGCTCAAGCAATGCTTTTTCTGTCTTTGCCCATTCAAGAAAGACCTCTGCAGTACATTCCTACATGTGTTTTTGAACATATGTTGCATATATTTAACTCTTATTGCTAAATTGATTACAAAATATGGAGGATGAAAAGCAAGAGCATCATTTGCCAATAGCCCTTGATGCCAAAGTTCTTGGAAAACAGGTAATTAAAAAAAATACTTCTCCTGAACCACTCCTCTTGTCCTCTATACATCAACAGTCAATAGACCCACTATTCTTCTAATTATTCATATAATTATAGAATTCCTACAGTGCAGAAGGAGGTCACTCTTCCAGTCGAGTCTGCACCTCTGAAAATGCACCTTGTCCAGATCGATCACTCAGCCCTATCCCTGTAACCCTGGGCACTTAACCATAGCTAACCCACCTACCTGCACAGCTATAGTTATTGTCCTCATAATTACTATCTGATTGCTTTTCTGCAGTCCAGTTTTATGGGCCTTGCCTTATTTGGCCACAGACACTCCCAACAACCAATCAGGACAACTCAATTCTTATTGATACAACAGTTAAGTGCTGAATTAAGAATATACTTCTGAAGACACATGGTGCCCCTGTGTTCATATCAAATTTGTGTTAACTATCATAGAGTTTCTATAATATGTAATCCTAGCGGCTACAGTTTGTCATTGGAATATTGCTGGATTCTAATTGTAGCCACCTAAAATGACTCTGATGGATGACCTTAAGCAGTTCTGGAACAGTCCGGCCCAGTTGGTACATGACACTGAGAAGATCATTGATGGAGTGTCAAGCAGGGGTACAATTATATTGCACTTGCCTGGGATTATGCAATAGTAGTCATTACTCAGCATTAGAACAATTTTATATAAAATGTTTATGCATGTACCTGCATTGTCAGAACCTTGCCAAAACACTTGGATTAATATTCATGTCATTTAAGATGTGAATAGTAGCAACTTTGAAGGAACAGGACTCTCTTTAAAGTAGGAAGTTTAAAGTGGGAATATCAATTTTCGTGCAGGATATTTTTATTAAAAGCAATGAGATTAATGACAATATAATCAGCTTTGGTGATCTTAGATCAGCAATAAATGTTGAACAGGTCATCAAGAGGATGTAACTATCCTTGGAATAGTAATACGGGATCTTTTAAATCCACCCATGAAGGGTGACAGAACCTTGGCTTACTATTGATCTAAAGAGCCTCTGAGTGTGGCACTACCCCAGCCTTGCACTAGAGTGTTTGACTTGCATTATATGCTTCATTCTCTGCAGTACAACTTGAAACAACAACTCTGTACCTGAGCCATGAGCAGATTACTACTGGTTACGCCTGACACTGTAAGCAAAGTGCAATGGTAAAGTCTTGTTGATTTTCGTTTTTTTTTCCTCTAGAATCCTCAGATGGCAAGGCTTGGTATCCTGGCAGCTGCGTTTTCCTCTGGAAAGGTCGTCATTTACAGTTTGCCACACCCAGAATCCTTAAATATGTATAAAATGAAGTCGTTAAAAGGCAGGTGAACAATGAAAATTAATCATGATTTAAATTTGAATTATTAATCAAAATTTGAATCAAATTTGAATAAATTTGAATTAAATTAAATTAACCTTTAATTATTCTCCATTCAGAAAAAGGGATTTTTTTCACCATGACAATGATCTATTCTCATTCAGTTGGAAAGATTGTTTTAATAACAGCTGCTTTTTGAAGAGAGCGTTTCTTATCAACTGGTTATATTTGTAGAGAATTACCTTCTGATGTGAACAATTTTAAATATTTGATGCATAGCATATTAGAAATGGATTTACATTTTTTGTTTGTCGTGATTGAATAATGAACTAAATACAAATGTTGAACCTAAACATAAATGGTGCATTTAGATTGAGGGACCAATTTGCTCTTCAGTTTGCAAAGGGATTGATGAGTTCTCAGAAACGTAAATGAGGAAAGGGGATACCTTTATTTGCCCAAGTATAGTACCCGTAGGAGGTTGGATTAATGGCACTTGCCACAGTTACAGGCAAAGGGAAGATGTGATAATGAGCCAGAAGATGACACAATTGGTTATGCTAGTTTATTTCTGCCATAAAGTACAGCAAAGGAATATGTTTTGAGGACTGCACCAAAGTTGTAGGCATTTGACCTTGCATTCAACTCTGCATTGAGAGAATTGGATTAAGGCAGACAGCAAAGACTGGATGACTCAAAAACCTAGATTATCTTTTCTCAGAAAAATCAGACCAAGACTGGAGGTGTAGAACTTGAGTCGAATGATTTTGATCACAGCCACAGGTTCTGAAACACAGCCATTTGGTTTAATGTCCGCAATTGTCTTCAGCCATAAAGCCTTGCCAAGGCGTGAGTTGTGCAAAGGATCTATTGGGCTTCGGCAAATAGCTTGAGCTTCTTGTGAGTTCTGCCCTGAAACCAAATTTGGAGAGCATGAAAATCAATCCTGAACTGCTTCGAAGAGTAAATATGAAAAATATTTGCCTCGAGTTGAAAGTACTGCTTGATACTAATGACAATAAGATATTTGGGGTCAATAGAAGAGATAAATGGTGTCTCTGCAGTCAAGGCAACTGGATATTAATCAGTACTTTTGAATGAAACTAAACCTTCTGACAGATTTGATAATTTGGTACCTGATCTAAGCAGGTACCGAATACTCTCAAATGCTGTTGATAATTCAGTGACCAGTATGCCTGAGGCATGAAACCTGTAGAGGTGGCTTCTAAACCCAGTTATAAGTGGACAATTTCACATTATACTCCATCTGCCACTTTCTTGCCCACTTGCTTAACTTGACTTTGAGACCTGTAAATATGGTAATGGGTTTAATGACATGAAGAACATCCAACTGGTAAGGGATAAAATTACATTTATCTCTCACAAGCGATGTGCAGATTTGTCACATGAGGGCAGCAGATAATTGTAGGTATAAAAGACACTTTTTGATTTCTGCTTTCCTAGTTCCTTTTTTCCTTGGCCCACAGTACATTTTACATTAGTACACAGTCATATTTGAAATGCAGTTCCATGGCCACACAGTTTATGTGTGTGAACTTAGATCTTGAGTGTTGAATGGTCTAGGCAACAGTTCAGTTTCTGCTCAAGACTAACCCCAGGATGTTGACTATAGGAGATTTTGCAATAGTAAATGGAGTTCTGTTCACAAACAAGGCATATAGAGATACAAACTCAATTTACAGATTAATGATTGGAATGCGAATACACAAACTTAATTTACAGAGTAATGACTGGAATGCGAATCTGCCAAGACTTGATTAGCTGTAAAGATTCACTTTCCAATCATTATTCTGTAAATTGAGTTTGTGTCTTGATAAGCCCTGATTGTGGACAGAACTCCTACTTAACCTGACAAAGAAGCAGTGCCCGAAAGCTAATGGCATTTGCTACTAAATAAACCTGTTGGACTTTAACCTGGTGTTGTGAGATTTCTTACCCCAGTCCAACGTCGGAATCTCCACATCAATGCTGTTTACTGTCACAGGGAGATGGTTAGATTTTCTCTCGTTGGAAATGGCCATTGCCTAACATTTGTATGGTGCAAATATTACTTGTTACTTGTCATTTGTCAGCCCAAGCCAGAATACTGTACAGGTTTTACTGGATGTGGGAAGGGACTGCTTTAAATCTGAGGAGTTATGATTAGTACTGAACTCTCTGTAATCATAAGCAAACTTCTGACTTTATGACAGAAGGAAGGTCGTGATGTAACAGCTGAAGATCATTCGGCCTAGGACACAGAGAAACTTTTGCAGCAGTGACTTGGGACTGAAATAGACCTTCAGTATCCACAATCTTCATCCTTTGAGCTAGCTATGCTTCTAATTAGTGGCAAGTTCTTTCTAATCCCTGTTGACTCTAGCTTTGCTAGGGCTCCTTAATGCCAAGGGCAGTCACTCTCAAATCCCCTCCTGAGCACACCTTTATTGTCCATAATTCGACCAAGGCTGAGACAAAGTCAGGAAGCAAGTAATTGTGGCGAAACCCAAATTGAGTGTAGTGAGCAGACTATTGCTGTGTAAGTGCTGCTTGGTAGCACCGTTAGTGACCATCACTTTGTTAATGATTGAGAGTAGACTGATGAGGTGAATAAGCCAGATATGATCTGAAGAGATCCATCAAGGATGTCAAAAGACAATACCAGACCAAGCTAGAGTCCTAGGCTAGCCACACCGACTATAGCAAGGTCTGCAAGACATAACAGGCTGCAAGATGAAGGCATGTAAAGTCACCGTCTCCAACGCACCCCTCCCTGATGAGCTCCATGTGTTCTTCCTCGTTTTGAGCAACAGGTCATCTTCCACCCTGAAAGCCCTTGATGAACTGTATCTGCAGTCAATCTGCAGATGTCAGAGTGGGTTTCTTGAAGTTAAATCCATGGAAAGCAAATGACCTGGATGTGAACTCCGATCCTGTGCGGACCAGCTGGCGGGAATATTCACAGACATCTTCAACCTCTCTTTACAACAATCTGAGGTCCTTATCTGCTTCAAGAAGATTACCATCATCCCGGTACCTAAGAAAAACCAAGCAGCTTGCCTTAATGACTATCGGCTGGTGGTTCTGACATCCGTCATAATGAAGTGCTTCGAAAGGTTAGTCATGGCCAGCTTCCTGGACTACCTGGATCCACTACAGTTTGCCTGCCGTCGCAGCAGGTCCACAGCAGATGCCATTTCCCTGGCCCTGCACTCAAGCCTGAAGTACCTAGATCAGAAGGACATCTATGTCAGTCTCCTATTTATTGACTACAGCTCAACCTTCAACACTATTGTTTCCACAAAACTCATTTCCAAACTTTGTGGCCTGGGCCTTGGCACCTCCCTCTGCAACTGGATCCTGAACTTCCTAACCCACAGACCACAATCAGTAAGGATAGGTAACAACACCTCCTCCACCATCATCCTCAATACTGGTGCCTCACAAGGCTGTGTTCTTAACTCCCTACTACTCCTTATACACCTGTGACTGTGTGGCCAAATTCCACTCCAATTGGATTTTAAAGTTTGCTGACGACACCACTATAGTGGGTCACATCTCAACCAATGACGAGATAGAATACAGAAATGAGATAGAGAACCTGGTGAATTGGTGCGGCAACAATAATCTCTTTCTCAATGTCAACAAAACGACGGAGATTGTCATCAACTTCAGGAAGCGTAAAGGAGAACATGCCTCTCTCTACATCAATGAGGACAAAGTGGAAAGGGAGAGCTTCAGGTTTTTAGGTGTCCAGATCATCAACAACTTATCTTGGCCCCCCCCCTATGCTGACACTATAGTTAAGACAGCCCACCAATGCCTCTATTTTCTCAGTAGACCAAGGAAATTTAGCTATGATGCTCTCCACTTTTTATAGATGCATCATAGAAAGCATTCTTTCTGATTGCATCACAGCTTGTATGGCTTCTGCTGCATCCAGGACTGCAAGGAACTGTAAAAGATTGTGAACGTAGTCCAATACATCACGCAAACCAGTCTCTCATTCTTTGACTCTGTCTATGTTTCCCATTGCCTCGGCAAAGCAGCCAACATAATTAAGGAGCCCACGCACTCTGGATGTTCTCTCATTCAACTTCTTCCTTCAGGAAAAAGATACTAAAGTCTGAGGTCACATACCAACCGACTCAAGAACAGTTTCTTCCCAGCTGCTGTCAGACTTTTGAATGGACTTACCTTAAGTTGATCTTTACACACTAGCTATGACTGTAACACTACATTCTGCACTCTCTCGTTTCCTTCTCTATGAACAGTTGCACTCTCTCATTTCCTTCTCTATGAACAGTATGTTTTGTCTGTATAGCATGCAAGAAACAATACTTTCCACTGTATGTTAATACATGTAACAATAATAAATCAAATCAAATCAAATTGGCTGTATTAGATTTATCCTGCTTTTTGTGAGTGGAACATATCTGGGCAATTTTCCACATTGTCCGGTAGATGCCAGTATTATAGTTGTGGTGGAGCAGGTTGGTTAGGACAGTTAGTTTTGGAGCACATGTCTTTTAGCACTAGAGATGGGATGCCATTAGAGATCATAGCCTTTGTTGTGTCCAGTGTGCTCAACCATTTCTTGTAATCACATGAAGGGAATTGAGTTGGCTGAAAATTGGCATTTGTGATGGTGAGGGCCTAGGGAGAAGGCTGAGACGGAGTCTCCATTTTCCACTTCTGATTGAAGATGGTTGCAAAAACTTCAGCTTTGTCTTTTGTACTGAAGTGTTGGGCTCCCCCATCACTGATGATAGGGATATTTTGTGAAGTCTCCTCCTGTGATAGTTGTTTAGTTGCTTCTCACTTTTCAAGACTGGATATAGCACGACTGCAGAGCTTAGATCTGATTTATTAATTGTTGAATCATTTAGTTTTGTCAATAGAATGTTGCTTCCACTGTTTAGCATATAAGTAGTCCTGTGGGTGGCTTTATTAGGTTGATGCCTCATTTTTAGGAATGAAATGCTCTTCCACACTCATTAACCCAGGGTTGATCCTCTCGCTTTGTGGCAATTAGAGAGTGAGGGATGTGGCAGGGTGCAGGTTGTGGTTGAATGCCATTCTGCTGTTGCTGATGGCCCACAGCATCTCATAGGTGTTCAGTTTCAGATTACTAGATTGTTCTGAATTTATTCCATTTAGCACAGTGGTAGTGTCACATTGCAATAGATATGGGGCAACACAGTAATTAGCACTGCTGCCTCACAGCGCCAGCGTCTCTTGAGTGACCGTAGAGTTTGCACATTTTCCCCATGTTTTTGCGTTTTGAAGTTTTTGAAAGCTTTTTTGTTGTAGGTAGTATATCTAGCTTCTGTGCTTGCGTGGGTTTTCTCCGGGTGCTCTGGTTTCCTCCCACATCCCAAAAATGTGCTCTTAGGCTAATTGGCAAAACAAATTCTCCCTAAATTGTCTCAAATTTGGTTTTTAATCCATAGATCTATAAACAAAGATAGGGATCACGGGTAGAGGTGGGAACATCGGGGTGGCGGCGTGGGCTTGTTGGGCCGAAGGGCCTGTTTCCCGTGCTGTTTTGTTCTTTGTTCTTTGCCAAAACAGGCAATCTTTCTATGGAGTCTAAACTTTCTTGTTGACATAGATTTCCCTAGAATTCTACCATCTCCATCTACTTACCACATTGATGACCTCTTCTATCTTTATTTTCAATGGAACTGTTTTCTTTGCTGATTGACCTGTCACATTTTTGATTCCATCATACGTACACTTAGCATTACCCATGTTGAAGAGCATGGCAGAATTATTACCAGCAATTATTGACACACCATCTAATAGCCTGTTGGATTTTGAACCACTCTTAGTGCATTCAGCATTTTCTAACTTGGATTTCACTTGAAAACGGACTGGTTGGCTTCAAAGGTAGATTCAATCACTGTGATTTTAGTTTTGAAACAATCAACATTCTTTGGATGTGTATGGGGCACCTTATGCCACATTTAGTTCTGAAGTAAAATGTTAGTTATATAAAACTCACTGTATTTTCAGGATTAATACATTATCCCCGTAGGTACACTTGTATACTAATTCAGCATAGTTGAAGTCTGGAACAGTCTATTGCCCAAAGCAATTGAAAATTTCAAAATTCAGACTGATTTTTTTTTTCACTGCATGCTAGTATTAAAGGGCTACAGAACCAGTGTGCACAAATGGAACATGAGGCTGCAGATCAGCCATGATCTAGCTGAATGCTGGAATAGGCTTGATAGGCTGAATGGCCTTCTCCTATTTCTATGATTGAAAGCAGATCCGTCTCATCGAATTCCTTTTTCAAAATATGTTAGCATTTAAAGCGACCAAATGGTATTTCTAACTTAGATGAAATTGCCCCTTTTAAAATTCTGAAACCCTTTAGAAACTTTTGTTAAATAAGTACTTGTCAGATAAAGACAAATCAGTGATGTATAATACCAGACTTAGAATGCTCATTTAACAATGGGAACAATTGTAGTATTTCAACCATGTAATGACTGGAGGCTTCCCAGTAAAATGATTTTTAAGTCTTATTTAATTTCCCTTAGTTTACCCCAGCTGAACTACTTTCAAATTCAAAAACTACATTGCATTTTCTAGCTTTCCTTGCCATTGCACAAAACCATGTGAAGATATCCTCCACTGCCTGCACCTATAGACTGGTTATCATAAAATACCAATTAGTATTTGGGGATTGAAAAGTATAATAAAAGGCTTATGGACTTCTAATGTATCATCAACGTCTGAATGAACTGGTCCACTGAGGAGAGATAAATTCTCTCTTTATCTAAAGTGTCATTATTGAGAGAGTTCAACACATTTTCTTGATTTGAGAAATTAGTAAAAATTTTAGACTTTTTTCAGTAAGCCCAGGAAGTAACTTCCACATGATAGTTGCTTTACAATTCTTTTATGTAATGATCAGGTGAAGAATAATGACTGTTTTAATTGATGCAATGATAATTTATTGAAGATTTAAATTGACACCAGAACACATTTATTTTCTTCTTATGTCAATCAGGTTTATTTTTCCCCTGAACCTTCTCTTTTATTTAAACTCTTGTGTTCACGTTCTATTTGATAGTTTAGAAACATAAAATCACTGCAGTGCAAAATAAGGCCATTTGGCCCATTGTGTCTGACTGACAACAATCCCACCCAGGTGCTATCCCCATAACCACATGTATTTACCCTAAGAATCCTCCTGATGCTCAGGGCCAATTTAGCATAGCCAACCTATCTAACTCGCACATCTTTAGGCTATGGGAGGAACCAGTGCACCTGTAGGAAACCCACGCAGACATGGGGAGAATGTGAAAACTCCACACAGACAGTGACCTGAGACCAGAATTGAATCCAGGTTCCTAGTGCTGTGAGGCAGCAGTGCTAACCACTGTTGACTGAATTGTCTCTGCCTCTTTTGTTTGTGTTATTCCCAGTGCTTGCTTTATACTCAACTGCCATAAGGCCGAACTTTCCCACAATTTGTCCATGTTGGGCTCTGACTGAAAACTGATGTGTGTCTATTCAGATGCACCAACAAATGTTGAGACCAGATCTTGTACCACTCTAATGCAGCGTGGTAGGGTATGGGGAGGGGGGATTTCCACCACTAGCCCCATACACACATCTCACCCCCCACACACACCTCCTCCCCCTACAACCTACCTCTCCCCACACGCAAACATACACACCTCCCCATATGTACACATTCCCTCTCACCACACACACACACCTCCTCTCCCAAACAAACATACTTCCCCACCCATGCACACATACATAATTCACCTCTCCCACCCAACACACACACACAATTGGGCTCCGCAGAGTGCCTGTCCAAATAGTTTTTTTTTCAGTATCTGTATTCTGTTCATTGTTGTTTTTGTACTGTACATCATAAAGTCCTTGGCTTCAGAAGAGTGTAAGTAATAAGGCTTGCTTCCTACCTTGTAAATGTTGTTAGCTTGAACTACTATAAAAGGCTATTTTGACAGCCGAATGATAGACTGCAACTTCACTTTGGCAAAGATAACATACAGAAATGGAAGGATCTTGATTAAAAACACATTGTTGCATCATAGTGAATATGCCATAGGTATAAATGTGCCTCACAGTAAACCTAAACAGGACAATCAGTTTGTTAAGAGAAAAGGGTGTCATTTTATGGAATTTTCTTTTTTTGGTTCTGATTTAGGACAACATGTCCATGTTGAACAACTCTCACAGGGAGCAATATCAGACCACCACCACTAAACTGAGCTAGATTACTGCAGCTCCTCCCTGTTTTGCAGAAATACCTATCCTCTTCCACTGTATTTACAACTGAGCTCCTCGCCTGACACACACACAGCAAACTCACTACTGCAGAGGTCATTTCCCACCTTTCCTGTTAGATAGTTTGTTAGCTTTCACTCTTCCTATTTAGGCCTCCTGTGCTATATCCCTTTAGACCTGAAGACAGCATGTGGTATTTGCTTTCGACAAGCAATAATTTATATTAGCCATCATATTTAAAAACTTAAAAATATATATTCAGCATTATAGTATGCAATGAGTAGTCAACCAAGTATTCCAAAACAGGAAAGTCCCAGGTTTGGTTTCCCATCCACTTTAAATTTCATGCAGTAATTAGGGAATTAAAGTGAGATGTCAGGCAGGTAATTACAGTATTCAGGTTCATCACTTTTTCAGTATGCTATCACAGCATTGTGCTGAGCTCACTTTTACATTGCTTCTGCATAGCACAACATGTCAAACCACAGGAACATTAAAATTATAGTTAACCCAATCTTAAAACCATAATGTCCAAAGCAGACTTGCCATTAGGCTAATGGTAGCAGGGTTCAATCTTTAATGGTGAAGGCAGCAGATGCTACAACTTTGTTGGATTGTTGGCAATATGAGAAATCAGCAAAATAAAAAGTATGTATTCTCATCATGTGCTGCTGTTGGGTAGCAAGTATTGCAAAATAAAGGTGGTCAGTGGGCATGGAGGGAAGACACAGGAAACAGCTCCACAGTCCTCCACAACAGCAAATATCCTCTCAGCATCTACCGTGTCAATTCCCTCAGAATCTCATTCATTTCAATAAGATCACTCCTCATTCTTCTAAACTCCAATGCATGTAAGCCTGAACAACTTTTCCTCATAAGACAACACTTTCATCCTTGGAATCGACCAAGTGAAACATCTCTGAACTTCTTCCAATGCAAGTATATTTCTCTTTAAATAGGGAGACGAAAACTATATGTAGTATTCTAGATGTGGTCACACCAACAGCACAGCTACAGCAAGAATTCCTTACTTTTATACTCCATCCTTCATGTAATAAAGGCCAACATTCTATTTGTCTTCCTAAGAAATTTGGATGCTAACTTTTTTGTGACACATGTGCAAAGTTACCCAGATCCTTCTGTACCACCGCATTCTCCAGTTTCTATTTAAATATTTTGTTTTTTATGTCCTTGCCACCAAACTGGTTAACCTCACATTTTCCCATGTTATACTCCATCTACCAATTTTCAATCAACTTTTAAACCTATCTATTACCTCTTGCAGATGCTTTGGATTTTTACAACTTGTTCCCCACCTATCTTTATATTATCAGCAAATTTGGCCCCAATACACTTAGCCCTTTCAGTTCATTAATATAGCTTATAAATAGTTGATGCTTAAGAACTGATTTCTCTGGCACCCTGTGAGTTAAATTTTGCCAGTTGAATATAACCCACTTATCTAGACTTTGTTTTCAGTGGATTAGCTAATTCTTTACCCTCGATATATACTGTCCCCAACACCATTAGCTCTTATATTGTGCAGTCACATTTATTTGCACCTTAACCAATACCTTTCTGAAATGCAAATATATTATATCTGCAAATTCCTGTTAACCACTCAATCAACTTGAATAAATATGATGTGCACAATTTCCCTTTAATAAAACCATTTTAACTCTACTTGATATTATTAGGATTTTCTAAATGTCCTGTTAGTACTACTTGTCAGTCCTTAATCCCAGTACTTTAATTTCGTATCTTTTTCACTATTAATAATAAACCACCCTCCCTTTTGCCGTGTGATTTTCTACTATTATTGCTGATAGTGCTCTTAATGTCTTCTGCCATGAATCATGTAAGTCTACGCTGCACTTTTTCCAAGGCCAAGTTGGACTTCGTACTCTATTTCTTGTTTCATAAAGGTCAGCATTTCATTAGTATTTTGATTACTTTCTGTAGTTGTTCATGACATTTTCATGGTCTGTGTACTCGAACCTCCATTGTTTCCAGCTTTCCAACATTCAGAAAATACTCTGTTCTATCACTTTCAGTCCAAAAAGAATTACCCCAAATTTGCCTCTATTGAAATCCATTTGTCACAGTTTTGCCCATTTATTCAAACTATCAATATCTCTTTGGAAAATTATGCTTCCATTTACATTCTTACACCTTTCTATATGTGGATTTCATAGAACATTGAACAATACAGCACAGGAACAAGCCCTTTGGCCCACGATGTTGTACCGAACATGACATCAAATTAAACTAATCACTTCTGCCTGCCTTTGATCCATATCCCTCTATTTGTTGCATATTTTATGAACTTATGTAAAAGCTCCTTAAATGCCTCTATCATGTCTGCCACACCTGGCAGCACGTTCCAGACAACTACCACTCTCTGTAAGGAAAAAACTTGCTCCTCACTTTCCCCTCTCATCTTAAATACGTGCTCCCTCGTATTAGAGATTTCAGTTCTGGGAAAAAGATTCTGATTGTCAACCCTATCTATGCCTTCTATAATATTATAGACTTCTATCAGATCTCCCTTCAGCCTCTACCACTCCAGAGAAAACAACCCTAGTTTGTCCCGTCTCTCCTTATAGCTCATACCCTGTAATCCAGGCAATCTTGGTAAACCTCTTCTGCACCTTCTCTAAAGCCTCCACATCCTTCCTGTAATGTGGTGACCAGATCAATTTAAACTGTTAATTAACACCATTAATAGTTGAGACCCGAGTACAGATCTTTGTGAGATACAACTATCTCACAAAGAGATAGAGTAACTGACCACTATCTCTACTTGCCACCGCTTTTCCCTCGGCTAATTTCCCAACCAGGTCAATATTTTGCCTTTAGTTCCATGAGCTTCAACTTTAGCTAATAAAGGGTTATGAAAGTATTTACCAAATATCTTCTGGAAGCCATAAGTAACATCCATACATATTTCCCTATCCATTATCTCTAGTCACCCCTTCATAAAAATTCAATCAGATTCATTTGGCAAGACCTACCCTGCACTAATTTTCTACAATCCAATTTCAAGGTATTAAGTCAATCTATCCTTGGTAAACTGGCAACAGATGTCACGGTAACTAGTCTATAATTCTTTTGCTTCCTCCGTCATCTTCCTTAAATAGCAGTTTGGAATTGGCAGTTTTCCAAACAAAAGGAACTGTTCCTAAATCAATAAATAATTGAAAGGTTATAGTTAAGCCATCTGCAATGTTCTCACTTTTTTTACATACCCTGGGATAGAACCATCTGGTCCTAGAGATTTGTCGCTCTTTAGAGCTATTAATTTCTCCATTCTATTATCTTGCTTACATTAATTTAATTGAGACCTAGAGTTGGATTTTCCAGCCACTCATGCCAGCAGGATCTTCCAGTCCTGCAAATGGTGCATCCCCACTTCAGGTTTCCCAGCAATGAGAGGTGCATTCAATGGGGAACTTTATTGACAACAGGGGGGATCCAAAGGATCCCGCCACCAGTCAATGGCAGACCATCTCCATCCCTGCGAAACATATGGCAGGTTGTATGAAAAATCCCTCCCCCTAGCTCTGAGGCTTCTTGGGATGTCTGATATTCTCTACAGTGAGCACTGTTAGAAAATTATGATTCAATATGTCTCTTATTTCCTTATTATCATTGATAACATCACTGTTATCAGTTTTCAAAGAGCATACATTGTTCTGATTCCTTAATGGAATTGTGAAAATCTTTTTGGTTGATTTTGATTCTACAAGTTCTTTTTCATGCTGTCTTTTTGTGGCTCTTATAATTTGCAATGCCATCTAATTGCTGCTCTTTATATCTTTTCTGTGCACTGGATTTGAGCATTTTTGGCATTTTTGTATACTCTTAATCTTTGTCTCATATTTCCTTTGTGGTCCATGATTGTAGAACTTTTGCCCTTCAGGGTTATAACTGGTTCTGTATCACGTTAAATTATTTTTGAGCATCCGATCTATCATTTATTCATGAACAGAATTGTCCACTTTACTGTGAACAGTCTCTGTCTCATTACATTCTGACTGGAATCTGAGGAGCTGTTCCATATTTCCTCTCTTAAACACCATGTTTTACTTGATCATATTATGATCGCTATTTGATAAATGTTCATATGCCATTAGGTTGTTAACTAAACCTGACTCATTCCTCATAATTAAATCTGATCTGGCCTGCCACCTTGTTGGTTCTGTTGTAAAAAATTTATCATCAATTTCATGAGTGCATTCATTTGTCATGGATGCACTCATGAAATTCAGTATCTTTATGAAAGATGTTAGTATATTATCCCAATCTGCATGAAAGCATGAATCTTCCATTCAAACCACCCTGTCTTTGCTACATACTTTCCTGCTTAACATCAACATTTATACAAGCTACCATTTCACAGCTACTATCAGGAGACTAGACACAACTGCTGCTAGTTTTAAATCTTTTTCATTTAAATCTACCCATAAAGTCTTCACTTCCTGCTTCTCTCTTATTATATCTTCACATATCTTTGAAGTGATTTCAACCTCCATCATTAAGGTTATTTCTCCCCTTTATCAGTTTTCCAATTGACTTTGTAACTCGGCATGTTTAATTTCCAATCCTGATTCTAATAATCATTTGTTGTGCTACAAAACTTGAGTATTGCTGAAAAAACATTTTGTTGAAGCTTTTTCTCTTGCACTCATTACAACAATCTCAATACCAATGTCAGAGGAAACAACAATTTTATACTGTACGAGAAGAGAGTGCTGATTGGTTGGCAAGTGGACTCTAGTCAAAGCATAGCCATAATGGTGACTGACAGATAACTGCCAAGCATTGTTTGAAAATTTAAAGCAGGCAGCTTGACTCGGATTGCCCTGAAGATTGAACAGGTGCAATGTGTGTCTACATTATTTCTGGAAAGAACAGGGTTCTTTGTGTTAAAGTATATAGTCTCCCGTACACATACATGCACCACAATACAAGCCCAATTGACCATCTTAAATTAGATCTTGATATAAGTTATAGCACACTGAGGATTATTTAGCAAATGTTACATTGAGCAAATGTGATACAAAATCACATTGAATGTTGGACATTGCTGATGTGTTATTCCTGATTCCAAATCTGGTTGTTACTGCGCCTACCCCAATGGTGAAGTTCCTTCCTTATTCATTTGTGGGATATGTGCATCACTGGCTGGCCAGCATTTATTGCCCATTCTCGTTGCTTTTGGAGGGCAGTTGAGTATCAACTACATTGCTGTAGTTCTGGAGTCACATATAGGTCAGACCAGATAAAAACGGAGATTTCCTTCCCTAAAGGACATTAGTGAACCAGATGGGTTTTTCCGACAATTGACGATAGTTTCATAGTTATCATTACACTCGTAATTCCAGGTTTTTTTTTAAATAGAGTTCAAATTCACCATCTGCTATGTTGGAATTTGAACCTGGGTCCCAGAACGTTAGCTGAGTTTCTGTATTAATAGTCTAGCAATAATACCATTAGACCATCACCTCCCCAGTAGTCCAATCCCAGTACTGATGCCAGTGTTCCAAGAAGTGGAATCCCACTTTCCCACAGTACTCCTTCAACCATATCGCTCTAATCTCCCTTTCCTGTGCCAATTTACCTGTGATTCTGGTAATAATACAGAGCTTATAACACTGAAGGTTCTTTCTAATTGAGCTTTTGGTTCATGGTACTCTCTCCAAGTAGAACTTCTTTATTATATATTTTCCATTATTGATGGTGACAGCATAGATCACAATATCTGGATTCTCCCTCCCTTTCCAACTTACTTTCAAGCCCATTGGAAATATTCCTCATCTTGATATCAGGAAGCAACAAACCATACAGAAGTCTTAATGCTGCATACAGAGGATGCAATCTGTTTCCCTAATTATTGAATCCATATAACCTTTTCATTAGGCATTCCCTTCTGGCTTTGGATAACTTGCTCTAAGGTGTTATGGTCCACATTCTGGCTGTCCATTCAACAGTTTCTATCCTTAATCTTACAAGAACTAAGTATCTTGTATCTGTTGGATAAGTTCAGTTTTGCAGTTCTTCATTCTCTACCTCACCATGGTCCCCCTTAACACAAATCTATTTTGAACCTGCACCTCTATACAGCATGTGATTGCATTCTGAAATAAATTGCCTTGTGTTGGAATGTCTCCAATTCTCATTCCAGTTCAAGGTCATATTACAGATCCAGGTTTATGTATGTGTGGAGTTAGCTGATCTCACTTGAAATAGCAGTCAGGATGCTTCACCTGGCCTCGCTTCTCTTAGATTGTGGAATTGCCCAATTCTTGCTCCTAATTGCTTTTTGGAAGTTTGTGTGTATATATGTCAGGCTAAGATAAATTGGATTTAGCTGTGATACTGCTACCTAAGCTCTCAGATGTCTAATAGCAACTGTAATAGTTCCAAGAGTATGATCAATATAGTTCAAATAGAGCTGGATTCCAGAAAACATTGATTTACAAAATATATACTTTCAAATACATTTTAATTTGGGATTGCATTCAATGTTCATTGTGCTACAAAATGTTGTTTGGTCTCTGTATTTTCTTTTTTTTGTTGCAATCTGCTTACATTATATTACATTTACTTTCCCATCATTTACCAGAAAAATCTGTGGCAGTGTTATTTGCAGAGTTAGTTGTGGCTAGAAAGATAAGAGCTCCTGAAAAAGGTCCAGGAAGGTTAATTAATGTTAAGAGTCTTTTATCGTCAATTTGGCAGGCAATTTTCTCTTGAGGTTTACAGTGCAGTTGTAATTACAAAATTCCGGCCAACCTCAGAACCATATAGCATGCAACACGAATACTGTCAATTTATTCACTACCTTTTGCTTGTGGCTTCGTCTAGAGAGTTGTAATAAATATAAATCTGACTCTTGGGAGTACATACCTTTTGCTGCTTGGAGCTGTTGGTGCTTAGATAATTGATTTTGTGTGTACAATAAGGTTGCCTCATTTAATCAAGTTCCCAGTGGAGATGTGCATTTGACTGTTAAAGGCAGGATGAGTATTGTTTATTATAAAATGAGGAGATTTTTTATCATATTAAATTCAAAGGAAAGTAAAAAACTTGAACTATCTATATCCTAACTTAATAGCCTTTTAAGCTACATTGGCCCCCAGGTTGAAAGCTTGTATTGTATGTAGATGCTGCTTTTCACAATCCTTTAGTGTCAACTGTTGGCGTAGCAACTTGAACAAAGACATTTATCTGTGGTGCCTTAGACATTTATGCATTAGTGATTATTGTGGTATGACTTTACCATGTGTGAAAAGCCTCTCTCCTTTGGCTTGCAAGCCAAGAAGCTTGGGGTGAGGGTTTCCTGGGGTTGGGGAGTAATGTGGGGTGCAAGGTTGGGGAGAGTAGTGGTTATTTTGAATTTGTGATCAGATCCAGTGGAGGTGCAGGGTGGAGGTGGTGGTGCAAGGAATTTGAGGATTATTATAAGTTTCTGATATGCCTGATTTTTTTTTACTCGGTTGCACCTCCCAGTGATTTTAACTGACATGCCCCTTGCAAGTCAGCTGCCCCCGCCATTATCAAAACAGATGGGAAGCAGCAGCTAATTAGTAGACAAGAGTTGAATTTAACCCGTCAGAGACAAAACAGTCACTGACAATAAGAGAAGTAGGGTTGTCAAGGCAGTTCTTATAGGAAGGGTAGCCCTGATCAGGGATGGCTTGTGGCTTCAGGAGGAGCACTCCATTTTATGCAGCAATTAAAAAACATGTTTCTGCTTTGCCATCCGGCCTGGATTCTCATCCTGTTATCTTCTCCTGGTAGAGAAGCCGCATCAGATTTCCCACTCAGACTATTATTATTGCAGCCTGTGCTGGAAGGTGTTGATGTAGAGATGCCAGCGTTGGACTGGGGTAAACTCAGTAAAGTCTGGCAACACCAATTTTAAATCCAACCGATTTATTTGATAGTAAATCTGCGAGCTTTCGGCCTTTGTGGCCTTCGTCAGGCGAATGAGGTGTTCTGGTCTCTAAAAGCACACATATCAGCACAGACAGTTTACAGATTGCTGATTAGAATGCGAATCCTTACACCTAACCTGCCATTCAAGTCTTAAAGTGGCTAACAGCAGAGGTTAGAGGGATGTGTAATGTCTCCAGACAGCACAATAAGTGAGGCTTTTTTGCTAACCCAGGCAAGTCATGGGGGTTACAGATAGTGTGACATGACTTGCCTGGGTTAGCAAAAAACCTCACTTACTGTGCTATCTGGAGACAATACACATCCCTCTAACCTCTGCTGTTAGCCACTTTAAGACTTGAATGGCAGGTTAGGTGTAAGGATTCGTATTCTAATCAGCAATCTGTAAACTGTCTGTGCTGATACGTGTGCTTTTGGAGACCAGAACACCTTATTCGCCTGACAAAGGCCACAAAGGCCGAAAGCTTGCAGATTTACTATCAAATAAATTGGTTGGATTTAAAATTGGTGTTGCCAGACTTTACTGGAAGGTGTTATTAGACTTCAATATACACATTGAAATAAGGACCCTGCCAATTTCAAATAGGTGCCTTTGTTGTTTGTTTAAAGAGCAATTTAAAATAGAATTCAGTGAGATCTATGCAGAATGTTGGCCAAAGACTCACCTGGATGATTTTAACTATCCACTTTCTGCTGTTGTGACAAAATAGCCCCATTTGTTTTTAATTTTTAACACATTACATATAATAATTCTGGCACTGATAACAGAAAGGAAACTCTTCAATTAATGTTGGGGATATTTGCCCTAAAGCCTGAAACCTGGAAATTTTCTTTATTGCTACTTGCTCATAAATGCAACTTGAAATAGTCTATCCCTTTCTAATCTACAGAGTTATTTTATAAACAATGAAACTCGGATTGACCACAGTCTGTATATGTTCTAACTGAAAATTTATGTTTGCATGATTCAGGAACAAAAAGTATTAAGTACAGTTCTTTGTGGTATTTGTCAGCTTGTCCAGTATTCTTTCTGAAAATTCTTGTTTTTCCTTTTTATAGCTTCATCTATTCAAGGACCAATCATATGCAAGGTAATTAATACATGATTTACCTAGAAAGATTAAAGCTTATCTAAAATGACATGCATTAAATTATTGTATTTCCATATTTTGCAATTAAATGTAACCTTTTGCAAACAAGTTTAATTTCATTTTTTTCTGATTACTAAGCATCACTATTACTTTTCAGGTGCAATGCACTGTCATTCTGGAGATTGGATCAGTTCAGTTTAGTGGTTCCTCACAATGTGGACAATGTTTCTGCCTTGACTGGATGCCAACTGGGGAACATGAATATTTGGCAGCAGGATTTTATGATGGTATGTAATAGTTTGAATTTTCAAACTGCAAAATCACTTCCCTTATTCCAGCAACTAGATCTGTATGATCTTGTTCCTTAATTGTGTATGTCTTTAAGTCGAGCAATAGAATAATATTCATGAATATATTATAAGCTATCACCTGATCTGACCACTAAACTAACTTCTAAATTACACAGTATTATTGCTTTTTCGAGAAAGAAATGTGCTATCCTTACTTAATATATTTGATTCCATACCTATAACAATGCAGTGGATTCCTATCTCCCCTCCAAAATGGCCAAGCAAGCCACTCAATTGTATCACGTAGCTACAGAAAAGTCAAATAAGAGTAAAACCAGACAGATGTATGCATTAGAAATGGCAAAGGCATTATAGCCTGCCCAGTCGACCAAGCAAGTTCACTTCTTTGATATCTAAAGTCGTATCCAAAATTGAGACAACTCTTAATAATCTGCCTTTGGAATATCATATCCCACCAGTAGGACAGATCCATCAGAGATAGGGGCACAGTTGCCCTGAGGGTCCTCCACAATGAAGTTTTGTGGCATCAGGTCAATTGTGAACAAGAAAACCTCTTGTTCTTTATCACCTGCCACCTCTTCCCTCAGCCGATAGATCAGTAATCCTCCATATTGAACAGCACTTAGGAGAAGCATTGAAAGTAGGAAAGATTGGGCAGGAGACTTTAAAGTTCATCGCAAAGAGTGGCTCAGTGACAGTGCTAAATGAGTTGTCTGCCAGCCTCAGCCTACCCTAAGTGGTGAAAGAGCCGACAACAACTTAACCTATTCTTCAGTAATCTACTTGTTGCAAGTGCATTTGACCATTACAGTATCAGTAGGAATGAGAACCAGTATGGTTCTTATGGGTGCAAAGTGCCGTCTTCGCATAATGACACCATCATTACACCAAATGGGATAGATCCAGAATAGATTTAGCAGCTCAAAACTGGATATTCACGAGGAAATGTGGGCTATTAGCAAGAAAGGCAGAATTGTGCTTAATCATAATTATTATGTAATGTATGGCCTGGCTTATTCCCCTTCTCTACAATTAGCATCAAATGAGGGACCAACAAGGCATGTAGGAAAGCAACAAGGAGTGTAGGAGAGCATGGCAATGGCAGCACCTGACATAGCTAAAAATGAGGTACCAACCTGTTGAAGCTACAACGTAGGACTGCATACATGCTAAACAGAAGAAGTATATTCTAAGACAAAGCTAAGTGATTCTACAACAAGCAGATCACATGAAAGTTTTGCAACCCTGCCACAATTAGTTGTAAATGTTGATCAACAGTTAAACAACTAATAGAAAGAGGAGGCTCCATGAACATCCCCGTCTTGAATGATGGCAGAGCTCAACATGTCAATACAAAAAACAAGGTTGGAGCATTTCCAATCATCTTCAACTAGAAGCTTGGATGACTGGTCCCAACCTACTCCTGAAGTCTCCAGCATCATAGATACCAATATCAGTTAATTTGATGCACTCCACAATGAATGTATCAAACTAACTGATAATTGATATCTGTGGTATCAAGGAATGGCTGAAGACATTGGATACAGAAAATCCAATACATCATGACATCCCACAAACAGATCTGAAGAAGTGCTCTATAATTAGCCATGCTGAGCCATGTCGTTCCTGTAAAGAATTTACTTGAAAATTCTGAAAACACAAGCATTTACTTGAAAATAGGGAAAATTTCCTGACGTGTCTCCACCACAAAAGCAGGCACATCAATGCAGCCAAATACCTTCCCATGAATTTATTCTCAATCATAAAGTGATATAAGAGGTTGCAATAAAGTAACGAAATGAAGCTTGCTTGGCAATAACCTGCTAATCTATACTCAGTTTGAGCCCCATCCAAATGCTCCGGACCTCGTTGCAAACATAGCCCAAACATGGACAATTGAACAGAATTCCATAGGTGAAGTGAGAATGCTGTCCTTAACATCAAAACAATACTTAACCAAATGTGTCATCAAGAAACATTGGTAAAATTTAATCTAGGAATCTGGACACAAATTCTCCACTTGCTGAAGTCGTATCTGGCACAAAGATGTGATTATTGGAGGCCAGTCATCTCAGCCCAAGTCTAAACTGCAGAAGTTTTTCAAGGTAGCATCCAAGATCCAAACATCTTTAGCTGCTGCTTCTATGACCTTCCCTCCAACATTGTGTTCAATACCATTTACAACTTCTCAAATACTACATGCAGCAAGTTCTGGACAACATTCAGATTTGAACTGATAAGTTGCAAATATTATTTGCACCACACGTGCCAGACATTGACTGTTTCCAGCAAAAGAGAATCTGACTATCTCCCCTTAACACCTAATAGCTTTACTATCAGTGAAACTTCCAATATTTACGTCCAGGGATTATTAGAAACCAACAAACCAGCCTCATAAATACTGTGTCAGGAACAAGTTAGAAGCTGTTCCTGATTTCCCAAAACTTGTGTACCATCTGCAAGGCTTGTGGGTAATGGAATACTGTATAATTGCCAGGATGAAAGCAGCTCCAAGAATATCAAAAAGCTCCATACCATTTCGAGACAAAATAGCCAGTGTAACCAGCACTCCATTCAGAACCTTAAAAATCTACTCTCTCCACCACCAGTGCAAAGTAGCTACAGGATGAACTGCATTAGCTCACCAAGCTTCTTCAGTAGCATCTTCCAAATTTACAACTTCTCCCACCTAATCTTATTCTTAATTCTTCATTTTTACCACTAGAGTCCTCAGTTGTGCTTGATCTACAAGGTGCAAGTAACCAGAATTTATTAAGCAAGATTTTACATATAATTAACACAAAGCAATATAAATAACCAGAAGTCTCTCAAGATCCAGGAGTTCTTGAGTGTTGTCAGCTCAGGCAATTTCTTTTTTTTTTCGTCTGTCTTTGAAGTGACGTTGAATTATGTCCAGAAGAGTCATACCTAGAAGCCAAGGTATCACTGTGCCAGGAAGAATTATAGTTTTCCAACTTTTATCTCTCAGTCTCATTATTCCTCTTCCCTAATTTGGATGTAGTGCAAATTTACCTCTTCCAAAGCTATGGAGCCAATGGTGCAAGCATGCCAATCCACCTAAGCTGCACATCTTTGGACCAATGGAGGAAATCGAAGCACCCAGATGAAACCCACACAAACATGGGAGAATTTGCAAACTGCATACAGTCACACATGGCTGGAATTGAACCTGGGTCCCTGGCTCCGTGAGGCAGCAGTGCTAACTACTGTGTCACTGTGTTGCACTTAAAAAAAATTCTAAATACTCCTCCCGTACAGACACAGCCTCTCCCTCCCAGGGAACCACTGTGGTGATTGCCCCTTAAAGGGCAACACAGCAGAAGAGGGCCACCTGTCTTGGGGGACCAATTGAAACTGAGTGAGTAATTACCCCAGGGAGTAGAGCTCTCTCTTAAACAGAAAGCTTAGGGATACCTGATAGTCTGCTTTAGGGCAGGAGAGGGGTGGGGGTGCTGTGGGGGGTGGTGAGTGGATGATTGTGTACTTACTTGTGCACTCCCAGCAGAGTCAGTTCATTCGGTTCCTGTTTTACAAAAACTGTTCAAAATCATATCAGCAGGAGGGGTGAAGGAAGTCCAGTATGGATGGGGAAGGAATAAAAAAGCGGGTTAGCTTGCTAATTATACCAAACTGTATCATAGTTGGTTTCCTGTCATTGCATGTTGTGAATCCAGTTATGTCAATGGGGGAGGGAGGCCAACCGGCAAAGAAATCCTACTAGCGTGAAACCTGTTTTGGGACTCCTGTTGGATTTTCCACACCCTCTGCCATTCCTATCTTCCAAAAATAGGGGTGGAAAAAATATTTGTTTGCATATTCGTAGACATTACGGTTGCCAGAGCTGTTTCTCCTTTGGAAAAGTTGTTTGTACAAAATATTCTTGATATAAATGTGCTAAAACTTAAGCAGACAACAATAATCCCATCGCTTCTCATGAGTATTGTGAAAATCGATGATCTTTTTCACACAACTAATTGACTAACTTTACGATATAAAGCAAATACTTTATGTTGACCCAATTTTGTGTGTTGTTAGTTCAGTTCACTTAACAGAATAAGAACTCAATCCCTTAGATACATTAATGTACCACCTTAATCATTTTTTATTCTCAACCGAATAAAAGAAATCTTAAAATGAGTCTCTATGGCCATAAAGCTAAATGAAAGCACTGTTTAACATGTGGAACAGCAAGTCCAAAAAAGTAATTACATTTGTTCTCTCACTGTAATACTCTTTCATCATGAATTATGGTCATTAACTTAGTATACCTGAAGGCGGAAAATGCCTAAAGACTGCTCATTGGGAGAGCATAACTTTACAATAAAGTTTCTTTTATATGACTCAATTTTCAATTCAAGTGAGTGACCTGTTTTTAATATCCTGTCAGTTCTGTTAATCTCCTTACTGAGTAAATCTGTATTTTTTTTTCCCTTTAAGTTTGATTGTATAAGTTATCTTAAACTTCTGTCCATTTATCAAAATGGAGACTGAAGTTGTTGATTCAGAGACTGGAGTCCTGAATCTTAATAAAGGAAACTATGAGGATATGAGATGTGAGTTGGCCTTGAACGAATGGGGAGAGTTATTTGGGGATGATAGTGGATAGGCAAAGACAAACATTCAAGGAACACACAGGGCAACTGCAACAGCTGTTTATTCCTATCTGGCACAAAAACAAAATGGGTAAGAGAGCCATTCCATGACTTACAAAGGAAATTAGAGAGAGTATCTGATCTAAGGAAGAAGCATACTGAATGGCAAAGAGAAATAATAGGTCTGAGGATTGGGAGCAATTTAGATTTCAGCGAAAAAGGACCAAGGGATTGATTAAGAAGGGGAAAATACAGCATGAAAGTAATCTTTCAGGGAATGTAAGACTTATGTAACAGTTTCTATAGATACATGAAGGAAAAGGTTGGTGAAGACAAATGTAGGACCCCTACAAACAGAAACGGGGAAATGTTTAATAGGGGACAAAGAAATGGTGGAGTAACTAAATGTATACTTTGGTTCTGTCTTCACAAAACAGGACACAAATCAAATGCCAAAACTGTTGGAGAATGCAAAATTTAGTGAGAGGAAGAACTGAGGGAGATCAATATTAGTAGAGAAATGATACTGGAAAAATTGATGGAATTGAGTACTTAAGGAAGTGTCTCCAGAAATACTGGATGCATTGGTGGTCATCTTCCAGGATTCTATGGATTCTGGAACAGTATTGGAGGATAGCGAATGTCGCTCCATTATTCAAAAAAGGTAGAGAGGAAACAGGGAGTTATTGACCAATAAGCTTAATATCGGTAGTGGAGAAAATTCTTGAATCCATTATCAAGGACTTTATAGCAGAGCATTTAGAAAACAGTGACAGGATCAGACAGAATCAACATGGGTTTATGAAGGGGAAATCATGCTTGATAAATCTCTTAGCATTCTTTGAAGATTGACTGGTTCACCCTTGTCAACTCTAAGATGGATAGAAAACTGATTGGCAGAGAGGAAACAAAGAGTAGGAATTAATAGTGCTTTTCAAATTGCCAGGCAATAACTAGTGGAGTACCACAGGGTTCGATGTTGGGACCCCAGCTATTCACAATATGTATTAATGATTTGGATGAGGGAACAAAATGTAACATCTTAAAGTTTGCAGATGATACCAAGTTGGGTGGGAGGGTGATCTATGACAAGGATGCAGAGATCCTCATAATGATCTGGACAGGTAGGTGAGTGGGCAAATCAATGGCAGGTGTAGTGTAATTTAGATAAACTTGATGTAATTCACTTTGGAAGCAAAAACAAGAAGATAGATTCTACCTGAATGGCTGTAACTTGGGGGAGGAAAGTGTGCAGCAGACCCTAGGTGCCCTTGTGCATCAGTCCTTGAAGGTAAGCATGCAGGTGCAGCAGGCAGTAAAGGAAAATGATATGTTGGCCTTTATTGCGAGAGGTTTCGAGTACAGGAGTAGGGACGTGTTGTGGCAATTACACCTTTGGTGAGGCCACACCTAGAGTATTGCGTATAGTTTTGGTCTCCTTTTCTGAGGAAGGATGTTCTTGCTGTCGAGGGAGTGCAGCAAAGGTTTACCAAGCTGATTCCAGAAAGGCAGGACTGATACATGAGGAGAGATTGACTAGATTAAGATTGTTTTTGCTGGAGTTCAGACGAATGAGGGGAAATCTCATAGAGACTTATAAAATTCAAACAGGACTAGCAGGGTAGATGCAGGGAAGATATTCCAAACGGTGGGGGAATCCAAAACTAGGGGTCACAGTCTGAGGATTCAAGATAGACCATTTCTTCACCCAAAGAGTGGTAAGCCTGTGGAATTCAGTACCAAAGGAAGTAGTTGATGCCAAAACATTGAATATATTCAGGATGCAGTTGAATATAGCACTTAGGGTGAAAAGAATCAAAGGTTATGGTGAAAAAGCAAGATTAGGCTATTCAATTGGATGATCAGTCGTGATTGTAATGAAGGGCCAAATGTCTTCCTCCTGCTCCTATTTTCTATGTTTCTATGTTACTAAGTCATATTGGAATCAATTATGCAAACTTTTTCCCAATTTCCGTTTTCTCCTTTTTGCATTCTACCAGCAAAAGAACAAAATATATTCATCACAGCAAAGATGTTTCGCTGAGATGACAGTTTCCCCACATGTTTAGATTCAACCTGAGGGGAAATCTTTACATGCTAGTAATTCTGAAATGAGAGAACTATCATGTACCTATCTCTTGAATGTTTTTGCTCCATCCTTGGATTAGCTTTAAGGAGTCAGTGCTTCACACTGCATCCAAAAACAACTTTTCCAATTAATTGTTCCAAGTTTGTATGTTTTATTTAATCTTCTTTCTTTATAAGTCAACCTTATAGACCCAACCCAGTTACTTGCACAACCCAAATCTTAACTTGATATCCATCCCAACTCTGTATAGGTATGTTTTTGAGAACAAACACTTCAATATAATAGAGTCAACTGACTAGCAGTGCTCAAACATTTCCAATACAAGATGATTAGAGGTTTAGATAGGGTGGACAGTGATAGCCTTTTTCCTAGGATGGAGAAAGCTAGCACGAGGGGACATAGCTTTAAATTAAGGGGTGGTAGTTATAGGACAGATATCAGAGATAGGTTCTTTACCCAGAGGGCGGTAAGGGTATGGAATGTCCTGCCTGCTGCAGTTGTAGATGCGCCAAGTTTGGTGGCGTTTAAGAGGTTAGTAGATAAGTTTATGGATGAAAAGGGAATGGTTTACGTTAGAGGGTCATTGCTTTTTCTTAATTGGTTGGCGCAACATCGAAGGCCGAAGGGCCTGTTCTGCGCTGTAATGTTAATGTTTTTAAAGTAGTACTATAAACTTATGAAAGGTGCTGTCCAAGGAACCTTGGTGAGTTGCTGCACTGCATCTTGTAGCTGGTACACACACTGCCATTGTTTGTCGGTGTAGGAGCGTTTGAATGTTTTTGGAACGGGCAGCAATCAAACAGACTGCTTTATCCTGGATGGTGTTGGAACTGCACTCTTTCAGGCAAGTATAGGGTATTCCATTACACTGAAGCAGTCCGTGTCCAAATGCAGCAAAACTACAAAATCCAGACTTGGACTGATAAATGACATGTAACATTTCTGTTACAGAAGTGCCAGGCAATGACCATTTCCAACAACAGAGGATATAACCATTATCTTATGACATTCAATGGCATTATTATTGCTGAATCCCCCACTATTAACATCCTGGGGGGTTACCATTGACCAGAAACTGAAGTGGACTAGCCATACTGTGGCTACTAGAACAGGTCAAAGGCTAGGAATCCTGTGGCTAGTAACTCATCCTCTGACACCCCACAGCCTGCCTATCATCTCCAAGGCACAAGTCAGAATGTGATGGAATACTCCCCACTTGCCTGGATGAGTACAACTCTAAAAGCACTCAAGAAGCTGAATACCATCCAGAACGAAGCAGCCTGCTTGATTGGCACTCTATCTATCAGAATAAACATTTATTCCCTCCACCACTGACCTACAGTAGGAGCAAGTATGACCATGCATTGCAGTAACTCACAAAGGTTCCTTCAACAACACCTTCTAAACCCATGACCTTTACTACTTAGAACAATATAGATGACTGATGCATAATAATGGGTAAGTTCCCCTCCAAGCCACACAGCATCCTGAGTTGGAACTATGTTGCTGTTCCTTCACCATCATAGGGTCAAAATCTGGAACTCTCTACCTTAACAGCACTGCAGTGTTCCACCAACACATGGTCTGCAGCAGTTCAAAAGGCAGCTCACTCCTCAAAGGCAATTAGGGACGATAAATGTTGATGGAGACAGTGACACCAAAATCACATGGATTTTTTTAAAAATAACTTATAGTATTTGCACTTCTAATATTTTAGACTGTGTAACATGTCTTTTTTTAATTGTTTTACACTAGGTACAGTTGCTCTCTGGAATCTGAATACAACATCATTATTGTTACGAGTCCAACAAGGAGATGGAACCTTGAAGATCTATCCTTTCCATTCCTTTGTTGCACATGATCATGCTGTCAAGGCCATTGTTTGGAGTAAAGCCCACAGGTAGGAAACTAAGAATATGAGAAAACAAATTCAATCCTGTCAAAACAAAAATTATAGGTTTTTCTGCATCATCCCAAAATATCAAGGGATATGGGGCAAAGATATATACAGTTAAGTTGCAGATCAACTATGATCTTAATAAATCATGGAATAAGCTTGAAAAATGACATGGCCTACTGTTCCTACTGTAACAGACAGAATTTGTGTTTCTTTTTTGTTGTTAATGATCAATATATTTGCGTCTAAAAGGTATAGGATTTCTTACACTCCGAGTGATGGTCCTAATTTAATTAGACCCAGCACAGGCTTTGTGAGTTTATTTTTAAATGCGCATATATTTTCCCCAAACACTTAAAATGCAGCATCTCACTCACTGGACCCATCCTATCATTGATTAGATACTGATAAAGATAAAACAACACAATTACAATTTATGATTGTCTCACTTCTTTATAACAGTGCTGTAGTTTTTTGAATGTGTTATGTTTTAGAGTTGAAGCGAAGATCTTGTAAAGGAGAGGATTCTCATTAGCTGAGAGGTGCAGTCAAATATCTAGGAGTTTGGTTTTTAGATGAATTCTTAAGTTGGAACAGATTCAGTGAGTCCACCTCCCACTTTGAAGGTTTCTGTATTTATTTTCTTAGCTTTATAGTGGTTCAGTGGCCTACTGACAGAAAATCATCTGGCTGTTAATTTAAAAGCAAACAGAAAGCATGACTGATAAAAGCAGAATATTGTGGATGCTGGAATCTGAAACAAAAACAGAAAATGCTGGAAAATCTCAGCAAGTCTGACAATGTCTGTGGAGAGAAGATAGAGCCAATGAGTTCTGGATGACCTTCACTCTGGCTCTATTCTCTGTCCACAGATGCTGAGATTTTCCAGCAATTTTTGTTTGAGAAAGCATGGCTGTCTCATCATGTGACCATTTTCAAGACTAGTGTCTTTTTTTCAAATAAGAGTGTATGGTTAGTCCGATAATACATCCTGTGTAAGAGTTTGAGATAGCCAGTGTCTTTGTATCTGAATAACCTTTCCTATTTGAAGTTACTTTTTTGAATTAGTTTTAAGAAAAAAGCATTATGTCTACATCAATCTGAAATGTGCTATTTTGAGACAGAATTAGTTTCAATACACAAGAGAAATGAGGTGATCTTAAGCGGCTATCTTTTTGTAGCCTTTTGTACTCAGTTTTTTAAATATAAAAATTAAAGTTCAGAATATACTGGACATGACCCTGTGAAATCCATTTATTTTCTTTCCGGTGTTCCAGGCCAACAACTAGATAGATCCATATAAAGTTGTTCTGAGCCAAAAGTAATGATGGATAAGGAATTAAGGGGTATGGTGAGCAAGTGGGTAAGTGGAGCTGAGTCCATGAAAAGATTAGCCATGATCTTATTGAATGGCAAAGCAGGCTTGAGGGGCCAGATGACCTACTCCTGCTCCTAGTTCTTATGTTCTTATAAGGATTGCTGCATCTTCTGTTGCTTTTGTGCATCCTCTTTCTCCCCTATGGAAGCATACTACTCAACAGTCTGGATTTGAGGCTGCATCAGACTTGACATTGCAAATTAAGGTTACAATGGCACTATATTACTAACTGGCACCAGTATGTCAGAATGCATTTACAAGACCATTTTGCTTCAATAATAGTTTGATAGGTGCTGTACAATATTTCCTTGGCAGAGACTGTACCATTGTGGCAGATTAAGTATAATAAGGATTCAATACAAATTATTGGAGCAGAGTGGAAAGTTTTATTCTGTATCTGGCAAACTCCAGTGAAGTACAGTGTAAAGGAAATAGACACCCAACAGAAAATTAAATTTAGAATTTCTTGTGGCTGACATATGTGATATAAAATGAGTTCAAAGCAAAAATTTTTGTATGTTTCAAATATCAGTTTTGAAAATGAGCTCTAAAAGCCAACAAAACAATTTAGTTGGCAAAGACAAAATTCTCCGGATGTCTGAAATCTGAAATAAAAATAGAAAATACTGGTAACACTCAGTAGGTCTGGTAGCAAATTCATTGGCAATGTTTGCATAGCGATATGCAAATTCCAGGTGGTCTGTGAAAAGAGGCAATATTTTAAACCATTTTATCATATTTCTTGCCATATGTTGCATCACACTTATGAATAGCATTTGGTAGAATTATCACTTACTTAGCCAAATACAGCAGCGTCTGCACCAAAAAACAAATAGCAGATTGATCCCTTTTTCTCCCCTTCAGCATTCATTAAGTATGTTTCTCACCAGCACAGCTGCAGTTTATAACATTCTACTTTTTCAGATTGTGATAACAATCTGCCTCTGAATTGTGGCCACTGTAAAGAAAGTTTGAAGAGAAAATTGGCCTAAACATTTTACCAGCAGTGTTGATCTATTTTGTGTTACATTATTATAGTATTTCTTTAGTGTTGTTGGATTTTGCTGGTCAATGGTCACCTCCAATGGTGGGAATTAAAAACTGAATTTTTCCCATACATTCCATGATGTTATCATTTTTGAATGGTTATATATAATTTTATGTTCTTTCTGTGAACAAGTTTATTATTCATTAGAAAGAGAATATATATTGAGAGCAGTTGTCCTTCCATGGCCCCCACCCTGTCAAGTGTGGTATTTCTCTTTAGAAGTTGCTTGATGTCTGCATTTTAATAACGTGCATTCAGTCAGATTCTCTTCGTTTGTGAACATTAGTCCTGTATCACTGCACCTTCTAATTTCCAGTGAAAATCTTATTGGTCTACAAGAATTGTTAACTTTTATGTTGTCCTTTACTCCCAACAACTCTATTTTATACTTTCCTTTTACTGCACCTAGAAATTTTAGAATTGTGGGATGATCTTTAAGAAAGAAGGAAATATGCATTTATCTGCCATCCTTCACATTCTTTACACAATCCATACTAATTGCAGTTAATTAGTTACTTTTGAGAAGCAGTTGTAGTTGTGTGGGCAGGTGTTTTAACCAAATTATACATAGTTAACACCTCAGCACTGCAATGGAAACGTGAGCCTAAAGCATGTTTTCTCATTCTGGACTTGGGGACCAAGACAAGAGTTCTCCATCAGCTAACTGAATCTGAGACCTCTGATAATCTTGCTGTTTTAAATGAGAAGCAAATATAATGCAAGTTTTATTTAAAAAAAAATTCAGGATGCATATCTCACTAGCAAAGTCAGTACTGATTGTCCATTCTTAGTTACCATTAGAACGTTGTGATAGAGCTTCTTCACAAACCTCTGGTAGTGTTTTGATGGAATTTGAATAATTTGTTACACAATTCAGAGGGTAGCTAAGAGGCAATCGTGTTAGTGGCTTAACATCATACTGGTTTAACGCAGCAAATTTCTTCAAGGTTTCTTCCTTTTGCCACCAATTGTGTTCCTTCACACACTGCTGAATCAGACCATTCACTACTTTGCTCTCTTACTTGACCTTGAGTTGAATTTCCAGTCTCATATCTATTGCATTGCTCTGGCTTCTACTTTCATCAGCTAATGTCACCATTCTTGGCTGCCTCTTTGCTACCTCTAAACTTGATGATTCCATGTTCTCCTGGTTGGTCTCCTCACCTTGCAACCTTTGTAAACTTCAACTCAAGCCACCCTCTGCTGCCTATATCCTAACTTGCATCAAGTTCTGATCACCAGTCACCGCTGTGTTCACAAACATATGTTAACTTCCAGTCTCGCAACATTTTGATTTTTAAAATTTTCATTCTTGCTTTCACTTCCTCCTGAGCTTTACTCCTTTTGTATCCCTTTAAATTTCCACAAGCCTAAAACTCACTGAGGTCTTTGAACTCTGGTCTCTTGTCCATTCCTGATTTTCAACTGTCTGCTATTGACAACTGTGCCTTCAGCTGTCTAGGCACTAAACCTTTCCTCCTTTAAAATGCTGCTTAAATCTACCCCTTGGTCAAGTTACTTACCTTAATATTTCTTTTTGTGACTTGTGCAGCACCTTGGGATATTAGAAGTATTGTATAAATGCAAGTTGTTGTTAAGAGTATGAATGAATTCAATTGGTTTTCATGACAATCCACAACAGTTTTATGGTCATTTTTATTGACAACCTTTCTATTCAATTTTTGTTTTACTCTGTATTCAAATTCTGATACTTTTTAACCAATTTTCACTGGATTATGAAACCAGTAAGAAGTCTTACAACACCAATTTAAAGAAGCCCAACAAGTTTATTTGATGATATAAGCTTTCAGAATGTTGCTCCTTCTTCAGGTGAATGAAGGGTTGTGTTTGCAAACAGGGCATACGTAGACACAGACTCAATTTCCAAGATAATGGTTGGAATGCCAGTCTTTACAGGTAATCAAGTCTTTACAGATGTGGACAATGCGAGTGGAGAGAGGGTTAAGCACAGGTTAAAGAGTTGTGAATTATCTCAAGCCAGGACAGTTAGTGAGATTTTGCAAGCCCACACAAGTCATGGGGATTACAGTTGGTGTGACATGAACCCAAGATCCCAGTTGAGGCCATCCTAGTATGCAGAACTTGGTATCACTTTTTGCTAGGCGATTCTGCATTGTGTGTTGTGAAGGCCACCTTGGAAAACACTTACCTGAAGATCAGAGGCTGAATGTCCTTGACTGCTGAAGTGTTTCCCGACAGGAAGGGAACACTCCTGCCTGGTGATCATTGAGCGGTGTTCATTCATCTGCTGTTGTAGCGTCTGCATTGTCTCGCCAATGTACCATGCCTGGGAACATCTTTTCCTGCAGCGTATCAGGTGTCTCCAAAGTGGCCTTCATGACACATGACAACACAGAATCGCTGAGCAAAAACTGATAGCTAAGTTCCGTACGCTTGAGGACGGCCTCAACCAGGATCTTGGTTTCATATCACACTATCTGGAACCCCCATGACTTGTTTGGGCTTGCAAAATCTCACTAACTGTCCTAGTTTGAGACAATTCACACCTCTTTAACATGTGCTTAACCCTCTGTCCATTCACATTGTCTGTACCTGTAAAAACTTGATTACCTGTAAAGACTTGCATTCCAACCATTATCTTGTAAATTGAGACTGTGTCTACGTATGCCCTGTTTGTGAACACAACTTTTCACTCATTTGAATAATAATGGTATTCTCCTAAAACATCCATAGAAAGCAGAGTTCCTCATGCATTAATTCATTTGTCTCTACTATTTGAAATACATTGGTTTTATTTTATTTTTGATGCTTTTGTAAATGTCACCGGGAAGATAACTCTTGCTATATTAAGCAGCCTTCTCTTTATCCAAAGTCATGTTGGATCTGTTCCAATATAATGTGTTCACTTATTGCATTCATATTAAACTATTGTAAAACCAAAAAAAAGGAGCAATGCTCAGAAAGTTTGTGCTACCAAATAAACCTGTTGGACTTTAACCTGGTGTTATGAGACTGTTTACTACCTCAGTCCAAAGTCGGCATCTCCACATTATTATTAACCAGACTTCTGGATTACCAGTCCATAACCAGAAGGACATTCCTTATAATTTACCTTCTGCTTTTACCTTCCTTTTGTGAAGCTTTGTGAAATTGCTTCACATTATTACCAGACGGAGGCTTAAGATGCATGGTAATCTGACAACCTAGCATCTTACCAAATCATTTTAGTAAATTATATTTTATAATATAATTTTAATATTAACTTGCAAAGATCACGATTTTTCCACTGTTCTGCAAATGACTGACATTTCTCCTGCTGTTTTACATATAATATAATGTATTGTCAGTGAAAAAAGATATAATTTTAGTGCAGAAATTTAAGCAATGTATTTCAAAAAGTAACATTCATCAATTTTTAGTTCATTGTTTTTTATCTCGATTAGTTGATAATCATATCTGGAATAAATCCAGTTTTGTATGTTTTACTTTCAGTTCTTCAATATTTAATTTTTTATGCTAAAGTAATGGATTCAATTGATTCTCATCTCTTTTATATTTACTGACCTAAAAATGTTTAACTGTTGAACTTGCAATACTCTGAACAAAGAAGATGTTGAGTGTTATAGTCGATTCTCCCATTTTCTTTATGTTCCTAGTAAATTGCAGATTCCATAGCTGAGCCCAACTTTAATTGTCCATAGGTAAGCTAGTGTTCTTTATGGAGAGAAACAACATGTCCTGTACCTTTTTGGTTATGCATCAGAATAAGCATGGGATGTACACTTTATGTTCTGATTTTTTTTTATATAATTCAGACTAAAATAGCTGAATAACATTTTCACAAAAGCAGATGTAAATCTGTAGACACCAGCGGTTCTGTTGCACCATTATTTTAAATTGTTTATGAAATCTAAAATGTCAAAGTAGTTTGATTTGTAAATAGTTTTTTTTGTTCCTTAACTGTGATCTTTGTGACTCTTGCACGAAATCTATCTTGCCCACACGAGTGATCTGAATGTGATGTTGAAACCAGAGAATTGATAATAGTTTGAGGAACATATTCACACATTAACAGATCCCTGGCTGGAAGTTGTTGCTGAGGCACAGTATTGAGAGTTGCTTGGTGGGGTGAGGGGTGGTGATGCCTGCATTTCATGTTCATGAACACTAACCTCTAAAAGGAATTGATGTCTACAGCTCTCTTTTCCCAGAGGATAACATATATTTAAAATGCATTTCTATAGGTCATTTAAGAAAAAGTCATAAAACATTTCCATAATTTACAGCAGGGCGGTGTTCAGCACTTATCACAGGAATTACAGAATATTTGCAGTAAGGGATTTAGATGATTAAAAACTGCAACAGTGGAGCTTGAAAGTTTAGAAACACCATTAGAGCCTGAAGCTTGTGCATTGTAGTCTTCAGAATGCTAATTTTTCTATTTTTATAATGTTTGCATTATAAAAATAGTATTGTTTTGTATTGTTTGCCTTCTCAGAAGTGTTCTATTTTGCAATAAATAGAATGCAGTTACCACCTTAACCAAAGATTTATATGGAATGAACTTTATTTTATAAACAGTTTTTAAAACACTGAATTGGGGTCTTGTTGATAGATGTTCTTAAATTTTATTTAATATAAAGCTGAATTCAAGAATTTTTTTCCCTATATGTTGAAATGTTGTATGTGAAATGATGGCACACTGTCAAATTTTTAAATTAGTTCAAAAATGCAGTGTTAATTGCCAACTAGCATAATGCACAATTGGCGTATCAAAGAAGTAATTTAGTATGAAAATAAGATTAACATAAATTATTCTAGATTACAGTTTTGTTCATTAGTAATAAAATTAATTACAAGTGACACAAATACTAAAGTATCAATACGTATTCTGTATCTTGTATTTTAAGATCTTATTAATTTTATTTATTTTCTCTCAAATTGTCTGTTAATAGCAACTTTTTAGTGACAGCCAGCCCTGATAGGAAAATCAAGTTCTGGGATCTCAGGAGAACATACCAACCAGTCAATGAAATCAAGCGATACTTGAACACTGAAGTTGCTTGGTTGCTTCCTTGGTGCGGCGTTATGGTGGCACAGGAAAATTGCTATGCTGCGTAAGTTTCACAAACATTTTGGGCCAAGATGTGTAACATGAAATGTGTGACATTAATTTATGAACCTTAAGTCATCTTAAGCCATTTCATCAAGTACCTTCCCTCCATCATAAGGTCAGATGTTGGGATGTTCACTGATGATGGCATAATGTGTAACACCATTCACAACTTCTCAGATGCTGAAGCAGTCCGTGTCAATTTGCAGCAAGATCTGGACAACATTCAGGTTTGAGCTGGCACATGACAAGTTCCATTTGTGCCACACATGCCAGATGATGACCGTTTTTAACAAGAAAGAATTCAGCCATCTCCCCTTGACATTCAGCGGCATTCCCATCACTGAATCCCCAGTTAACAGCATCTTGGAGGTTACCATTAACTCGAAACTTACTGGACCAGCCATATGGATACTGTGGCTTCAAGAAGAAGTCGGAAGCTTCTGACTTCTGACTTCCCAAAGCCTACCCACTATCTACAAGGCACAATTCAGGAGTGCGATGGCATACTCTCCACATGCCTGGGTGAGTGCAGCTCCAACAACACCCAAAGCTCAGCACCACTCAGGACAAAGCAATCCTTTTGGCTCCTCTTCAGCCACCACCTTAATTTTTTCTCTCTGAAGATAATGAATCTTTGGCATTCTCTTCCTGAAAAGCAGAGTCTCTGAATATTTTTAAGGGAGAGCTTGTTAGGTACTTGATAAATAATGGGGTGAGAGGTTATTGAAAGTATTGGGAATATGGAGTTGAGGTTACAGTCAGTTGAGCCAGAATCTTATTGAAAGGTGGAGCAGGCTTGAGGGCCCATGCAGCCTACGCCTGCTCCTAGTTTGTACATTAACCATTCACTCCATCCGCACGAATGCACAGTGGCAATAATGTATGCTGTCTACAAGATGCACTGCACCACAATTCACTCCTTTAACAATTCTTTCCAAACCCATGACCCCTTCCTCCTAGAAGGACAAGGCCAGCGGATGCATGGGACAAGCCACACATATTCCTGAGTTGGAACAATATCCCTTTTCCTTTACTGTTTAAATTCTGAACTCCCTTCATAACAGCATAGACTGCAAAGGTTCAGGAAGGTGGCTCACTTTCAAATTACAGATAGACAATAAATGCTGGTCTAGTCAGTGACGCGCAGGTCCCATTTATTCAAAGAATAAATAAAACCTCCCTTTTTTCCATTAAGATGCTCCTTAAATCTTATTTCTTTGAACTTTATCTCTTGATTGTGCTTTGATCATTTGCCTTAATATCCCCATGTGTGACTCATTGTTAAACTTTTTTTATGACTGTAAAGCACCTTAGAATATTTTAATGTATTAACTACTCTATATAAATGGAAGTTGTTGTTTAGATGTGTTAAGTGGTTTAAGTGACCTGATACAGCACATGATTTACAGCCTGGATGAAGCCAGAAATTATCATTTTCAGAATCTTTAATATTGGATTACAATCCTCAAACGGCAATTTATGTTGCATACATTAAGTGTAGAAATTTAAAGGATTAGTCATCCTAATTATTTGCTGTAATTATGAATAAGCTATCTGACTCAACCCGAAATTGAAGATACTGTTGGAACTCTTCATTCCCATCTATCATTTGTTGACCTGCTACATTTCAATGAGTTCATTTGGCTGAAAAGGGAAAAGGGTTTTGAAAAATGTATCACATTTCTTAATGCATGTATAAATGTGCATAACATTTAAAGTGTACTGTTGACTTCTGGGAAATTAGAAAATCTGATTGGACCAAAATTATAATCTGAAGACAGGCAAAGTTATCACAAAAGTTAGTTTGTTGGCCATTAACTTCCTGGAATCATGGGCTAATTTATTTGTTGAGATGATATATATTCATATTATTCATATGTTCATATTATTAACACCAGACCTAAGAATCGTTTCTTTTACAGGTTTGGACTCAGTGGAATTCACTACGTGGATGCTGGTTTTCTTGGATTTAAGCCATATTTTGCTGCTCCAAGAGCAGGAACAGTCTGGGTAGGTTTATTTATAGCTTTATGGTCAGTTAAGAAAAGTATATTTAAAGCAGTTAAATAATCTAAATGGGATACAGGAGCAATGTCTCTGGAAGTACAAATACACAAGTTATTAAATGTAGCAACCCAGCTTAACAAGGCCATTAAAAAAACATACAGTAGACTACTTTTCAATTCTAAAAATAATGCTTAACTTGTATTGAAACTTGCTGAGACTATTTTGGTCTTCATCCCATAAGGTATTAAAGTACTGGGAAGATGTAAAAAAAAATTTACATGGATGGTAAGAAAATGTAGGAGTGTATAACAATTAGGTATATGAAGAGGCTCCTGAAAAGAGGTTACAGGATGACCTAGAAGAGGTTTTTAAAATTATAAAAGATTTTCATATAGTAAACAGAGAAAATTTTCACATACAGAGCAGAGAAAAATAGAGATGATCAATATAAGATAGTCATCAAAAAATTTAATCAAAAATTCAGAAGAAATTTATTTACCAAGAGAATGATGACGTGTGGAACTTTGTACCTGAGGGAGTAGTTGAAGTGAATAAAACAGATGCAGAGTTGAAGAGATAGAAGAAAGCAAGGGAGATTTTTTTCTTGGTAGCACAGAATTGTTTGTTTTAGTGCTGCTCTGAAGATTTGTATCTATTAAAAATAATTAGAGAAAAGTGTATACAAAGAACATAAAAACCTATGATTAGGTGCAGGAGTAGGTAATTCAACCCCTCAAGCCTGTTCCACCATTCAATAGGATCTTGTCTCAGCCTTAACTCCACTTTCCTATCCATTCTCCATAACTCTTCAATACATTATTAATTATGAATGTGTCCATCTATTCAAATTTAGTCAGTACCCTGGCATCCACAGCACTCTGGGATGGTGAATTCCACAGACTCACAACCCTTTTAGAGAATTAATTTCTCCTCATCTCTGTTTTAAACCTGGCACCTCTTATCCTAAAACTACAACCTCTTGTTCTAGACTGTCCGACATGAGGAAGTATCTGCTCTGTGTTTACTTTGTCAATACTTTTTATCATCTTATATACCTCGATCAGATTTCCTCTCATTCTTCTAAATTCCAGATAGTATAGGCCTAAACTGCTCAATCTCTTTTCATACGACAAACCCTTCATCTCTAGAATCAATCTCGAGAACCTAAGTTGTGAACAAATTTACTTTTGGTTTGTAATTGCCCTATTGAAAGTCATTAATGATGAATGGATGTAGTATTTTACATCTGCTAAGGCAAATCAAAAAATGGTGTTTCTCACAGTCCAAAGATGTGCAGGTTAGGTAAATTGGTCATGCTCATTTATCCCTTAGTGCCCCAAGATATGTAGGCTAGAGTGATAAATATGCGGCGTTATGGGGACAGAGTCTGAGTAAGGTGCCCTTTGGAGTATCAGTGCAAACCTGATGGGCCAAATGGCCTCCTCTTGCATTGTAAGGATTCTGTGATTCAAATTCAGACCTAGGTTTATTGAGCACTGATACATCTATTGTTAAAGCAAGTGATTTGGTGTGTCTTAATCAATTTCACCAATCTCTGAAATTACTGTGTGAGCAAGGATTTTAAGTAAATTTGGCAGTGAAAGTAAGAGAATGAAATAATCGCATATAATGCCTTTTGTGATCTCTAGATGTCTCAGAATGCTTTATGCCAATAATGTACTTTTTCTGAAGTATAGTTACTGCTTTAATGTATGCTGAAAAATCATTTACCCAATAGCAATTTAAGTCTCCAGTATTTTCCAATATTTTAAAATATGTTTAGCACTTTTTTTTAAGTAAGGATTTCTTGCCCCTGCCCACAATTTTTTAATGTTATCCTTTTTCTCTCTCTACTTTACCTGTTACTTCTCTAGCTAGACAATTAGCTATTCTGGGAAGTTGCTCAGAAATACTTTCCCCACTCCCCTGCCCCGCCATCAAATTTCTGTCTCCAAGAAACATCATGATTGAAGTTGTAAATGCCGCAGATTGGAAAATAAACCTGCATTATTGGGTGCTGAACCTATTTTTGTCCCCACTTAGTATGGTCTTCCATTTGACTTATTAATGTAATATACTTGATAATCTGTCATGTCTCTGTTATTTACAACATCTGATACAAGATGTGCACAGTCATAAAAATGTCTAAAAACATTGCTTTTGAAATATTTCTCCTCATTCAGGAAAACAAAATTCCCAACAGTTCTCTTTTAGATTTTGTACATTGTTTATTTCTTAAAGAACCTGTTCTTATTTTTTGTTGCAGAGTATTTCTGGCTCTGATTGGTTGAATACCTGTGTCTCAGGAGACAATACTGGAGAAGTGATGGCTGTGATCCTTCCAGACTGTATGAACAATACAATGAATATCAAGCGACCAAATGAGCGTCGTTTTGTAAGTGTTTATTAACATGTTGGCCGTATCTGATGTTTAAGATACTTGATTTATAATCATTGAAAGAAGCTTGTTTAGTAGCATAAAGCTTAAATTGTGGAATATGTATTTAAAACAATGTAAACTATATTTAAAATATCAATATGTAACAATATGAATTTAAAATGGGACAGTTCTACCAAAATAAAAAAATGATGTTGATCCATCTTATACTCAAGTTCATCTACCACAACTTATTGCACAAGGTTCAAAGCCATTCGCGATTCCAAAGATACTGTAACAGTCCATGTCTGCATGCAGCTTGAGCTGATAAATGGCAAGTAAAAAGTGCCAGGGAATGACCGTCTATAGCAAGGGACAATCCAATTATCTGCCCTTGATACTCAACGGCATTACTATCACTCAGCTCCCACATCATCAACATTTGGGTGTTACCATTGATTAAAAAACGAACCGGACTAGTCATATAGACAGGAAGTTGTAAATGCCGCGGATTGGAAAATAAACCTGCATTATTGGGTGCTGAACCTATTTTTGTCCCCACTTAGTATGGTCTTCCATTTGACTTATTAATGTAATATACTTGATAATCTGTCATGTCTCTGTTATTTACAACATCTGATACAAGATGTGCACAGTCATAAAAATGTCTAAAAACATTGCTTTTGAAATATTTCTCCTCATTCAGGAAAACAAAATTCCCAACAGTTCTCTTTTAGATTTTGAGCAGGTCAAAGACTGGGAATTCTGTGGCAAGTAAATTACCCAAGTCCCAAAACCTGTTTACCATCTACAAGGCACACGTGTGATTTTCATTTGCCTGCATGAGCAGAGCTCCAACAGCACTCAGAAGCTCAACATCCAGGACAAAGCAATCACTTTGGTACCTAAACAACCATTGATGTACTGTGGTAGCAGTGTGTAACATCTACAAGATGCCCCGCAGCAACTCACAAAGGTTCCTTTGACAGCACTTTCTCAACTCAAAGGGAAACTTGGTTGGGGGATTAATGCTAGCCTAGCCAGCATCTCCATGTCCTGTAAATCCAAGATAATTTTTAAGTTACATTTAATTGTAAACAATTCATTACTTTTACAACAAATATGCCAGTGTATATTGTCTGTATAATTGAAGGCTGTATCTGACAAGTACCTGCAATGTTCCATCTTTCAAAGGCGTCACATGTTCAGAGCATTAAAGCTCAGGTGTTTCATCTCCAAATGTATAATTTTGTATTTTTTAAATAATCAATTATTTCTTAAATTACCAATCAACTATCCAACTAGCTAAATGCAAATTAATCAAAAGCATCAATGGGAACAATATCCAGTTCTGCTAATAATTTTTAAAAACAAACTTGAAATAACTTGAACGTAAGTTCTCATAGTGCATTGCACTCTTGCTTATTCACTATTGTTTTTGTGCAGCCTATTTATAAAGCTGATCTCATTCGTCACAATGCTGCCAGTAGCATTTCTGCTGTCAGCTCAAATCAAGAAGAGAAAGAGGTCAGTTTCCAAACAAGTTCTTTGGAAATGGAAAAGGAAGATTTAAATCCCAGTCTTATCACTGAACCAAAGACTTATAGTGATACAGTGAAGAAATACTACCTAATGTTTGATGATACTGACCTGGTAAGTAAACACAGATCTGTATCCAACTTGCATCATGTATGTCTCAGTGCAATGCGGTGAAACATTTACAATCAGCATATATAATCTGCGAAGTGCTTGGTCTATGTGTGTACATGTATATACTGATGCACTCTTGAGTGTGCTTGTGTATGCAATGTCGTTCATTGTGCCACTTAATGTGATGGTGGTTATTAGAAAGTTTCTTGGTTTTACTACTAAAATGACAGCAATCGACATTTTTCAAAATTAATTCTTTCATAATGTTTTATCTATAATGCATTTCACTGTCAGGAATCAATGGAACATTTTTATAAATAAATGCATTCTTATGTACATAGGAAAGGGAGTGCATTGGATGCAGCCCATTGACCAAGCTGCTTTAGTTGAAGGGATTCAGCTGCACGAAACATAATATACAAGTACAAATCATCTTATCACGTGGAATGCTTCACCTGCAATGAATCAGCTGCTTATGTAGTCTAAACATGGGACTTGTGATTATAGTATACTGCTAATAATGAACATTACGGGTTAAATTACGCACTGTGAGAGAGAAGCTAGCACTATCAACCAAGCTGCGCCTTGTACAACCTGCTGGATTTTTCTTCCTGATTCCATCAATTTTGCACCTCCATTGAAGTTAAAAAGATTACCCATTGAATTTAACTAGATAGTGTGCTTTTAAAAATATTCTTTGGAATTCGTCAGGGTGAGTGATATTAGTTCTGGGAATAATGATTTTTGGAGAGGTTGCCCAGGAATTCACAACAAGTTGAGTAGTTTTGTGTAATCAGAAGGAGAACTGATTTTCTCCAAGAATAACATTTTTAAAAATTGGCCCATTTTTGGGATTGCCTCCAGCAGTGCCTGATTAAACTGCTCCACATCATATTGAACTAAGTTTCTTGCCTCTTTCAGGCATGAGAGTACTGGCCATCCATTTCGAGATCCACCTCAAAACTTGAGTTGAGGTGGGCTGTGGGCAACTAGTGAGGTGAGACTTTATTTTTAGAAGAACATTTTTGGTAATTTATCACCTCATTTTCTTGCATACACATCCTGTGTATGGCAGGCAAAAGAAAAATGCTTCTTGTCAAGACTTGGAATGATCAATTCCAGCAGTGGGAACTGGTAGAGAAGCCAGTGTGAGATATACCTGGGTATGAAGCTAGCCAGGGAACATGATGAGAAAAGTGTGGCATGGCTATAGGCTAGATTATGGTTTATGTAAGGTAGCAAGTGAGAAAAAGACAGCTGAAGATATGGGTAGTATAAATAGAACTTGAAGAAGGGATGGAAAGATAGGGAAGAATTCTGTGAGCATTATAAAATGGATCAGGCTAATCAGGAGCGCCTGAGACCAAAATCCCTTTGTACTATGTTTGTACAGCTTATATATGTGTTTGCCTTTATGAGATCCAGACTTATGGGAGTGTCTGAGATCCAGACACTCACATCACATGTTTACAGTTTAAATAACAAGAGAAGATTCTGGAAAACGCAGCAGGTCTGGCTGCACCTGTGGAGAGAGAAGCAGAGTTATCATTTCGAGTGCATATGACTCGCCTTGAGATTTCAGATTTTCAGCAGTCGAGATGCTTTTCTTTAAATTTACAGCTTTGTTTGGCGTAGGGGCTTTTATGGGAATAGAGACAAATCCTGAGACTTGTTGAATGAGCAGATGCTGAGGCCAGGTTATTCCTGAGTATAAACCATTCATTTGGACTGGTGAAATGTACTATGGTGGGACGGTGCTAGAGCCTGGTCTTGCTATTGCTTTGTAATGAGAGGGAAGCAGCACGCAGCTGTTATAGAAAACTAAACAGGTCCATATTGGCAACAAAAGGAATGTCATAGTGCCACTTTTAGCAAAAATATTGATCCAAATTCATTGAACTTTATAGCATTACCTGTTACAATTAATATTAGGAATTGTTATTGAGGTATTACTCAATTATAGTGATACAAAGTTCACAAAGCAAAATTTTTATATATGACAATTCATTGGAAGGAATATATCATTGCCTCACTGTAATGGTTATTTTGATGTCATCAAATGGACAGATTGCATTGAGATATTAATTTTATTCAATTTACTCAGTTTTAGAAATAACATTTCCAGTATACATCTGGGGTCACTGTTGGCTTTAGCACAATGAGGGAAGAGTCTGAGTCATAGTGGCTTTAATAACTACAGTGTAAATTTAATACATGCAAAATTTAGGTCACTTTTAATTTTGGAGCTTGTTTAGGTCTAATTCTGGGAGAGAACATCTGTGAATGGTTCCACCATTGTAACTGTTATTACTTCTTCTGGCTTCTCCCATTTTATGTTGATTGCCACAAGACTGCTTAATCACCCTTCGCCACCTTCTCCTGTCAGTCACCTATTCCTCTCCCCAATCCCACTGCATTTGCTTCTCATCACCACAATCTTTCCATCTGGTTTGAGGCCTTCCTCCTCTTCTTCCTGCCCCAGTCCCATTTCCATTATCATTTCCATCACTGAAACCTATAAATTGAGCTTCCTTATCCTACAGCAGTATGATAAAGCCACACAAAGCTGTGTGTATGCATCAGTTAAAAGAATAAGGGTAAAAAATCATGTCTGGTTCATAGACAAGAATTTTCCAGAAAGTAACCAAAGCAATTAACAATACTAAAGAAGCTGCCATGAAGTTTTTAGTTGCTGTAATAGTACTAATTAGCGCTATAATTAGTGGAATTTAAGGTACAGTGAACAAAGAACAAAACAGCACGGGAAACAGGTCCTTCGGCCCAATGAGCCCGCACCGCCACCTCAGCGTTCCCACTTCTACCCATGATCCCTGTCTATGTTTATAGAAATCTGCATTGGTATAGAAACCTGCATTTCTATGATAGCATGATTTCATCTATTGAAATTAAGAGAAAATTTAATTAACTATAGCAATTGGTGTAACATTCAGCTGAATGTTTCTTGCGAATGTTGTTGTGGGGCTTGGGAGAGATGAAATGGTGGTAATTGATGAAGGTTTTTAAATGAATTGAAGTGCTTAATAGAAGGAAAGGCACCCAAGTTGTAGGAAAAATCAAGGTTTGCCTTCGAGGTAAAAGATCCTAACCTTCTGGAATAGTTTGAGCAATGCCAATGGTGAAATGATATAATCTGGGGAGCCTTCAGCAGATGGCAAGAAGCCCCTGCCTATGAGCCATGTTTCTCAATACCACAATGATCCCCAAAGATTACATGGACATGAAGGGTGTTGTTCACAAATGAGCAAACACTTTAGAGACAGATATGAAGGGAAAGGTATTTGTGCATTGGTGGCACACAGGGTGCTTAGCTCACTACCATTCTAATCAACAGACTGATGAAATAGCATCCTGAGGTATTTTACTATGATGTGCAATGGTGTTCTGATCGTAAACAAATAGGCTATGAAGAATTAATTTTGCTTTATGCCATTGGTACTTGCAAAGATGTACAGAAACTGTTATTTGTAAATATATATGCTAAATTGTACATAGAGTATATTTAGTTATTGATGGGTATGTATAGTTAGATTCAAATAGACAGAGAAGTCCGTTCTGGTGTAGGGTGCAGATTGTAGGTAATAGATGTGCTTTGGGCCATTGTCTAAAAGAAAAAGCATTTGCCATTCTGTGGGTTGCAATCAACAGGAAACTGGTGGAGTGGAATAGAATACAGCAGATGGCATACCCTTGGCTGAGAGAGATTAATTTTTAAATTAATGAAGGATGAGGTACTTAATCAACAGAGTGCCTGTCAGATCAGCCATTAAGGCCATTGTGAGTGCCTTGTTGAAATTATTGGCTTTTTAGAAGCACTGCACATCCTTAGAATGATCAAAGCTGCTCATTGAAGTGCATCACAAAGATAACCAAGACAATAAATTCTGTTACTTTTTTCAACTTTAAAGATGCTTAATCGCAGCAGTAAATCCAGGGACAATTTCAAGGTCTACATAATTCAAAAGCAAATTCTCACAGCTGCATTTTGTTGCGCATTTGAAGGTTAAAAACTGAACAAGATTTCAATGAATGTCAAATTCATTTGGTTGGCCAGTGAAAGATTGTCTATTTTGTAACAATGATACAATAAACATGAAATTGTTCATTATTATGCCTTTCCATTTGATAGCTGGCTGCATCACCAAAGATGATGAAGCAATTTGGGGAACTGTGTCTTGCATCATTAACTCAGCAGCTGTGAAGTAGATTTGCTGTGCTCCAAATGTGGGTGTGTATAACGTAACCATCAAACACTACAGTTTAAACTGATAACGAGCCTGTAACAGAACAACCAAGTGGATCACAGAGACAATTATACAAAGAATTAGGAAGTAGAGTTGCTGGTGGTGCTAAATTGGGTAGCTTCAATTTGTCCACAACTTGATGTTCAAATGCAATCAAATAGGAAGGCTATAGTGGAATTGAGGGTATTAGTGGAGAGGTAAAACTTTATATTAGTAATGTATATATCATATATTTGTGTCTGTATATATGCATTTAGACATATATATAATATTGATACATGTGCATATATGTTTGTGTGTAATACAGTAACATTTATATGATGTGTTTAAGATAATAAAATGTCCCAAGGAACTTAGGAAGAGAAATAGGAATACACTGAGCCACAGAAAAATATTAGGCCAAGTGACCAGAAACTTGATAAAGTTAGTATTTTTCAAAGAGCATCTTACATGAGACAGCTTGAAAGGCTTGGCTAAATTCCAGAATTTAGGGCTAAGGCTTTTGAAAGCATAGCCACCAGTATTAAAGCAATAAAAGTAAATTACTGCAAATACTGGAATCTGAAATAGAAAATGCTGGCAAATCTCAGCAGGTTTGACAGCATCCGGGAAGAGAAAAAAGGGCGAGTGTTTTGAGTCTGCGTGATTCTTTGTGTTCTGACAATGCGATAAGAGAACTTTAGTGTCTCAGGAATTGCGAATGATGCTGAACACTGCAGCCGTCAGCAAACGTTTTCACTTCTGAACTTATGAAGGAGAGAGGGATATTGATGAAGCAAATGAAAATGATTGGACCTAAGACACTACCTTGAGGGCCTCCTGCACTGATATCCTGGGGCTGAGATGAAAATATGTGTTAATGAGTATGTGTGCCTGTCTATCTATTTCTCATGCTTTCTTAGCTTTACTGCTGGAGTCACTTCAACAAAACAAAACTCAATATGCCTGAATAAAGAACTTGCATTTACATACTGTCTTCGATGTCTTAAAATGTTGCAAAGCATTTTACAGTCGACAAATTATTTTGCAGTGCCAGTAGGTAAAACTTGAATAAATTCAAAAGTGCAACATTGTAGGTGCTAGAAAACAAAATCAAAACAGAAAGAGCTAGAAATACTCAGCAGGTTCTGATACAAGGTCATCAACCTGAAATGTTAAGTGTTTCTCTTTTCACAGGTGCTGCTGAATATTTCTAACATTTTCTGTTGAAATTTGATTCTGTGGTTGTCTGAGATGATATTGTGCTCAAAAGGTTACTGATTGAATATTTTGTAGTTGTCAATATTAACCTTTGTTATTAATGATAGAGACTGTGTGTAATAATCTAAGTTGAGTTGCTACATTTAGAGCTTTCTTTCATATTAGAGTTTCACCTTTTACAGTAGCATTATACAAGGTCGCATTGGTGAAAATGCCAGCTTTAATTAAAACAGCAGGAATTTTTTAAGGGCAATAAATCAAGTTATACTTCTTTTGGAGGAAAATAATTTCACAACATTCACCTGTTCCATGCCTTCAAAAGTAAGATTTTTATACTCCAGTTATAGATTTAAAGCTACTGAGATTGTTAGACTTTTCATGATTCCCATTGGGAAGATTAAAATTCTGTAAAATGGAGAGGGACAAATAGTGACTCTGCTCATAGGCAGATTCGAGATCCTGTGGAGTCGGGGGATATCCGATTGCAAAGGGGTTTGGTGAAGCAGGTAAACTGGATCCAGAGTATAACTGTGAAGGCTAACCTCCTGGATCCGAGAGTTTGTGCCTCCCTTTAGCTGCTGGGTTTCCTGAGGCCCAGAAAAATCAATCTGCGTTAAACTTAAAATGGTGGTTCAATGTGAGACATGTGGCCTTATTTGAATTGCCAACTCACCTATTGGAAGTGGCTACTGGGAGCAGTTGCTTGATTTTCCATCACTCCTAAAACCCAAAGCTGGGAGGTTTGGGGTCAAGATTCAGATTTTACACATTCCATCTGACCCAACAGATCTCTTTAGTGGACTTCTCTCCATTATTTTTATGATGCTGCAACTGTTCACTAGAATTGAACTGTTTCATCACTTAATACATAAATGTCTAATGTTGGCACAATGATCAGTGTACTGATTATATGTATTTTATGTACAGGAAACTGTTCCATTCTAACTTACAATGCTTTTTTTATTTTATAGAAAAGTTTCAAGAACCTATTTTCCAGAGAGCCTTTTAAGAGAATGCAAACAATAGACAAAGCAAAAACGTATCCTGACCGAATGCCGCTAGAATCTGTATACAAGGTAATTTGTGCATCACTGCTGCATTGTGCATAGTGGGGATCAATATCTGTGATAGATTACAATACTTATTTATAATCGTAGCCACAAATACTCATCTAGAATGTTAAGTTATCTAAAACATGGGCCATGTCAAAAAATAGAGGAATTGAAATAGAAATGTGGGATAGATTTGTATTTTGGACACGATGCTCAAGTAAATTCTTCTCCGCATCTTCATCACAACTCTATTTATGCTGAAACTGGTTCCCAACAAGCACTAGAGAATCAAACTCCATTATCTTGTGATTTTGTAGTGTCTCCAGCAGAGTCTGTTGATTGCAGTTCATATCTCATATTGCTTGATATGAAGTAGCTTACTGTGTGTTTTTGATGGGAACACAAAGAAGGAGGAAGACAGTCTTTCAGCTACAACTTATGTGCTGCGGTCGTTGATGCTGACAGGCTTCCCAAATGTGATGCTAGAAATGCCATTCACAAGATAGAAAGAAAAGTATGTTGCATTTTATAAATGGGGTCAGTACAAGAGGTTATGATAAATCTGTGCAAAGTAATGGTTGGGCCATAAAATTCCGTGTGTGCATTTTGAGTGCCATATTATAACAATCAATTGTATCGAGTGCATATAGCCTAGGTTTGCTAGGATGAAAATCTGTAGTTATGAAGAGAGATGGGGTGCTAGGACTATTCTCATTAGAACAGAGAAGACAGGGGCATGATGTAATGAAAGCTTTTGTTTTAATTGTGAAGGGTTTTGATGGGGTGAAAAGTATTTTTCCACTAGGTGTGAGCTTTTGAATTTTGGTAAAGGAGTGTAGTTAGGAATGCTTACTAACTCAAAGAGTTGTTAAAGAATGGAATGATTTTCCAAAGGGCATGTTTAAAGCAGAGATTTTGATGCTTGGCTTCAGCTTCCTCTTGGCAATGGAAGTCGAGGTGTTCAGCTCCTTTCCAGATGACTTTGCTCCACTCAGGCAGTCTTGGGCCAAGGATTTCCAGATTCAGTGGGGATGCTGCACTTTTTCATGTCAACTTTGAGAGTGTCCTTGAAGCATTTTCTCTGCTGTCCTGGGCCTCGCTTGCCGTGTCAAGTAGAATTTGTTTATGGAGTTTTGTGTCAGACATGCAAATGGTGTGGTCCAGCAGAGCTGATTGAGTGTGGTCAATGCTTTGATGCTGGACTTGGCCTGAGTGAGAACATCGATGTTGGTGCATCTTAGACCATGAGCTTTATGCTGGATTTGAGGTCCTAGTCTTCAGACACACTGTCTCAGGCAGACTGGTGGTTGTGCCGGCACACTGAATTTGGTGTTGAATCTCATCACTGATGTCTGTCTTTGTTGACCGGAGGCTCCCAAGGTATGGGAAGTGGTCCATATTGTCCAAAACCTCATTAAGAACTTTGATAACAGGAGGGCAGTATTGTGTGGTGGAAGCAGTTGGCAGAGGTCTTATGAGGTGTTTAGTATTGAGACTCATTCTCACAAGGTGCAGTGAATGTATTGACAATGGCTTGGAGCTTACTCAGACGCATGCATCATCTGCATACTGTAGTTCAATGAGACAGGATGATGCGACTTTAGATCAGGCCTGCAGACAGCAGAAGTTGAACAGATTCCTATTTACTCTGTAGTTTAGATCCATTCTAGCAGTGAGCTTGCTGAGGGTGAGATGGAGCATTGGTGCAAGGAAGATTGAGAAGAACATCAGTGTTAAGACACAGCCTGGTCTGCCACATAACAACCACCACCCCCTTCAGTTTAATACAGCTATTAATCTCTGTTTGCACCAAATGCTTTTCATTTTTGATTGACTACTGAGTAAGATTATGCTAGATTTCTACGCATATAAAAAGTATGAGCATGCATATAGAAGCAGTTATTGTATATGTATAAAATACATATATATCTATATGTAAACAATAGTTAAACTTTGTAAGCTTCTTATGCAGTTAAGTTAGCTTGCAATTGCTGTGCCAAGCTATGATGTTTGTAACATTCTAAATATAGCAATTATTTTTCTTTTTACCACGTACAGGAGTAAGTTGGCCGAAATAATTTTTTGAAGCCTATTGACTGAGTCACAGATTTGAATGGTCAGACTAATGAGCAGATTTCAGTAGTTCACAAAAAGCTGCAAATTGAATAAATCCCACAACATGTAATGTTTGAACTAAATATCCTGGCCCCTCTCTTAGTCATCAGTCTCTGTCATCCAATCCTGTCCACCACAATACTTGCTAACAGCAAGAACATGGATAATCGACAAACCCTGAATAAAATATGGTTTTAATCTAAATGTAGTATCTGCACACATTGGTATGTACTTGAAGAATAATACATAAACCATTCAAGTGACATCGGTATAATGGCACACTCCAGTCAGTTCGTTATCCTTTATGAAATAGCTGATTGTAAATATGCAATTTATTTCAAAAATCAGTTCCAACCTACTCCCCTCCCAAAAGGACAGAGTTGAAATATCACTGGAATCTTGTTTTCAATAAAGAATGTCCCATGTAGAAGAGGATTTGTACAGGGTTAGGATCTAATGATCACAAAATGATTACAGTAAGAAATCTTACAGGTTTATCATAAAAATGTTGAATTGCTTATTAATTTCAGTGACAGACCTCAATCATCCTCATTCCAGGTGTTTTAAAGTTTATTTATTAGTATCAGAAGTCATCTGACATTAACATTGTAATTAAATTATTATGAAAATCCCTAGTCACCACACTCAGACACCTGTTCAGATACAATGAGGGAGAATTTAGCGTGGCCAATGCACCTAAGCAGCATGTCTTCCAGACAATAAGAGGGAAACAGAACACCCAGAGAAAATCCATGCAGACACAGCGAGAATGTTCAAACGCCACCTGGATAGTAACCCAAGCCAGAAATTGAATCTGGTTTCCTGGCACTGTGAGGCATCAGTGCTAACTGCTGTGCCACCATGCGCCCCACAGTGTTAGCTCTGAAAGCATTGGTTTGCATCTGTAATTCCTACAGTGAATTTTGGTTAATGCCAATTATTGTTCAATATATTGCACTCATTTAAAAATAGGAAATATAAACTAATTCATAGGCTTTCAGATTAAATAATTATATTTGGGTTATTTTGCTAATATTCGCATATATGTGTACTACACCTTTTAAGTTCCCACGTCATTAAATTCCCTGCTGTTTATCATTGTTTATGTCTTTGTTACATATTTCTCTCAAACATTTTAACTGCACCCTATGTTTTTGCTGGGAAAGTGCACAACTAACACCAAATGGTGATGCTGTAACCTAATGATACAAGTATGACCTGTAACCCCCTCTGTAAATAAGATACAAATCATCAATGAAGGTTGATTTTTGTTTTAGCATAAAGTATTGATGATTCTGAGGTTGATCACAGTTGACTAGCTCAATCTATATAATCTTTATAACTAGTCTTTTCTTCCAATCATCTTGATGTTTATGCAGCCATATAATTGAATAGTAGATATTATTAGGTGTGAACTATGCTGGTGAAGAATTCATAGAGCCTGTTTTTTCCAAATTTTCTTTTGATATCCATTCTGCCAGATGATTGGTACCTTACATGTTGTGTAAAAGATTTACAGTGCCTTTTTAGAAATTGTTGATCATGTTATAAAGTTTAACTTATCATACACAATTTCAGTTGCAATCTTAAGAAGACAACAGTCTGGAGTTTGCACATTCTCTTCATGTCTGTGTGGCTATACACCATTTAAAACCTGATGTAGCAAGTGGTAATTCAGCAATTAAACCCAGCACCCCCCTCAATACCCCTCCCCCACCCCATCATGTCTTCCCCCTCTGAACATCTGATTACTTCATCATCTACCTGACTGTCCCATCATCCAACCAACCAGCCACCTCCCTTCCCATACACACCACTCCCTTCCCTCATGCACCATTCCCTTCTCTCACCCATCTCCTCCCCCTCGCCTAACCCCCCTTCATTCGCTCACCCATCCTCCTTCCCTCACATACCACCGTCTTCCGTCACCCATCTCTTCTCCCCTCGCCCACTCTCCTCTTCACTTACCATCTCTTTTTCCCTCACACACCTCCCCTCCCCTTCCCTTCCTTCACGCACGTACCCTCTCCCACCCCCTCACACTTCCCCCACTCCCTCACACCTCCCCCTTCCCTTGCCCGTTCGCATCTTCATTCACTAATGCATACCCATTCATTGAAAATCTAGAGCCTTAAAAGCTTATCTGAGTATAGCAGCTCATAATATAAAAAAGGTGGTGTTTCCTGTCCTCCCTTGACCCTACTGTTGGGCTAAGATGGAACTCCTCTCTATCCATTTCACTTGGGTAAGTAAAATCTTAGCAGGAAACAGCCATACATCCAGCACCCCTGCTGCCAAAAGATCCAGGCCCTTATTCAGTCAATTTAAATTTATTCAGATGCTTGATGTATTGATTTTTTTTGTCAGAGTGTACTATGTTAGCCAGACTATATACTGCACAAACGGTAATAAGGTTTCAGTGACTCTCTCATTCGTAAGGAAGGCAGGCACGTTGTGTAGTTGGAATCCAGAAATTTGCTGTGCTTGTGCTGATTTCAATAAAATTTATATTAGATTACAGTTAATTTAGCATGCAACAGAGATTACGAAGCCAGTGTGAGATGGTGACAAATTTATGTACAGCACAGACTGTCCAAAGTCTTCAGTGAAGGAAACTGCATACAAATCCCTTAGAAATGGTGGAATGATAAAGGAAGATTGAAGATATGAAAAGCTCCCCAAGCCTAAGTAGATTTCAAGGTGTCAAATTTCCTAATATTCATCATAATAATTTGATTCAAACAAGTAACTTGCTATCCAGTTATAAATCAGATGAGAAGTCACCAGGTTATAGTCCAACAGGTTTATTTGAAATCAAAAACTTTCAAAGCGCTGTTTCTTTGTCAGGTGAAGTGGAACAAGGTACACAGGCACAGAATATATAGATGAAGTGACAATAGCCCAACATTAACAGGTCATCAGAAGTGTCGGGCTGGTGTCGTGTGACTTCTTGTCCATCTCAGTCCAACACCAGCATCTCTGCAATTATGAATCAGTATTGGTCTGTGGGAAAAGCAACCAATCATGAACTTCATTAACTCCTTTTTTCTTTAATATGCTGAATGATATCTCTGCTTTGGTGAACCTTTTGGCCATCATCCCTAATATAATCTTATGTGACTCCATGCTTTGTAAACTGCATTTGAAGTACTTTTGGGGATTTTTATTATGGTAAAAGTGCTATTTAAATACGAGTTGTTCTGATTTCTTTATGCCACTAATTAATTACAATGTAAATAAGCAAAATAATGCAAAAATATATATAAACCATAAGCTGCATTTTGGAAATCTGGGATCTTGGGTTTGAGCTTTGTGTTTTTCCAGCAGCTTTCTTTAGCTTACCATTCCCAAGGTGGGCTGCATCCAGGCTTGCACCTGGACCCAGCTCTGCTTCCTCTGTTCTCCAGTGGACACCCCTTGTCAGGACATCTCCATCTGTCTCTGATCAGTGGTAATTGGACTTGCTTCAACATCTTGTATGGCACTGTTTTCTGCCGATTTCAGCAATGCGATTGACTACACTAGAGTCCCTAATAACTAGCATGATTAAAGATGTCCATGAGAGTTATAAGGTATAAGATGTATTTTCCTTATTTATGTTGGATTTTAGAATGCAAGCTTTTTTGATGGCAGACATTTTATACCCTGTAAGGACTGGATCTGAGTTTACCCCAAATTCTACCTCCCTTATCTTCGTAGGTCTTTTGGCATGGAAACCACCCTCTTTAGGATTAAAATGGATGCAAGTCCAAAAATGTGTGGTGGATTGGCAATGCTAAATTATCCCTCCATGTCGGGAAAACTAGCTAGACTAAATGCATGGGGCTATGGGGATAGGCCTGGACGGGATTGTGGTCGGTGCAGTCTCGATGTGTCAAATGGCTTCCTTCTGCACTGTAAAATTCTACGTTAATAAGCATAAATCATACAATCAATCCAGTTCAGATGCATAACCTACCTTAGTAGAAACGTCCATATGTAGGTATTGTCTTTACTCTTCTTTATTTTTCAGTTGTTTTTTTCATTATGGATTTCACTGTGCCTTTCTTCCTTCCTGCAGACATACTTTAATTTCTCACAATCTCATAAATAAATGTGTTGCATTTGAAGTCTTTAACTAATTAAATTCCCATTTTTTATATTTTTCCTAACTAATCTTTATTTTTTTTGAATTATTCACATATTCACTCTCAATTTGAAAGCTTGCTTCTCTTAACTTTCTGTCCTTTCTGAATATTGACTTCTAGTTGGGCTACATTGGGAAAGGGCTCTCATTAGTATCTTAGCGCATTGCAATTATTTTATGTTAATGTTGCCAGTGATTCTTGGGAATACATTACAGCAGAACCCAATCCTGTCCTCACCTGATGGCCACAAGTTTCCAGCAGGAATAATTGAATAGCAAATAACTTTAGGAACTTGGGCCTCTTTTCCCCTACTGAGTAGAGTTCTAAGACCAGGTTTATCCCTGTCAGTACCTTTGCTGAAATCAACTAACTCACCCGAGCCTGGGGATTGACGCTGGCAGCATCCTGATCTGTGTAGCTCACATACTTACTGAATGAGTTAGCCTTTCCAATGGTAGAACAAATCTTTTTTTCCTCTTCTGTGAAATATGTTGTAAAAGATTTATATTTTTCTCAGTTATGTTTGTCAACCACTACCTTGCTGCATATTTATAACTCCAGTTCTTTTTGCCTATGATCAATTATCGTGTTTGCAACTTCATTTTCCAGCATTCTGTTTTCATCTTGGTGAATCATTTTAAGGTATTAGGAAAATGTTACTACATTTTCATTGTGCATCGTTCCAGTTTCAGTTAGACTTTATGAAGCATCTTTGTTCACACTAGTTTACTATTTTGTGCTTTCTTTTGCATTCCGTTACTGCATGTTGGTTTGATAACTTCCTTGACTACACAATTAAATCGTATTCAGCATTTTGCTCAGTTTTCACACCCACTAATTTTGTTCTACCCAGGTTCGTTTCAATCCCAACCTTGATGCTCACGGATGGATCCTCTCAGCTGGGCAATCGGGGATTGTCCGAGCGCACTGCGTGCGGAGCCTTAACACTCATGTAAGCAGGAAACTGATCAAGGAATATCAAGCACAATTCAGTTCCATGTTCCAACCTACAAAAGCTGAAGGAATTGAGAATACCATCCTCCCAACTGTCATGCACAGTGTAAAAACTGCAGTGCAAACAGAATAATGTACATCAACGTGACTGAAGGTTTTAAGGACACCATTCTGTGCTGACATGCCACTGCAATCAGTTTCCCTTGCAACAAATGCAGTGGTGATTTGAATCCCACCTACTAGGTCCAACCAGGGCACAATAACTGAATATGGCACGAGTATGCTTACCTGCCAGTTCAGCAGTGTGTGTTTTTCTAACATTTGTTGTACAGAAGAATGTGTCTTCTTTAAATTGTTACTGGAGATCAATCTGTCGAATCAGACACATGCATAGTCTCTGCCATGGGTGGGATTTTAAAGTCTCGCTCACCGAGACCGGAAATTCTTGCCCAAGCTCAACAGAGATTTCTGTTGTCGGACCCTCACCTGCTCCGATTCCGTGGCAGATGAGGTGGTAGAATTCCAGTAGTTTTCAAATGAAGTAGCAAACTTCACTCCTAGGCTTCTTTCACTCTCATCTTTTCAATTCTGCCGTGAAATTGAGCAAGATCTTTTTAGTCCCTCGGTATTGCTATTATGCTTTTCTTGAATCTTAATGAGATGTAGGTTTTTTGACATTTTTGAACAAAGCTTAGAGACCAGTATGGTCTAAGTGAACTTGTGTCTGATTTCACAAGATTGGATTTAGGCAGGATTTTAGCTGCTAAGAACAGTTTTACAAAACCACTGTTGTTCAAATCATGAAATGTTGCACAATTACATTTAGAGGTTGCTTTTATTTTAAATTGAGCCAAAAGCAGTTGTCCTTGGTTTACTGCTTGCTAGCTTAAGCCTGTACCTCCAATTTATGGCCAGCTATTAGGAGTTCAGATTCTTCTATGATACAAATCAAAGTTAAATTTGATGCAAATTACTAAGATTTTCAATCTAAGAGCTGGTTTTGTTGTTGATGACCTGTTTGGAGCTTGGTCTAAGTAAACAACAGATCAGATTTATATTTAAGAAAAAGAAACACAGATTTGGAGTTTACCTAGAAAACGTATTGCCTGGGTTGAATGGGCTTTTGCCTGGTACATGCAAAATTTCAGTGATTTATAATAATAACTGAATTTGAGGTGGGATAAAATTGTATTCGGGTGAAAATAAGTTTAATCCTTTCTCTTAACTGTAATTGGTAGTACAATGTGAGCGATCAATTAAGACTACAGAGAATTGGATAGACTGTTTCTACATATTTGTTCTTCTCCCTGACATTGTGCAAATGGAAAGATTTTTGTGCCACTGTGGATGTTTCAGCAAAATTTCTTTTAGTTTCAAGATGAAGTGCCATTTTTCCTGTAAAGTAACCACACTTTACAAAAGTAACCTCACTTTACCGTCTGTGTAGAGTTTACACATTCTCCCCATGGCTGTGTGGGTTTCTGCCAGGTGCTCTGGTTTCTTCCCACACTAAAGATGTGGGTTAGGTGCATTAGCCATATTATATTGCCCTTTAGTGCCCCAGGATGCATAGTTTAGAGGGATTGGCAGGTAAATATTTGGGGTCATGACGATAGGGCCTATGTGGGATTATTGTTGGTACACTCAATGGGCAGAATGGCCTCCTTCTGCACTGTAGGGATTGTATGATTCTGTTCAATGATTCACTGTGTTTACTGGAGCTTGTCAAAATTTGCTAATGGAGGGCTACAACTTTAAACATCTGCGGTTCTTGTCTGTGTAATTTTAGTAAAAAGAAATCTATACTAGAAAATTCCTGTTGAATAAATATTGATGGAAACTGATTTTCCCTTTATAATTTGATAAGTATTTTCATGATTTTTACAACTTGGGTACTGTAAAACGGGCAAAGGTCAATTTGCTCACACTGAGCATTGTTGTCATTTCCATACTGCTTTTTTGAAGTTAAATAATGCACTGTGTGTAAAATTAGGCTTTTAGCTGTGAAACTTTCTTAAAAAAAAACTTGAAAAAAATTCCATGCTTTCCTCTTCCCTATCCTGAAAAAAGTCCTGTAAAGTTAAATCAGAATTCACAATTTTTCAATTCTTTTGTAAAAGTGATATCTGTTTTATAATTATTTGAATATAACCAGTGGTGTATTATCTCTTTTGAAAATTTCTCTTGGGTTTCTGTTTTATGTTATGTGTTTCATTTATTTGCTGCTGCACGTAGTTTGGGCATTCAAAGATCAGTAAATCTGTAACTTACTGATGTAGTTGGGTGCATCTTGATGTACAGCTACCTCAAACAACAAAACAATTCAGTTTTTGTTTGTAAAGTTTCATATATGCTTTATTGTAATCAGAAGATGCAGAAATACTGGACTTGCACCCTTACTGTTGGTACATCCGACCATTCAATTATTTCATTTTGCTCATTTTACCACTAAGATGGTTTTATTCTGGGATACAAAAGATAATTGCCACAGCTCACACAGTGCTTCCGTTGTGCATATATGGCAAACTGCCACACAGAAATGTGTGCTGAATAAATGGGAGAGATCGATATTATTTGTGGCTGATTCACATCCCTCCTCACATCTATCACCAGGTCTGTCTGCATATTGAAATTATAGATCTACAATGATGAGTATAGATTTTTAAATTATTGTCTCCTTTGCTTGGTAAAATCACAACTTACTCATCTTTCATTGTAGCACAGAGGCTGATACAGAAACCTGCACTTTGAATACAGATGCATCTAAACTACTAGCTATATATAAGCTTGCTTTTTCTCATTGTACAGAATATAACATTAAATTGTTCCATTTTTGAAATTGCTGGCTAACTGCAATAGTATCATTCTTTATTGATTGTTGTATCATGCAACATCTTGGTCTTTTGTAATGTGTTCACAATAGAGGAATGTTTAGCTTTAATCCTATTTGAAAATCAATTAGATAGATAGAAGTCACTATTAATATACAGCATGTAGAGAAGTAGTTTGGTGTCATAGATGTCTCCGTGTAAGTGTTTTATTCTATAGTGTGATATGCCTTTCATTCAAGTATTGATTTCTCCATTTGTAAATTTTCAGTCATGATGGGAAAATCTGCTACAAATGCATTTTAGCCGCACATTAATAAGTTACTTATTTTAATGCAGTTCCCACATTTACTTGTTCGTTTTCAACTTTGATCCTCTCTGGGCAAGGCACCAAATAAGTGAGTTATTCCCTGGTCTCTTGCCAAGACTATATCCAGGCATTTAATACTAATAAGTTATGGTATAGAGAGATGTTGCCCTCCACCATTCCATTTGAGAATCATCTTCGTGATTAGTATAACTGAAATTGAAACAACTTGCTGCTTGGAGAATTATGGATATTAACTACTTTATACCACTCTGAATACCACATATTCATATCACCCTGCTCTCAAGATACACTTTGTCTAGGTTATTGTTCAGCCATGTTCTATGAGTCTCATTTTCCTAAGTGTTCTCCAAACTTAAATGAAAAACAATCAGAGTACCAAGAAGGTTGGGTCAACAAAAATAAAGCTTTCAGAAAAAGTAATTTATTCAGTTAGCTCATACATGAACAGAGCTCAGTCCCAATTGTTTTAAACAATGTGCTACTATGTTGTAAAGTGAAATCATTGTACCTTTTCTCCTGTTCGTTATTTTTGAGGAACCACCACGGGATCATACTCCCTTGCCTCATTTGGTTTAAGATATTCAATACATAATGACACAAGTGAGGGATTTTTAAAAAAGTTTGTGTTCCAATTACATTTTTGGAAAGTAAGGGTTCCATAATGAAACTGATGTTTATTTTCTGTCTTGTATTTTAAATGTTCTATTCTCCTCCTTCCCTCTGCCCCATACTTTGTCAATTGAAGGTCTGTTTTAATTTGTTTTCATTGTCTACTTGCCATTGTTCTGATGTGATTAGACTGGGATGTTTTTCCTAGAGTTCGCTAAAATGTTGCAAATGAATGTTCCTTAGTTTTCATCATGCCAACACACTGCTTGAAAGATAAGGGACGAAATTTTCTTGTCCCGCCCATCACGGAAGTCATAGTGGGCAGGACACTGACCATATAAAAGTCTGTTGACCTCGTGGAGTTTTCTGGGATTGAGTGAGTGCAGCTGAAAAATCCCGCCTAAATAATGAAATGTTACACACTCAACTTCTTCATTGTCCAAATGCCCATGATTAAACTTTACAGGGGGTGTGATGATCCAATTCTTTTCAGAAATTATGAAGCTGTGGTTGCTGTATGGAGAGTAAAATGTTGTTTTTGATTATAAGCTGTTCAGGTATAATTTGAGTTAATTCATATGTTGCGGTCTAACCATAAGAATATTTTCTCAGTTACAGTTTTAGGGAAACTATAGTCTGTGGCATATTGGAATATTGGGCATGAACACAACATTATGACTGCTTATGTATAAATAAAATGTTTGCATTGTTGGATAATTGGCCTTAATCATGAAGTGTTGTCAACCAGATGAATTTGATTGAATTTGATTGAAATAGTATCCTCAGATTACTGGTATATAATCTTTTTAAATATTGCATCTGATTCTTATGAAAGAGCCGAATGAACCCTCTAACCTGGTAAGTGGGTGGTTATCACCAGACCTGATATATTTTTAATTTGGAGAATCAAATATGCTAATTTAATACAAATCTATACTTGTTGGCTCATTATTTGTTACAATATTTGTCTTCACAATTTTCTTTTGGCTTTTGATGTGATTGTGGGTGCTAGTGATTTTGTTTTCTGGCTGCTACGTTTAAAGAACACTGACATTTTTATGTTGGTATGATTTAGTTCTGTTATACAGATTTGTAATGCATTGTAATTTTATTAGGAATGCAAGTTGCAGATTTATTAGATCAAAACGCCTAAGTACTTAATTGCCCTTATTTCCACTGTTTACTTAAACTTCCAAAGAGTTTTGTAGCCAAGGTGGTAGAATTCTGTCAGTTAATTACCCAAGGCTTATACAATTGCTGTTCCAATCACAGTTCCAGAATGCAATTTTAATTTGAAAAAAATAAAAACATGAAGTGGGATGTAAAAAAAATAGCTAAGCATTGTTGTTTCTTTCCATCATATATGTTTTGTAGAAGGGAAAATGGTTCCTGGTTGGCTATACCAAAGTAACTGTCCACCTTATTTCTTAAATTGGTTCCTGCTGGTTAGCATTCCATAGGACCTTGGCTACGGTCAGGCTACTTACCCTTTATAATTAATTTCTCAACTGCTTACTTGAGATCATGTTATTGTGATATTTACTGCAAATATATGTCTGCCTGTATTTTATAATTAGAGTACAAGTCATACTCTTCCATACTCAGGCTTAAAAATTGTCTCAAACTGAGTGGTTATATCCTTTTATATTTAAATGTTACTTTAGCCCTGAAGTCATAATATACAATTAAAGCACTTCATTTTTTAAAAATCTGTCTGCTTTCTTTCCCATGTTTATTTGGGTAACATTCTAGTGACTGCTAAGTAAGTGTTGACTTGTTTCTTGTTGCAACGGTTAACTATGGCTGTGCATTATTTAGCCAAGCCTTTAGCAATCATAAAAGTCCCAGATTGTATTGAACCTTCCAGAAATTAACGATTAATGACCCAGAAGAAACAATCACTGAGGCATTTTTTAAAATATCCGAAGGAGATTCTCATGGCTTTTATCAACTCTGTAAATGTGCTTTCTGGTATGAAATTGAGTCACTGAGACAGGGATGATCTGCGCACCAGTCTGTATTGGTGTTAACTAGATTGTAAGCAAGGTAGATACCATTGGATTTGCCAAAATCCATGGATAACAGAGGAAAAAAGTCATTTTTTTGTGATCCTGTCGACTTGCAGGGTTACCTGCAGATGATTGAAAAGAATCTGCTTCCTCGCAGTGATGCACAGACTCCTCAAAGTCCAGTTTGACTATCTGTGTGCTGGACTACTGAGGGCCTACATTCAAGCCATATATAATAAAATGTGACATGAAAGGCTGTCTTAAGTTTTCCTCTAACAACATGTCATCCTAGATCCAATTCAGCACTAAAGAGATCTGGTTTGTATTTCCCTTCCCCAGAAGAATGACATAGTGAGCTACCAGATTTTTTAAAAAATTATTTTACCAGGACATAACTTGCTGGACCAACATTTTTATTGTTCATCTCTAACCTGTCCTTGAGAAGGTGGTGGTGATCCAGTGCAATTAGGGAGGGAATTCCAGGATTTTGATCCAGCAACAGTGAAAAATTAGCAATCCATTTCCATGGCAGGACAATATATGACTTGGAGGGGAATTTGCAGGTGGTTTCCAAGCATTTGCTGCCCTTGTCCTTCTAAGTCGTGAAGGTCTTGGGTTTGGAAGATGCTGTAAAGGTGCATCTTGTAAATTGTACAGACTCCTGGCATTGTCATCAATGGTGGGGGGAGGTGGTGGTCGAATGTTGCAGATGATTGATGAGGTTGGCACATGTGGCATGAATGTTATTGCCACATAGCCCAAGCTTGAATATTGTTCATGTCTTGCTGCACTAAGGCATGGATTATTTCAGTATATATGGAATCATGAGTGGTGCTGAGCATTGTGTAATTATCAGTGAATGTCCCCGCTTTTGATTTTATGATGGAGGGAAGGTCATTGATGAAGCAGCTGAAGATGGTTGGGCTGAGAGCTCTATCCTGAGGAACTCCTGCATCAAGTGATGTAACCATTGACCTCTAGCAATGACTACCATCTTCTGTGCTATGCATGACTGAACAATGGAGAACTCCCACCCCTACTTCCCATGACTTCTGTAGATGTGCTCATGAAGCTTGTTTTTCCATCTCGAATCCAAGCTAAAGCTGCATTCTTAATGATGTACATGATCTACATAGTCCAACTAGGGAAAGGACCAAAATGAATCTGCAGATAGTCCAACTAGTGAAGGGGCTACACTGGACCTGGTATTGCGAAATGAGCCTGGCCAAGTGGTCAATGCTTCAGTAAGAGAGCAGTTCGGGAACAGTGACCACAATTCAGTAAGCTTTAACTTACTGATGGATAAAGATAAGTATAGTCCACAGGTTAAGGTGCTAAATTGGGGGAAGGCTAATTACAACAATATTAGGCAAGAACTGAAGAATGTAGATTGGGGGGCAGATATTTGAGGGAAAATCAATATCTGGCATGAGGGAGGCTTTCAAGCGAAAGTTGATGGGGATTCACGACTGGTGCATTCCTGTAAGGATGAAGAGTAAGTATGGCAAGTTTTGGGAACCTTGGGTAACGAGAAATATTGTCAGCCCAGTCAAAAAGAAAAAGGAAGCATTTGTCAGAGCTAGGAAGCTGGGAATACATGAAGCAAATGTGGAACACAAGGAAAGTAGAAAGAAACTTAAGCAAGGAGCAAAGAGGGCTAAAAGGGTCATGAAAAAGCCTTGGCCAGCAGGATTAAGAAAAACCTGAAGGCTTTTTATACATATTTAATGAGCAAGCGGGTAGCCAGGGACAGGGAGGGTTGGTCCACTCAAGGACAAAGGGAGGGAATCTTGGCATGGAGCCAAAGGAAATGGGCGCGGTATTAAATGAGTACTTTGCATCGGTATTCACCAAAGAGAAGGACTTGGTGGATGATAAGCTTGGGAAAGGGTGTGTAGATAGTTTGAGTCGTGTTGAGATCAAGAAGGAGGTGATATTGGGGTTCTTGACAAATATTAAGGTAACAAGTCTTCAGGGCCTGATGGGATATACCTAGAACACTGAGAGACGCAAGAGAGGAAATTGCTGGGATTTGAGAGAAATCTCTGTATCCTTATTAGCTACAAGGGAGTCCCAGGGGATTGGAGAATAGCCAATGTTGTTCTTTTGTTTAAGAAGGGTAGCAAGAATAATCCAGGTAATTACAGGCCAGTGAGCCTTTCATCAATGGTAGGGAAATTATTGGAGAGGATTCTTCAAAACAGGATTTATTCCCTAGAAATAAGTGGATGGATAAGTGAGAGGCAACGTGGTTTGTTGAAGGGGAGATTGTGTCTCATTAACTTGATCGAGTTTTTCGAGGAAGTAACAAAGATGATTGATGAGGATAAGGTAGTGGATGTCATCTACATGGACTTCAGTAAGACCTTTGACAAGGTCCCTCATGGCAGACTGGTACAGAAGGTGAAGTCGCGTGGGATCAGAGGAGAGCTGGCAAGATGGATACAAAACTGGTTCGGTCATAGAAGATAGAGGGTAGCAGTGGAAAGGTGCATTTCTGAATGGAGAGCTGTGACAAGTGGCATCCCTCAGGCATCTGTGCTGGGACCATTGCTGTTTGTAATATATTTAAATGATTTGGAGGAAAATAGAACTGGTTTGATTAGTAAGTTTGCAGAGAACATAAAGGTTGGTGGTTTTGCAGATGGTAATGAGGACCAGCAGAGGATACAGCAGGATATAGATGGAGACTTGGGCAGAGAGGTAGCTGATGGAGTTTAATCCAGATAAATGAGGTAATGCATTTTGGAAAGTCTAATACAAATAGGAAATATACTGTAAATGGCAGAACCCTTAAGAATATTGATAGGCAAAGGGATCTGGGTGCACACGTCACTGAAAGTGGCAATGCAGGCGAAGATGGTCAAAAAGGCATACGGCACGCTTGCCTTCATTGGTCGGGGCATTGTGTTTAAAAATTGGCAAGTCATGTTGCTTTATAAAACCTTAGTTAGCCATACTTGGGATATAGTGTTCAGTTGTGGTTGCCACACTACCAGAACAATGTGGAGGTTTGGAGAAGGTACAGAAAAGATTTAACAAAATGTTGGCTGGTATGGAGGGCACCAGCCATGAGGAGAGGTTGGAGAAACTTGGTTTGTTCTCACTGGAGCGACAGAGGTTGAGGGGTGACCTGATAGAAGTCTACAAGATTATGTGAGGCATGGACAGAGTGGATAGTCAGAAACTTTACCCAGAGTGCAAGAATCAATTACTCGGGGGCACAAGTATAAAGTGCGAGGGGCAAGATTTAAAGGAGATGTACGAGGCAAAATTTTTACACATAGGATGGTGGGTGGCTGGAACTCGTGGCTAGGGGAGACAGTGGAAGCAGATACAATAATGACTTTTAAGGGGCGTTTTGACAAATACATGAATAGGATGGGAATAGAGGGATATGGTCCCCAGAGGGTTTGGAGTTTTAGTTCAGTCAGGCAGCATGGTTAGAGAGCCAATGGGCCTATTCCTATACTGTAATTTTCTTTGTTCTAGAGGAAATTCTTCCATTGCCTTCCACAGAATTCACAGCTATGGAGTTATGAGCATATATAGTAAATACTTATGTTATATATGTATCGTAGAATATATATATATTTATATATATACATACACAAGATTAATCTGCTTTGGGATTTCACTCTTTGGCCAATATACTTTTATGTCATGAATTCCAGCATACACTATATACATGCTATAAATTTCCAGGAGCACATGATTTAAAAATTATCCTGATTATCCAGTTCATATGGTCAGCTCGGTAATGTTAGAATATCTTTTGGTCTGTATCGCATCACAAAAGGAAAAATGATGCAAGAGAAAAAGCGTATAGTTGCAACTGAAGTGCAGCACCTGGCTATACAAGAATACCTCCTTCAGTGGTGTAGATGTAAAAAAAAGCATATAACTGGAATAAACCCTCTAGTCAATAAATGAATAATAGTTTTCTCTATAAAATATGATAAAATGTTTATTTAAATTACATTTCATGCATTGTTCCAGATACATTTGATAAACTTCACTTGAAAAATTTAGTATTTCTCATATTGTTAATGAAAATTGTTTCTTAAGAGGTACCAGAGACAATATTGGGACAATCCATTAAAAACCAATATCCAACATATATGATATCAATCTGCAAATGCTCAGGAATGGACTGACCTGGAATTGCAAGATTGGTGTGTGAAAATGGGAAAACTGACTACTGTAAGCAATCATTCTAACTGACATGAAAATATTTTGAAAGCGTATAACATCTGATGTACAACACTCCTGTGCACATTTACACACATACAAGCACGCAAGGACATTTGCCTCAATTTACAAAAACTATATAACAGAGAACATTGGCTTCTGGAGAATTAGACAACTTTGTTACATGGAAAACCTTCAATACTTCAAAATTTGACGTACGCAGCAAACACAACACACACACAAAATTCACACCATAATCATCAAACAAGAACATTCACAAAGAACACGAACAAATCCCAGTTCTTATTTTGACCACAACTTATAGTTCAATTTATTTTTGATGACTTTTTTTTTACTTGTTTTGCACCTTGGACATTTTTTTAATGAGATAAATTGGATCACACCTACATGCATCATATTTGCCTAATTTGAAGTAATAGACTCATTTTACAAGCCTCTAGCAGTTTTCCTTTAAAACAATTAGTTTTTGTTGGAATGGGAAGTAATTCAGATTTCAGAGTACTGATCCAGAATAAGGTGAGATAATAAAATCTTTTATAAATGAAAAAAACTTGTTCCTGATGGAACACAGACCCTATGCATTTAAACCTTCAAAACATCCTTTCCGTAGAGACTTTGTCCAGGCAGCAAATTTAATAACTGTCAGATAAAAAGATGATCTGGTAATATTTCTCCACGAGAAGATAAGTGTGATTAAATATTCCCATTGGGGTGCGTCATTGTAGGACTAAATGCTACTTCATGGATTGTGGGATTTGGATTCAGATCCACAATTGTGCCCACGAGCCACTGTTGTCAGCTATTGAAATGAAAAGTTTATGGCAAGTGGCAATAAATCAGTTTTTCACTGAGAAGAAGGAGGAAATGGGAAGCTGTTAAGGCTGTCCAGTGTACGATTGTTTTTGACTGGTATCAAAATTGAGAACAGATTGAGGTCTCAGCTGCCAACTTTATATCATATTGCAAATTTGTAAGAGAGGGGAAGATGAGAATTTTTTTTGTTGTGAAATGCACTTATCGTTGCTGTATGTTATTTTTATATCACTCAGCATACGTTCCTTACATTATAGCAATAGCTACACTTCATAAATTCTTTATTGACTAATGAGTAATGAATATCTTGAGGTTGTGAAAAGTACTATATAAATGTGAGTCATCCTTTTTTATATTTTTCAATGAATAGGTGACAGACTGTGTGTATTTTTGTGAAATTCTTCATTTTTTAAAAAAAACCCTCCCACTCTCACATTTGTAGCCAGTTTCCTTCAGTTGGGAGAAAGTCAGTCTGAGCATTGGACATTCATTCTAATTTCTGTTTGAATAATAAATGTGCACTGGGGAGGGATGGCTCAATCACACTCATGCACACAATGTAGACACATGAACATCCAAAATATTACTGCTGTGGGTGGAAAGATGGGCAAGTATGTAAAGGTATTTCACACTCATCTTCTATCACTTACAATCACTATCAACATTTTTCTCCTCTTTTAGTCTTATAGTCTTTTATATATTTCTTTAAATCTTTTTACAGGATAGTTTATTAAGCAAACATTTCTTTTACAATGGGTTCCTTCACAAGGAGGTATATGGAAAATCTGGAGGTATATGGAAAATCCACAGGTATACAAAGGCACAGCAGTACATGCATTAATATTAGGATTCATTTGGAGAGTAGGATTCCAAAATGTTATTTTGCAACACATCTAAAGTTTCAGATGAAAACCAGATCTTATTAGGAACTGAGCTGTATAAAGCTCTATGAATATTTCAACATGATTGCTGCAATTGCTCTGAGACCCATGGAGTTCCATTGTGGCTACCCTTAAGGCACTTTTACATTTTGGCACTTCAGTAGTTTGAATAATGAGGGAGCCTTGTTCATATGAAGTTTTCTCTCCCCTAACCCCTCCCCCACTCCATCTCCAATACTAAAGTAATCCCAATGGCCTTATCCCAGCAGTAAAGTCTGAATCATAGACATATGAAAATATGATTACATATTTTGTTACTGAGTTCAACTAATGTCAGATGACACTCCTAAAGGGTCTCGAACCATTGCCGCCTGGATTGGGAAATTATTTAAGAGTTAAACAGTCACTTCAAGTGTTGCTGCAAACTGGAATCATTATAAGTACCATACTAACTACACTCTTATATATAAGATTTCTTAAAATAAAACTTATTTTCAAAGTGCATCCATAAATTCTTTGTTCTATTCCCAACAAAAACACCACAGAATAATCAGCCTTGGCAAGACAATGATTGGAGGCAATTTGTCGGAAGTTATTCGTTTCTCTATATTCGATGTCAGTTAGTGGTTCACAATCCATCACTGAGAAATGTTTAGTCATCTCTTGTAGGTTTGGGATAAAGCAGTGTTATCTATATATAAATAGACTTTGAAATGAGTACAGATTTTTGGCAGGTCATTCATGTAAAAGGGAACAGTAAAGGACTTAATTCCCCAAGGAGCACCAGCGCAATCACATTTGTGTTATCCAGTGATCCGTTGCCAACAATTCTGTCTGCACAGATAAGATTGAAGCTACTTTGCACCACTACTTGAAAAGTCAGTTTCACAGAGTTTGTTACTAGGTATGGCATCGGTGATTGTTTCAGAGCCTTTCTTTGAATTGGGTAACTATCTTTGCCAGTACTGTAAACCAACTGATAAACCAAGATACAGAAGTAGAACACCTTCCAGAAAGCCGATCAGTAACCTGATTAATTTTGTGCTTTGCGTTAAACAATACAGTTGACAGTGCATTGTTTTCCTCATCACAGATCACATTGTGGTCCCTTGCAGTACTTGATGTTATTCACTTGGATATAGTATGCTTAAATTAAAAAAACAAATTTAAAAAAAAGACCTGTTGTATATGTTGTGGAAAATATTACCAGAGAGAAAATACCAGCCACAGTAGATTGCAGACCAAATCCACAAGTTCTGTTCACAAAGCAATGGCTGGTAATTGTGAACAAAACCTCAAGTTTATTTATTTATTAGTGTCACAAGTAGCCTTATATTTACACTGCAATGACGTTGCTGTGAAAATCTCCAGTCGCCATACTCTGATGCCTGTTCAGGTATACTGAGGAAGAATTTAGCTTGGTCAATGCACTTATTCTGCAAATCTTTGGACTGTGGGTGGAAACCAGAGCACCGGAGGAAACCCACGTCGACATAGGAAGAATGTGCAAACGAAACATGTCAGGAAATGAACCCAGTTCCTTGGCACTGTTAGGCAGAAATGCTAAGTTTTATTTAAATTGAAAATATGGATTGTTAAATTGGGTTGGGCTTGAAACTGTTTTGAGATCTGCAGTGTCTGGTTTTGATGGTCCAGTGGGTGGAAAAAAAACAACATTGAGCTACACTATATAAACAGATCAGGGAGACTCCAATTTTCTGCCCTGATTCATATTGAGTCAGCAGGAATGAAACTGATAATGCATTAGAGTTCAATATCCCAAGTCGGAAAAAGAAAAGAGATGCAGAGTCAAGATATTTGCACCTGATCAGTTTGTGGATAGTGGTTGAGAATAGAATGAAGCTCAATTGTAGCAACATTTGTGAACTGACATTGACTTCAGGATGACACAAATGGTCACTTGGAAAAGGTACACGAACATTACTGCCATCATCATACCCAACACAATAACTGTCTTCAAAAACATTTTCCAATATAAAATTGTAATTGGTTAGAGGATAATGGGAACAATATGACTAATTTATGAATAACAGAAGTGTTTTAAAAGAAGCCAATTTATGGTGTCTTGACTCCTGCTGCTGTGAAATGCTGTGATTTGACACAGTAACTTACTATCTTGTTTGCGCTTGATTCACAATGGATCAATGGAATTGATTCACAATGATCCAGCACAAATGCATAAAGTTGAATGGTTTATAACTCTCTCTGTTTAGTTACTTAAGTCTCCTTTAGGGATTTTGAATTTAAAAATCTAGACTGTAACACCCATGATACCTGTAGTGATCATTGGTGACCTGAAGCACAGACCTGCAGGGAGGAAGGCAGTGCCGTCATCCAGGTTTGTGTCTCTCCAGTTTATATTTTGTTTAGTGTGGCAAAAAATGGACTTCATTATACCCAATATCTCTGTGACAGGTGGAGCATAAAGGGCTAATTTTGCAAGATAATGCAAAATCCCAAAGACACAATTTTTAGGTCTCTTTAAACTAGATGCTGGAGTCATTTCTGAAATTGAGCTATCCTGAGCAGTACTGCAACACACCTTGACCACAGTTTTCCTGCCTTGGATGTGACCAGCAATAAAAGGTAGTTGCTTTTCAAGAAAATAACTTTCATGTGAAGCAACGAGGATGCCAATTATACCAATCCTGGAGATTCAATCACATGATGCATGCCAACGGTTTGCAAGTGTCGTTGCATTTACCTTATAACATTAGGCCATGCATGTTTAATGTTTTCTCCTAAATTACTCTGTCAAAATGGAAACTCTTGCATTTTGTTTTTCCATACCCGGGATGTTCCCAAAAAAAAAAATCACTCTCCACTATTAACCATTCAGTTTGCACTTATCAGCTGAGCCATATTAAAGCATCTTTAGAGCCTTCGGCACAAAGAGTATTTGGGGTAGCTCCACAATCCTACCAGATATTATCAATCCATTAAAACATTCCCTTTTAAATCTACATTCTGCACTGTTAATTTCAGAGCTTCATTCTGGTTTCTTGGTTGCAAAGGGGTTTGCAATCAGAACACTCTGTGTGTAAAATACATGACTATATCCAATTAAATTCCCTCACTTTCCTTTCTCCAGCCACATCAAGTCTATGAGGGTACTGCCAGCAAAGCAAGCCGCCCAAACATTATTGTTAAACGTGAGGATGGGTTAGAGATGATGAACTATCTCCATGATACCCAAGGTCTCATTTTTTTTTTAACCAATCCTTGTGCCTAGTTTGCATGGCCTTGTGGCAAGAATTAATGTGTTCCCTTAGTAACTCCATTTGGATTAACACCACAATACTGTACCCTGTAAACAGTTTACAAAGTACATATTTATCCTGAGCAAGCCTAATAAGATCCTGATTATAGAAAATGGATAGCCCAGTGTCACAGTCAAAAATAATTGATTTAAGTCAAAGGTGTCAGGCCAAATAATGAGCTAGACGGGAATTTTTATGGAGGATTTTAGGGAACAGGCATGCACTAAAAATATCATTGCTGGTTAGCATGCTAGCTCCTGGCTGCATGTTCACTTGCTGCCACAACCCCACCCACCTCCCCCTCCTCCCCTCCAAACCCCTTGCCCCTCCCCACCCTTCCCTCCTCCCTCCCCTCCCTCCCCCCTCCCTCCCCCCCTCCCTTCCCCTCCCTTCCCTTGGGTCTTTCCCCAGAGCTGGACAACAGGACTCCTCATTGACAAGTGACAAATAGCGATTCACCTAATTAAGGATCAATTACATTCTAGTGAAGGAAACTGACTTAGTTCGCATCCAAGTTCCCCACCCCTCCACCTCACTAGGCCATGGAGGCAATTGAGCAGCCTGCTGCCAACCTCCAGGAAGGATTAGAGGCCCTTACTGCCTGGCTGGCTCCAGCAGCAGCCATAGGCTGCCCCTGTGCAAGAGCTCCAGTGCCCAAATTGCTGAATCTATTATTTTATTTTAACTTTAAAAAAATTAGAAAGCAGACCTTCCCATTTATGGGGTGTTCTCTCTCTCTCTCCCTCACTTACCTACCATGGTATTTTGCTACCGCTCACAAGAGAATCTCTGATTATGTCCAGTTTTGACAACATGCTCTCTGTCCTTCATTGAATACAGTAAGAAATCTTACAACACCAGGTTAAAGTCCAACAGATTTATTTGGAAGCAAAAGCCACAAGCTTTCAGAGCACTCCAAAAGCTAGTGGCGTTTGTTACCAAATAAACCTGTTGGACTTTACCCTGCTGTTGTAAGACTTCTTACTGTGTTTACCAATGCCAGCATCTCCACTTCATTGAATGGCAAGCCTGCCTTCTGGCAATTAGATCAATGATCCCAGAAGAATCACAAATTGCCCAGATAGTGAGGGCTTCTGACTCCTATTTCAGTCCAGTGGCAGAGTTCAGTTTTCAGAAAAATCCTATCAACTTACTTTGGCTAATAAATACAATGAACATATCAGGTCTTTTAGATTTTGTTGTATACTTCCACAAGTTGTGCCTAATTAGGAATTTAATATTACTTAATGAGAGTTGTTAAACCTGCACTTATCTCATTAATGACTCCCCATCCTGGAAATATCAAAAGCCCTGTTGATTCTGCTAACTGCGCAGCAGGTTTTCTACTCACTCTAGAATAATTTCATCTCTCCTTCCTATCTTTTTCTTCTTTTGATCTTTGCTTTGCAGAGGGAAATCGAGTCTTGTACTAAAAGTGTCTAATCCAGAGCCCTGTAGAAGGGTAAACTGGAGTAGTGTTTCGAAAATCCTGTAAATTACAGAGACAAATGTACAACACAACAACAAATGGCACCTCCTGGGATCTTACATTTGAAAGAAATCTTAGTCTTTTGGGTCTTGACACAGACTGCAGTCTAACATGTCCTCTGAAAATTTTTCCACTTGAATCGTTGTGGTGTGGAAGGTAAACTTGCTTCGAAGGATTTCTGTGGTTTCCTTCAACACAGTTTGTGCATCTGCATTCTCCTCTGTAATGCAAAGGTATAATTAACAGGCAATAAATGGTTGTTGATTTATCTGGGGTTGCCTCTCCAAGTTCCACTACCTCACTCTATTTTAAAGAGATAATCATGGAAATAGTTGTTATTTCATCTTCAATGGTTTATAAGATAAATTAATTTTGTTCTTTTAAGACAGACATGACGCACGTCCAGACATGACACACATTCAGCTAAAGAATTGTTAAATGATATTAATCTACTTAAATAAATTATTGTATCGATAGTATGGTTGATGCTAAAAAAATCCCTCTTCTCTTTTAGTTTTTAAAAATTCCCCTTAACCATTGAGAGAATCTTCAATTAGAGTATGACTGACACCCAATTCCCAGAGGCCAGCATTTACTATTTAGCACAATCTCATTTCGGTAACATTTGTCCATATAGACACGTCCTCATCTCTACTGATCTGAAGCTGAAAATCATATCCAAGCAATTAATTGAGAAAGAAAACTTAATTCCCAGCTGTCTCGATCACAGAATTATAGAATTGTTGTGGTGCAGTAGGAGGCCATTTGGCCCATCATGTCTACACCAGCTTTTGAGCAATCACCTATTCCCATTCCCTAACTTTCTCCTTCTAATTCTGCACATTTGTTCCCTTTCAGATGACAATGCTCCAATTGAACCACCCTCCAGCACACTTTCAGTCAGAGCCATGTCAAATTCTAACCTCACACTGTGTGAAAATATTTTTCCTCATATTGTTTTTGGGTTTTTTTGCCAGTTAATTTAAATCTGTGCCCTTTTGTTTGTGATTCTTTCATAAGTGAAGACTGTTTCTCCCTACGTCCAGACCTGTCATGATTTGGAATAAATATTAAATTTCCTCTCAGTCTTTTCTCTAAGGAGAAAAATCCTAACTTCTCCAATCTATCTTCATCACCATGATAACCATTGGAAAGGTCACACACCAACAACTACTTCCTTTCGAAATAGGAAGATGTAATTAAATGGTTAAAAAGATATGATTATAGCATTACTCACCTATGGCAATGTGAACAGAGAGCACAGGCTGGTTTAATGTCAAAGCCCAGAGCTGGAGACTGTGCATGGCTTTCACTCCTTTGATGGAAAGAAGAACTTCCTTCACTGAATTGAAGTTCATTCCTTTTGGAGTTCCTAAGCAGAGGAAGTAGGATTTGTTTTATTTATTTATTTTAAAGAATAAGATTTGCTCAAACTCAGAAGTGATGCAAATACATTTCCAATGGTCATTTTCTTCTTAAGGAAATGAATTGCAAAACATTTTTGTCTTTGAAGATCATAGCAAGGTATATGAAATTTCTGGCAATAGTTGCTTGCTCTGTTGAATCTAAGAACAGTCTCACTGGAATAGGGTCTTTAGTTTATCGGTTCCTTGTAAATTAGTTGACCAGGTTTTGCATATTGTACATTTGTGGCATTTCCTTCCCTCAGCAAGTGTCACTGTTTCATATCTGTTTGTGTATGATCATTTAGTGGTATTAATTACTTGAGGATGTGGCAGCAATACTGTGTAGCCACTTCTGGATTAGATATTTCTCAACGCAATAATGTGACCATACAGACCAAGGATATTTGGGGCAAATCTAAAACTATCCAGCACAATCTCATTCAAAACTATTCTGTTAAAGAATAAGAAAGTAGGCCACCCTGTTCCAATCATCCAACAAGAAATATGTTTTCTGGTCATTTTATACTAGCAATAACATATTGTTAGCACCTCTAGCACCATACACTATGATCTCAAATGCAGCTATCACTGTACATTGTCTGAACTATTATACGTGTAGATGTTGCACATTTTCAACATTTGGTATTTTTAATTTCAGAAAAAATGCACTCACCTGATATATTTATAGATTTTCTTTTTTGCTATAAATCTGAATTTATGGTCATCTATCTTCCATTTTGATTCTATCCTCAGTCTAACTTTTAATCAGCTAGTATAGTATTTTATAGACAATAGCTCAATGAAGTGCATACAAATGTTTTCTTCAAATAACCTACATTACAACATCGACTACATTTTGAAAAGAATTTCATTGACTGTAAAGCAGTCCAGGTATCTCTCACTCTTCTTTCACCTCCTGGTTCAGTCTGTAAATTTGTGCAGTTCCTGGCTCAGTCTTTGGACTGGGTATTGTGGCCAAGTCAGCCATATCTGGAGTTCAATCCAGCCCCAGTTGGGCAAACCTACTTCCTCCACTGACTAAAGCCATTTGCATCTTTCTCCTGTTAATGATGTTGGTGGACTCTAAGTGCAGTATAAATGCAAGTTTTACTTTACTAGTTACAAGTTATACTTTAACTTTTTTGTTGATGATGAGGGAGGGAGTAATGTATCAATGTACAGATTGTATTTCTTTGAAGAAATTGCATTGAAATATGTCCTACCTTCCATGAGTACACGGAAGACATCCTTTAAAATAGTAATGGTGGAACCCAGGACAAAAATTGAGAAAAAAAACGTAGAGATAGGATCGGCGATTTTATAAGCAGGCTGTAATTGAAAACAAACAATAAAGAGACCAGCTAGCATGCTTATATTCAAAATGGATGATTCCATAGACAAAAACAATTACAAACCTGTGAGCTTTTATTCAATTTATTTAAAATGATGAATTAGATTATAAGATTAATTTTCTCCCCATCTCTCCTGAAGGCATTACCCCTTTATTGAGTTCAAGCGTATGGGCAATATATTCTCTTGGACAGTGTTAGCCATGTGTTCATTATTCTCATGCAAATCTTTGATAGTGAACGTTGGAAGGCTAATTAACCAAAAGAATATTACAGATCAAGTTAAACCTGTTGCTACATGACATCTATTCCAGTCACTTCAACAGAGATCAATAAATATTGATTAAAAATGAGACTCCTGTCTGATTTCCCTCTCTCCAACCTACCAGAGGTCTGATAACACAGGGATTAAATCAAAAACTTTTCTGGCCTGGAAGTTTGGTTAACAGTTCATTGAATACACTTACTGAGTCATTGGTTGAATTGGGCAATATTAATTATTTTTATCACTCCATAGCAATTCATCATTTTTGATTCTAATTGTAGTCCTATATAAGGCCATGTATATCAAATCACAAATGCTTCCATTACTTTTCAAAGATGTGAATAAAATAGTGAATTCACCATTTCTTATCAATATTAAAATACTTCAGATGTCTGGATGTTCCTCTCTCTTATTCCAGTTCCTTATAGTTTACAATTATTTCCACTAACAGGACTTCCATGTGTTCTTAGTGAAGACTAAAGCTAGCAATACGAAAAGCCAATGCAACTGCCTCATTTGGTTAGAGATCAGCCAATGTGACAATGGAGGACCACCTCAATTGTGCTTATAAGAACTTTTCTCATCATTCTTTAAATCTGTTCAGCTCCTGGCTCAGCTTTTGCACTTGGTATGTGGGCATTTGTCAGTTTTCACTTCAATTCTATTTGCCAAGTCAGCAAATCTGGAGTTGAATCCTATCTCAGTTGGGCAAACCTATTTTCTCCATTTGAGTAAAGCCATTTGCTTCTTTCTCTTGTTAATGATGTAAGCATTTTGAGTCTTTCCTTCTGAATTTCTCATTCACATTTGTTCAAGTTTCAGGGTTCTCAATGTTTCCCTCTCCACCAGATTTTGATATTCCTTATTCGTGGAAGACCCTTCCTTGTCTGGATTTATCTTTCAATTTTTGGGAGCTTTGAGGAAACACCTGAATACTTTCAGTTGGTGCAATGGGAACTTTAACATCTATCTGAAAAGTAGATAGGTTTCGAGTTTAAGTTTTAATCTGAAAGAGATTATTCTCGCAGTGGCTCACTGGAGCAATGACTAAGGTTCAATTGTAGTGTGGACTTACAAAGCATAACCTTTGAAATCAGAGGCTCAAGCTGACACACTGAAAGAAAATTGCTGGTTTAAAAATAACTTATGATTTAATACAAATTTACATATTCATACAAAATATATCACTGGCTGTGAGAGTTTCAATTTTATATTGTTTCAAAAATGAGCAACATTCCATGCACGAGGGAATTATCAATTTACTTAAAATGTATTTCCTGTAAGGAAATTATTTCTAAGAATATAGGATATGTTCTAGCCCAGAGACCTCCAAATTTTATTGCCCGTAAATCAGAATGATCAACTATTTTAAGCAAAACACTCAGTGGATGAATTGGTGAATTTCCCATCCCTGGAGACTGTTCTCACATTATTGCAAGAGCTTGGCCACTCATTAGCAATGGGAGCACATTCCGAGGGAAAGTTTATCTTAATGACCATACTGAGGAATTTCATACCAGTGTGTTAATTAGAATGCTGAAGAGAGTGCTAAGTGTATTTAACACCTTCCCAGAATCTGCCTTTTCTTTAGAAATATATACTTCCTGATTTTATTCCTCAAATTTTAAGATCATGCATTCTTTTTCTCAATACTCCAAAAGAGAGCATTTCTCAAGTGCTGTTGAAAAAAAGCTTCATGCTGTTGAACTTTTTGCCTTGCACTTATTAGGAAAGTTCACAAGAATACTAATAATAAAGGGAATAACAATTTATACTGTGTAGGAAGAGAGAGCTGATTAGTTGGCAAGTGGACTCTGATTCATGTTGTGCAGAACCAGTCATAAGTACAATATGGCATGAAGGGATATCACTTTTTTGTGTCTTGGGCAGCCCATATATATACACACACAGTGAACTGTAAAGAGAAAACCTATCATTTATACCATCTGGCAGCTTGTTATTCTTACATAACTCCAAGAAGCATTCTTGTAACTCGCTTTCAGCTAGGGCTGTCTGGTCATGCTTAAAGGCAAGTACAATGGACACAAATTTAAATCTGTTGCATATATAAGGTTCATCCTCACAACATGAACTAGCCACATGGTTGAACGAGTTGCTACAACCAGTTCCAAGCAAGCTTTCCAGGAACATGGCGAAGAATTGCTTCACCTTTGCAACCAACTTGCATATCAATAGCAATGCTATGTCCATGTGCTTGTTTGAACTCAGTAAGAATTTAGCAACACCAATTTATAATCCAACCGATTTATTTGATAGTAAAAAAGCGAGCTTTCGACTCTTGTGTCTTCCTCAGGCAAATGCAGTGTTCTGGTCTGCACATGTACATCATGTGCTTGTTTAACATTGCTAAACTATTTACCAATGTACCACTCAAGGAAGCCACAGACATTTGCACCATGTGAGTATACCATGGCAATCCAGACACACTACCTTGGTCTGAATCTGTATTTACTGAATTTATGGAACTCACACAGTTGAATTCAGTTTTAATAACACGTGTATGCCCAAGTAAATGGTATTGCCGTGGAATCCTCTCTAAGCCCAGCTTATATATTATCATTTTCCATGAGAAATGTACCTAACTTCCTACCTCTTGCACATTTCCAAAATGGTTAACGGTAGCATACTGTTCACCGGCAGTAGTGAGATTTTCTCATCCCGCTAGGATTTCTCACTGACTGCACCTCATGTTGCTGGAAACCCACATGTGATTGCACCACCTGAGGGATCAGAAAATCCCAGTGGTGTGAATAGTTGGAAAATTCCAGCCGATATGTTTGCTTCCTGAATGTGCCAAGAATTGCACTGAAAACAAATTTAAGATTGTTATTTGGGATCCCAGAGTGATTTTATAAAAGCTCATTCTAGAAGCGACAAATACTCACACACAGGGCTCTGTCCTTTGCTGAGCATGTCCATGGATTACATCTTTCTCAACTAAATAAAAGTTTGAGGGACAGCTATTACATTGGTCAAGGCACTGCCATGGGAAATGAACAGAGATGACCAGCCTGGTTTGGCTTTGAACTAAGGCTTTGCAATTAAGTGTTTCCTGCTTCATTCTTCATGGCAACACCTCTACCAAATTTCACTTGCCAACTAATCAGCGCTTCCTTCTCATGGTGTATAAATTGCTGTTCCTTTTAGTATTGATTTATTGTGAACTGTTCCAATGAGAGCAAAACAAAAGCTATGAGGCCCTGGAGAGAGTGCAGAGGAGATTTACCAGGATGCTGCCTGGTATGGAAGGTCTGTCTTACGAGGAAAGATTGAACGCACTGGGGTTGTTTTCTCTTGAAAGACGTCGGCTGAGAGGTGATCTATTAGAGGTATATAAGATTATGAGGGGTATAGATAGAGTAAATGGTGGTAAGCTTTTTCCACCATTACAAAAGGATAGAATGAGGGGTCACGGCCTTAGGGTGAGGGGGGGTATGTATAAGATGAATATTAGAGGGCAGTTTTTCACACAAAGGGTAGTGGGGGTGTGGAATGCACTGCCGAGTAAGGTGGTGGGAGCAGGCACGCTAGGGTTGTTTAAGGGTCTCTTGGACAGCCACATGAGTGGTCTGCAGAGAGAGGGATATAGTAGGACTGTTTAAATATCCTATTTGTTTCCACAGGATGTTCGGTCCACCTTGTTGACCAACAAGGGCATGCATGCGGCAGGTCGTGCGAGAGCTGCTCTTGGATGTTGCTTCAGGAGTGGCCTAGTGCTTCACGTCGTTAGTGTATGCTTAAACTGGACCATCTGATGGGCACCATGACAGCTCAGGGACTATCGCTGTTGCTGTGCAGACACATGGATTTGGGCCTGTGTCTGCGGGAGTTTGCGCGTTCTCCCCGTGGTTGCGTGGGTTTTCTCCGGGTGCTCTGGTTTCGTCCCACATCCCAAAAATGTGCTCTTAGGCTGATTGGGTAACAAATTGGTCCCTATATGTCATTAAGACGTTAGGATGGCGGCACGGGCTTGTTGGGCCGAAGGGCCTGTTTCCGGTGCTGTGTTGTTCTTTGTTCTTTGACAGCGTGTCTCATTTTTTTACTACTACGAATTCCTCTGTTACTATTGTTGTACACAGTAAGAGATAAACTACTGAAACCTCTGCTCCCTTCCCCACGTCCTTAATCAGTACTTTTTTTGAAAAAGAAGCTATGTGTATTTCTGAATTACTGGCTAGTTAGTTGGGGGGAAGGGGGGAATTTGAAAAATGAGCAACAAGCTTTTTATATGTTTAAGTAAAGAGGATTATTTGTTCTTGAAAATCTAACACTACATCGCCCACTTAACCCAGTCACATACAAGGAAAATACAACTAACGAAAATATTGCACTTTTGCAAATTATAAACTAAAGGATGACTAGCTTGTTTTGTAACCCACAGGCTGCAGGCTTGATGAAGAAGGTATTTTCTCTCCAAAAATGTCGTCCAGGTAACTCCAATGGGTTAAATCATATACCAGAGTCATTGCAGAGGGGATAGCCATTTTGCAGGACACAATGTTAGTTACAGCCTTGTTATTAAGACGTCAGTTTGCCATATTGGTGAACCGGAAAATGAACGGTCCTGAAGATCTTAACAATATTGCAGTCTTCAGTTCTTAAATTGCTGCCCCCACTTCTGCTGCTGCTGCTGTTGCCATTTGCAGACAGCACTTTAGAAATAGTCAGGGAGACTAACATGTTTGTCTTACCATGTGCCTTCTCACAGTCCTGTTTTCCAAATATGGCGTTAGGCTTAAGTTAATTAGTCACATTATTTGCAAGCATTTGCCTTGGGGTGGAGGTAGGGGAGGTATTGAGAAAATCACTGTCCTGGTTTCACAGTGATCTATTCAAGTTAGGGAATACCTTATGGAGGGTCTGAAGTGATGGGTAGTGACACTTCCTCATTCTGGAATGTATCAATTTGAGACAGCATGATAGTTTTGGATCGACAGGTTAAGGCAGATGATCATTGGCAGATACTTCTGCAGTATTTTGTTGTCCATCTTTAAAAGAAAAGTCAGTTCTAGAAGATTCACACTGAGGGTGAAATTTCCTTGTCCTGTCCACCACAAGAATCATAACAGGCAGGACAGGACCACGCAACGGTCCGTTAACCTCAGGCACGATTTTCCAGTTTTGGAGCAAGCCTGGCTGGAAAATCCCACCCAGACTTTATGTTTTAAAATTTACATATAAGACATTCCTCCACTCTATCAAATCCTGTCACCATTTTAAATACACAATTAGATCACTTTCTAAATACAAGGCAATATCAGTAAAGTTTAAATAAACTGTGCTTATAATTTAATCCTGGTATTATTCTAGTGATTCTGCACTATATCCCTTACAAGGCCAGCATAACCTTCCTGGGGCACAGTGATCAAATGAAATGCTTCAAATGAGCTTCCGCACAATTGAAGAACCACTTCCTCACTCTTAAATTCTAATTCCTATGAGGTAAAGGTCAACATTCCATTAGCTTTTATGATTAATTTTCATACCTGTACATTGGTTTTTAATGATGTACATATTTGAACATTTAAATCCCTTTGCTCCTCTACAGCTCCTAGTTTCTCACTATTGAGAAAATATTGATGTATAAATGTTAGTTTCCAGAGGAATTAAAAAGAAAGTTGCAAATCCTCTGGGTTCTTTTTTAATGCAGTGGTTGACATGATCACTGAATTTCTGCAAGTGCTTGCTTAGCTGAGGTATTAACCTATTTAAAATAAATACATGGTTGAATTCATTAAAGTAGGAAATAGAAATTAGATGCAAACGCATTCATCAGTGCAATAAAAAGAGATCTCAGAAGAATTTCAATCTTTAAATGACATTTGAAAATATGGTTTTGTTATTTTATCACACAGGTGATAAATTTCCTCAGTGAAATAAACTTGTGTGATTAAAATATCAAATAAAAATAGTTATTAGGACAGAGCAGGAACCTTAAAGAAGATGACGGTTGCAGCCACAAACACTCCGATGCTCTGAAATAAGTCTCCAATGACGTGTACGAAGGCTGCTCTCACGCTTGTGTTGCCCAGATGGTTTTGTTGAGAAGAGTGCTCATCAGCTGTGCTGTTTTCTAACTCCTCATAGCCAAATGCATGACCATGGCTGTGGGAAGGGTTTGACTGATGGAGTATGACAGCCATTCTGCAACACAAAAAATTGTTGTGACAAAACTTATCAAATTCTTTTTATTTTCAAGGACCTTGTGAACTGAAATTTAAGCTACTTCAGCACTTGTAGCATTCACATCCTACAAATAATTTCAACGATATGTCAAATTTAAAGGCTATTGTATTTTGATATATACACGAGCATACCCTTGATTTACTTTGTGAGTTTGAGACACCTTGAGCTATCTGAATGGTGTTCACCTATTTAATATCTTTTTTGTTTGAATATTTAATATACATGTAACTAAATAAAGTTGGCTTTTCTGTATCATTTTCATTTAATTAATATCATTGAACATTTTTATGACACCCCTCTGAATTTTTCTATTAATAAAACTCACATTACACATTGTATCATCCTCAGTTCCATGCATTTCTACTCCATTCATTGTGTTAATTACATGGGGGGAATATGATTTCTAAACAAGAGTGTAGTTCCTGATCATTTAAGTAGTTGTATCTCCTAGTTTCCAGGCCTTTGGCATTCTTCAATTCCTCAACGCTCCTGTCATTTTCACAAGCATAAGGCTGATCCAATGTTATGACCACTGCAGTAAGATCCTGCTGAAGTTCTAGTGGAAAAGGAACAGTCATGGATTTTGAGGGCTTAACCATCCATAAAAGTTGTCCAAAAAATTAAACAAAACATTTTGAGAAAATAAGAACAGACCACAAAAGAGATAAGTTCAGGGTAACCATCTTTCTGTTCCCCACCAGATAAGTGTACAGTATGACATAATCAAACCATCACATCTAAAGCACCATCTCAATATACATTGAGCTTATGAAACCATGCAGTTGAATTCTGTTTTAATCACACCATGTATGGCCCAATCTAAAGCACATCTAAAGCTGAAGGAGATTTCTTCTCATTTTTACCTGTTTGTCTAATTGGGAAGTGCATAGCATAGCCTAGTTTGGTACTGAGATATACGACACATGAAAACCCCTGATCTCTGTTGTGTGATCTTAGTAAAAACACTAAAATTGGACATTGCCCTTTAGACCAGGAAAGAAAAGAAAAAGAAACAAGATTCCAATTCCCTGATTGCTGTAGGAATGTGAGAGAGATTAGCCTTGACAATAATTCCCACCTTTTGAAATAAACTCCCAGCATTATTTAGATTCGTCTGAAGAAAGGGTGAGGTACTGAAAGTCTTGAGCATTTATAGAATCATGCCTCAATATGGATCAATAAATTCATACAACAGGGAAGAAAAGAATTACATTTATGAGCAGATTTTTTTACTTTGCTGAAAAAAGATATTTTTTGTCAAAGCTCGGGTTTCCTTTCACACCCCAAAAACATGCTCTTATGCTGATTGGTGAAACAAATTGTCCCTAAATTAGTCTTCCCTCAATCTTCCGCAATAGGTGTAGACAAAGGTCATAGAGGAGGGCACTCACAATGTTAAAATAGTGGCACTGGATCGTTGAACCAAAGGACCTGTTTTCCTTGCTGTGTTGTTCTTTGTTTTTCAGCATAATTCTTAGCACAATGAGGATTATTTAGCAAATGGTGTCCAATCATGGAATTATGTCCAATTTGTACACTGTGTTCTGAGTTTTGGAAATTTGAATTGGTTGAATGTGGTCCGTATCTTGCCTATTGCTAACAGTGGAAAAGACATGCTGTTTGATATGACCCGTCAGTTATTGGTAGAGGCAGCCTGCGTATCTAGCATCACACTGGCACTGAAATTCATATAAAACATTATTCATCTGTGTGATAGGCAGACCTCTTTTTTGTTTGACAGTAGCAATCTCTTAATGGCGACAGTGGCAGTGTGAAACAGCTAGCTTCACCTGTTGCTCATATTTTTGAGATGCCTTATGGGTATTTTCAGGACCTAAAGTTATGGCCTTATGCGTTTGTGTGATATAAAGCACAAAATGACCTGACCAGGGTAGCCACTATCCCACAGGATGTTTTTGATGTGCAGTATTTCAGCATCAAGTTTACATGACAACCAAATGCCTTGGGCCCAATTTACAAGGTTGCCAATGAAGATTTTTGTGGGTGGAACTATTAAGATTCTCAACACATATTGACTAGTGAAGGTAGGCTTGTGGCAAACCGTGATAGAGGAACTTCTGGCAATAACTAGTATATCAAGGAAAAGGAGTTCATTTGACTGTTCCATTTCAAAGGTACATTTGAGTGCAAGATGGAGCCCATTAAGACATAAGTCAATTATTACATGCAACTGCAGATTTAAATACAGCAAATGTATCATCCATCCATCAAATATAGTATGGAGAGATAGAGTGGCACAGTGGTTAGCACTGCTGCCTCACAGCACCAGATACCCATGTTCAATTGTGGCCTCAGGTGACTTGAGTTTTCAGGTTCTTCTTGGGTCTGCATGGATTTACTCTGGGTACTCCAGTTCACTCCCACAGTCCAAAGATTTATGGGTTAGGTTGATTGGCCGTGGTAAATTGTCCCTCAGTGTCAGAGGGATTAGCAGGGTAAATAAATGGTGTTACAGGCTTGGGTGGGGTTTTTGTCGGTGCAATTTCAACAGGCCAAGTGGTCTCCCTCTGCACTGTAGGAAATCTGTGATTTTATGAAAAATATGCAAGAAGCAGGAGGTTAGGTGTCATCAGACTTTTGGATGGACTAACTTTGCAGTAAGTTGATCTTTCTCTACATTCCTAGCTATGAGTTAAGAAGAGCTAAAAGAGAACATGAGAAGACTTTGGCTGATAGGATCAAGGAGAATCCTAAAGCTTTCTTTAGATATGTTAAGGAAAGAAGATTGGTTAGGACAAGATTAGGGCCAGTCAGAGACAGCAGTGGGAAGTTATGCGTGGAGCCAGAAGAGATTGGAGAGGCACTGAACAATTATTTCTCTTCAGTATTCATGCAGGGAGATGTAAATGTAGTTGTGGAGAACACTGGGATACAGGGTTGTAAACTGGAAAGTATTGAAGTAGATAAGGAGGAGGTGTTAGATATTCTTGAGGGTTTGAAAATAGATAAGTCCCTTGGGCCGGACGGGATTTACCCTCGGATTCTCTGGGAGGCAAGAGAGGCGATTGCAGAGCCTCTGGCTCTGATCTTCAGGTCGTCGTTGGTTACAGGTATAGTGCCGGAAGACTGGAGGATAGCGAATGTAGTCCCATTGTTCAAGAAGGGGAATAGAGACTTTCCGGGGAATTATAGGCCGGTGAGTCTTACTTCTGGTGTGGGCAAAGTATTGGAAAGAATTATTAGGGATAGGATTTATAGTTATTTAGAGAGAAACGAATTGATTGGGGATAGTAAGCATGGTTTTGTGAAGGGTAGGTCGTGCCTTACTAACCTTATTGAGTTTTTTGAAAAAGTGACCAAAGAGGTGGATGGGGGTAAGGCAGTTGATGTGGTATATATGGACTTTAGTAAGGCATTTGATAAGGTGCCCCATGGAAGGCTTCTGCAGAAAATGCAGATGTATGGGATTGAGGATGATTTAGCTAATTGGATTAGGAATTGGCTAGCTGATAGAAGACAGAGGGTGGTGGTTGATGGAAATTATTCATCATGGAGTTCTGTTACAAGTGGTGTACCTCAGGGATCTGTTTTGGGGCCCCTGCTGTTTGTAATTTTTATAAATGATCTGGATGAGGGTATTGAAGGATGGATTAGTATATTTGCGGATGACACCAAAGTCGGAGGAGTGGTAGATAGTAAAGAGGAGTGTTATAGTTTGCAGAGAGACTTGGACAATTTGCAGAGCTGGGCCGAGAGGTGGCAAATGGAGTTTAATGCGGAAAAGTGTGAGGTAATTCACTTTGGCAGAAATAACAAATGTATAGAGTATAGGGCTAATGGTAGGACTCTTAATAGTGTTGACGAACAGAGGGATCTTGGTGTATATGTGCATAGATCCCTGAAAGTTGGCAATCAAGTCGATAAGGTTGTTAAGAAGGTATATGGAGTCTTAGCTTTTATTGGTAGGGGGATTGAATTTCGGAGCCGCAACGTCATGTTGCAAATGTACAAAACTCTAGTGCGGCCGCACTTGGAGTATTGTGTGCAGTTCTGGTCCCCACATTATAAGAAAGATGTGGAGGCATTGGAGAGGGTACAGAGGAGGTTTACCAGGATGTTGCCTGGTATGGACGGCAGGTCTTATGAGGAGAGGCTGAGGGATTTGAGGTTGTTTTCGTTAGAAAGGAGGCGGCTAAGAGGGGACCTAATCGAAACATATAAGATGATTAGAGGTTTAGATAGGGCGGACAGTGATAGCCTTTTTCCTCGGATGGAGAAAGCTAGCACGAGGGGACATAACTGTAAATTAAGGGGTGATAGTTATAGGACGGATGTCAGAGGCAGGTTCTTTACCCAGAGGGTGGTAAGGGTATGGAATGCCCTGCCTGCGGCAGTTGTAGATGCGCCAAGTTTGGGGGTGTTTAAGAGGTCAGTGGATAGGTTTATGGATAAAAAGGGAATGGTTTAGGTTAGGGGGTCACTGCTTTTTCTTAATTGGTCGGTGCAACATCGAGGGTCGAAGGGCCTGTTCTGCGCTGTACTGTTCTATGTTCTATGACTATAACGCTACATTCTGCACTCTCTCCTTTCCTTCTCTATGAATGACTTGGCAATTCTCAGAACCCTGAAGACTCCTGACCAACCGATTCAAGAGCAGCTTCTTCTCTGCTGCCATCAGACTTTTGAATGGACCTACGTTGCATTAAGTTGATCTTTCTCTACACTCTAGCTGTGACTGTAACACTGTATTCTGCACCCTTTCCTTTCCTTCTCCCTGAGGAACTCTATGAACGGTATGTTTTGTATAACGTGAAAGAAACACTACTTTTCACTGTATACCAATACATATGACAATAATAAATCCGATCAAATCAAATCATGGAACCCAACCAACATATTTGCAAGAGCGGGCCTAGAGGAGATCTCATAGCAACAGCATCTATTAGGCTATAGATGGTATCCTTAAAATTGAATTCAACTGCATAACTTGCCGTTTTCAGAAGCTCAGTGAATGCTGAGACACACAATGGTGGCAAGTCTAGATCACCATGATAAGGCAGTGCAAATATCTCTGGCTTCTTTAAGTGGAATACTATGTATAGGCTTTCAATGTCAAATAAGCAAACCAACTATGCTATCAATATCCTTTGTGGTCTCCACAAACATGAAGGAATCTTTCACCATGTCTTGTTCAAAACTGGTTGTTACAATTCATCAATTGGTCAACTCATGCTGTGCAGAATCAATCATAGCTAAGATATAGGAACATCACTTTTGTACATCTTGGACAGCCTACACTTGACTGATCAACAAAAATGATGGGAATGATTCTCCCAGCCTGCTGCGCTGCTCTAACCCTGGAGGACATCAGCAGAGGAGACATCAGCCTCTGCGCATCTCCGGGGCCAGGATTTATGCCATCATCCGCACTGCTCCACATATCAGCACGGAACTGATTTAAATATTAAAATCACAATTTGTTTATCATTAGCGGACCGAGAACTGAGGTCTCTGGGACTGCTGGTCTCTCCCTCATTTCCCACTGGACATTGGGCAGTGCCAAGATGGTGGAACCAGAGGGGTGCACTTATTGGGTGGGTGGGGAAAGAGGGAGATCAGTGGAATGGAGGAATCCTGCTGTCACTGTGCACTTGGGATCAGTGGATCGTGGGCAGAGGGAGAGAACGCAGTGAATAGGGCTGGCCATTGAGGTGGGGTGCTGTGCGACTGCTGGACAGGGGGTCAGGACTGCCAGATGGAGGGGGTAGGGAGATTAGGGCTGGCAATGTAGAGGTGGAAATCGGGATTGGCTTGAAGATGTCCGGGAGGACAGTAGTTGGGGAGTGAAGGAATCGGAGGGACAGCGATAGAGTGTTGCCGTGTTGGCCAGGAGACTGGCAGAGTGGCGTTACTGTGTATGCGCCAATCTCTGCTCTGACAGATCAGTACATGCGCAATGGCCCGTTCAGTTGCAGGAATAGGCCCTGTCCCCTGATTTTCAGTGTGAATTTCTCTCAGACACTTTGTGCATCACAGACTGTGGGTGATACATTTTGAAAATCCTGCTTAAAAAAAAACATTTTTTACGCAAATTTAGCACTCAGAAATGTTTTGGGAGAATCCCACCCAATGAGTGCAAGCTTTGGACAAAGTGTGTTTTTCTTTTCAGCAATATTAAAGTTCTGTATTGCCAAACAACTTCTTATTTAGTTAGTCAATATATAATTCCAGCCACTTATGTTTTAAAATCATCGTGTGTCAATTTTGAAAACAGGAGAAAGCAAAATTGGAGGTATAAACAGGTTTATTTAAAAATCAAACCATTCAGTTTCATCACCATAATTTAGATTATAGTCTGCGTAGAGCATGACATAAAAATAATAGGAACATGACTTGGTCAAAAGGCCTCTTGAGCTTCCTCCACCCTTCAGTAAAATTATGATTGTTCTTCAATCTCAACTGCTTGATCCCAATGCCTCTTGATTCCCTCAGACACCAAAAATATTTTGATCTAAACCTTGAATATAATCAACAACTGAGCATCCACAGCCCTTAGGGTAGAAAATTTCAGAGATTCACAATATTCTGACAGAAGAAATTTTTCTTCATCTCAGTTCAAAATGGTAAACTCCTTATTCTGAAATGATTTCCTACTTCTACACTATAGCCAGGGAAAACATCCTCTCATAATCTACCCTCATAAGTCCCTCATGAAATACCATCATGTTTCAATTTCTGCTGGTAAAAAGACTTTATGCAATTGTTATTGGAATTCTGAAAACAAATATTCTTTGCACGATTAAATGTATATTAATATTGCTTACATGATATTGACTCCTACTGCGCACCCAGATGTTATAAGCATAACATGGCTTTCAATCTCAAAGTCTTTGCTGATCAGTCGCTGGATAGCAAGGTAAACCAATACCGCTGTCACTGCCCAGATTGACAGCACTGAAAGGAGAGCCCCCAGAATCTCTGTGACACAAAACAAAAAACAGATATTAGAGTAAGGCAGTCCTACTATCATTGTACAGATCCCAGATTCACAGCCAAAAAGTGGAGTAACATGCATTAAGTGACTATCAGAAGACTTGTGTATTGCATCAGTTTGTCTTGGAAACATTTATTATGACTATTTTATAAAAAAATCTATTAGACAAACAATTCTGGATTGGGTGACATGCCTTATGAGGTTAGGTTGATGGAGCTCAGTCTTTTCTCCTTAGAGAGACGAAGGATGAGAGGTACCCTGATTGAAGTGTATAAGATGTTGAGAGGTATAGATTGGGTGGATTCTCAGTCTTTTTCCAAGGGCTGGAAGGTAGATGTGAGAGGACACAGGTTTAAGCTGTTGGGGAGAAAGTACAAAGGAGATGTCATGCTTAAGTTTTTGATTCAGAGGGTGGTGGGTGAGTGGAATCGGCTGCTGGAGGAGGCAAATTCGATAGGGTCTTTCAAGAAACTTCTGGATGAGTCATGAAACTTAATAGAATTGAGGGTTATAGATAAGCCCAGTAGGTATGGATATCACAGGCGCAAGTTGTGGGCCGAAGGGTCTGTTTGTGCTGTAGTTTTTCTAAATTCTATGTTCTAATTCTCACAGGACATTAACCTGATTGTTTTAATTAGGTCTTCAGCTTTGTTAAAATTTTAGAAAGGTACAACAGTGAAGGGTGGTCATTAGGCCAGCTGTATCTCTTTGAAAGAATTACCATGTTTTCTTCTACATCCTTGCTGAGTTCAGCAAGTTCCTCATCCTCAAGGACCCATCCAAATGAAATTCTTTATGGAACTAGTTCCCACCATCTTTTCAGGTCGAGTGTTCCAAATGCTGACTGCCTAATGAAAATATTTCTTCTCACCTCCCCTCAAGATTTTTACCAATGAATGTTTATGCCAGGCACAGGACAAAGCATATTTGAAAATGAGATATCTTGGTGAAGTTACGCCAAGGGACTATACGCTCATTAAATAACAGAAGAAGCATGCCATAGACAGAACTAAAAGATTGCCAGATACAATGGATCAGATTAAAGCTCTACTGCCAGTCACATCCTGTTGTGAAGGAACAATCATGGGCAAAGGGGGTTCCATTCTCAATTGTGGCTGAACTCAGCATGTGTGTGCAAAAGACAAAATTTGAGGCTTTTTCAGCCATCTTTAATCAGAAGTACAACATGAACAATGTCCTCCTTCTGAAGTCTCTACCATCACAAAAGGCAGTCTTTTACCAAAGTGATTCACGCTGAGTGCACTGGATATAGAAAGACTGTGGATCCCAACAACATTTTTGTTGTAGTGTTAAAGACTTACGCACCAGAAATTACTGCACCACACTGTTCCAGTACAGGTATGACAGTAGTTTCATTTACTTGACAAATCAGAAAACTGCCCAAGTTTCTCCTGTCTACAAAAAACAAGCCAAATCTAATCACAACAATTACTGCCCCAACAGTCTACTCTCATTTGTCAGCAAATTGATGGAAGATGTTATTAACAGTGAGTCATAATTACTCACTGGTAATTTGCTAGCGTTAGTGGGCTTTGCAAGGACCACTTGGCTCTAGGCCTCATCACAGTCTTAGTTCAAACGTGGACAAGGAACTAAATTCTAGTGTGAGATAAGGTGATGCTAATTGCTTTGGAACCAAGGCAACATTTGACTGAGTATGAGGGTCCCTAGTGAAATTGAATTCAGTAGTTCAGTACCATTCGCAACTCCTCAATACTGAGACAATCTGTTCTCACTTATAGCAAAATGTGAGTAATAAACAGGCTTACTGATGACTAATAATTAGCCTTTGTGCCACACAAGTACAAGCAATGATAGTTCTCCAATAAGAGAGAATCTAACTCTCTCCCCTTGGCATTCAATGGCATTAATATCACTGAATCCCCCAATATTATCATGGGGGTTACATAGAACATAGAACAGTACAGCACAGTACAGGCCCTTCGGCCCCCGATGTTGTGCTGAGCTTCGTCTGAAACAAAAATCAAGCTATCCTCTCCCTAGATTCTGGTGTGCTCCATGTGCCTATCCAATAACCACTTTAAAATTCCTCAAGTGTCCGACTCCACGATTACAGTAGGCAATGTATTCCATACCCAACCATTCTCTGAGTAAAGAACCTACCTTAAACATCCCTCCTATATCTCCCACCACAAACCTTATAGTTATGCCCCCTAGTAACAGCTACATCCACCTAAGGAAATAGTCTCTGACAATTGAACAGAAACTTTACAGGGCCAGCCATATAAATATTCTGGTTACAAGAGCAGCTGGAGAGGTGGTGACACAGTGATAATGTACTGAATTAGTAATGCAGAAGTCCAGGTTAATGTTCTGGGACATGGGTTTGAATCCCACCATGGCAGCTGGTGCAATTTAAATTCAATTAAAAAATCTGGAACTAAAATTTTAATCTCTGTAATTATGATTACAAAATCATTGTCGATTGTCATAAAAACCCACTAATGGCTTATTAATGCCCTTTGGCAGAGAAAACTTTTACCTGGTCTGTTCTACTTGTGACTCTAGACCCACTGCAATGTGATTGAATCTGAAATGGCCTCTGAGATGGTCTAGCAAGCCACTCAGTTGTATCAAAACCACCAAACCTAAAAGAAATGAAACTGGCAGATGACCCAGCATCAATTTAGGAATTGGAAATGACTATAGCAGACTCAAGCCTGTCAACCCTGCAGTCCTCCTTACTAACACCTGGGGGTTGGTGCCAAAATTGGGAGAGCTGTCCCACAGATCAGTTAAGCAATACCTGATGTAGTCATACTTATGGATTCATAGCTTACAGTCTCTCTCCTAACTTGCGTATGTCCCATGTCATTATCAGGACAGACAGCAGAGGTGGCAATGGCACAGTGGTATACAGTCAGGAGGAGGCTGCATTAGGATTTCTTAACAGTGACTCTGGATTCTGTGATATCTCATGGTATCAAGTCAAAGGAAACATCCTGCTGATGACTGACTATCTACTGGTCTGCCCTCTCCTCCCTCAGCTGATAAATCAGTACTCCCCTATGTTGAGCACCACTTGGAAGAAGCACTGAGGGTAGTAAGGACACAGAATGTCATCAAGAGTGGTTCAGAGTTGGCAAAGTCCTAAAGAACATAGCTGCTAGACATTCCAGCAAACTTGGGTAACATTCTGTGATAAGACATATTCATGGCACAGAAGTATGAGGCAATGACCATCTTAAAAAGAAGAGAATCCAAAAGTCTCTCCTTGATGTTCAATGACATGACATCCTGTGGATTGCCATTGTAACATAAACAGAGCTTAGTTTTAAGGCTGATAAAATTGGATATCCTAAATTAAAGAATTGGGCATATTAAAAATCAAATGCAGTTAAACCTCAGGCAGGCCAGTTGTACAATACACAAACCTGTCTGGGCCTGATTCATCAATCTCCCCTGCACCCTACTGATACTTAGCAGGAGATCATTGCACCCTATTGAAATGCACCAGCCTATTGTTAGAAGCCCAGATCGGGCCAGACTTTCTGTCACCGCAAGTTCCTGCAGCTGGTTTAATCTGATAACAACTTACATGTAAGCAACAGCATGGAGGTGGACAACTGGGGGCAGACCCTGGTGTCCTAGCAAGCAGACATCAAGAAACCCATTAGGTATTGGAACCCTATCCTGGGTTTGTCCTGGGATCTCATTGGCCGGAATCCAGACACGTTTCTGGAAAGGCAAGCAGGCAGAGGATCAAGGAACACACTTTCATACACCAGCAGTGAAGACTTGAGAAGACTCCGTTGACCATTCGGAAGCCTGACCAGAGAAGGAAGAAGCTGCCATTGAGACTCACCTCCATGACAACTGACCAGAGGGGCCCAGAAAATCGAGCCTGCAGTTTTAATCAAACCATCTTTGCGGGTAGTATATCTGATGTTGGGGTATCCTCTTGTTTCATGTGGGTAATTTAAGGGTTAGTAGTGTTATTGTTAATAAACTTGTTGAACCTTTACTTGTCTTTGTCCTTTGTCCATCATGCAAATAAGGGCACTGGGGTAAAACATTGGAATAAGTAAACTGGTCGAAAATATGAGAGATTTTAAAATTATAACACCATTGACCAGAAACTGAACTGGCCATAGCTTGTTTATTATCTCCAAGACACAGGTCAGGACTGTGATTGAATACTTTCCACTTGCCTGGATGAATGGAGCTCCATCAACACTCCAGAATCCATTTATCATCCAGAACAAAGCAGCCTGCTTGATAGGCACTGCATCCTCCACCTTCAGCCTCCGCCACTGAGACATAGTAGCAACAGTGTGTACCATCCACAAGAGCAGCAACTCCCAAAGCTCCACTTACAGCACCTTCCAAATTTGCAATCTCTTCCATACTGGAAGCACAAGAGCATCAGATGCAAGGGCACATCACCACCAGCAATCACCCCTACAAGCCACACACCAACCTGACGTGGAAATATACTGCTGTTCTGTCACTTGTTGTGTCAACATCCTCGAGCTCCCTTTCCTGACAGCACTATGAATGTACCTACATGACATGGACTGTAGCAGTTCACCACCACCTTCACAAGGGCAATTAAGGACTGAAATACATGCTGGCCTGGACAGTGATTCCCACATCCTATGAAAGAAATAAGAACAGAACAGCGCGGGAAACAGGCCCTTCAGCCCAACGAGCCCATGCCGCCACCCCGAGGTTCCCACCTCTACCCGTGATCCATGTCTATGTTTATAGATCTATGGATTAAAAACCAAATTTGAGACAATTTAGGGAGAATTTGTTTTGCCAATTAGCCTAAGAGCACATCTTTGGGATGTGGGAGGAAACCGGAGCACCCGGAGAAAACCCACGCAAGCACGGGGAGAATGCGCAAACTCCCACAGACACAGGCCCAAATCCATGTATCTGCACAGCACAGCGATAGTCACTGAGCTGTCGTGTTGCCCATCAAATGGTCCAGGTCAAGCGTACACTAACGACGTGAAGCACTAGGATACTCTCGAAAAATATCCAAGAGCAGCCCTCTCACGACCCATCGCGTGTATGCCCCTTGTTAGACAACAAGGTGGACCAAAGCACCTGTAGGATAAAAACAAGTACATCAATATCATCATCTATTTACACACTTCCCAGGGACTCCCAAGGCTCATGATCCCTATTTTAAATCAGTTTTCTATACCCCTCCATTCCCATTCTGTTCATGTGCCCATCTAAGTATTTCTTAAATAACTCCAGAGTACCTGCCTCCACTACTTTACTTGGCAGCGCATTCCATATCCCCACCACCCTCTGTGTGAAAAAACTCCTTCTAGCATCCAAATTATACCTTACCCCCCTCACCCTGAGCCTGTGACCCCTCGTGCTATTAGAGTCCATCCTAGGAAAAAGCTTAACCCTGTTTACTCTATCTGTACCTCTCATAATCTCGTACACCTCTATCAGATCTCCTCTAAGTCTACGTCTTTCTAAGGAAAACAGTCCCAATTTGCCTAACCTCTCCTCATAACTCAGACCTTCCGTACCAGGCAGCATCCTGGTAAACCTCCTCTGCACTCTCTCCAGAGTCTCCACATCCTCCCGGTAGTAAAGCGACCAGAACTGGACGCAATATTCCAAATGAGGTCTAAAAAACGTCTTATACAACTGCAACATTAAAGGCCAACTCTTGTACTCTATACCTCTTTCTACAAAGGCTAACATACTATATGCTTTCTTCAAGTAAAAGATAAGAGGCTGGGAATATTAATGTTGGAATCATACTGCAGTGGAGTGCAGGTAATTTAAGTTTGCAATTGAGAGCAGGTACCACCCATTGGAGAAAGATGAGGAAATTTTTGCAAATGTCTAAAAAAAGTGCCAGTGGATGGAGGAGGAAAGGAAGAATCAGTTTCATCCTTTCAACGTATGGATAATGTCTTTACAGGGAATTCTCCAGTTAGTGTCTTCTTTAGTAAAGAAATAGCAAAAAAAAATCAATAATTTGGATATACAAGATAACATTTCCAACGTAACAATATGGATGTCTTGTAGATGGTCTGTCAGCTTCCTCAGTGTTCAGTTATGTGCTCCATAGTCTGATTAGGAGTTCCAAATGATGGGATGGTTTCATCTTTCATTTATGGAGAAGGTTCCACCATTTTCCATATCTGGTCCTCTATTATTTGGGAGGAAGGTTTGATCTTTCTGAATTACTCTATAAGGAAACATTTGGTATATCACAGTTCTTCTAAGTACTACGCCATTGATCACAAAGCTAAGGAGAGGATTGCTGAAGGACTTTGGCAATGATCCAAAAAAATCTTCTAGATTTAAGATGATAGGTTAGTCAAATCCACTTGGATCAGCATATCTTTGCTGATGTAATAGTTGTGTTATACGTGGTGTAGAAGTGATGGCAATGTTGGCAAGCCTGAACACCCACGGCGTTGGTGTTAATGAAAACAATAAATCTTATTGTAGAAGTCAGCTGAACATGAACAGTTTGGAATATAGACTTGTTAACGCTGCCCGTGAATGACTCACCTCTTGATTCTCCCCAAATCTGACTGAGTGCAGTTCCAACAATGCTCATGAAGCTCAGCACCATCCAGCACAAAGTAGTCTGCTTGATTGGCACCTCATCTCCTTAAACGTTCAACTCCTCCACAACACTGCAGACTCTGTTTGCAGTGTGTACCCTGTTACAGGATGTACTGCAGCAACTCACCAAGGCATCCTCAACAGCATCTTCCAAGCTGCAACTACTATCGTTTACAAAGGCAAGGGGTATAGAACACTGTCAGGTACAAGCCACACATCACTATACTTGGAACTGTATTGCCATTCAATTCATTGTTGCTGGGTCACAATCCTGGAGAATCCTATTCATCAGCATTGTTTGATTTGATTTGATCATTGTCATGTATCAATATACAGTGAAAAGTATTGTTTCTTGCGCGCTTTAAAGACAAAGCATACTGTTCATAGAGAAGGAAATGAGAGAGTGCAGAATCTATGTAGGGTATAGAGAAAGATCAACTTAAAGCAAGATAGGTCCATTCAAAGTCTGATGGCAGCAGAGAAGAAGCTGCTCTTGAGTCGGTTAGTACATGACCTCAGACTTTTGTATCTTTCTCTCGATGGAAGATGGGGGAAGAGAGAATGTCTGGGGTGCGTAGTCTCCTTAATTATGCTGGCTGCTTTGCTGAGGAAGTGTAAACAGAGTCAATGGATGAAAGGTTGGTTTGTGTGATGGTTGGGCTACATTCAAACCTTTTGTTGTTTTCTGTGGTCTTGGGCAGAGCAGGACCCATACCATGCTACGATGCAAGCAGAAAGAATGCTTTCTATGGTGCACCTGTAAAAGCTGACAGGCCAAATTTCTTTAACCTTATGAGAAAGTAGAAATATTAGTGAACTTTCATAACTGTAGTGTCAGCAAGGGAGGGTCTAGGACATGTTGTTGATGATCTGGACACCTAAAACTTGAAGCTCTCAACTCTTTCTACTTCATCCCCATTGATGTAGACAAGGGCATGTTAGAAACACAGACACATAAAACAGTAGAATACAGTACAGGCCCTTCGGCCCTCAATGTTGTGCTGAGCTATGTCCAAACCTAAGATCAAGCTATTCCACTCCCTTTCATTCTGATGTGCTCCATGTGCCTATCCAATAACCGCTTGAAAGTTCCTAAAGTATCCGACTCCACTATCACAGCAGGCAGTGTATTCCACACCCTAACCACTCTGAGTGAAGAATCTATCTCGGACATCCCTCTTATATCTCCCATCATGAACCCTATAGTTATGCACCCTAGTAACAGCTACATCCACCCGAGGAAATAGTCTCTCCACGTCCACTCTATCTAAATGCCTTATCTTATAAATCTCTATCAAGTCGCCTTTCATCCTCCTCCACTTTAAAGAGAAAAGCCCTAGCTCCTTCAACCTTTCCTCATAAGACCTACCCTCCAAACCAGGCAGCATCCTGGTAAACCTCTTCTGCACTCTCTCCAATGCTTCCACATCCTCCTTATAGTGAGGTGACCCAGAACTGAACACAATATTCCAAATGTGGTCTCACCAAGGTCTGGTATACTTGCAGCATAACCCCACAGCTCTTAAACTCAAATCCCCTGTTAATAAATGCTAACACACTATAAACCTTCTTCACAGCTGTATCCACTCTATATGTTCTCCTTTGTACTTCCTGAAGTCAATGATAATCTCCTTTGTTTGTTGACAATGAGAAAGAAATTATGTCACTGCACCAGTTCACCAGATTTTCCATCTCATTCATATCTTCTGTCTCATTATTGATTGAGATCTGATCAACTACGGTGTACCTAATCCACAGGACCTGCAGCGGTTCAAGTAGGTGACTCATTATCATCTTCTCAAGCACAATTAGGAATAGGCAAAAAGTCCTAACCTTACCAGCAATGCTCATAAACAACTAAATAATAAAATAAATTCTCAGTCTTTTAGTTAGAGGGAGCAATTTTTCTCTAATTGCTCCATCAAACCTTATTATCCATTAGATCACATCTTGACTTTCTTTGTTTCAAAGATTTAACTTTCCCAACTTCTCATTGTTGAAGTCCCTCATCTCTAGGAACATTGTTCTAACCTTTTTCTGTATAAAATTTTTACATATTTCCTGATGTGTTATGCCCAGGATTGTCCACAAATCTCCAGCTGAAATCTGATTTATAAGCTCTTGAATGACCTTTCGCACTTTTTGATTCTGTCCTTCTTATTTATACACCCAAAATGTTTTTAGCCCGCTTATCAAATTGTCCTGCCACCTTCAAGAATTTGGAAAGATACACCAAGGTTTTGGCTCATTTATACTTTTCAAAATCATGCCAGTAGACTGTCACATTAATCATCACAAAGTGTATCATTTCACACATCTCTGCATTGGCTGCACTGTGTTTTTGCCCATTTCATCATCTACCTATGTCTACTCTTGGGATCAAGAATGGCTTGCTTCCACTTTCATTCAATGAGTTCTAAGATTACTGATGAGTCCAATGCAGAAACTGCAGACTCTGCCATAGGAGGGGCCGGTGATGCTGGTGTTTCAAGGTTTTGATAGATGGGCTATTTGGAGGTTTGTGCCTCAATTTCGCCTCTGAATGTCCACAACAATGTCTCTCGATATGTTCAGTGCCTTTTTGAATAAGCTATCTCCACTTTGTTAGTCTTCCATGAGTCAGTGAAGATGTTTTGAGCTCATCAGGAATACTTTGAGGACAGCCTCAAGTTCTGTAACTATCATCATCACTATCCACTACTTTGCTAATTTTTGTATCATCTGCAAACTGAATCTGAGTTATTAATAAAAATTGAAAAAATGAGTAATAAACCCTAAACTCATCCTTGGGGAACAACATAGCAAATCACTTCCCAGTCTGAAAAACATCCATCTGGCATTATCCTTTTTTCCCTGTCACAGAATTAGTGTTGGTTTTCCAACACGGGTGATGCAGCAGTTTCACACAAACAAGATAATGTGTTGGCACAATTAAACTGCATTAGTATAATTTTATCCACTTGAGATTTCAGGTGATGTAGCAGGATAACCCTGTTCTGGTTCATCTCACTTCTCACAGATTAGTATCAGATTTTATAGGCTTTACTTCAAGGCTATTAGATATTTATTTTATTGTACGTGATAGAACACTAGAATTCAATGTCATGTTTAATTTAAATCATTTGAAACAAAATAATAGCAATATTTTATTTCTAAACTGAATAAGATACTTGATTATAAAACAAGGCTAAGATTTTCTTTGTTTGCTGTATGTATCACCTCAACTATTTGTATTAGTACCTATTTCTATACATTCCTTATATTCTGGTTTGGGATTTTTTTACAAATTGTGGCCAGAGAAAATTTTTGCCTGAAGCCATTCAGAATTATAGAGGTTAATGAGTTTCACTTAGATTTACAATAGCGATGCTAGTACAGAATCACTTGATGACAGACAGTGCCCATATATACTCAGTAACAAAGCCATTGCTCAGCAGGAAGTATTTAGCTGCTGGCCAGTGGCTCATTGCTACAACAATGGGCCAATCACCTCATTAGTCAAATTCCAGCTGTGAATGATTTCAAACGAGCAGGGGAATTTGTAATGAGCTCAGCAGATTTCGCTGTTGCTTCCTCAATCTTGAGCTGAACAAACTACAGTTTTAACTTAAAGAGAGGGAATTGTTTCATTCCCGTGACTTAGTTAGTGCTTTTGTATAATGCAGTAATCCCCAGCAGAACTAGCTAGATATAAAACTGTCAGGCCTCATTCAGGCCCAGTGGACACTAAACTCTTTAAAAATGAGCTTTCCCAGCAGAACATCAGTTCTCGACTCATCTTTCACCAATTTGAATTTATGACCTTGCCCTACTCTCAACCTTTTAATCTTAACACTCCACTTTTAACCTTTCCCACTTTGATAACGAGCTTGCATCCTTCGAGAAGATCATCTCTTACTACCATGTCCAAGATTCTCCAAACTTTTCTCATGACTCCAGTGTCCAACAGCAGAATCAGACCTGCGGCTCTGCTCTGTACTCCTCTAGCATTTGAATGTTTCTCTCGTGGTTCAGTGATTAGAGTTTGACCAGCGCTCTTAACAGAATATTAAGCAATTTGGTCACAAAGATATATTACACATGGCAGAGCCAAAGCAAATGAGGGCAGTATATTTTAAAATGGTCCTAAGCAGAAAAGTGCCATGGTAAGCAAGGTAATCAATTTACTCTGGGATTGATTACCTTCCTCCGCAAAACATTTTTGAGGCCTTTTTTAAAGCTATAAGTGGAACTCCTATCAATTCTCAATGACAAAAATATCCATCGAGACTTCACAAGGAGATAACGGGCAAATTTCTGACAAGTTCCATACATGTTAGAGAGGAAAGACTAACCTATTAATCTGAATGGAATTTACAGAAGCACGTGCATGGGATGAAATCCAAGCAGAACCAAATGCTGTCCTACTGTCTTTTTCAGCAGCTGAGATACCAACTCCCCACCCTCATAGCCTCTGGAGCTTTGTGACCTACAACTGGAATTTTATTGGGATATACTCTGTTGGCATTGTTTTTGTTCTAGGTTATAGAGATGAGAACGTTGCAAGATTGATCCTTGGTCCGAGCTATATTAGATGAATTCTAGTGGACAGAGAGAGACAACACAACTGAACTCAGTATTCCCAAGGAAAGAAAATTGGTTTGGGTTTCCATAGGCTGCTAGGCATTAATGAATTGTATTCCCAAAAAAATGCTCTCCCTGCTCCTTCTAATCCTTGAAGACCCACCTTAAGTTCTAATCAAGCTTTTGGTTTCTTTCTTTGCCTTGATATTGACTTTCCTTACTACTTTGTGAAATGTCTTGGGTCAGTTTTCTATAGATGTCCATTGTTAGCTATTGTTGCAGCAAATGTATATATTCAAATGCCAATTATGAATGCAATGGTACTGTGATTGAAAAACCCCACTGGCACTCACTGCTCCAGTTTACATGGGAATAGCCATTTGAGTGAGGTCCAAAAGAAATTAACATCATTCAAAGTCTTCAGGCAAGGAAGACTGAACATGAAGTATTAAGGATCCCTTTGTTTCATAGGAACTGTCTCTAAATATTTGAATTTCTAAACTTATTGTTCACTACAGTGAAGAAAATGTTTGCTAGCATTAAATCAAAAGCTCAATGAAGAAACATGAAGGCTATAAAGAGCAACCATGTGGATCTAAAGCAATATATTATGCTTCATTAATCTGATGGACTATTTAAGAATTAAGGACTATCTAGAGTATTTTGTATACATTTCCAGCATATAAAGCTATTTGATCCTTCAGAGAAAACCAAGATTTGGGAAATTAATTGCAAGTTACCTAATCTACCTGTGGGTGCTGAATTGAATGGTGAACCTGAGGATGTATAAAGTGAGCCCATCCAGCTCTCTGAAGGTTCATGAGAATGAAAAATTTGGCACAAGTGATGATCTCTACACCCAATGGGCCCAGCAAGCATGCTGCCAATGTTGGTGGGCACTCTGCCAAAGATTCTCCACTGACCGCATGTATGCTCTAGTAGAGACACTGAGTGTCCAGCATGAGATACTCGTGCCAACGGGTTTGAGGCGGACACCTTGGACATAGAATGCAAGCAAAGAGGAAGGTCAACAGATTTCTGACAGACTAGGGCCTCGGAGGTTGGTAAGGATTCAGTGGACAGATAAGAGACTGGGCAATTGTGCAAGAAGAACAAGGTTGTGGCATCTCCAATGAGAAGTTCAAATTCTGAGTATTCATCACTTAGCCATGAGGGCAGAAGCCCCTCTGCCTATCAGCCAGTGATCAGGCCAAATTCTTAGGCTCTGCTTTGTCACTGGGGGCACTCTACCAGGTGGAACCTGCTCAGGCCCCATCAGCCAGAGGACAATTGCCAAGATATCAAAACCAACATGACAGTAGAGTCAGTAATCTATCTCTAATGCTGCTGCCAGTGAGGAGACCGCCAAGATGTAACACTCACAGGCGTATATTTAAGGCACTGTGAGCACACAGGTTGAGGTTTTCAAGAGTGATGTGTTAGGAATGGGTTAACAGACCTTCCAATTAAGTCCTAATTTGATGTTAATTATTCAATAGCAGTCACTGATCATATAATATAAAGGGTTACAGGTAGCACTGCATGTTGGGGGAAGAATGGTAGGTGAAGTTGGTTTAAAGAAGCAGAATGTTAATGTGCTTCTTTGTGTTACTGAGAGGCTTGGATAATGTGTTCATTTCATCAAGACTGTATATTGTTTCTCTCTTTAGAAACCATATTATGTGTTATTCCTTGTTTACTATACAGTTAAGAAATAGACCTGGATTTTGTTTCAATGCCCTGAAGTCCCCCATGTTTTTCATAGGTGTAGGCTTCATCAATGCCATACAATAGATGGTAGGGGTAGGAAACATTATTAAATTTATTTGTGAGGTGACATTGAGGTCATGGCATTGCCTTCTCATGTGTGTGAAGGAGGTGGTGCCCTTGCACAGAGATGGAAGCCAAGCTTTGGCACTCTAGCTGAGGGAGTGCTGCCTCCTTATCCTCAACTTGTGCCTGACTGAGCTTCTTATCAGATTGCTGCATAGAGACAGGCCCTTCAGTCCAAATTGTTCATGCTGCCCATTTTGTTTTAAACTCCTAAGCTAATCCCAATTGCCTGCATTTGGCCCATATCCCTCTGTACCCACCTTACCCGTGTAATTATCTAAACACTTTTAAAAAGACAAAATTGTATCCACCTCTACTACTACCTTTGGCAGCTTGTTCCAGACACTTGCCACCCTCTGTGTGAAAACATTTCCCCTCTGAACCCTTTTGTGTCTCTTTCTACTCACCTTAAACCTATGCCCTCTAGTTTTAGACTCCCCTATCTTTGGGAAAAGATATTGACTGACTGTCTATCTTATCTATACCCCTCAACATTTTATAGATCTCTGTAAAATCACCTCTCAGCCTTCCAGAGAGAAAAGTCCCAGTCTATCCAGCCTCTCATAACTCAAACCATCAAGTCCTGGTAGCATCCTAGTAAATCCCTTCTGCACTCTTTTTAGTTTAATAATAACCTTTCTATAATATGGTGACTGGTACTGTACATAGTATTCTAAGTGTGACCTTACCATTGTCTTGTACAACTTCAACATGACATCCAAACTCCTGAATTTAATGTTCTAACCAATGAAACCATGCATGCTGCCTTTACTACTCTGTCCACCTGTGACTCCAGTTTCATGGAGCTATGAATTTTGTTGCAATGATACATCGAGCTGTTTACTTTTACAGTGTACAATTGAGGTGGCAACTTCTCCACACAAGTCCCAAGGCTGACTTTTGTTGAGTGCATTGATTTTCTGTCACTTCACTTTGATTTTAACACTCATGCTTCTAACTACTTTTGGCTTCAGTAGTTTTTTTAGCTGTTGGAACAGTATTGGGTGCAACATGAAATTAGTTGCTGAATTGGATTAGTTTCGATTCCTTGAGTACGTGTATTTCTCCATTCTAAGATTGCCTTGTATGCATCTGTACTTTAAGCCTTACTATTTGTCTAGGGATAATCTAGTGATGTGTAGTGCTGAATTTCCCAGATATTTATGTAGTACCTGAATTCTTCACTCAAGAACTGAAGGCCATAGTCACTCATTACAATGTCATAACAAATGCCATAATAACTGAATTGTGCTTTCAGGCATTCTATGATCTCACTGATAGTCATTGATGGCAACTTGCCTAATTTTCAGTAGTTTGATTAACAGGCTATGGTAAAAAGGTAATAAGTGCCAATGAGAGTGAAGAAGTCTACTCCAAACTTCATTATGATCTGTTTGGTTTGTCAAGAGTCATGAGCAGCTCTTCAGCTTGCTTAGCTTGATGTCTGTTTCAAGCACTTCCCTACTTGATGCGGTCCTTAATCTCATTGCTCATTTTTGATCAGAAGAGCACTTCTCTTGCCTGCTTCAGACTAGATGCAATTCTTTGACTTGCATGCACATGCTTCAGATCTCTTTTCTCAGTTCTTGGGGATAATGACTTGTGTTTCTTTGCACAAGATGCCTTCTTGGGTAACCACTTCATCTCTGTATGATCAATACTCTCTTGTAGCAACAGATTTGATGTTTTAGGTCATTCTTTCATCATTATCTTCTGTAGCACTTGGAGAGTTACATCTTACTGTGTAGTTTGCTTGGTCTGAGCAAGGTGCTTGTCTGTCCAATTCAATGTCTCTATGGAGTTAATAACCTCGAACGTGTGTTGTGGTTTCGCTTTAGATCTTGAAGGTTTTACACTTTGTACTGGCATCATCAACTCCTTCAAAGGGAGCATGTCAGTGATGTACATCTGCTTTTCTTGTTTGTACTTCACTTTGAAATTGTTCCATCTGGTGGGTGACATGTCTTTTGCCATCATACATATTCATCTGTAGACCATCACTCATTATCATTTTTATTCCTGGAAAATCATTCACTATCTCATGCTGTCTATATTGATACTCTTCCAAAGCAATAAGTGCCAAATGGCAAGCAAAACCATCTGAATCTCCCAATTGGCATCCAGAACATAGTCAGAAAACTTCTGCTTTCATCCAACTTCACTTCAAGATCCATCCTTACCATCTGGGCAATAAAAACCTTTGCCTTGGCAAGCAACAGAAAAATGTATTCAATGGTTGGCATTGGGTAGTGAGATCTTTTCAAGCTTTGCTTTGAATCAATGCACAAGTTCCACTTTCCAGATTATTTTCACTGCTACCAAGCTGCTGATCCAGTCTGTAGACGTTATCACTTTTTTGATTACTCCTATCTTTTAATGCTCTTCTAGTTTGACTTCTAGGCTGGATTTCAGGTCAGCTAGAACTCTGGAAAATATTGTGCTGGTCTCGCATCTATTTCAAAATGATATTCAGTAAGAAGTTATCTAAAGCCTGTGAAAACATCTTTGTAATTTGTCAATAGTCAATGGCTTGATGCCACGAGTGAGACGCTATAAGGTCTCTTGTGGTACATAAGGGGTTACCATCCAAGCTTTTGACTTTTCGGTTGATTGGTTTTTGCTTAGCAGCTACCATCTGGAACTGCATATTTTCTTCCTTCCTATTGCATTTGGCTCTCAGCTTAGTTTGTCCTCTTGGGGTGGGCATTGTTCCAACATATAGCTTCAACTTTACCATAGAAAACTTCATTTTTGATCACCACCTTCAGCCACTTCACACAAGTCTCCTGAGTTCATGATGTTTCATTTGGCACTGATGTCTATTAGAAACTTCACATTGACCTGATGCTCCCCTTCTGAAGTTGTCATTCCAAAAGTAACAAACCATTTTTATCTTGAAATTTGACAGTACCAACCTGGTCTTGGGTGTAGAGCAATTCGCCAGAAACATCCAATTTCTCTCTAGCAACCACCTTTGTAAACTTGCTTTCCTTCTTTCCAGAATAAATAGTGTATGAATGAAACAGTGGCATGATGGGGAAAAATGATCAAGTAATTGATATAAAATAAGCTATTTCAATAAGCAAGCTATTCCAAATTGCCAGACCCCTGTAAAACTGACTCTGAATAACCTAAGACATGACAAACATCAGAGAAGGTCAAGTCAAGGCTTCAGGCTGGATGAGTGAGGTGAGATAAAATGTTGGTGAGACCTCCTTTGGAATACTGCATCTAGTTCTGGTCACCTTACTACCGGAAGGACATGGAGACTCTGGAGAAAGTGCAGAAGAGGTTTATCAGGATGTTGCCTGGTATGGAAGGTCTGAGTTGCGAGGAGAGGTTAGGCAAATTGGGACTGTTTCCCTTAGAAAGATGTAGACTTAGGAGATCTAATAGAGGTGTACAAGATTGAGGGGTGTAGATAGAGTAAACAGGGTTAAGCTTTTTGCTAGGATGGACTCAAATAGCACGAGGGGTCACGGGCTTAGGGTGAGGGAGGTAAGGTATAATTTGGATGCTAGAGGGAGTAAAGTGGTGGAGGCAGGTACTCTGGAGTTATTTAAGAAATACTTAGATGGGCACACGAACAGAATGGGAATGGAGGGGTATAGAAAACTGATTTCAAATAGGGATCATGAGCCTCGGGAGTTCCTGGGAAGTTTGTAAATAGATGATGATATTGATGTACTTGTTTTTATCCTACAGGTGCTTTGGTCCACATTGTTGTCTAACAAGGGGCATACACGCGACGGGTCATGAGAGGGCTGCTCTTGGATTTTTTTTGAGTAACCTAGTGCTTCAGGTCGTTAGTGTACGCTTGACCTGGACCATTTGATGGGCAACACGACAGCTCAGTGACTATCGCTGTGCTGTGCAGATACATGGATTTGGGCCTGTGTCTGTGGGAGTTTGCGCATTCTCCCCGTGCTTGCGTGGGTTTTCTCCGGGTGCTCCGGTTTCCTCCCACATCCCAAAGATGTGCTCTTAGGCTAATTGGCAAAACAAATTCTCCCTAAATTGTCTCAAATTTGGTTTTTAATCCATAGATCTATAAACATGGACAGGGATCATGGGTAGAGGTGGGAACATCAGGATGGTGGCACGGGCTTGTTGGGCCAAAGGGCCTGTTTCCCATGCTGTTTTGTTCTTTGTTCTTTGAGATAAGCTCAGAAATGACGAATTTATCGGCCTTCTTCTGTTCTACCAAATGGACAAGATAATGATATTATTGATGAAACAGAGGTCTCGGAGGTCACCAGATGCTAATAGAATTGATGTATTACTGCTTGTATTACTAATTGAACGTGTACACTAATAAGAAAAAGGTATAACTATGGAACTGATTCTTGTAGCTGCTGTGGTCTTGGGATAGAATCAGCAGTTTGTAGGGACTGCTCTCTGTCTCCAAGATTCTGCCATATACTGCATGCAGTTTTATGATAATAAAAGCTAGTTGTTTTTGCAAAGCAAACTTTGTTTAAGTTTTACTATCACAGCTCAGAAAACAAGAAATTATCCACTACAACATTGGTATGCAAAGTGATTCAGCTGCTTGTAGTTACTTTGTGCATTCCTTTTCATTTGTGGTATCCCCTGTAATATCTACACCCATTACTCTGGCCTTGATCTTTCTGCCAGCCCTTCCGTAAATAGTTCTTTCTTTTTTCCATTGAATTTTGCTTGGGTAGCCTGAGCTGCCTTTCAGTAGAGTACAAAGCCTCATCAGTTCTCCCATTAATACTCTTCAGCTGATAATTAACAATCCCCAGATATTGATGTGCGTCAACAGCTTTCTTGAAAATAAATTCAGCTTCTCTCAGCAGACATACATTCAGGTTGTGATCTCTTGTTCCTAAGATAGACTTTTCTCTCTACCTATCCAAACTGAAGATTCAGCCACATATTTCAGTGCAGTCACACAATGATCAATATTTTCCCCATTTCTGAGCTCTGGTGTTGAACACATACTGTCGATGAATAACAATAGGAAGTGGTTCTTAAATGCTTCAAATTTAAAAAAAAAACCTGCACTTTCTCCTCCTCAGAGGCTCGGGGTGCAACACAGCTTTTACTCTAGCATGGATGACATGAGTTACTATTCTTATTTTGCAGATTTCTTGGTCAATTGTGTGACAATTTCACAACTTTGCCACTAAGACTGGAAGAATCTAAATCACACTCGAATCTCCCTTCATCTCCATAGGAGCAGCTACAGCAATATTCAAAGTCATTCTGACTCGTCCAGCAATCAATGTCCTGTAAAATGTTGCAGACTGAAGTTCTTTTTAGTTATTGTCTGCTATTTTTCATCTGCTGGTTCTCTTGCAACAATGAAAATCCACTCAATTTCAACTGCACACTTTTCTTCCATGTACTGGATCAAAATGGCTACCACCCAGAAACCTTTTTGTACAAAATTTGGCATGACTGTGGCAAGCCAGAGTGCAAAAAAGCATTTATTCAAAGAATAACCACCTACTCTGTTCACGGTCTTATTCAGTTTCCCCTTAACTGCTGGATTCTGAATTATTCCCTGTAGTGCAAGTTCCACATTGAGTAAATAAATTTCTTCTGAATTTCTGCTTGGACTTATTTTGATGACTTTCTAGATTTGCTCTTCCCCACAAGAAGAAATATTCTCCCTAATTTTGATCTATAAGTACCTTTCACAATTTTAAAGACATCTATTATGTTACCTTCTTTCTTTTCTCAACAGGAAAGAGAATTAGTCTGTCAATTCTTTGCTGACACATATGCCCATGCATTTCTGAAATCATCCTTTCATATCTTCCCTTCATCCTGTCTAGTACTCCATCTCTTTTTGATAATATGGAGACCAGAACAGTAACATAAATGTATTTAACGAAGATTCAACACAGGTTTAGCACAACTTCTGTACTTTACAATTCTATCCTTTGAAAAATAAAGCCTGGTGCTTGGTTTACATTTTTATGGCCTTGCTAACCTATGACACAACTTTTGGTGATTGGTTTATTTGTACCCTTTGGTCCCATACCCCACTAGACTCATATGTTGAAGAGTAAAGTGAGTGGGCGGGTAAGTGGAGCTGAGTCCATGAAAAGATTAGCCATGATCTTATTTAATGGTGGAGCAGACTCGAGGCGCCAGATGGCCTACTCCTGCTTCTAGTTCTTATTATACTTAGGACTAAGAATATATGTTGATGCTAGCATTGGATTGTAGTGGGCACATAAGTCTCTCAACACCAAGTTAAGGTCCAACAGGTTTAATTGGTGATTCCAAATAAACCTGTTGGACTTTAAATTGGTGTTGTAAGAGTTCTTCCTATGTCCTAAGTAGTAAATGACTTTTATATACTTCCTACTAAAATGTATTACCTCACAAATATGTGTTGAACTTAATTTGTTAATTAGTTGTCCAACATACAAGTTTGTTCATTTTCTCCTTTAATGCCATCCTCAATATTGGTTATCACTCTAATTTGTTGCCATCTGCAAATTTAGAGATTGCGCTTTGATGCTAAAATCTGAAGTTTTGATGTAAATTGTGAACAGTAGTAGTCCCAGTACCGATCCTTCTGGATCACTTCTCCCCAATTTATGCCAGTCTGAATAACTACCCTTTATATCCGCTCTCTGCTTTCTATCTTGAAACCAGTCAGCAATCCATTCTGCTACTTGTCCTCTGACTCCATATTCTCATTCATTTTGTTGAGGGACAACTTGTCAAGTATCTTTGAAAATCCAGATAAATTAAATGCACTATTACCTACTATTACTATTGTTTTCCCACCCTGTTACCTCCTTAAAATACTTATCAATCCCAGTGAAGGCACTGTACGGACTGTGTTCATATGGAAGCTTTTGAGATTGTCTTTTTTTGAAAATAGACAACGATGAGCTTTAAAAGATGGCCTTTGACAGTTCACCTGACTCTGTGGATTCCAGAAAACACACACTGTCTTCTCAGGATAAAAGGATTTTCCAGGATAAAGTAGTAACTAACCTTTCAGCTTTCCGAACTACAATGGATCAGTCTGAGAGCAAGATGATTGCCCCAAACCTCCAGGGGTGATGTCTGCAAACAAGATCCAAGTTGTAGCTAACTGAAATCTAACCACCACCACCACCACCCACCTCCTCCCCGCACCTCCCTGCACCCCTGCCCCGCCAGGACACGTTGACTCCAGCTGGATTTACTCCTACTCACCACTAATGGGGAACAGGTGGCCCGACCCTTCCAGAATAGGAAAGAGGCCACTGAGGCATCCCCAGCCTGGTCCTCTGACACTGCCCAAGAGACAAAGTGGTAATGCCCAAGGGTCACGTTGGCACTGCTGACCAGGCATGGGGCAGGGCCACAGGGTGGGGTCAATGAGGGGCTAATTGGTGGGTGGATGGGGAAGTCCCCACTCTGCAAAAGGATTACAGGCAAGGGAGAGAAGAGGGGTGATTGGGGCTGCTCATCCGAGTGGTGAGGAGGGAGGAGCTACTGGAGGGTGGGTTGGAGTTGGGGAGATTGAGGCTGGCGGGAAGATGGAGACATCAAGGCTTGCCACAGAGGTCTGGGAGGCCAGAGACTGGAAATGTGGAGGGGCAGGGGGGTATTTGGAGCGGCAGCGATGCAGATTCTTGGGGCTGGCCAGTGATCAGGAAACCAGTAATGTAGGGCTACTGCATACGCGCTGATCTCAGGTGAGAATAGGTTACGTCTTCTGCTTTTCAGAAGAATCAAGCGAGGGCACTCTGCAGTGTTCAGTGTCATAGATTTATTCTGAAAATTGCTAGCAGTTACTCCAGTTCTCACACAAATCTGGCACTTTGAATTTTTGGGAGAATTTCTTCCTGTATATGGAAGAGATAATTAAAAATGTTGATCATCCAATCTGCAGGGAGCACTGCAGAACAATAGCAGTAAAACTGCTGTGTCATTGTTGTCAAGAGGCTGAAGACTGAAAATCTTAGGAAACTCTCAGCCTAATTCCTTCCCTCAGAAGGTCCACCAGAGCAAAATTTGACCACCTGGGAAGGAATCCACAAGGAACTGACAACTCAAGAATGGGAAATATTTATTTCTTTACCCCCAGCCTGCATTGAATGTTCAACACTGAGCCAAACTGTGAACTATCAGCTGTTTTAGTTTGTAGTAATCTCCTTAACTATATCTTTCTTGTGCAGATGGCATTTAGATTTTCAGGAGAAATGTGGAAAAAAATTCTCTATTTAAATTTATAAAAGTTCTGTTGTTATTTACAGCAGAAAAGGTTAGAGAATTACAGTTAGACAAAGGGTTTCAATTCTCTCCCAACATTGTCTGTACCATATTCAATAAGGCTGATCAAGTAAGCTTTTCCCTTTTAAAATTCATGCTTTTAGTTATAATATTTTTTTATTCCTAGATGTTCTTATATTCCCTCATTTAGAGGGGCTCTATTATTCCTAACACCTAATATTAAGCTGACTAATCTATAATTCTGTGAACATGTTCTATTGCCTTCTCTAAAAAGTAATGAATTACATTAGCTATCTGTCAATCCTCTGGCAGTATACCTTTTTCTAACAAATTGTTAAATGTGAGTAAGTAGAGCAGTACAATGGCACAAGGGTAGCATGATGGCAAAATGATTAGCACTGCTGCCTCACTGCTGGGGACCTGAGTTCAATTCCCAATTGGGTGACTGTGCAGACTCCACGCAGACATTCTCCCCATGTCTGCATGGGTTTCCTCTGGGTACTCCGGTTTCCTCCCACAGTCTGAAAGGCATACTGGTTAGGTTCATTGGCCATGCTAAATTCTCCTCAGTGTAGCTGAACAGGTGCCGGAGCATGACAAGTCAGAGATTTTCACAGCAACTTCATTGCAGTGTTAACATAAGCCTACTTGTAACAATAATAAACAAACATAAACAAAAAAAAACTTCCCTAGGTTATTTTAAAGTACATGAACGCAGTCTATTTGCAAGTAGTTTTACCCTCTTTAATTTTTTCTATTTTATTCAGAACATCACATTATTTATTTTAGAAGCGTGCGTTTATGTGCAACATGGTAGCATAGTAGTTAGCACTACCGTCTCACAGTGCCAGGGGCCAGGGTTTGATTCCTGGCTTGGATCACTGTCTGTGTGGAGTTTACACGTTCTTCCTGAGTCTGTGTGGGTTTCCTGAGTGCTGCAGTTTCCCCCCATAGTCCAAATATGCATAGGTTAGGTGCATTGGCCATGCTAAATTGTCCCTTATTGTCCCAAGATGCATGAACTAGAGGGATTAGCAAATAAATATGTGGGTTTTTTTGATAGGGCCTAGGTTGGATTGTTGTTGATGTAGACTCAATGGGCCGAATGGTCTCTCTCTGCAATCTAGGATCCTATGGTTCTATGATCTCATTAGTTGTCATTCAATGTTGGCTGTAATTCTCTGGCCATTCGTGCCTGCTGCCGCTGCAAGGAAGGACAGAGAATTTGGCCCTCAGCCAAATTTCCGTTCGCTGCAACAGGGCAGGAGAATCCTGGTGTTGTGAATGGCCAGAAAATCCTGGTAAATACCAAAATGAAATAATCATTTCATTATCTGTGGTAGAATCCTTAATGTTTTTTGCTGCTTAATAACTTAATTTCATTATTCCTTTCTGCCTTCCTAATTGTTTTTCCTTGACTTCTCTTCTGATTCTTTTCATACTCTCATGTATTTCTCTGCTGCTTGTACTCCAATGTCCTAACTCTCAGAAGTTCCTTTATACCTTTATTCTTTCATGGAGTCTCACTTGTGTTTAGTTTATTCTTTTTTTTTGAACAGAGTATACTTTCCCTGTGCTCTTAAGCACTGTTTTTAAATGTTTCCCACTCTTGTTCTACATCATTGTTTGCCAATATTGTCACTCATTTTATTTTTCCCAAACTTCCATTCCTTCTATTAGCTTTTCTCCAATCCATTAGTCTATCTTTCTTCACATTTTTTTGTCATATTTAGAGGGACTAATTCCAAATCTACTATCTGATTTCTGGTCCATTTTCATTAAAATAACAGCAGAGTTTCAAGTTAGTGTGTTAACAAATTTGTTATTGGTATCGTACAGTGAAGTATCAACCCTCATAATGTGGTTGGAAGTGAACATATTGAGATAATGGAATTAACTTGGTTTTCCTCCTATAAGACTCCTTAAAATCTATCTAATTGATTAAACTTCTGCTTATCTGACCTAATGGCCAGAACATATGTGGAATGGGAGCAGCATCAGATTGCCAAGGTATTCCTTTTTATTTACCTTAGTCTGCAGCTGCACATTTCTCGCTCAAGCTTCTGTCCCAGGCCTGATGTAAATTGTGCAGTGTAGGCGTTCTGGAATCCTTCCAGTGTTGGACAGCAACTTCAGGGCAAATGAAGCTATGGCCCCTGTTAATGGTGCCAACTGCAGTGAAGTGGTGGGTGAATTTAAAGGTCCTAGTTTCTTTGAGAAGCTAGGAAGAAATGGGGAAGATATTAGAATGGTTGGGGGCAGGTGGTCTTGGGTATTCAGGGGAAGGGTTGTCAGAGGAAGGGTTTGCTCGAGATAATGGTTGAGGGATGGAGGGGTTGGTAAGCAGTGGGGGGCTGGGAGTATAATCAGGAATGTAGTTGGCTGGGTAAAGGGATTGAGTGTCAGTAGTATAGTTATCTAGAATAGAAGTGATTTTAATTCTTCCAACTCTTCCTGGATAACTTCCTGCAAAGACAGATGGAGCTATCCAAAATATCCAATTTAAATTGATTCAGAGATTGCCAATCAAAAGCATAAATTTCCCAGACAATTACCATGAAAACCTTCCCTGCAGACTTCCAAGAGCTACCTAGTATACCTCTGGGGAACAACAATGACAACCACCACCACAACCTCTCTCCCCCTCCCCCAAACCCCGTATCCCATAGGAAATGAAAAGTTAAGAACCAATATCACCTTACATAGCTCTGTCACACTGTTGAATAATACTCCTGTGAAGTATTTTGAGACATTGCATTACTTTGAATGCTTTTGTATAAATATAAGCTGCTGTTCAGTACATTCAACTGGGTCCTCACTCAACCAGCAACACTGAGCCTTGATCTGTATATTCCACTTTCCTTCGGCTCCCAACATCCCCCAAACTCCTTTGGAATTGAAATTGTGTTGTGTAATATTAGTTGACGGAAAACTCAGAAAAGATTTGGTAGTTCAGTGGCTGGGTTAAAAATCCAGTGAGAACCTTGCTGCACTGTTCATGGAGGCTGAATTTTATTGGAACTTGTGGGTCTCCAACATTTTCCCCAGCTAACAAGTTGGAATGAAGCCCATCTATGATCCCAATGGCTGATTCAGAAGTCTAATGCTAGGTGCTGCATTTATTGCTTTAAAATGAGACTTCCAACTCTTTGTTATAAGGAAGACCCTTCTTAGAGCTGCCAGCCAATTGGATTAACCATCACCTCTGTAGTCCCAGCAGTACCACCGCTCGAATTACAGGCAGTGCCGAGCAGCCTCGAACAATGACTAAGTCTGGAGTTGGGGGTCATGGAGAGGTGGGTGAGTGGAATGGGGGAGGTGAGTGGGGCTGGTGGTTCAAAAGACCAGGAATAATGATTAAAACAAGTATGACCTTGGTTCAAGAGCCTCCAATGGACCTAGGGAATCCAAAAAAAGCTTGCCCACTTTACCTGACACCAGTCAGGTAATATACTGGCAGAACAATGAATGACTACTTAAAGGCCTCAATACATACAAGGCTGTGTGAACTGTCTACCTCCTTCTTACAATCCCTATTAAATTCAAGCAGATCGGGGTGGGTGGGTAAGCAGCGGGAAGACCACCACTGAATTTTACAAATCCCCCCACCTCCGTTTCCAAATCCACTGACAAAGGTACATAAAATCCAACTGCTTGCTTCCTGTGTTGTTGGACTTTCCTCAACCCACTCCCAACCAGTCCAGAATTTAAAATTCAACCCTATTTTTCCATTTCCTATAGCAGCTTATCACCGTTAGATAATAACTTTCAATATCCAGACACCATGGACAGAAACTCGGAAGAATTGCTTTTAAAAACAACTTGGTGGATCTTTTCCTCAACATTTCTGGATGATAATATTGTCATTTTCCATCTGCATTGAAAAGGCTTTGTGATTTTCTTTTCCATTTATTTACAAACTTCAACATAGAATATCAAAATCAAGATAGTAATCAAACTGTATTATCTGCCATATTTATTGATGAGTTACCAGTAATTAAAAAGCAAAGCACGGAAGAAAAACATTCAAAGTGCCTTCGTTAATTAGGTTTTCTAAAATACACAATAAATAAATTAAAATGCTTTTTTTACAAATGAAGCTGGCTCTGAGGACATTGTAATTGTGTGTGGCGTTTTACTTTTGGCCACGGGTATTGTTACAGAAAATAGATTGCGTCTTTTATAATGTGTACTGCCACTCTGCCAACAAAGATTCATGGCACAGTGAATGTGAGTGTGGCGATACATTAAAAAGCAAAGTCTCTTCAGTTCTCTTTCTCTCTGCTACCATTTAAATCGCAATGAAGGCAATGTTTGTTTTGACAACAAAAAACATAGCACAAATCAGGGTACTTGCAGGTGGCATCTGAAAATAATAATTAGGGATTTGTGTCACATGGCCCACGCTAAATAATTAATTTAGTAATCCAATACAAGTTAAAGCCAATAAATATTTTACAAGGAATATTTTACACAAACACAGTTTGATTCTGCAAATATGGAACTTCCTCCAGGTAAATAGAGACATTGGGATAATTGGCCCCAAACATCCACTCACTGTGATCTCAGCAGTTGCACTGAGTAATGGACCACAGGTTAGATTTTCCCTATGGCACGAGGACCCCTCTGATAGCTGTACATGGAGATCAAAAACCAACATTGTGAGGGGATCAGTCAATGAAGTAGTTTTCCTGAAATAGTGACCAGAATGTGTGTGTGCTGTCCAATTAAGGAGAGTTCACGAGTCCTCCAAAATGGAGGGACTGCCAGCAGGATGCCCTCACAGATAACTGGGTTCCAGGGCATCCAAAGATGGAGTCACCCTCCCTGTAACACACTTAAATCTTAGGTTTAAAAAAAAAGAATTAAAAAACCGGCTCAGTGAAGGGGTGGGAAGCGTTATTTCACAGTGACTGCAACAGAACGTGGACTTTAAAGCCTGTCTGGAGTATTGGCCCTTTAGTTCACTGTTGGAAGGCTGTTTCCAGGTGGCAAAGCTGTTTTCCTCTGCCTGTGGAGCTTTGGAGGTTGTTTGGAAAATTCAGGTCCACTTCTGATAATAGGCTTTTATATACCTCAATTGACTATCAGCTGCCTGTAGGCAGATCGGTCTCCCAGACTGTACATGTCCTTATTGAACTTTCAGTGCATAAGGGTCACAAACCCTCAACATCATTATCCTTGTGAAGGATGGAGAGCTATTTCACTATTTATCTACTCCAGACTACCAGAAATCAGATTCCTATTATTTTCCAATGGATCCTGCAGCCTCCAATTGGAGTTAAGACAAGAGTTTGACAGCAGTAAATTCAGAGCCATTAAAGCACCGTCTATTAAAAATAGAATCCATTTAATGCTTGGGCAATGAATTCTCTCAAGGAGAAAATAGAAATGTATTCAATGGATTCAGTTTTATACTCAGAATAAAATGTTCACTTATCTTCCTGTGGTTGGTCCATTGAGTAAATTTTGAGGCTGTGCCAGGGGCCTTGGTGGTGTCAGCCAAAGATTAGAAAATCAGATATTCCATCTTGCATGCAGGCAGCCATATGCCACATTTAAGTGAAATATTGGATGAATAAAGTGGAAGGAGGTGTTCTTGGGGAAAAGTACAGAAGGAAGGTGGCGGATATTCAAGGAATGTTTGTTTGGGGCTCTGCACAACAATGTTCCGAGGAGACAAGGAGGTTTTGGTAGGACGCGGGAACCGTGGTGCACAAAGGTTGTGGTGAACCTAGTCAGGAAGAAAAGGAAGGTGTATAAAAGGTTCAGAGAGCTAGGAGATGTTAGGGATCTAGAGGAGTATAAGGCTTGTTGTAGAAAGGAGCTTAAAAAGGAAATTAGGAGAGTCAGAAGGGATCATGAGAAGGCCTTGGCGGGTAAGATTAAGGAGAATCCCAAGACCTTCTACAAATATGTGAAAAGTAAAAGGATGAGAAGAGAAGGGATAGGACCTATAAAAGGTGAAGGGGGAAAAGTCTGTATGGAACCGGAAGAAATGGCAGAGGTGCTTAATGAGTACTTTGCCTCAGTATTCACAGTGGAAAGTGATCTGGGAGGATGCACTACAAGTTTGTGGCAGACGGAAAAGATTGAGTATGTAGATATTAAGGAAGCGGATGTGTTAGAACTTTTAAATGCTATCAAGATAGACAAGTCTCCGGGACCAGATGGGATGTACCCAGGTTATTGTGGGAGGTGAGGGATGTCATTGCAGAGCCCCTGGCGATGATCTTTGCGTCGTCGATGGAAACGGGAGAGGTTCCGGAGGATTGGAGGATTGCGGATGTGGTCCCTATTTTCAAGAAAGGGAACAGGGATAGTCCTGGAAATTACCAACCGGTGAGTCTGACCTCAGTGGTTGATAAGCTGATGGAGAGGCTTCTGAGGGACAAGATTTACGAGCATTTGGAGAAGTTTAGGTTGATTAGAAATAGTCAGCGTGGTTTTGTAAAAGGCAGGTCGTGCCTTACGAGCTTAATTGAGTTCTTCGAAAATGTGACTGAACACATTGACGAAGGAAGAGCAGTGGACGTGGTGTACATGGACTTCAGCAAGGCGTTTGACAAGGTCCCACATGCAAGACTTCTTGAGAAGGTGAGAGGCCATGGGATCCAAGGGGCTTTGGCCTTGTGGATCCAGAACTGGCTTGCCTGCAGAAGGCAGAGAGTGGTTGTGGATGGGTCTTTTTCTGCATGGAGGTTGGTCACCAGTGGAGTGCCCCAAGGATCTGTTCTGGGACCCTTGCTGTTTGTCATTTTCATAAATGACCTGGATGAGGAAGTGGAGGGATGGGTTAGTAAGTTCGCCGACGATACAATTTGGCAGGAATTTTGGCAGGAATAATGGGATGAAGGAGTACAATATCAAGGGTAGGAGTCTTAGCTGTGTTGAAGAGCAGAAGGATCTTGGGGTCCAGGTCCATAGGACTCTTAAATCGGCCTCGCAGGTGGAGGATGTGGTGAAGAAGGCATATGGTGTACTGGCCTTCATTAATCGAGGGATTGAGTTTAGGAGTCGGGAGGTAATGATGCAGCTTTATGAGACCCTTGTCAGACCCCACTTGGAATACTGTGCGCAGTTCTGGTCGCCTCGCTAAAGGTAGGATGTGGAAGCAATTGAAAGACTGCAGAGATTTACAAGGATGTTGCCTGGGTTAGGAAGCATGCCTTATGAAGATAGGTTGAGGGAGCTGGGACTCTTCTCCCTGGAGAAACGAAGGTTGAGAGGCGACCTGATAGAGATTTATAAAATGTTGAGAGGAATAGATAGGGTGGATTCTCAGAGGCTATTTCCCCGGGCTGAAATGGTCACTACGAGAGGACACAGATTTAAGGTGCAGGGAAGCAAATACAGAGGAGATGTTAGGGGTAAGTTTTTCACTCAGAGGGTGATGAATGGAATTGGCTGCCATCGGTGGTGGTAGAGGCAAACTCGCTGGGGTCTTTTAAAAGACTTCTGGATGAGTATATGTGAACTAATGGAATAGGGGGTTATAGATAGGTCTATGGCTTGGTAGGTATAGATGTGATCAGCACAACTTGTGGGCCAGAGGGCCTGTTTGTGCTGTAATGTTCTATGTTCTATTTATGAAAATTAAAATCCATACAGAACTTTACAACTCTACGTGATGCTCCATCATTGTTCAGTGTGCACTTCCCTAAATGCAACAGGAAATATGACAGCCAACGGCTCAAACACTGTCTTGGAGTGTTTCAGCTGTTAAAGGTTAAATTCATATCTTGCATTCTTTTCCTCTATTTTTCAGTCATATTGCTCAGATCTTCAGTTTATTGATGTCACATTTTAGTGGCCCTTCCACTTACTGCTCCAGCACAAGCTGTATTGAGTTGATGGATGGAATTTTAATCGTGATGGGAGTGGAGCTGCAAAATGCAGTGAGCCATTCAAAAATCTATTGACTTTGGTGGAACCAGAAGATCCAGCTGCTCAGAGGTGCCATAAAATTGCATCTCATGAGTATTTCTTTGAATGGGATCTTCTGGTGCCACCAAAGGTTCCCCAGTAGCACAGTCAGCAAGCAATACAAATGGCCATTGACTTTGGCAGAAGCAGAAAGTCTTGTCAGTGGCTAATGATGAGTCGCCTTGGAAAAACATGTCATGTGGGGTGGGATGTGGTTGCAGAAAGCTCCAGTCTGTGCCTGTAGTTCCATGTGGATTGATAAGAAGGATAAATTAATCAGGGAGCAAAATCTTTAGGTCCAAAAATACCTCAATATATTCACTCCAATCTCATACAGCTGCCTTTCCAGACAATGCTGCACGTACATGTGTTAGAGGAGACTTGTATGCACTGGCCACTGTTCAAACCAATGCATTGACTGAATCATGCCTTCTGCTCCGACATAGTGAAAATGTAGCCACCAGGAGAAGGCTGCTCCATAGAAAGGCATAATGGCATTAAGCTTCTATGGAACAAGATCCTTCTGGATCAGTGCCTGGGGCTTATATCCATAAAACAATCTGTAGTTCATAAAACTTATGTTCTGTTATCAACGAAAAACATTTTAGAATTTTCTCTGTGAAAAGAAGTTACCAAAAGGGATGAGAACATATAACTTTAATCATCTAGCAAAGTTTTCGCTAATCTAATTCATTATACAAGGAATCCACGTGGCTGAGATCTATGCAGCAATCTGAAAGGATTAATGAATAGGAAGGACAACCAATCCATAAATATTCAGGTGGTTTCAGAATACAGAAATGTCAGCAGTAGAATAATGCCTGCTATCAGTGCCACAGTCACACTACTTTATTCAGCAGCAATTCATAGTGCTTGAGTTAACTGAAAATCCAGAGAAAATGAATGTTGGGAGACCAGGGTTACTGATTGAGATCATCAGCCATGGTTACAATTAGAAACCATTGCACTTCAGCAATAATGAGACCTGGGCCACCCACAGTTTCTTTGTGGAGCACACCACAAGGACACTTAAACAATGATTCAGCTATTCTGACCAATCTGAGGCCATGGAATTCTATGGTAAAAGTCAGAGCCTCCATCATCAATACTGGTACATTACACAACATTCAAAGAATGAGGCCGCGCAGCGAGATGAAAGTCGACTCATTTGGCAGTATGTCCTCAGAAAAAATCCAAAGATGTGCAAGTTAGGCAGATCAGTCATGTTAGATTGCCCCTAGTGTCAGGAAATTAGTAAGGTAAATATGTGGGGTTATGGGATTAGAGCCCAGGTGGTATTATAGTCAGTTCAGACTCGATGGGCCAAATGGCTTCCTTCTGCACTGTAGGAATTCTATGAAAAGGATTTTGAATAGGGAGAGGATAAGATGGACAGATCTGATATATTGGCAGAGAGACCGATTGGAACAGAATGATTGAGAATTGAATCCAGTCAGGGATACATTCTGCTGCTGAAAAACATTGTTTCTTCAATGAAATTTTCCCAAGTCTTACACAAAGGATAGTCACACTAGAGAAGACCATGGTCTACCTAGTTCATTTCTGGCTAGCCTGAAAGTCGCCTGATAATAAAGTTGGAATTATTGCCCAATCAAGCAATCTCCATCAATGGAAGTACTCCAGGCCCAGACAAAAGCAAAATTATTGCAGATGCTGGAAATTTGAATTAAAAACAGAAAAATGCTGGATAAACTCAACAAGTCTGGCAGCATCTGTGGAGAGAGAAAAATAGAGTTAATGTTTTGAGTCCATAGCTGGAGAGAGACAGAAAGGGATAGTATCTATCTCTCTTCAGTTCTGTAGAAGAGTGATGAAGTAATCTCAATATGGCCAGTCTTCTATCATTATTACTCTCTATTTATACCATTAATAAAGCACTGCTCAGTGGCTGCAATGTACAGGTCAAGCTCAGAATCCCTGATCTTGCTGGCCTGAGCACAGCCAGCTGATCTTCAACCCCTCTGCTGCTCCTTCCTTGGACAAGCCTCACATAATAGATGATATTGGACTCAAAACATTAATTCAAAGCTTTGACAAAGGGTCGTCTGAACTCGAAACATCAGCTCTTTTGTCTTCTTGCACTTACTGCCGGACCTGCTCAGATTTTCCAGCATTTTCCCTTTTGGTTTCAAATCCTAGCATCTGCAATAATTTGCTTTTATTGAAACATCAATTCTCCACAGATGGTGCCAGACCTGCAGAGTTTATTTTCAGCTTTTAGCCAGACCCAAAACTGATGCAAAGATATCCCCAGTATTGGAGCACTTTAAGAACCATCCAAAGTCACTTATTCTTCTCATGCATTTTATACTTACCACACGTCATGTCTCAAATTACAAATATACTGTATAGTATATCTGAGGTTCCAAGAACATAACACACATTGGCAGCGCATTAACTCACTAGATGGGAGAGAGCTGAAATTTAAAATTTAAATACAGCAATGTGCCATCAACACACCACTCATTTTTCTATGGTGTTTTGATGGCGTCGATATCAGTACACCAACATGGAGGAGCAGAACACTTGATGAACGTATTTAAATTGGGCACCCACAGTGTAATTGGGAGCCCTGTTTAAAATTGATTACTGCAGTTGTATGGATTTCTGAGGGATTGGGTAACCTGGCATGGAAAGATAGGCAGGAGGTAATGGCTGCACAAGATAATGGTCTGTCAAAACTCTTTGTGGGCCAGGAGGAACAGAATTTCAAGGAAGCCTTCTCCAAAGCTGATTGTGTCCTCTTTCCTGCTCCCCACCTCCACTGCTGAAATTGCTGACCTTTCCCCTCCATCCTATTGTTTCTCTCTTTCTTTCCCCCCTCCTCCAATTCACCCAGTCCCAGTGCCAATCATCAATTCCCCCAACACCCTGCCAAATTCCGATGGCCAATTTTCTGATTGCCAGGAAGCATCTGCAAGAGTCCTGAATTGTAAATTTTCATCTCTGCTTTTCTTTCTGGTTACCAGTTAGGCCATCAATTTGCCTGGTTGCTGCATGGGAAACAAATATATATATATACACATAAAAAAAAATGAGATCTTGTTATTAGATTTGGCACAGCTCACTGGCTCTGACCTTGCTGGGTTCTTTGGCTATTTTTAGCCTTACTATCTCCCGATAAAAACCAGAGCCAGTATCCCACATAAGTTAAGTCACATCACATCTTTGTCTCCTCCCACACTTCCCACCTTTCCATCAATACTGCACTCTTAGCATTCTTAGCATTGTAAACGTACACATTGTAAGCCCATTCTACCCTTTGCTGATCTCTTACTCAAAGCCTACATTGAAGCAGTGCTCCCAGATTGAAGTAGCAACACAGAGGAAAAATTCTGCAGATGCTGGAAATCTGAAATTAAAACAAAAAATTGCTGGAAATACTCAGCAGGTCAAGCAGCATCTGTGGAACTAACACTTCAGATTAATGATCCTTCACTACAGAACTGTGGTGAAAGTCAGCTGCTGCTTGTGATGGCTGTTGGAATGTCAGTAGACGTAAGCTGCTAGTTTTATACTTATGTCATAGCACTAAACCACACTGGTCAACATAGTAGCTATCAGAGCTTCCTACTGACTGGTACTTCTGGCTGAATGTATATGGATACAACTAGGGAAGTGCACCTCACCAGCCTGACTTCCAGCTAAGTCCTGGTTCTGAGCACTATAACGTGGAATCAGAAATCTGCAAGAAAGTAGTTAGGTTTTCTCTGATGTGACTGAACCTCTTTCCAAACAATCACACTGACAAATCTAGCAGGATGTAGAGATGTCGGTGTTGGGCTGGGATAAAAACAATAAGAAGTCACACAACACCAGGTTAAAGTCCAACAGGTTTATTTGATAGCAAACACCACTAGCTTTCAGAGTGCTGCTCTTTTGTCAGGCCAGTGACAGATCTCAGATCTCTCTGTTATCAGATCTGTTATCAAACAAAACTGTTGGACTTTAACCTGGTGTTGTAAATCTAGCAGGGACAGACTTGTAATGGATGTCCAAGATCTCAGCAACGTAATCACAACATTTCAAGAGGAGATTTTTTTTAAAAATATTATTTTTCAAGCACCCCTGTAAGATGGTCCTCGTTATGGGATATTTCTCACAACTTGTGGTGAATAGAAGAATGGAAATTTTAGGATGATTTAATAATCTGTTTCCTCTCTCAATGGTCAACTGTCCCTCAAAAGGAAGCTGTAGTCTTGTGGTTTCCTGACTCCATAAAGACCTTGAAGTCTTTAAACATTGCACAATCCTGAATCACTTGTATTCTCTACACATTGTTTCTCAACAAAATTAGTCGACAATGAATGCAAAGCAAGGCTTAATGAATGTTCTTTGGACTGGAGGAAGTTTTGTAGTGAAATTCCCCAGGATTTGGGCCTGAACTCTAACTCTTCTTGATATATATTAATGATCTAGGCCTTGTAATGCAGGCTACAATTTCAAAATTTGTGGATGGCACAAAACTTGAAATCTTAGTGAACTGCAAGGAAGACAATGTAGAACTTCAAGAGAACATAGATAGGTTGGTGGAATGACTGGATAAGGAGCAGTTGAAACTTAATGCAGTGAATTGCGAACTAATTTATATTGGTAAGAAGAACATAAATGGAAAACATGAAGTAAAGGGTAGAATTCTAAAAGGGGTGAAGGAGTAGGGGAACCTGGGTATATAAGTGCACTAATTATTGAGGGTAACAGGACAGGTTGAGAGAGGAGTTAATAAGGCAAACAGCCTTATTAATAGGGACATATAACATAAAACCAAGTAATTTATGCTAAACTTGTATAGAAAACTAGTTTGGCCTCAAATGGTATATTCTGTGTGCCATACTTTAGGAAGGATATAAAGACAAGAGAAAAGTACAGAAAAGCTTGATGAGAATAGTCCCAGCAATGAAGGACTTCAGTTACCTATATAGATTGAAGTCACAATTGTTTTCTTTGGAGAAGAAGAAGTTCAGAGACGACTTTACAGAGCTCTTGAAAATCATGCGGAATCTCAACAAAGTTGACAGGGAAAAATTGTTCCCATTGGTTGAAGGATTGAGAACAAAAGGGGACAAATTGAAGGAAATTGGCAAAAGAAGCAATGAGAGAAAGCTTTTTCACACAGCGCGTGTTTAGGATCTGGAATGTACTGCCTGAGATTGTGGTGGAGGATAGTTCAACCAAGCCATTCAAGAGGGAATTGGATTGATGTCCAAAAAAGAAGAATGTGCAGGGCCACTAAGCAAATTGGTCCTACAGAAAGCTGCCACAAATATAATGCCAATTTGCCTCCTCCTGTGGTGTAATATTTCTGTGATTCTGACTAGAGGTAAGAACACAACTAACTAAGGAATAGCCGAATGACTTTTAGTCCTGATTTGCACCCGATTTTGTGGGTCAGTCTTTTGCCTTATCTGTCTGCAATACCTTCTACACTAAAGTCTTAAAATTTTCCATTAGCCTCTGGAATTTCTAATGCATTCCAGTTATAAACAAAAAAAAATACATATTGATGGTATTATCATTTTGCAGTTGCTGGTGAAACTATCAACGTTCACTGCCATTACAACAGTAAAACTGAAAGTAATTTTTGGCATGTGTATGTGCAGTTAAACTGCTGTCATTGATCCACTCACTGTTGATTATCTTCTGAAATCACTCTGAATTAATGTGAACTTTTATTAAAATGCCATTAATCTCACTTGAGAACCTTTGAGAAATGTGTTCCTTGTTGAATGAAGTCTAACTGGGTTTTTAATAGGTTATTAAGTTCATAACAATCTCTCTGACCTTGAGAAACCAATTTTATATTTGTGTCAAATTTCTCCATTATGATAAATATTGCAAAATTTTTAACATAACAAAATATTCTTTAAAGCTTGTTTATAAAATGTTAATTTCTACCTTAATCCTATATTTTGTTCCAGTTTTACCTTACTTTCCGTAAAAAAAAGTGAAGGATAACCAGTACATTTTACTTCTGATTTGCTGTCTCTGAGAGTACCTTAGTGTGATTAGCTACTTAGCCTGCTTGATGACATCACTGTTGCTGGATGGCAGAGAATCTCTATTTTTCACCCCAGAATCAAATTAAAGCTGCAAAAATGGTGATATTCATTGTGTAGGTTACTAGGTTTTTGTGAGCAGCTTTCTTTGAAGACAACACCAAGCACTGTTATTTTATGGCTCACTACAGAATCAGGCCATTCTTTAACAGTCCTAGTTCCAAAATGCACATTCTGCAGTTGGAGAGTTGAAAACAAATGTCATTTCCTTGGAAGTCAGACATACTGAGGCCATGCAGTTTTCTTAGACCTTCTTCAATCTTCATTTTATGTTCAAAATATAACATACTGTTTTTACACAAAGGCAGTTCTGACACTATCATATGAAGCATGTCCCACTCATGAGGATGCTACATGTTCTATACTGTTGCACTTTTACGTAAATCCTTTTGTTGGGCTGCAGTGGTCTTAAAGGGACATCACCATTCTCCACCAGCTACTATTCGCAGACAGCATTAGTAATGTGAAAAATGTATTTTGCTGTATGTGACAGTGGTGCAAGAAAGGTAGCAATTACTTGTGGCAAGAATTCACAGGTTGGCTACTTCTTTTGTCCTTGTGCTGTCATTTCCATCCACTCCATCATATTTATGCACTGATTACATCTTCCTTGAAATTACTGACTAAATTCTCCAAGGTGCCATTAACTATGCTAGTGCTGTTGATGGGGGGCTATCCACCATCAACTATAATATGTCAGGGTCCAGAGTGCCACTTCTTTCTATCTCATCGTGGGAAGGAAGAGAAGATTTATAGTGGGCTACAAGGTAATGCTTTCAAAGATACGCAAGTTACTATATTTTGTATACTAAAAAGCTTAACACACCTAGTCCTACTGGAAATATGAAACATTGAAAATAGGTGCAGAAGTAGGACATTCAGCCCTTCAAGCCTGCACCACCATTCAATATGATCATGGTTGATCTTGTACTTTCAGTATGCCACTCCTGCTTCACTCCATACCTCTGAACCTCTTTGGGCACAAGGGCCGTGTTCAGCTCTCTCTTGAACTTATCTAATAAACTGGCTCCAACAGCTTTCTGTGGTAGAGAACTCTACAGGTTCATAACTCTGAGTGACGAAGCTCTTCCTCATTTCAGTCCTGAATGGCTTACTCCTTATTCTTAGGCTGTAATCCTTAGTTCTGCACTTCCCCAACATTGGGGATATTCTTCCTGCATTTAGCCTGTCAACTCCCATCAGGATTTTATATGTTGCTATGAGATCTCCACCCGACAAGATCCCCACCCAAAACTGAAATGTTGCGCATCCTGTTAGGCTGGAAGCACTATAGAGCAGGCAGCAGCTGTAGGAGCAACAAAAGAGACTCAGTGCTAACCCACCAAATTTTGGGGATAACATTGCAACTAAAGGTTCTACAAGCATCTCTCTAACTTAGTTTTTTTTTTGTTCTATAAAAGCCTGTCAAACCAGAATAGAGGCAATCTTCCCAGATTCTCCTTAGATGTCAAACACTATGGTCCAGATTTTGCAATCAGTGGCAAAAGGGTGCTGATTGTTGCCTTTGAAGAAAGTTGTCCACGAAGATGTAGTGGACTGCATGGAGGAAATTTCCCCTTTCTCACAGCTAGCTATTCAAATTTTGCACCAAACCAAAGCAATTTTGTTGGCATGCAACAACAGTGACGTCAGCAAGGAGGAAGACAACCAGTTAAATTGAAGTATTCACATAGACAGCAAACCAGAAGTTAAAAAGACTTAAAATCTTTCCATTTCAATTTAAGTTGTCAGATAGTGCAATACAGGCATGATTGTAGTCAGACAGAAGACAAAAAAAAAAACAGATTTTTAATCATTGCAGAGAAATTTGACATTCCACAAATATAAAATTAGTTTTTCAGGCCATTAGGAGTGTAAGCTATAATTATGAAGTTAATATGCTGGTAAAAACGCTTCATGCAATAATGTGTAATATCGGAAAACTCTAAAATGAGACTAACGGTGATTAGACTGAAACTTCTTATCATTTCACGACTGACAGATAGATGGCAATCTGTGTGACTCTCTACAAGGAGAAGGATTTTACATTCACTAACAGCAACGTCTGGATTTCTGTTTTGCTCTGTGTTTGTGCCAGCTTCAGGAATTGCTGTCAGTGTAGTGATGACGATAAGAGCAAACAACTTTGCCATCATTACCACAGCAAAATCCAGGCCTGTGTTTTATTCAATACAAATTTTAAGTATTTGTCTGTTTATAGAAACCCCAAATGTTCTTCTGCATTCAACCATTCGCATTATTCCTTCAGACTGAGATGTGTATTGATAAAATCAGATTTCGTACTAGTGCAGAACCCTTTAGTCATAAGTAAATGCCCCATAAATGTCAACAGAATTAAAATGAATGTGGCAAACCTTAATAAAAACATAATCTCATTATCAGCAGCATGACAGAAACCTGTATTTCTGAAAACAGCTGCGGTGTCTTAAGCCAATATATGCAATCCAAGATTGGGTCTTATTTTAAGAACAAAATTTTTGGTAAAAATCAAACATTTTTATTTTTAAATACGAAATGCATATTTTTCTCAACAGAACAAAATTATTCAGTAAGAACTTTCAATATAAACATTACAGACAAAAGTTGGGAAGTACATAAAAACAAATAACTTATATTATTTGAGATACTATTATACTAAATGATTGTACTAAACAGAAACAAGATTTTTTATTTTTAAAAAAAATCAAATTGGTCTTGGTTCTTCCAAAGCATGGACTAGTTAAAAGGTTTGCAGATATGCCTCCATTTCTAAATACAATAAAGAAAATCTCTCCTACCTGACCTATGCCAACCAAAGTTCATTGTTTTTGTGGCAGGACGTGTGGAAATCCAAAGGGAGAAGAGACTAACTAGCATACTGCCAAAATCTGTCAGTAAATGTGCTGCATCCGTCATGATGGCCAAACTGTGGGCAAAATAGCCACCTAAATGGGAAAAGAAACAAGGAAAACCAACTATTTAAAACAATTTAGGAGGCTACACAGAAGCCTTGTAACAGGACATAGTGAATGTATTAGGTAGGATTTCTCCATTAATGCCACAACCTTTATCTTCACCATGATTGGTGAATCATTCACTGTGGTGCCATCACAACATGTTTGACGTATTCTATCTGCAGTAGGGTCAAATCAAAAGACCAAAGCTACCAGAATCTTCAAAGCACAAAAACAATACGAATGCTTGAAAAAAAAAGCTTTAGAGAACAAAGCATGCACTTTTACAATCAATGTACAATCCAGCCTTTCAGCAAGAGATTTAAAGATCTGCAAAGCTCTTCATTTCACATCAACACACACAAAGTACAATAGTTCACAGTGGATCATTTTCTCAGCCACTGTCATTTCCAATCTGCACAGGTTCACCACAGACCCTACCATTTAAGAAAAGTCATGTAACATTTTTTTTTAAGAACAAAGAACAAAAAAAATTACACACAGGAACAGATCTTTCAGCGCTCCAAGCCTGCACCGACCATGCTGCCCGACTGAACTAAAATCCCCTACCCTTCCGGGGATCATATCCTGCTATTCCCATCCTATTTATGTATTTGTCAAGATGCCAGTTAGAAGTCACTACCGTATCCACTTCCACTGCCTCCCTTAGCTATGGGTTCCAGGTACACTACTCTGAGCAAAAAAATCTGCCTCCTACATTTCCTTTAAACCTTGCTCCTCGCACCTTAAACCTGTGCCCCCTAGTAATTGACTCTTCCACCTTAGGAAAAAGCTTCTGACAATCCAACATTTACTATCTGACTATTTAACCTTTGTTTATTTTTAGCAGAGCATGAAATAAATGTTCTTTTAAAAAATTTTAAACTACATATCCTTTATCTGCAAGTTTAAAGACCGAATAAAACCAAAACGCACACTTCCTTGGACTTCAACCACCTTGACGGAAAGAATTCCCTGACCAAAGTCAACACAATCCGAGCCAAAACAAACATTCCCTAACGCACACAACCTTTACAACAAAAATAGAAAATATTGAAAAATCTCAGTAGGTCTGACAGCATCTGTGGAGAGAGAATAGAGCAAACATTTCAAGTCTTCATCAGAACACATAACACTTAGCTTGTGAAGTCCCTGACCCAACCAACATGACCTGAATCTTGCCGACAGAATCTCACCAACTGCACCCAAACTTGTACCGGGTGAAGCCTGATCATTTGCCTGCATTCAACACAAATCTCGCAGAATTACAGCTGGCATCATGGGTTGCAATTTATTACAGGTACCCTGTATTTATTATCAGTGATACATTTTACTTTTCTAGCCTTTTTATTTATTTTAGACTATAGCGAAACCAGGTTTAGGCTATTATAACATCAATAGGCTTAGTTCTGTACGCAATATGCAAAATCTGAAATTATCTGAAATGTAATCAGCCCTGAAGGTTTTAGATAAAGGACACTCAACCTATAGTACGTTGTAATTATGCACATACATTAATTAATGGCAGAGTTACTTCACTTAGCAGGATTCACTTTCCATGTTTAATGTTATCGTTTAATGGAAGCATTGTACAACTGAGCACAAATTAAGTGAAGCTGATTAAATATTTTAATAACTTTCAATATTGTTCTGCTCCTGTGGTTAAAGACAGTAATCTTCACAATGTTAATGTCTTTCTAATTTTAATCAAAAAGATGCTTAATTGCTTTAATGCAATTTTATTGACTCCCATAGTCTGACAGTATCCAGTATTTCATCCAACGCACACAAAGGGTTAAAGGGACATCACCTTCCAGGAAAATTGTTACACAAGCTCTTTGCTTGCACAGTGCATTAACATGTAACACAAGGGTGTCAAATATGCCACAATAAATAATGTTATTTGCATCAAAACTGTCACTCATACATAATAAAAATAATGTGATTTTATTGGTAGGTGTCACTTTATAGCAATATTAGTGTTTCTTCCATCAGGGGTTGAAAAGAATAAGAATAGAAAGATAAGTAACTGGTTGGGTTGGATTTGATATGCTTATCACAGACAGGATATCAGACATTTCGGAAAGATAGACAGGAAGGAAAAAGAGGTGGGATAGCTGTGTTAATTAAGGATAACATCGGGGCAGTAGTAAGAGACGATATAGGCTCCAAGGAGCAAAATGTGGAATCAATGTGGATGGAGATAAGGAATAGTGAGGGGAAAACTTTACTGGTGGGCATGGTGTATGGGCCCTCAAATAATAACTTCGAGGTGGGGCAGGCTATAAACAAACAAATAACAGACGCATGTAAAAACGGTATGGCAATAATCACGGGGGATTTTAACCTCCATATTGACTGGTCAACTCAAGCAGTGGGCTTGAGGAAGAGTTCTTAGAATGCTGTTGAGATAGTTTCCTAGAACAGTATGTTACAGAACCTATGAGGGAGCAAGCTATCTTGGATCTGGTCCTGTGTAATGAGACAGGCAAAATTAATGATCTCCTTGTAAGGGATCCTCTTGGAGTGAATGATCACAATATGGTTGAATTTCTAATACAGATGGAGGGTGAGAAAGTAGAGTCCCAAACCAGTGTCCTCTGCTTGAACAAGGAGAAGGACAATAGGATGAGGACGGAGTTGGTAATGTAGACTGGGAACGCAGACTAGTTGGTGCGACAGTTGAGGAACAGTGGTGGATTTTTAAGGAGGTTTTTCTCAGTACTCAGCAAAAATATATTCCAGTGAAAAAGAAAGAATGTAAGAAAAGAAACAGTCAGCTGTGGATAACTAAAGAAATAAAAAGAGAGCATCAAATTAAAAACCAATGCATACAGAGTGGCCAAAATTAGTGGGGAACTAGAAGATTGGGAAAGCTTTAAAAAAACAAAGAACTATGAAGAAAGCAATAAAGAAAAGGAAAGATAGATTATGAAAGTAAACTAGCACAAAATATAAAAACTGATAATAAAAGTTTTTACATATATGAGTGCCTAAAGTAAATGTTGGACCCTTAGAAGATGAGAAGGGGGATTTAATAATGGCAAATGATGAAATAGCTGAGACTTTAAACAAGTTTTTTCTGTCAGTCTTCACAGCGGAGGACACAAATAGCATACCGATAATTAATGGTCATGGGACTGTAGGGGGTGAGGATCTTAAAACGATCACTATTACTAAAGAGGTAATGCTTGGTAGGCTAATGAGACTAAAGGCAGACAGGTCCCCTGGTCCAGATAGAATGCATCCCAGGTACTAAAAGAAACGGCAGAAGTAATAGCAGATGCATTAGTTGTAATTTATCAAAATTCGCTTGACTCTGGGGAGATGCCAGCTGATTGGAAAACAGCTAATGTAACACCACTGTTTAAAGAAGAAGGTAGACAAAAGTTGGGTAACTACAGGCTGGTTAGCTTAACATCTGTAGTTGGGAAAATGCTGGAATCTATCATTAAGGAAGAAATAGCAGGACACCTGAAAAGAATGGTTCAATCAAGCAGATGCAGCATGGATTCACGAAGGGAAAGTCGTGTTTGACGAATTTACTGGATTTTTATGAAGACATAACGAGTCGGTTGACAGACGGGAACCGGTGGATGCGGAATATTTAGATTCCCACAAGGCATTCAATAAGGTACCTCACAAAGGTTGCATAAGATAAAGGTACACGGAGTTGGGAGTAAAGTATCAGCGTGGATTGAGGATTGACTATCTAACAGGAAGCAGAGAATTGGAAAAAATGGGTGCTTTTCCAGTTGATAGTCAGTGACTAGTGGCGTGCTGCAGAGATCAGTGTTGGGGCCTCCACTGTTTATCATATACATAGACAATCTGGAGGAGGGGACCGAGTGTAGTGTAATAAAGTTTGCGGATGATGCAAAGTTGAATGGAAAAGCAAATTGCATGGAGGACACAAAGTCTGCAGAGATTTGGATAGGCCAAATGAGTGGGCAAGGATCTGGCAGATGGAGTATAATGTTGGTAAGTGTGAGGTTATCCACTTTGAAAGAAATAATTGTAAAATGAACTATTATTTAAATGGTGAAAAATTACAACATGCTACTATTGTGCATGAATCACAAAAACTCAGTTTGCAGGTGCAGAAGATGATCAAGAACGCAAGTGGAATGTTGGCATTTATCGCGAGAGGGGTCGAGTATAAAAGCAGGGAGGTCGTGCTGCAATTGTACAAGGTACTGGTGAGGCCGCACCTAGAATACTGTGTACAATTTTGGTCCCCTTATTTAAGAAAGGATATATTAGCTTTGGAGGGGCTGCAGAGAAGGTTCACCAGGTTGATTCTGGAGATCAGGGGTTAGCTTATGAGGAGAGATTGAGTAGACTAGGCCTGTACTCATTGGAGTTTAGAAGGCTGAGGGGAGATCTTATAGAGACATATAAGATAATGAAGGGGCTAGATAAGGGTAGTGAGATCATTTTCACTTAGAATGGAAACAAGAACTAGAGGGCACAGTCTCAAAATAAGGGGGAGTCAATTTAGAATAGAGTTGAGGAGGAACTTCTTCTCCGAGAGGATAGAGAATCTTTGGAATTCTCTGCCAATGAAGCAATGAGGCTACCTTGTTAAATGTGTTTAAGTCACAGATAGATTTTTGACCAATAAGGGAATTAAAGGTTGTAAGGAGCACGCGGGTAAGTGGAAGTGAATCACTATCAAATCAGCCATGATCTTATTGAATGGCAGAGCAGACTCAAGGGGCTAGATAGTCTACTCCTGCTCCTATTTCATATGTTCTTATGTTCTTATAGCCTAAGAACATATAGGCTATAGCTTGACAAAAGGTGTAGTTAGTTCAGGAATTCAGTACTAATAGACTGTTGTCGAGATCAATAGTTTTTGCCTGTTTGTAGACATCCAGAGTTAGTCACTGTCCTGCCCCTCAGTAACTGATAGTGCTTATGAACGAACTAGAGTAATTTTGAAACAAAATCTGGAAAATTAGGCATTGCTTTAAGGTGCAAGGAGCAAGGTTTAAAAGAGATGAACAAGGCAGTTTTTGTTTTTACACAGAAGCTGTTGGGTGCCTGAAACTCATTGCCCAGGGGAGGTAGTAGAAACAATACAATAGTGACTTTTAAGGGATGTCTTGACAAATACATGAATAAGATGGGAATAGAGGGATATGGTCCCCAGAAGGATAAGGGGTTTTAGTTCAATCCGACGGCACGGTCAGTGCAGGCTTGGAGGGCTAAAAGGCCTGTTCCTGTGCTGTAATTTTCTTTGTTCTTTGTATCCGCTTGAATAGACAAGAGAACTGATATGATTCTGTGAGTCTGGCTATGTTGCTTAGATGGAGGGGAGGAAATGGGGGAGTAAAATGAGCATGTAGAAGGTTTTAGCCATTCAGTAAATGCACTGTTTATAAACATCCAGAATTAGGCTGGGAAACTTCAGTCATGATCCTGTTCAATAGCTGATGGTGCTTATGAACAAAGTATAATTCTGGAAAAAAATCTGGAAAATTGGAATAAAGAAAATAAAATGCCCAATTTAACAACAGATACATTATACTCACCTACAACTTCTCCAACCATAAATATCAAGCATATGATAGCAGCAATGTAGAGTTTCCTTTTCGCTTGCAGTTTTTCTCTGTTTTCAATGTCAGATGTAGATCTGCTGTGGCAGTGTTGACTTGTATATCTCTCCAATTCAATGGAGTTGGCATTGTTTCCATTGTCAAATGGGTAACTTGGGTAGACTTCTTTTGAACTGGAAAAGGGGCTGCAATGGAATGAAAGTAAAGTTTATTTATTTATTAGTCACAAGTAAGGCTTACATTAACACTGCAATGAAGTTACTGTGAAATTCCCCAAGTAGCCATAGTCCGGCATCTGTTCGGATCAATGCACCTAACCAGCATGTCTTTCAGACCATGGGAGGAAACCACAGCACCTGGAGGAAACCCCCACAAACACAGGGAGAACATGCAATTTCCACACTAACAGCGACCCAAGCCAGGAATGGAACCTGGGTCCCTGGCGCTGTGAGGCAGCAATGCTAACCACTGTGCCATCATGCTGACCAGCTGATTAACTGAGATAATTATATCAAAAATGGAAATCTCTTACATTTGAAATTATTTTATGCAATTTCATGGTTGTTTGGTTCATCTGTTCAGCAGTTTAGGTATTCAAATGAATTTAAAATGTATCTGTGCGTAACATGTTATTTTCATAAAATTTGGTTGGTATTATACAACAGATATCCAGTTCACATAACACCTACACAGCAAGCATATTTGCAAAAGTGCATACAAACCTATGTACATGGCATATTTATGGGTGAATGGTATACAGAAAATTAATGCTAATGCTTCCATTTCTATGCTTCTGTAGCCATAGTCTATCAGGGTTTGGATGGAGAAAATGTACTCCAAGATCTCTGTTCCTGATCACTGAATGATCTAAACTGAACGTGCATATACGCACAGAGTGAGAGACGGGATGAGATTAATATATTGTCTCCTGTAATCAGATAGCATACTTGCAAATGAATACTGTCACCATATAGAAGGGTAACCAGTTTCCCATTGGATAGGTTAGATTAAAGTTACCTCCCTAAGTTATGAATTTTGTGTTTAGAGTCAAGATGGCTGGGAATAACTTGAAAGGAGTGGTTTTATCCCCTTGACTCATTTATATGGTGCAATAAATTGGTAGGTGGTCCTAAAGAGGATTGACAGGTATTTGGAAGGAGAATGCTTTACATTTTTTTCTATACAGTGAATTTGAGACACGTAGCCTTCAAGAACTTGTCCTGTCCTTTCACTGTCTCAAATTGAGGAGCAAGTCAAAAGAAAATAACCCCGAACCATGCAAAATATTAACTTAGTATATAGTAGTGGTTGGACAAGTGAGCTTAGAAGAGGCTGTTTTATGTACTCAGTTACTGATTCATGATCATTGCATCACATTTTGGAGAAACATTAGACATCAATATCACTTTGCTGAAATTTGCACTAACATCACCAGACTTGAAAGGAACTTTAAAAAATGTTACAGAAACATCTAGAAAGAAGATTATTTCCACTGCACAAATAGAACTGAGCAGAATCACACCTGTTTTAGTCTTGGGCAGCATTAAAAAAAACCCATGTCAACATTTAAGTATTGGTCAAACAGTTAGTTGAAGGAAAGGAGAATAAGAAGATATTCATTTGGAATTGGGAATATTACTGAATAAGATAAACACCTAATTTTATCATTCTAAACGATTTTGCCTTTTCACTATCTTGCTTTATTATTTAGCTGCTTCATCAATGATCTTCCCTTAATCTTAAGGTCTAAAGCCCATCGATGGTTGCAGAATGTTCAGCACCATTTGTGGCTTCAGATACTGAAGCAGCCTATACCCATATGCAGCAAGACCTGGGCCAAAATATTACACTCTCCCCTTCCCTGCCTAGTGGATTTTGAGGCAGAAGTGGGAGCATGAAAATTCAAGTCTTGGGCCATATTCAGCCTTGTCAAACAAGTGGCAAGTAACATTCATGTCACATAAGTGGTCAGGTAATGCATCTTTAACAAAAGAGGATCTAACCATTTGCCCTTTGACTTTCATTACCATTGTTGAGCTCCCCATAATCAATAGCCTGGCTGTTACCATTGACCAGAAACTAAAGTGGATTAAGCATATAGATACTGTGGCCATATGAGCAGGTTGGATATTAAGAATTCTGTAGCAAATAACTCATCTCTCCGCTCTCCAAAGCCTGTCCGCCAACTATAAGGCACAAGTCAGGAGTGTGATAGAATACTCTCCACTCATCTGGATGTGTGCAGTTCCAACAACACTTAAAGTTCAAAAATATCCAGACAAGACAGCTAGCTTGATTGGCCAATTCACCTTAACCATTTATTTCCTCTATCACTGACACATAATGGCAGCAGTGCACATCATCTGCAAGAAGTACTGCACAAATTCAACAAGGCTCCCTCAATAGCACCTTCCAAATCTGCAACCTTTACCACCTTGGACAAGAACAACAGATGCATGGGAACATCACCACTTGCAAGTTCGTTCTAAACCACACACAATCCTGAGTTAGAATGATATCCCTTTCTTTCATTGTCTCTGGGTCAAAATCATGGAACTCTTTCCCTAACAGCACTGTGGATGTACCTACACTATATGGACTGCAGTTCAAGAAGGCACTCAACACCATATACTCAAGGGCAAGGCAATAAAGATAGGCAATAGATGCTGGTCTAGCCAGCAACACCTACATCCCGTGAAAGAACATACTGTTTCTTTAGATAAATCTAACCAAGTAGTTTTAATCTGTATCTTTTGGTCTGACATTGGAATGATATTTCTCACTTTTCAGGAAAGACTGGAGCATTTGGTAGACATATCAAGTAACCTCCAGTAAGCAACTTGCTGCAATTAGAGATTAGTTATGAAACTTCAACATGCTAATCAGCACATAGATTGATTGCTACATGTCCATCGTCTCCAAGTGATGGAAGGATACCAAAACAGATAACAAAAACAGAAAGCTACAACTTTGCTTATGGAAACACTTTGAGAAAAAGGCTGAATTGTAGAATGGGACTCTAAAACTGTGCAATGATGGCATGAATTTGATTTGCTTATGTTTCTTCTTTATTACATGTTGTTTATTAGAATTGATATCAAATTTTGGATTTTCTGGATTTCAAATTAGATAATACTGCTAGGCCAGCGTGAACAAGATGCAACAAACAATCACTGTGCCTAAAAATGTGAGCCTGAGGCCCAACCAATATTGTCCTTAGGTCTCCTTTTAATAAGTTCAGAGAGCTGCCTCTAACACCAGTTGGTGGTCCCAGGCAGCTCTGTTGAACTAGATATCAGGTTTAAGCCACTGAAACAACCAGACTGGACCTCTGGTAAATAGTGGGAAGGGGAAGAGGATTGCATGGGCGTTGAGCATAGGTCAATAGAGGTCTTCGGAAGTCTAGAGAAGAATAGGCCTGTTCCCTTTGATTCCACAGAAACGCAACTTTGCTATTTGATGGTAGCTTTCAGTTGATCCTTTAAGAAACAAGTGTAAGACCAAAACAAAACTGGGCAGAAGAGACATGACAACTATCCCACTCAACACCAACAATTTTTCTGGAAAGGTCCTTAAAAAGGCACAGGCCCTTCACACTAAATTCAATAAGCCCCCAAAAAAGTTCTGTTTTCACTCAAGCAGAATTAGACATGGCCCTGGGATAAATTTTGGCAGATTAAATGTTAAATAGTCAGTTTCTTATTGTTATGTGGGATTGTTAAATATTTTGGGGGAGAAAGGTGTTCAGAGGGAAAGATGGTATTCACTGCAGGTGACTCCTTTTCCATTGTGCTTGTAATAGTCAAAATTTCACAAGAATTTTGTAATCAAAAATATTTGAACATGTTTTTCATGTTATTTTCCCTTGACTCTGATGCAGTTACACTGACATCAGTTTTTGCTGCTGGGTGCTGTTTATTCACAACAACCATCTATAATGGATCACCACACAGTAAGTGTAGCGGGGTGGCATGATGGCACAGTAGTGACTCAAGCGCCAGGGACCCAAGTTCAATTCTGGTCTCAGTCACTGTCTGTGTGGAGTTTGCACATCCTCTCCATGTCTGTGTGGGTTTCCTCCGGGTGCTCCTGTTTCCTCCTACAGTCCAAAGATGTGCAGGTTAGATTGATTGGCCATGCGCAATTGACCCTAGTATCAGGGGGATTAATATAGTAAATATGTGGGGATAAGGGAATGGTGCCTGGATAGGATTGTGGTTGATACAGACTTGTTGGGCTGAATGGCCTCCTTCTGTACTGTAGGGATTCTATGAAGATCAAAAAAAGTTAAACAGCACATCATCAGACTTCTCATTGAATATTGGCTTGTATGAAACAAATATTAATTCCAGCAAATAAATAATTCCTGCAGCCAGCAATCTTTCCTTAGCACCATGCTTGCTTGTTCTGTTTAATGAAACCTAACCTGGAAGAAATAATCAGTCAACCTTCTGAAATTCTCATTACAATTGTACTGACCAAAAGTTCATCAACACAAAATGTTAACTCTTTTTCTCTCTCTGTAGATGCTGCCAAGCCAGCTGATCATTTGTAGCATTTTTTGCTTTCATTTCAGAGTTCCAGCATTAGTAATGTTTGTTTGTGTTATATTGGTCAAGTTTGAGAATTTGCCCTTTACTAGTGCAGTGATAGAACAGCTCTCATAGCTGAGCAACCACAAACTCAAAGCAGGAGCTTGTAAACCTAAGTGGTGTGTGGCGGAGGTAATGAAGAGTTCAGAGCAGCAGGCGTCATTAAGGCTCTGCATCCCTAAGCATTTCATTTTGCAATCGAACATTGTTACACTATGCTGGCTGGCATATGCTTCAATAGGAGCTACTGCAGGTAGTTAATGCTTTCATAACACACTGTAAACTTCAGAGACACTTACTGCATTTAAATGAGTTAAAATTCTGCTTTGACTTTTTTTTGGAGGGCGTTGTGTATTTCATTTATTTTAGGCATGCACATAAGTGGGAATAAAGAGGTAATAAATCATAAGGACTTGGCATCTACGACCAACAGCAAGGATAAGAACCTATACGAATCAAACATGAGGCTGATGAGCTTCGCAAGAATGAAATATGTAAATATTTGTGACAGACACCCAGCTGACCAAAGAAAAAACAACTAAGTGCCTGATCATCACACCATCTTTTCCCACTGTTACACGGTCATTGGGTAGAGTAATTTATCACTAGTTCATTCATGCTTTTACACCAACAGCAGTTATTCATCAATCATTCTGACAGCTTGTTGAACCATATATCGATATATTCGGCTGCACCTCAAATTCTGCTCAGTCTCATCAGTAGCAGAGCACACATCAAAACTTTAATGCGACAGATTATTTGGTTTTACTAGAAGGCTGTCCAGATACCAATACATTCTGTGTAATGTAAATTTATGTGAATAGTTTTGAAGTAATATAAAGACTATTTTACAACTATTCTGTTTGATTTTGCTACACAGCACCAGCCTCATGTTTTCACTCCATTGTTTTACAGGGTTGTAATGGTGGGTTCAAGATTTATAGGAATTAAGAACACTAGTAGATAAATTCAGCCCTTCAGACTTGCTCTGCCATTTTATCAGATCATGGTAGATCTCTGCCTAATCTCAAATCCATCTCCCTACCTATTTCTCATATCCCTTTTTTAAATAGGAATATATCTTTCTCCTTCTTAAAACCAAAGATTCAGACTCCACTGTGCTACAGGGCAGCAAGTTCCACCTCTGTGAGTAGTTCCTCCCAGTGCTGGATTTAAAGTTGGTGAGACCCTAAGCTATATAAAACTTGGAGGCCCCTTGTTAAAAGGTTACACCAAAAGTTGTTGGAGAGTACACTAGACATTCCCAATTGTATATTTTACCATTAACTGTTCTGGACTGAAAAAGACCTTTAGAACAATATCTATCTTGATTTTTGAATGACCGCTTTGAGTTTTGAAATGGGCCATTCCAGCGTTGACACTCTGAAAGATCCTTAAGGATCCAGTAAGAGAGTTCGTCCTCAGTTGAGAACCCCATTGACCTACATCATTGAGTTTCATGAATTTTGTTGTTTCAACTGTGGATATCGGCTCTGCAACACTCACATTTGTATCAGTTCCAGTATTTTCCTCAGCTGAGATTCCAGACTCTGTTGGCTGAGGCAGAGGCACTGAGCTGTGGTTGTTTTGGACTTTGCTGATCAGCTTCGGTTTGTGGATCTTTATCTGTTTCTGGAGTAAAATAACTGTCAACTTTTGGTAATTTTTTGAGTTGCTCTTCAAGCTGGTGGGTTTTTTTTCTGGTATCTGCTCTTAAATGTTCTCTTCATTTTGAATCGTCTGACATTTTGTGAGGCCTCTGTGGATTGTGAGGCACTAAGCTGTACCTTGTTTAGTTTACACCTAAATCTGGCGTTGGTTCCTCCTCATCTCAGTTTTAAATCTACTGCCTCTTAACCAATATCTGTGACCTTTTATTCTAGATTGCTCCATAAAGAGGAAACATTTGGTCTACATTTACTATAAAATTTTATATTCCTTGATCATATCACCTCTTATCCTTCTATATTCCAGCAAATATAATCCCAAACTATTTAATTTCTCCTCATACTTCAACCCTTTCATCCCCAGAATCAATCTGGTGAACCAATGCCACCACATTCTTCCTGAAGTAAGACAGCCAAAACTGGATACAATATTCCAGATGTGGTCCCACTACATTTTCTTCCAAGTTGTGTCTGAAAAGCAAAAAATAAATCAAGAACAAGCCTTTTCCTTCTTCTCTTGATCTCAAAGTGCTCTGTAAAGTTATTTCACATGAGAAATAAGTGCATAGAGTTTCTGGGAACTAATAGCAATCCAGACACAATTGCATCAGTTTCCTGAATTGATCTAATGCTTCAAGTTTCTTTTCCAATATACTTTTGTTGAACCATTGTTTTTAGGCATCACTTTAAATTGTAAAAAATATATTAATTGATATATTTAATATTATTAATGCAGCTGAAAATTGGTTTATCACAAAAAAGCATTTTTAATAAGAATGTTTAATAACCTGACATTAACCGAAAATATCTAAAAAAAACTATTCAGATTTTATTGTCACATGTATCAGTGGAAATTATTGTTTCTTGTGTGTGCTATACAGACATACCATACATAAAGAAGGAAAGAAGAAAGTACAGAATATAGTTTATAGTCATAGCTAGGGCATACAGAGGGATCAACTTGATATGAGGTAGGTCCATTCAAAAGTCTGATGGCAGCAGAGAAGAAACTGTTCTTTTGTTGGTAAGTATCCTCAGACGTTTGTATTTTTTTCCCAGCAGATGAAGGTGGAAGAATGTATTATCAGTGTCCAGGGTGCATGGGGTCCTTAATTATGCTGGCTGCTTTTCCAAGGCAGCAGGAGGTGTACACAGTGCCAATGGGTGAGAAACTGAATTGAGCGATGGACTGGGCTTTGTTTGCAATCCTTTGTACTTTCTTGCAAGTTGGAGAGAGCAGGATCCATACCAAGCTGTGATGCAACCAGAAAGAATGCTTTCTATGGTGCATCTGTAAAAGTTGGAGACAATTGTAGCAGACATGCCAAATTTCTTTAGTCTTCTGAGAAAGTAGAGGTGTTGGTGGGTATTTTTAACTAGATCGTTGGCATGGAGGGACCAGGACAGGTTATTGGTGATCTGGACACTTAAAGACTTGAAGCTTTTGACCATTTCTACTTCATCCCCATTGATGTAAACAGAGATGTGTTCTCCTCTAGGCTTCCTGAAGTTGATAACTATACTGTTCGTTTTGTTGACATTGACAGAAAGATTATTGTCGTCGCACCAGTTCACCAGATTCTCTGTCTCTCTCATCATTGAATTTCAAACAATGATCATCGTCATCAGCAAACTGAAAATCAAATTGAAGAGGAATTTGGTCACACAGTCATAGGTATATAAAGGATATAGTAAGAGGCTGAGGGCACAGCCTTGATGGTGAGAGGGAAGGTTGTGCCTGCATGGCTGTTGATTACAGACACTGAGAATGGGGAGGTTGGCCACTGATGCCGGTAAAGGTGGGTGATGGTTGGATAACTTGTTGCTGATGCGGGTGAGGAGTGACCTGACCATTGAGTGGTAGAAGGGCTTTGCCTTCAATGTGTAAGAATTTGGGTGTTACCCTTGTTTGCCAGTGGTCCCAAAACCCTGGAGGCACAGGTGGGGAGGGTGCAAGGTTACACAGGGCCTTTAACTTCACTTTGAGACTGGAGCACTCTGTTCTTTGCGGAGCTGGCCTTGTGAGCTCCACACTACCAGAATAACAGCATAAAACATGCTCTTTCCACCCTCGCAGCTTTTGACAAAGTTTCAGTCAATTTGTAATGAAAACCTGGATGTGTTTCTAGGAAGAAACATACGGTTTTCTATCAGAACCTTTGGTACTTTGGCTGGAATTCTCCAATGCTGGACAAGCCATCTGCCAATGAAAATGAAGAATCTGGCACTCAGCCAAATCTCTAGTCACGGCAGTGAGATTGGACAATCCCAGCCGCTGATGAGGAGTGGAAAATGCCTGTCATTTTTTTGGAAAATTCCATTTGATACTGACTTCAAGTACATGCATTCTAATAGTTCTTATATTTTGTTCAAATCTCAGTATTCTCTTTCTTTCATCATTCTCATTCTTTTTTAAAAGACTTGCACTAGTATTTTGGTACATGAAACAATTATTGATGACTCATTTTTATAGCTTCTGGCACAGGGCTACATGCATTAGGATAGCATTTCAAGAACTAAGGTACGTCATAGAATCCCTACTCTGCAGAAAGAGGCTATTCAGCCCATTAATTCTGCACCCAAAACAATCCTACCCAGGCCTATTCCCCATAACTCCATATATTTACCCTGTTAATCCCTCTGCCACTAAAGTGCAATTTAGTTTGGCCTAAACTGCAGATCTCTGGAGAGTGGGAAGAAACCTGAGCATCCAAAGGAAACCCACGCAGACATGGGGAAGACATGTAAACTCCACATCCAAGGGCAGATTGGAATTCAGGTTCCTGACACGATGAGACAACAGTGTCAATCTCTGCGCCACCATGCCCCCCCCATAGATTTCCATACATTAAAAATCATGTTTAATTCAGATTGTCAGAAGCCTACTTGATGAAAGAAGGACCTAATCCTATCTTCATTTGCCCTTATACACTTGTGATGACCAGCAGGGATCAGAGGATATCAGTTGGGACTTGGAGCTCAACTGAATTTCATTGAGTTTACCCATCCTCGGGTCCAGGAACATTGAAACCAGTTTCAGCAGTCCCTGCCATATTCCAGATAGGATCAATTAATTTAGCCTTGATCAGGAATTGAGTTTGGGCCCTTCTCAGTCTGCACAATCCTATATCAAACCACTCAGGGAAATTATTCTATGGGAGAATTTATACATAGATTAATAGCTCACAGTTAAAATGTAGGCATATTAATTAAAATTTGTGAATGCAACATTGCATATGGTCTGATGACATTGGATTATTTGTTTAGATTAAAATCTTTTATAAAATATGGCTTGAGAAATTAATTGATAAACTAAATCAGTAGCAAATTATTAAATGTTTCCAGCAAGAATGCAAAGGATGAGTTAGGTCCAAAGGGGAAGAGTTGTTTAGTGGGATGTTCTTATCAATGTCTAGCTCTGCTGATCAAAGAACTTTGACTTTACTCTTTCTCTTTATCTTCTGTCTGTCAAGCAAGGTCACAAGATTATCTTCAATTCCACTCAATGATGTGCCTGCCTGTTTGCTATCTGGCATATCTGGAAGCAGTGTTTTGCATATTTTCTCTATTTTCTTATAGAACTTTCTACCTCCCCTCTCGGTCTCTCTTTTTGAGTCTTAGGAGTCCGAATTTATTTAGGATTTAATGCAGCATTAAGTGGGTATTGCATTGCTGGCAGGGCCATCTTTTGGGGAGTTGTTAATTCCAGGCCCTGTATGCTCTTTCCAGTGGATACAAAGATCTTGTGATCCTATTTCAAAGAAAGGAAAGGAAATTTATCCTGGCCAATATTTTCCCTCAACTTTGGCATTATTATGTTATTATCTCATTTCATAAAGCCACCTAATGTGTGAGTGCTTCACCTACTAAGGGAAAAGAGGTTGGAGAATGTGTCAGGTGCTAAAAACTTAATTCGTGCTGCTTCATTGCCGCTACAATGAGCCTTGTGCATCTGACACCTTCTTTCAGAAAAGAAAACATGCCAGAAGGTGTTCTGGAGACATCGAAGAACAGGGCATTGGAACTAGCCGGATCTGAACAATGTCTCTCTGAACAGCATTCTCAACTCACACAGCAGCCACAGCACTAACCAAGATACAGATCACTCCCTGTGGGGGGCACAGGGTGAGGTGCAAACCTGATGCCTTTTCATTCAAAGCAGAAATGCCATCCTTGTATCAACATCAGTCATACTGTCTACTCAGATTTTAAAAAACAGTTCAATGACTCAATTGAATAGGCACTCCACAGAATTTCCTTAAAGGGTAGAGAAATGAAATAGAACAGATTTTGAGACACCATCTACAATATTGCCCTCTCAACAAACAAAAAGCAATAGAGGAAAAGTGCTCATTGTTTTGAGGCCAACATTTTTGCGATGGAATGTGTTAATGAAGTCAATTAGTCCACTCTCACTCATAAGAGAGAGCAAGAAAACTCTGAATACATTACACATGATGGCACAGTAATTAGCACTGCTGCCTCACAGCTCAAGGAACCGGGGTTCAATTCCTGCTTGGGTCACTATCTGTGTGGAGTGTGCACATTCTCCTCGTGTATGCTTGGGTTTCCTCTGGATGTTCTGCTTTCCTCCCACAGTCTGAAAGATGAGTGAGTTAGGTTGATTGGTCATGCTAAATTATCCCTTAGTGTCCTGGGATGCATAGGTTAGAGGAATTAGCAGGGTAAATATGTGGGGTTACAGAGATAGGGCTTAGGCGGAATTGTTATTAATGCAAACTCGATGGGACGAAAGACCTCGTTCTGCTCTGCAGGGTTTTCTACAATTCTATGATTAAGAGCTGCTCAAAGTAAAGTCTGTAAGAGGTCTGGCAACACCAATTTTAAATCCAACCGATTTATTTGATAGTAAATCTGCTAGCTTTCGGCGTTTGTGCCTTCGTCAGGCGAATGAGGTGTTCTCATTCGCCTGACGAAGGCACAAACGCCGAAAGCTAGCAGATTTACTATCAAATAAATAGGTTAGATTTAAAATTGGTGTTGCCAGACCTCTTACTGAGTTTACCCAGTCCAACGCTGGCATCTCTACGTCAAAGTAAAGTCCAACAGACTGCTAGGCAATATTTGGTTACAACTCTGCCAGAATATCCAGCTGTTTTTTGACATAAGGAACACAAGGGACATGTATGGAGGGATCAAAAAAAACAACAGATCCATGAGCAAAAACAAAACAGTTCCATTCCGAACAAAAGGCAAGAGATGTCACAAGCAGAAATAAACTGTTTGGAGAGATAGGTGCAAGAAACCTTGAGTATTACTCCAAGGTTGACTCACCAAGGAACTTCTAGACACCATAGATAGCCAGCCTGCCATGGCACAGCTAGATAATAAACCCACAGTAATGAAGCTTCACAAAGTTACTGACACAATTACAATGGGCAAAGTTCTGATGTTATGCTGCCTAAACTCATCAAGCCATGGGATACCAGCACTCCTGCAATATCTGCACAAACATCTCTGTTTCCACTGGAGAGAATGAGCAGTGTGCCAAGATATACATGCAAAGATTGTGACTTTGCACAACAAGAATAAGAACAAGAACCATAGCAATTGCAATAACTATTAAGATATTTCCCTGCTCAGCGTCATGGGAGAAGTATATGCCCATTTGTTTTCATCAGTCTGCAGATCCTGAATCTCAATGTGGTTTCAGGACTGGAAGATCAACAATTACAAATACAGAAAAATACAGACTAAGATATTCAGGATTGGTTGGAGGGAGGAGTTTCTGGGTATGTCTGTCAAGGGAAGGGAGTCAGGGAAATGTATATACATGTCTGTGTATTAGAGAGCAACAAGGAGCTTCAGGGAGCAAGCAGCATCGCCCTTTGAGAGAGCACCAAAGGGGTAAAGGAGGCAGAATTTAACAAGTGGAATAGGAGCACAATCATTTACAAAAGACTTTCAGGCCATTTCGGCTCTATTGAGATTTTGTATGCTTTCCCACATCTCTAATCTCCCCCACTCCTCTGTCCTCAGCACCACATCCTGATACTAGAGATTGTTGACAGCTTCACATATCTAGGTTTCACAATCACCAGCAATCTGTCACTTGATGCTAGAATTAACAATTGTTTCACAAATGCGGAAGCTGGTATGTCCAAGTTGTGATATGGAGATGCCAGTGTTAGACTGAGGTAAACACAATAAGAAGTCATGATGTGGAGATGCATTCTTGTAAGACTTCTTACTATGTCCAAGCTGTGTCAGAGAGTGTGAAACAACAGCAGCTAACTGAGAACACCAAACTGCAAGTCTACCATGCCTGCTTCCTCAGCATACTCTCTCTACAGTGGTGAGATCCTGACAGCATATGCAGAGCAGGACAAAATGCTGAACAGTTTCCATCTTTTCTCTCTCGGACATATCCTTGGTAACTCTTAGCAGGATAAGGTCAGCAACTCAGAGGTCCAAAAGTGTGTTAATTCATCAGTATATATTCATTGCCTACGCTGTCTTAGCCTTTTTCATCAGATAGCCATGTACCCAAAGGCCTTCTGTGCAGTGAATTGGCCACTGAGTCACAGCTTTCTGTGCGTCCATTCAACAAGCAAGCAAGCTATGAAATAATATCATTGCACTGAAAACTAGGAGACAATTGCTGATGTTGGTGACCCCTAGAGGCTAACTGTTGGAAGAGGTGAGCGGAAAGCTCAGCTAGCTGAGCACAGGGCCCAGAGAAAACAGAGGGTAGTGAATCATGCACCTTGTCAACCCATTGACAGGAGTGAGACCCCTGAATCATACCAGGTGAGACTTAATCACAGAGTTAACACTGCAGCACTAACCATCGTCTTACAAGATAGATCCGCACGGCCGATTTACAGCACACCCAATTTTCCAGTTATTAATTTGAATCATATCACAGAATTTCATTCGTTAATCAAAACTCTGTTCTGTTTGGATGAATGGTTTCTACCTGATATATTTACCTTCCCTCTTTCCTTTCCAATGCTGATGGGTATTTTGCATTTCACATTTTAATTCTGATTTTCACATTTGCAGGTTTTATCTGCAATGCATTTGGAGATGTTATTTAAAATGATTGTATCTGCAACAATTTGATTATGATTATCCACAATTGTGATCTTACAACAGCAGAACATTAATTTGTCTCAATAAAATGGACTCTTCTTTTTGAATTGCTGGTGCTTGGATCCATTTAGAAGTTCATTCGTTCGGAATTTCTACATCCAACTCATATGCACGGTGTTCCTTAATGGGAATTGCAAAATGATTAAGAGCTACATACAGGAAACATTCAGTTTATCAAATTCCATCCAGCAGATTCAACTATCTGAAAAGCAGTTTAATTACTAGTTAGCATTTTACCAGTTGGTTATTGAGGCATTTTAAACATTACCATTTTGGCAATGAATCCACATTGAAATATTGCATATTCTAAATGGATAATCAGAAAGGTTTGGAATTATAGTATTTTTGCACAAAATTATCAAAGTGCGAGGGAGTATGAAATTCAAATCATGAAGGAGCATTAGATGTGGTAGAAAATTGAAGTACAAAAAATTTAAGCGTGAAGAAGAACATGTAAATTTTTAATCCGTATATGAAAGTTAATATGATGATTGACAGAGGAAAGGAAGACACTGGAGATAATTACAATTATATCAAAAACAAATATACTTGCCATCACTATATCGTTGATAAGTAAAGAAATGTTAAAATAAATTGGATTGCCTCTTAAGTTACATCTGAAAATCTGCCTAGCTGCGGTGAGCAGTGGCATGTCCAATATCATATGGTAGCTGGTACATTAAACTGAAGGTTATACAATAGAACTAAACTGGCCCCACATGAAATCATCCAACTGTCGATTCTATTCATGAAACATGCAAAAGGAGGACCTGGGATCGGGCCTGCTTTTAAGCTAATTCATAGTTTTTAATGCTTATAAGGTTTCTGTGTTTTTTTGGCTCTTTTTTCGTTTACTAATGCACTCATTAGTTGATTTTTCAAAGTTATCCAGCAGTTAAGAATCTGGCACTTTTTAAAGCAAATAAGTTTCATTATTCTTGATTGCTAATGATGTTTTCAACCTACTGTGAGAAGTGGTGAGGATCAGTATTTCATTGGACTTCTAAACATTTTGCATCATTGTGATCAGAAGGAGCTCATGAATGCCTAAATACAGATGCTACCACATTTCATCTTGCACCCATCATTGCATTCATAGATCACTTCAGGATTTATTGGATGCATCTGAGAATACATTGTGCATACTGTTTCTGTTTCACAATATTCATTCTAAAACAGTACCACTTGCTGCAAGCTAACCTGCTGAGAATATCAGGAACAAATTCAACTCTTACTTTAAGACGGAAGCTTACCACAGCATGAAGCTCTCATGCCATCCTTCTAACTTCTAAAGGAAAACATTGGTAACATGAGGCAACTTACAGTGCACCCCTGTACCAACAGTGAACAAATTTATTTTTGAATGAACCAACGCCTTCATTTCAGTTCTTGTGGAAAGAAGCTGAGCAGAAAATTCTGAGAAGTGGATCCCCTTAAAATGCAGGGTAATGCTGAGATATCAGCATTCATCTCATCAATCCTATGGCCTACATCAACTAATAGGTTTTGCATTCAATTATTTTTCAGGCAGTACCTAACTCCAGAAGTATCATTATATATGTCAATACCCATTACCTCAAAAGTGGTTACACTGGCACAGTTGACTTCCACACAATGAAGTCAATGTTATTTTAAGAAGAAGAAATATTGGATGGAATTGTTCAGTGACCAGGACTATCCTTTGCATCCATGGTCGCTCACCCCATTGAGAAACCACCTAACAGAAAAGAAACACTGCAGTCTGGGTGACTCAGTATCAATTTGTTTCCTTGGCAATCATCTTCACATTCAAGTTTGCCATGCAGTTGTTGTGCAAGCTAAGGATGTGTGTAGAATCCCATTGTAAAATTCTTAAAGTTTACTTATTAGTCACAAGTTGGTTTACATTGACATTGCAATGAAGTTACTGTGAAATTCCCCCAGTAGCCACACTCTGGCACCTTTTCAGGTACAATAAAGGAGAATTTAGCATGGCCAATCCACATCTTTGGATTGTGGGAAGAAACCCACACAGAGACAGGGAAAACATGCAGACTCCATATAGACAATGACCCCAGCCTGGAATCAAACACAGGTCCCTGGTGCTGAGAGGCAGCAGTTCTCATCACTGTCACATTACTTATTATTACTGTAAACAAATATAACAATTTATGGTGTACTGTTACCAACATTCAAAGGTTAATCTCAAAAAATCATCATTTGTGTATCTTTTCTGATCCACAAATTTAGCATTAGTATACTATATAGCTAAATGAGTAATTTTAATATGAGCATGTCAAATGCAGACTGAATACCAAAGAGAGTAAAAACTATTGAAAGGAAACCTTGTAGAACTGTAAGAAAATGCCTCACCTAATCAAGCAAGAAGGTGCCAAACTGAAGTTGGAACCATTCTGAGCATTTAGCGCTATCATGGCATTAAATCTAATCTACCTTGTTACTGTTCCTTAACTTTGTGAATCACAAATACTGCCTTATGTGTATATTGAAGAGTTCCAGTTTGTGAAGAAGCTTCCTATTCTGTTGGGTTCCATTGGATTAATGTAATGTAAAGCATATATTTTTGTTCTCCAGATTACTGTGGGAGATTGTGGTTCCTGTTCTTCATGAATGCATGTTCTACAACATCACCACAGAAAGGATATTGGGTAGCAGATAATTATTGTGCATAGGGCTGAAATTTGCTTGCACCTAGGTACTTTGAAAATACTCAAAATATTTCTGCTATAAGTTCAATTCTAATTTGTTCTGTACTTATTTTGAAATACTTTTTCAATGGCAAGCTTATGTATTTAATGATATCTCTAAACAACAGCCTCAGAAAAGCAAATAAAGAATGGATAAATTGAGTGATAATTTTACATTACAGATTAATAATGGATAATCATTTTACAGTACAAATGAAATGCAGATTTAATGCTGACAAATGTTGTACAGTGCTGCAATACTCCGAATACAGGCTTTTAGTGTTAGAAGATACAATCTGACCCAATCCATAACTCCGAAGATTCAATTATCCTAATTTCTGGGCCCTACCTCCAAGTCAGACAGTCAGTAATGCGGCAACCCGACCTCTGAAATTCATAAACACATTAAGTCAGATGACTTAGTATTTTGGGTGGATTCGGTTCACTTCACAAGGTTCAGCGTTTCGATTATTTTCAAATATTCCTTTTTGAAACAAAAGCAATTCAGGTACTTTTTTTTAAATGGAACTGTTTTTGGTAAATTTCCTTTAGATTACTGGGAGGCTTGATAAGAAATGCTCTTGCTGAATTTTGACATCCTTCGGAATATCATCCGGAAAAGGTTTTTTTTCCCCCCTGTTAAACAATGACGATTCTCCGATTGCGATTGCATCCCTTTTTGTCTGATCTGGTTTTCAACAGTTTATGTGTTGACATGTTAATGTTTTCCTTGTGGCTAAGATTTTTTTATTGAATACAAATATGCTTTTGCTTACCACCAGTAATTCCCATTTAGAAAATGCTGATCATTTTCAGGATTCTTTGGATTAAGGATGAATGCCACATTGTAATTTTGAAACCCGACGGATAAGCAGACTTTATGGCCAACCAATGCGAAATACTTATTTTATACAAAATGATTTGCAGAGGGCAAGAAAAATGATCCTCTGCATTTAACTAGTAAATTCAAACACGCCATTAGAATGTTTCCTTTCTCGACAGATCAGTTCATCTCATGCCTGTGCTGTAATACATCTACAGTTTCGATCTCCTATCTCCAAATTAAGCTTTCGTCCCATTTCTTTCAGAGCCAGGGTTGGAATCTGAAATGATTTGTGATCTCGAAGTGTTATTTTGGGTTGGTGGTGGTAGAGGGGAAAGCTAATAGCCAAACCGTCACAATAGACACAGGTCCAATCTTCACATAACAGACAGCAGGCCAATAATTACTAACCTGCATTGATTGGGTAATACAAGAATAAAAAATGTTATTTTTCGAATACCATTTGATTATTTACTAGTGGACATCTCAACTTCGCGCGGTGTTTCCAATTCTTAAGGATTTAATATTGATACACATTTAAAATAACTGTCAATGTTATTTCTTAGTGTAATCACATTGCATTTATTTACAATGCATAGACGGGATTCACCGATTTCACATGAGCATTATGCCAGATAAATTAGTTATTGATTTGTCCCCCAGCCCCGATACGGCTGATTTCACGCAAAGCTTAGGTTTATTTTACAGTTCAAGTGTTGCGTCCTTTCCCGAGTTCGTTAGAAGTCTATATTAAGCGTATACATTTCTACCTCTGGAGCGTGCCAATTAGACAAGTCTGGTTGAATTGACGGAACTGTCCCGGACTGAGTAGGCGATCAAGACAAACCCAGAAGTGAAATGTGGTAGGTGCTCTTTCTACAAACCTATTTGAATTTCATTAGTGGTCCAGGTTTCTTTTAGGGCAAAACAAATAAACCAACTCAAATTAAGTCAGGGACAAACTAAAAGGGGCAGCTCCGCAAAAGGAGGGGGAGCAGCCCGAACAGAACCAAAGTATAAAGGAAACTTAAAACATCAAATCATAATGTGATTATCGGGGTCTATAATGCACCCCAGCCCCTGTGATGCCCAATGGGTGTGGTCCAGGTGAGGAATAACGGATAGGTGAATGCCCAGACCAAGAAAGCGTCCTTGCAGCTCTGGAAGGTTAACAATGGTTCACTGGAGTATTAGAGTAATCTACCGCATCCAAGACTAAATTAATCAATGTTTACTATCCACGATGCTACAATTACAATGGCCAGTGTTGCAGAATTGGTATTACCATAATGACCATAAGCCACTAGAAACATTTTACTCCATTTGGAAGTGTGCAAATGTGTTCAGCTGATTTTAAAAAAAAATCTTGCCCAATGTTTTAAACTTAATGCACTGGATAAAATACGCTGCTTGCTCGGCAGTAAACTATGAGTGAAGGCAAGTTTGGCAAATGTAGACTGGTGACATTTCCGATCTGCTTCTCTCTCCATAGATGCTGCCAGATCTGCAGAGTCTTTCTCGCATTTTCTGTTTCTATTTATTTGGCAAATAAATGTTTGAAAGTATAGGCTATAACCAATCGTTTCCTATGTAGAAATTGGCCCTATGCATGAATTCTTCGACATCACTGTGACATGTGGGAATGATTTCTTGTGAGTCAAATTTAAGAAAAACTATTTTTATTCAAACTGCTGTCACAATGCGGTGGTAAAACGTTACTTCTACAACTTTACGCTCTGAGGGAAGTAAAACCCTACATATTTGTTAAGATGCTGTTCTGTGATTCAAATCATACAATATATATTTGTTTTCACATCGTGTTTTATAAATCTTGCTCTTATCAGATACAGTTGAAATTGTGGTCTAGGTTTTCAACGCTCCGTTTAACTGATTTGTGTATGGATGTGGAATATTTTGAAGGTAATGAGATATTTGTGGCAGTTTCTGCCTTTCAAAAGCAAATGTTTCAGTCAAAAGTTAGTTATCAAATGAACCACGATAACAGACGGGAAACAAAGTGTGGGCATTTAAAATAAGTATTTCAATAAATGGTGAACGAATTTCTAAAATCCTTCTTATAAAATAGCTTCAATCATTAGTATTGCCTTTTGCATTATCTGGTAAACGATCTGTTCCCTGAGCTATTAATCACAGATTGTCTGAAATGAAACCAGGCGTGAAAATGATTTTCTTCACACAAAATGCTCTTGCGGGGGTCTATTCTGAGTGTGGATTTTTAGCCCAGTGACAATACAAACATTGAAACCTAGCTGGAAATCTGCACTTGCTTCAAAAGGCCTTTGAACGTATAACCATAAAGTGAAACATGTAAAGTGTGTGCCCAAGCTGAATTAAAACAAAATGTCCAAGTCTTTAGTGTATCCTAATCATATAAAAGGTAACAGCCAATATATGCATATTCCCCACAGCCTACCATAGATAATAACCACGATTACAAACGCAGTAACCGAATTGGCCAATTCTCCCTCCCGCTTGCGCATCAATGTAGACTGCAGGGTGTGATAACGCCACCGGGAAGAGACATCAACTGGTTCCAAAATCTGCCCAGCAGAATCCCTCTCGAACTATATTTAATCCAACAAAATCAAAAGTAGGGAAAGCGATGGCACCAGAATTTAAATGCATCTCCTACAACCTACAGGACTGCAGCTGTTCGGTGAACCGACTAAAAGTCCAGCCCTCATCGTTTTACTTCAAACCTAACCATTTGCGATGGTTCCATCACGTTTACCTGGATACCCGCGGTTATTCGCTAAACATTTACCCAATTCACTGAATAACGAGCTTAGACAAACATTTACTCACAGCCAACCGGAACAGCATCGCCTCAGTGTAATAACACCAGCTCGTTTCACATTAATGTGCTTAAAATGCAAAACGCCAATTGTGTGAGATAGCTGATAGCAAGAAAAATACATTCCACACGCATTCCACTTGGTTATTATAGTTAAATAGCCTACGGAAAGCAATTCCCTTTCAATTGATTCATTGAATGCCAATGTATTAACGCATCGTGACCTTCCTTAATGCAAGCACATTCCAAGCTGTAATAACTGTACAGTAACAATGACAGCCCCGCTATGCTTTTTTTCCTTACCTTTTCAGGCGCAGGGTGTACATCCTCGCTTTATTTTCAGTTATCAGATTAGCTTTTTCTGAATCCACAAACTGATCCATATTTCCAACTGCAACAATGCAGCACAGTGGAACTTAAGAAAGCACTAACCGGATATCCTTTAGATTGAGTTAAATCACTTCAGTGAAGATTCTCTGGGTTTGAAAGTCATCTCAAATCATAACGCATTTCACTGAGAAAAATGAAGGCAACCTTTCTTCCCGTGTGCTTCTTTCCGGCCGGGTAAAGTTTGTCTTAGTGGGCTGAAAGCTCCTCTGCTTGAGGGGCTCTTTCCCGCTGAGCTATATGTTAATCAGAGTGAGTCGTGTGCAAAGGGCAATCCGAGCGGTTTTTGACTGTGAGCACTAATACTGCACACTGTGCGACGTGTGCCCACACGACTGACATCTTTCAGACTCAAATGCTGCTGCCGAATCCCGGAGGACTGGCAACAAATCCCTGCCACCGACGCTTACTGTGGAATCGCTGACAAACCGAGTCTGTAGCCTTACGTTCCCACCTCGACACTACGGGAATGTAGACTTTTGTAACATTTCTGCAGCCCAACTGTAAACTTAGTCCGTGCCGATCGCCTTACGGAGTGATGTATGGCATAAAAACCTGAATTTCAATTGCACAAGTATAGCCTCGCAAATGCCGCTTGCCACACAACATTATTGTATTTTAACAGAGCCTGCGAAGAGTCCAACAGGTATCAGAGCATTTGGCCATTGAAAATAGCCCATCAGAGCCGAAAATTCAATCCAATTTTATTTGCTTTGCTTAACATGAGCTTAACACGCCTGTTGAATGGAAGGCAGGGGGAAGCAGATTATGCAATGCCTCTCTTGAAGACTGTAGGGAGAGTCAGTCGTTACAAGGAGACTCGCTAGAGTCACACAGAGACAAATGCCAATCTCTGCAGCGGTCTCCCCATTGTCATTTTTCCATTCAGATTTCCCTGTGATAAGTCTCACTTTAGTGCCTACACTTGCTCTCTTCCCAGCTGGCACGCATCTGATCATCTTTTGAGGCCAATGATTCTGCAACTGCGGTGTATAGTTTCTGAACACTGCGGTCTTCTCATATAACTGTCACTCAACACTTTAGCATTGTTTACTGCATCCCAGCCTGCTGACCGGAAACATCCTGCTTTCCCCAGACACCTTCATGGAGATTTGCCTCTCAGTGTGGCACCCAAGTGTCAGCTGGACACTGGTCTCACAGATTCACGAATAGTTTGAGTGGCTCGCCCAAAAACAGCTCAAGCAACATCTCCTCAGATCTCTCTGTGTGGAGTGTGGCTAAGTAAAAAACCCATTCTCTTCCTTAGCACATTGGATTAGATTTGGACGTCTGCATCATGGAATGAACTCCGAGGGCAGGAATGGCCAGTCCCTTGGTGCTGTAAGTGTGTGAAATAGGAAGAGGCATGTGGCCACTGAGCAAAGCTCCCAGAATGGAAACTCTAATCACTCTGCAAGCTCTGAATTTTACATGGTGGTATTATTTACACAGTTCAGACAGGTATGGTGGAGAAAAAAACAGGATGCATTAGTGAATGAAACCTACTCAAAAACCTGTGGATACCATGGTGCGACACAAAACACACCTCTTGTAGACATTAACCTCACTTTAAATGCCACTATTTTTCAGACACGCTTGACCTGTCAACATTCACAGTACATTAATGTATGTGTTGCACTTGTCACTATTGATGTATATGCCAATATTTAGCTGTCTTTTTAAATAAAAAACCTTGCAGATCATAGGAAGATAGACCACACTTTCTACACCTACTAGCTATTTTAACCCAGATCTTAGTTTCTGCTACTCCATATCTAATGTTTAAGTCTAACGTGGTCTTCTATCCAATTTCTGAGGCAAGCAGGACAAAAAACCTGTTCTGCCTGAACCCTCTGGCCAAGTATATCCCGAAGCTGTGGTCTACTGAAAACATGACTGCCCAACTTACTTTCCTCAATAGCAGTGTCCAGACTGAAGACTGGGACACAGATATAACCATCTGACAAGTATGTAACCACTCCATTGAGATTTTGGTTCCACCATTACTTTATGTTGTTATTAACTATAGAATCAAAGAATCTTGCAGTGCAGAAGGAGGCCATTTCACCCATTGAGTCTGCACCAATCACAATCTCACTCAGGCCCTCCCCCATAACACATGCATTTACCTTAGCTAGTCCCCCTGACACTAAGAGGCAATTTAGCATGGCTAATCCACCTAAGCTGCACATCTTTGGATTGTGGGAGGAAACCAGAGCACCCTGACAAAACCCACGCCATCATGGGGCGAATGTGCAACATCCACACTATTCCCCAAGGCGGGAATTGAACCTGGATCCCAGGCGCTGTGAGGCAGCAGTACTAAATACTGTGCCACTGTGCTGCCCCAGTTATAGTTAGGCTGTAAGTCTATGATCTTTTACTTCATGCTCCCATGCCACGAGAGTACTGGCAAAAAGATGGGAACTTTTACAAAACCTAAGTTTCTAATGTCATGGAGTTGACAGATCCTACATGTTACTCTGTGGAGCTTCTTCTGGCCATCTGCTGTATACTTCATAAAAGGCACTTTATAACTGCAACTTTTTTCTTTATTTAATGAGGGACTCTCCTACCATTCATGCAAATTCCAATAAATTAATGTTAGAGAGCAGAGTCAGATACAATGCTGTAGGGATCACATTCTGAGCAATTTCATTACTTTTCACCTTTTGAGTATTTCCGGGCACCAGGAGGATATTACAATGCCATTGTAAAATTACAGTGGCACTGAAAGATTATAGCGGCACGGGGAAAAATTAAGTGGCAATGGAAGGATCACTGAGAGATTACACTGGCACCAGGTGGCAAGTGTAGTGGCACTGGGGGACAACTGTGACACTGGGAAATTGAAATGCAACAGGGATGATATTACAGTGCTACCAGGGAAGATGACAGTGGCATGGGGGAGCTTATAATATCACTGTGACACTACAGTGGTCTGAGAGTAGATTACAGTAGCATGAGGCAGAGATCACAATGACACTGGGAAGAGTTTTCAGTGGCTTCAGGAGGAGATTATAGTGGCACTGAGGGAGATTACAGTGGCACTATAAAAAGGTTACAGTGGCACTGGAATAAAATTAGAGTGGCACCGGGATAAAATTACAATGGCACGAGGTGGTGAGTACAGTGGCACTGAGAGATTACAGTGATGCTGGGAGAAGTTACAGTGACAGTGGGATATTACTGTGACACTGGGAGATTGAAGAGGAGATTACAGTGGCTCTGGGGGAGATGACAGTGAAATTGGGAGGAAGTGATGGCAATGGTGAAAGATTACAATGGTATTGGGAGGAGGTTACAGTGGCACTGAAAGAATATTACAGTGACACTAGGAGGAGGTTACAATGACACCAGAAGATTACAGTGAAATTGGGAGGAGATTACAGTGGCACTAAGAGGAGGTTACAGTGGACCTGAGGAGATTATAGTGACACTGGGAGGAATTTGCAGTGGGATTGAAGGGAGATTACAATGGCAATGGTAGAAGATTAAAATGACACTGCAGGAGATTGCAGTGGCATTGAAGGGAGATTACAATGATAGTGGAGGAAGATTACAGTGGCAGTGGAATGATATTACAGTGGCATTGGAGGGAGATTACGAAGGCACTGGAGGGAGATTACAGTAGCACTGTGAGGGGGATTACAGTAGCACTGTGAGGGAGATTACAGTGGCACTGGGCACAGATTGTCCAGGGCAGAGAACTTACCCATATTCCATTGCAATGCAATTGAGCATTAGTTCACTTACAACAGGAAATTTATTGAAATATGTAAGTGTCACAAGATAAAAAACATCCCTTAGTTGTCATTCCTGCATATTGCATCTTTAACACTAGGGGACCGCTTTATTGGTGTGAGCATATTGTAGCAATATACTTGAAATGTAATACTTTACAAAGTTTTGTTAAGATGTAGGTAACATTATTCTTTGTTCTCAACTACCAGCACTGTTAATTAGCATTTCTTCAGTTTTAACTTCCATTTTAGATTTGCAGTATTTGTTTGAAGTGCAAATATTCTGTTTATTCTCTCTTTTCCAAAATCTCCCTGCTTGACAGTTAAAAATGATCATTTTTAATTCCCTTTCCTTCCTATTGTGGCTTTGTAATTCAGCATCAAAGCACATCATAAAGATTTTTCATGGAATCTAGACATCTGTTGTACCAAAATACGAGAAGCAAAGTCCTTGGAATGATTCATTTGTTTGCATCGGCGCCTTGAAAGTACTGATAAAAGTAAAGGAGAATTATTATTGGACTGTGTAGCACAAAGTTGAGATCGTATAAATAAAAAATCTTATAAATCATATAGGGACCATTTAACACCTCCTCAGAGTTAGCATTAATGTTCTACGTCTTTTTTTATAATTAGTAGCTATTCTCATGATGGCTGGTCAGGCTGGCATCTGCAGCCTGCCTCTAGTTGCTTTGAGAAGGTGGTGGGCCATTATGAATGAGTTTACATGGAGAAGGTGTTGTTTGCAATAGTTTGATACAACCATGTGACTTACTAAGTCATTTCAGAGTAATTGGAGTCAAATAATATTGATGTTAAGTTAGAATCAGATGTAGTTTGACAACATCCCATTAGTGAACCAGTTGGATTTTTTGTGAAGATCTAACATTTACATGCAGCAGCTTTTTATTTGCAGATTTTTAAAAAAACTAGATTCAAATTCTCAAAATTCCTTGTTGGGGTTTGAATTTCAATTCTCTGGATTATTATGTTCGGAAAGCAAAGGTAGTTTTAAGGTATTTATATTTGTATTAGTAAACATTAAAAATCATGTATAATCTTATGTAGGTCTTATTTAATGTTTCTTTGCCTGGAAGAATAAAACCTAGAGTTAGATTCATGCTGGATAAAGGTGTTTGTATGTATAGGGGTTGGTTTCAATTCCAATTCTATTGTTCTTAAAGAGGGCTACGGCATGGAGAATATATAGACCGGCAGAAGTATATGGGCAACGGTTAGCAACTGGAGGCCCATCCAAGGATTGATATGCTTTTAAATTTTTGTTTTAGCTGAGTTTATTACTGTTGGAGACAGGACATGGAGAAGCAAATATCTCTCAGCTCTGCCAGGAGAAGCTACACAGGATAAGGGAGTTGCAAAAATGCAGACTTCCTAAGGAACAAGTTACAGTCCAGATAACCAAGGACAGAAAGAATGCGTAAAGACGACAAACATTAAGTAAACAGACACTGAGATATTGTTCAGAAGAATTCAAGGAAGAGTAAACAAAGTGTTCTGAGTTAAAAGGACAATTGCAGCAACCAGATTTAAAATGGGGTAGCAGACTTGGGGTGGGTGGACTGTAAAAATCTCGGGCACGCTTTACAGACAAGGCATACTGTTCATATATATCCCTTCATTATCTTATATGTCTCTATAAGATCCCCCCTCAGTCTTCTAAACTCCAATGAGTACGGGCCCATTGTACTTAATCTCTCCTCATAAGCTAACCCCCTCATCTCTGGTATCAGCCTGGTGAAGTTTCTCTGTACTCCCTTCAAAGCCAATATATCCTTTAGCAAATAAGGGAACCAAAATTGCATAGAGTACTCCAGTTGCGGCCTCATCAGTGCCCTGCACAGTTGCAGCAATACCTCCCTGCTTTTATATTCTATCCCCCTCACTATGAAGGCCAACATTCCATTTGCCTTCTTGATCACCTGCTGCACCTGCAGATTGAGTCTTTGCGATTCGTGCACAAGGACCCCCAGGTCCCTCTGCACAGTAGCATGCTCAACTTTTCACCATTTAAATAATATTCCATCCTACTATTATTTCTTCCAATGCGGATAACATTTGCCAACATTATACTCCAGGAAAGAAAAGAGTAAAGAATGTAGTGCTACAGTCATATCTTGGATGTAGAGAAAGATTAGCTTAATGTGAGATAGGTCCATTCAAAAGTCTGATGGCAATTATGAAAAAGCTATTCTTGAGTTGGTTGGTACATGACCTCAGATTTTTGTACCTTTATCCCGACAGAGAAGTAACTATGTTATTGAAAGAATTAAGTCATGCATTTAAGATACTTCACACACAGTATTTCAAACTAGTGTTGTCAGATGGTTTCAAAAGTTTGGAAAGGAGCCAAGTATATCTGTGAAAGATATAATCATAAAAAACCAATAAAAAGCTCAATGGATATCAAATTTAAAAGTTGAGCAACAAAAGATAATTAAATGGACAACATAAAATGTCAATGCTTCTCCTGGTCTATCAGCAGCAAGTTTACAAAACCCTGATCTATTGTCATATCTGGGAGATTGTGTAATTTTTGCCAGATTACAGAAAGTCCAATTTGCATCAGTTTAGAAGCACTAAGATTTCTTTTAAACATGCAGCATGAGTGAATTACAATTAGTCTAGGCAATTGAGAATAACAACCACTCATTTTAGTTCAAAAGATGATGTATTTTGATGTCTGATATTATTAAAAATAAATATGTTAACCTAAGATTATAAGAAATAGGAGTAGCTATAGGTCATACAACCCCTGAAGCCCACTCTGCTATTCAATAAGATCATGCTGATCTTTTACATTAACTCCACTTTCCTGCCTCACCTCCACAACACTAGATTCCATAGTGATTAAAATTACAGTCTTGAATATACTGTATGTCTAAATATCCCCTACTGTCTGGGCTGGTAATTCTCTGGGTGAAGAAATTCCAACTCATCTCAGTCCAAAATGGCCAACCACTGATCTGAGAACCATGATCTCTAGTTCCAGACTCTCTGAGGAAACAGTCTCTCAGTATCTACCCTTGTGGGAATTTGCAGCTTTGTGCTCTAAGCATTCTTTATTTGTACATTTCCCATTGTTTGCTCGCTGTCTCATCTGCCAATATTTCCTTCCAATTTATCTAGGAGATGAAATCAGACTACCATAGCAACTTATGACATGCTTCCCAGTATCTGGATTAAGAATACAACTGACAAAGATTTGCAGGAAATATATATATACATATACTATGTGAATTTTCTGAAAAACATGGTTCAGACATAATCACCTTCTCAATGTAATGGCTTGGCTGGAGCTATTATCTTTGTATGAACATATGTATGAACATATGAATTAGGAACAGAATTAGGTCATCCAGCTTCTCAAGCCTGTTCTATAATTCAATGGGATCTGGTTGCGGCTTCAACCTCACTTTCCCTCCTAACCTCCATACCGTTTGACTCCTGTGTCAATCAAGAACTATCTAATCCAGCTTTAAAATATATTCAATCACTCTGTCTTAACTACTGAGGAACAGAATCCCACATACTCATGACCCTCAGAGAAAATATTTCTCCTCATTTCTGCCTTAAACAGGAGACTGCCTATTTTTAACTCTGTCCCCTAATTCTAATTTGTCCCACAAGAGAAACCTTTTAGCATTTACCCCATCATGTCCCTTCAAGACTTCATATGGCTCAATATGGTCACCTCTCATTCTTCTAAAATCCAATGTTTTCAGGTCTAACTTGTCCATCCTTTCCTCACAAGATAATCCCTTCACCCAGGAATCAGTTGAGTGAACATTCTCTGAACCTCTGATGCAATTATGTACTTTCTTGAATAAGGAGGCCAAAATTGCACAAAGTACTCTAGGTTTGATCCACCAATACCCTATATAACTGCAACAAAATATTTATAATCTATTTCCCCGTATGAAATATGTGTCTTCCCAATCATTTGCTGTACTTGCATACTAATCTTTTGTTCATGTACCAACACATCCAGATCACTTTTTACAGTGGAGTTTTGCAATCTCTCCCTATTTAAATAATATGCTGCTTTTATATTCTCCCTGTCAAAGTGGACATATTCACATTTTCCCACATAATAATCTACCAAGTTTTTGCCTGCTCACATAACCTAGATATGTCTCTTTGTAGGCTTCTTGTGTCCTCTTGACAACTTATTTTCCCACCTATCTTTGCATTATCAACAAATTTAGCAACTGTACATTCAATCTATCATTCAAGTCATTAATGTAGATTGTAAATAGTTTAGACCCCAGCACTGTCACCACTTGTCACATTTTGTCAAACTGACAATGATCTATTTATGCCTACTCTCTATTTCCTAACTATCCTCTTCACCATGAGCTGTTATTTTGATGTGGCACCTTGTTAAATGCCTTCCAAAAATCGAACCTGGCCACAACAAAAGGTTCCACCATATTGCTTGTTACTCCTTCAAAGAACTCCAATAAATTAATGAAATATGGTTGCCTTTCACAAAACTATGTTGACTCTGCAGGGAGATTCTCTAAATGCCCCACTATAACCACCTTCATATTGCAGTATTTTTCTTATGACAGATATTAAGGTAACTGGTCTATATTTTCCTGATTCTTGTCTCTCTCCTACCTTGAATAGATGAGTGACATTCAATATTTTCCAATCTGATTGAACCTTTCCAGGATCTAGGGAGTTTTGGAAAATTAAAACAAATGCAACTACGATCTCAGCAGTTATTTCTTATAAGGTACTAGGATTTAGTCCATCAGGACCTGGGAATATTCAGTTTTTAGTTTTAATAATTTTCTCAGTATTCTTTCCTTTGGTGATTATAATTGTTTTTAAATGCCCTTCTCTTCCTTTTAATTCTTGTACTCTTATTAGTCATAGATTTCACTTCAATAATTCTCTGATGACAGCTTTGGATATAGAAAATTTGACAAAATTGTTTCTTGCTGAGGTCTCAGATTTTTGCTCTAACAAATGTTCCTGACTGAATAATGTTGCTGTTCTGCACAGTACACCTGAGCAGTAGGTAACTGGTCATAAGGAGTACATGTTTAAAGCTGAAACATACACACGACAAATCATTGACACCCTAACCCAAAGTTTTTGGTTGTGGGACTGCTCTTTCAATATCGTTCAGTACGAAATGGAATGGGCTGCCAAAATAATTGAAGTGTGCTCACATTATTGAAAGAGGCATATTATCTTGCAGAAAATGGCCTATAATAAGGATGACACCAAGAAGAGAATGAAGTAGAACACGAACCACTTGCAGCACACCCTAGTGTCCAAAATGACAAAGCTGCAAGGGGAACTCATCAATTATCACTTTTCCCTTGAGCCCCACACATAACATTTTCTGCAAAGAAATGGGCACAATTCAGGAATTGGTAAATACAAAACAAATATTTTGGTTGTGCACAAAGTCATTTTTACACATTAGTGTTTATATAAAAAGTGCTGACTATTTTATAAATGTAAGAGTACATGAGATCTCTTGAAAGTATCTATGTGCAAAGTTCTTACCTGCTTACATTTCTGCATTCCAGTCCAATAAAGTTCTGACTCTGTGTCAGAAGTAGGTTGTCTTAGACAAGCTGGGGAAATGTCAGTGACGAGAGATCGTCTACCTAAAATTGCCAGGAAGAGCACAAGGAAAGAGATTAGGAGAAATTTCTTTAACCAGAATTATTAGAGCATGGAATGATTTGGTACAAGCCATTACACTTCTAAGTGAAAGTGAATAAATATTACATAGGATAACATGAAATATACAGCACAAAAACAGGTTAGTCTGTCTATGTCAACCTTCATGCTCCATATGAAACTCGAATCTTACTTCTTCTCACGCGATCAGCATATCCTTTTCCTTTATTCCTCAATTTATTTCTCAGTTGTGTACATATTTAGCTTACCCTTAAGTGCATCTATGCTGATCACCTCAGCTAGAACAGCTTTTATATAACTATTCCATGTGGTAGCAAGTTTCACATTCTTACCAATCTGTTGGGAAAGGAATTTCCCTGATAATCATTAGTGACTATCCTATATTTACAATTCCTAGTTTTGGATCATTTTAGCTTATTTCTGAGGCCAAATGCATTATTTCACATTTTTCTACATTGAACTGTGCCTTCATTTTGTCTGAAAATATACATTCTCCTGGAATCACTGCATTACTCTTTAACTTGGCTCATGAACAAACTTTGATATAATTCTTCTGTTTATGGCTAAATAAATAAATAGCAAGACATCCTACCATTAATCTCAGGGTAAATCATTTCATGCAGCCAACCTTAAAAAAACCTTTCACCTTCCCTTTGCTCTTTGTCCTGCAGTAATCTTTCTGGATAACATGTTACTTTTAATACCATGTACCTTAGGTTTCACAAAATAAGCCTCTTATCAAATGTCTGAATGCATGAAATGTCTTGATTTATAATTATGAGTCATTGACATGATAACTACATTTGAAAAGATTTCAATAAAATGACAGTTTGAACATGCCAAAGAAACTATTGAAACTTGCTATTATAATAATATACTTTTAGTTCAGCAATGGGATCAGCCATTTATGAAAGCATAGCTAAGAGCAACATTATCAAAGTAGGAGGCGGAACAAAAAGAAAATACCCAAATAGCTGAATTAGGGAAAGGTACAGGACTTTGGGGAGTGAACAGGACAACATGATTAGTTTTGAGTAATTCAGTAAAGAACAAGTGTAGAAGAGATGGGCCAAATTGATCCTTTTTGTGCTGTAAACCTCTAGTTCCACCCTTCATATTAATTGTTCTAGTTGATAAAAGAATAGTTGGTAAACAATCCTTCAGCACCTAGTAAGAATGTTCTTTGCTTTTTAGCCTGTATCATTTTTGTGAAATATCATCATTACTTCTCTGACGTATTCCATTCTAAAATATTGGCTCAATTCTGTGGTAGAATACTCTTGATGTGGAGATGCCGTTTTTGGACTGCAGTAAACACAGTAAGAAGTATCACAACACCATGTTAAAGTCCAACAGGTTTATTTGGTATCAAAAGCCATTAGCTTTCAGAGTGCTTGCTGCCCCTTTGTCAAGTGAGTGGGAGTTCTATTCACAAACTCAATTTACAAAATAATGGTTGGAAAGCAAGTCTATACAGGTAGTCAAGTCTTAAAGGTACGAAAAATGTGAGAGGACAGAGCATTAAGCACAGGTTAAACAGATGTGTATTGTCTCCAGACTTGACAGTTAGTGAAATTTTGAAAGTCCAGGCTAATCGTGGGGGTTACAGACAGTGTGACATGAACCCAAGATCCGAGTTGAGGCCGTCCTCATGTGTGTGGAGCTTGGCTATTAGTCTCTGCTCAGTGACTCTGCGCTTGGCCACCTTGGAGAATGCTTACCCGAAGATCAGAGGCCAAATGCCTATGACCTCTGAAGTGTTCCCCAACAGGCAGAGAACAGTCTTGCCCAGCGATTGTTGAGCAGTGTTCATTCATCTATTGTCATAGTATCTGCACGGTCTCCCCAATGTACCATGCCTCGCGACATCCTTTCCTGCAGTGTATCAGGTAGGTAACATTGGCCGAGTTACAAGAATATGTACCATATACCTGATGGGTGGTGTTCTTATGTGAGATGTTGACATCCGTGTTGATGACCCTGCATGTCTTGCAGAGGTTGTTATGGCAGGGTTGTGTGATGTCATGGTCATTGATCTCCGGGAGTTTGCTGCAGACAATGGTCTGTTTGAGTTGTGTGGTTGTTTGAAGGCAAAAAGTGAGTGTGTGGGGATGACCTTCGTGAGATGTTTGTCTTCATCAATGAGATGTTCGCCTTCATCAATGACATACCCTTTATCATCCAGTACTTCCCCGGAGTGGAGAAGCTACAACGTCTTCTCCAGGGCCTTCAACATGTCATTAAAAAGCTAGTGGCTTTTGCTACCAAATAAACCTGTTGTGAGACTTCTTACTGTTGCCAAGCTTTTCTATGATGGAAACCTGCAAACTCTTACTTAGACATTTCAATCAGTGATAGATACTTTCCCTCAATATGACTGTGAAATAATTCACTGTCATTCTCATTGCTTAGAATCATTGAAGTTTACAGCATGGAAACAGGCCCTTTGGCCCAACTTGTCCATACTGTCCAGTTTTAATCACTAAGCTAGTCCCAATTGCCTGCATTTGGCTTATATTTCTCTATACAAATCTTACTCATGTAATTGACTAAATGTTTTTTAAAAGACAAAATTGTACCCACCTCTACTACTGTGTCTGGCATCTCATTCCAGACACTCAGCACCTTCTGAGTGAAATAATTGCCCCTTTGAACCCTTTTGTATCTCTCCCCTCTCACTTTAAACCTATACCTTCTAGTTTTAGACTCCTCTACCTTTGGAAAAAGATATTGAATATCCACCTTTCTATGTCCCTCACACCTAAGCCTCCTATGCGCCAGAAAAAAGAAATCCTAATCTATCCAGTCCCTCCTTAATTCAAGCCATCAAGTCCCAGTAACATCCTTGTAAATCATTTCTCGACTCTTACTATACTAGGGTGGCTAGAACTGTACACAGTATTCCAAGTGTGGCTTCGTACAATGTCTTGTACAACTTCAACAAGACATCCCAACTCCTGTATTCAATGATCTGACTAATAAAACCAAATATGCCAAATGCCTTCTTCACCACCCTGTCCTCCTGTGACTTTACTTTCGAGGAACTACAAACATGTACCCTAGATCTCTTTGTTCTATAACTCTCCCCAGTGTCCTACCATTAACTGAATAGAGATGTCCTGTTTCAATCTACCAAAATGCATCATATTGCATTTGTCTAAATTAAATAACATCTGTCATTCATCAGCTCATTGGCTCAATGGATCAAGATCCCATTGCAATTCTAGGTAACTTTTTTTACAGTCCACTATGCCACCAATATTGGTGTTATCTGCAAACTTACTAACCATGCCTCCTAAATTCTCATCCATATCATTAATATAAATAATAAATAAGAGTGGACCCAGCATTGATCCCTGAGGCACACCACTTGCCATCGGCCTCCAGTTTGAAAAATAATCCTCTACAACCACCCTCTGGCTTCAAGCTAATTTTGTATCTAATTGACTACCTCATCCTGGATCGTGTGAGATTTAACCTTATGCAACAACCTACTATGGGGTACCCTGTCAAAAGTCTTGCTGAAGTCCATGTAGACAACTTTGACTGCTCTGCCCTCATCTACCCTCTTGGTTACCTTTCTAAAAATTCAATTAAATTCGTGAAATATGATTTTCCACTCACAAAGCCATGTTGACTATCCCTAATCAATCCTTTCCTCTCTAAAAGGCTTGCCTTAACATCTAAACTAGTTACTTTCCTTCCTATATCATTCCAAATCATACAGTGGAGAAGGAAACCATTTGGCCCGTTAAGTCTGCACTGAGTCTGACATCTTAATCAGGGCCATACCCTGATTCCTATCCCCGTAACCTCACAACGGAAGGCTGGCCCATCATCAAAACCACAATTTCCCCCTCGCCACCACTCTGCATCAGTTCCACCATGTCTCCATTCAGAATCTCTTTCTATAACACAGGAATCCTCCCAACCATCTCATTCAGAGTCCCTGTCACTCCAGCACTGGGAGTCCTTTCTGCGAAACTGATCTTTAGCAGAATTCCTTTCTTCTTCTTTACAATGCCCCGTTGTTCAATTTTCATCTCTCACTGGCCCTGCTAATCGCCCTAATTTGCACCTCCTTGGACGCCAACAGGCAATTTAGTATGGCCAATTCACCTCACCTTAAATAGAGCAGGTTATTGAAATTCTATGACCTGAGTACAATTATCTTCCACAATTGCTTGACCTTTTTCTCTCTCATGCTATTCACAGTAATCATCATTAAAGGAGTTCTTTGGATTCCCTACTCCATTAACACATGTCTGCTTAAGGAGTAAAGCATTATTTTGATGGCTTGGCTGTGCACAAATTATACTTCAGCCAGCTAGAAAAATGCATACTGAGTACATCTGTGAATTTTTGTGATCATACTGAAGAAGAAGAAAAAAATGAACTCATTTAACTCATAATCCTTTTGACAACAGCCTAGGAAACTGTACGATATTAAATACAGCAATGCCAGAAATCTGAAATCAGAAATTGCTGGAAGCATTGAGCAGCTCTGGCAGCATCTGTGGAGAAAGGAAGCCGCACGGATGAACAGCTTACAGGGAGAAACCAAGCCAAGGAAATGGCAGAGAGAAAAAAAAGTTGCTGTTGCTGAACCCTGCATGGAAAGACAAGGTGAAACACGATGCTGCTGAAAGAATTATTATTCCTGGGTCAATGACAAAGATGATCACAGAAAAACTGAATCGCTACAGAAGGTGGCAATTCGGTCCATCATCTCTGCACTGACTTTCCAAATGAGTAATGCAACTTGTGCTGTCCCCTGCATTCCCAATCTGTTGGTCCCGCACTGCTAGAAACAGATGGTGGTCAGGTGCCAGAATCCTTAAAACATGCACAGCAAACCTTGAAACCTCTTCTGCCACTTGTCCATGAGGAAATTTGGCTTTTGCATTGCAGCATAGCTACAAGATAAGCAATCATATCACAAAAGTTAATGTCAGAACAGCCAATCACACTGCACATCCTCCAGATATTCATTATTACTACAATAAACAATAATTGTTTCACTGAGTCATTGCTGTATCTATTTTATTTATTGTTTAAATGTAAAATGTGAAAACCCACATTAGGAGTTTATCACAAAGGTTGAGTGGTTTCAATGTGGGCATTTTAATGGAGTTGAATGCTGATCTACTGATAATTGACTAATGTATAAGTGTTCTTTGGATCAGTGGATATGAAGTTACCTGCTGAATATTCAGGCCCCTGTCCCTTTCAAGTCCAATGAAATATCTCCACCAAAAGCTGTGTATAGTTAGACGTGCAGAACTATCTTTGGCTGATACTGCATAGTCCTGAATACTGCAAATGCTGAATGTTCCAAACATCAAATAAAAGGTTTTAACACTCAAAATATCACTATGATAATTTTGCTTGCCTTCACACGTGCCTCACCGTAGCTGGTCTGAACTGAGACATGGAGACTAAGCCGAGTAGCCCATCTTGTAGCAGGAAAGCAAGGGTATTTGGCAATTGCACCTCCCAACCTCAATATTCCCATCCTTAGTGGTGGGGGAGCCCACACTACATCAGTGCAAAAAAAACATTTAAACATTTGCAGCCATCCTTAGCTAGGAGTACTGAATGGGTGATCCATTTTGACATCCGTCTGAAGATCTCTCACTTCACAGATGCCACTCTTCAGCTAATTTAGTTAACTCCACACAATATCAAAAAACAATTAAAGATATTGGATCCTGCAAAGGCTTTGGGTCCTGAAAAAATTCTGGTAATAGTACTGAAACTTGTGCTCGAGAACCAGGCCCACCACTAGCCAGGTTGGTCCAGTACAGCTACAGCCCTGGCATCTAACTGGCAAAATTGCCCAGGTATGTACTATCCAAAAAAAGGGGGACAATCTAGTCAATTACCACCCAGTCTATTCTTGATCATCAGCAAAGTGATGGAAAGTTTGTCATCTATGCCATCAAGTGGTACTTACTCAGCCATAAATTACACACTAATGCTACAGGAGGCATGGAACAGGAGGATATTCAAATGGGGGTAGCAAAAAGTAAAGTGGTAGCTGCAGGGGATCCTATAATTAGGGGATTGATAGCATCATTTGTAAGCCAGATGATGCATCCTGCATGGTAAGTTGCCTGCCTGATGCATGTCTGACCGACTTGAAAGGATATTGGAGTGGGAAGAGGAGGATCCAGTTGTTGTGGTCCACGTTGCGACAAACAACATAGGCAAGACTATGAAGAGAGATTATCAAGCATAGGCTGTTTGGGGATTATCAAATACTAGGGACTAAATTAAAGAACAGGTCCTCAAGGGTTATAATCTCTGGATTATTATGTGAGAATTGGCATAGGGTTGAGAAAATTAGAGAAGTTAACACATGGCCAAAGGAATGGTGCAGGAAAGAGGGGTTCCAATTCATGGAGCATTGGCATCAGTATTGGAACAGGAGGGATCGGTACCATAGCAACGGTCTTCACTTGAAGCTATCTGGGATCAATGTTCTACAGAAAAGGATAAATAGGATGGTCACAAGAACTTTAAACGAGCAGGTGGAGGGGAAGGGAATGGTAAAACTATGGAAAGTGTAATGGTTAATGGAAAGCAAAGCAGCAGGTTAGCACATGGGGGAAAAGGTTCTAACTACATCAAAATCGGGAAAAAAGTTAAAAGGAAGAGAGCTCAGGACAGGTTATCAATAGTGGTGTTAGGATTCAAAAAGAAAGCACAAAAACTAGCATAAAGACACTTTATCTGAATTTTTGTAGCATTCAAAACAAGGTAAATGAGTTGGCGGCACAAATCATTGTGAATGTGTATGATTTGGTGGTCATTACATAGACATGATTGCAGTATGGTCACAACTAGGAATTAATATCCAGGGGTAGCAGACTGTTTGGAAAGACAGACAGGAATATAAGGAAGGTGGCGTAGCTCTGACATTTAAGGATGACATCAGGGCAGTAGTAAGAGGTGATATAGGTTTTATGGATTAAAAGGTTGAATCCATTTGGGTAGAAATTAGAAATAGTAAGGACAAAAAAATCACTGAGACGTGTAGTCTACAGGCCACTAAATAATAACATCACAAGGGGCGAGAAATAAACAAAGAAATAACTGATGCATGTAAAACTGGTACACCAATTATCATGGGGATTTTAATTCACATGTCAATTGGCCAAACCAGATCAGTCCAGGCAATCTTGAGAGGATTTCATAGAATGTATCTGCAATAGTTTCCTTGAACAGTATGTAATGGAACCTGTGGGGTAGCAAGCAATCCTCAATCTGATCCTGTGTAATGAACATGAATAATTAAGATTTACAGTTAGGGATCCTCTCGGAAGAAGCGATCACAATATGGTTGAATTTAAAATACAGATGGAGCATGAGAAGATAAAATCCAATACTGGAATTTTGTCTTCAAACAAAGGAGACTACAATGGGATGAGGGAGGAGTTGGCTAAGGTAGACTGGGAGCAAAAAACTTTATGGTGGGACAATTGAGGAACAGTGGAGGATTTTCAAAGCGACCTTTCACAGTGCTCAGCAGAAGTATGTACTAGTGATGAGGAAGGACAGTTGTAAAAGAGATAATCAGCCATGGATATCTAAGGAAATAAAGGAGGATATCAAATTGAAAGAAACTGCATATAAAGTGGCAAAGAAATAGAGGATCAGGAAATCTTTAAAGGTCAACAGAAAACCACGAAGAAAGCAACAATGGAAAATAAGATAGACTATGAGAGTAAACTAGCTCAGAATATAAAAATAGAAAGCAAACATTTCTACAAATATATAAAATGAAAAAAGTGGCTAAAGTAAATATTGGTGCTTTAGAGGATGAGAAGGAGGATGTAATAATTGCAAATGAGGAAGTTGAACAAGTATTTTGTGTTTGTCTTCATAGTGGAAGATACGAATAACTTGACAAAAATTGATGACAGGAAGGCTATGGCAGGTGAGGACCTAGAAACTCTATCACAAAAGAGGTAGTGTTGGGCAAGCTAATGCAGGCTAAAAGTAGACAAGTCTTCCTGGCCCTGATAGAATGCATTCCAGGCACTAAAAGAGACCGCGTGGGAAATAACAAATACACAAGTGGCAATTAATCAAAATTCGCCGGACTCTGTATTGTTCCCACAGATTGGAAAACAGCAAATATGACACCATTTATTAAAAAAACCTCCTTGTTTAAAAAAGGAGGTAGACGATAGACCATTTAGCTTAACTTCTGCAGGGAAAATGCTTGAATTTATCATCAAGTAAGAAATAAGTGAGACATCTAGATATCAATTGTCCAATTGGGCAGACACAGCATGGGTTCATGAAAGGCAGGTCATGTTTGACTAATTTGGTGGAATTCTTCGAGAACATTAAATGTGCAGTGGGCAATGGGGAACCTGTGGATGTGGTGTATCTGGATTTCCAGAAAAGATTTGACACGGTGCTGCACCAAAGGCTGTTGCATTAGATAAAGGTGCAAAATGTTTTGGGTAATGTATTAAAGAACATAAGAACTAAGAGCAGGAGTAGACCATCTGGCCCCTCGAGCCTGCTCCACCAGTTAATAAGATCATGGCTGATCTTTTTGTGGACCCAGCTCCTTACCATAACTCTTAATTTCTTTACTGTCCAAAAATTTATCTATCTTTGCCTTAAAAATATTTAATGAAGTAGCCACTTCTGCTTCATGGGCAGGGAATCCCACAGACTCACAACCCATTGTGTGAAGAAGTTCCTCCTCAACTCAGCCTAAATCTGCTTCCCCTTATATTGAGGTTATGTCCCCTATTTCTAGTTTCACCTGACAGTGAAAACAACTTCCTTGCTTCAATCTTACCTATTCCTTTCATAATCTTATATGTTTCTATAAGATCTCCCATTATGTTTCTGAATTCAAATGAGTATAGCCCCAGCCCACTAGTCTCACCTCATAGGCCAACCCTTTCAACTTCGGAATCAACCTAACGAATCTCCTCTGCACCCGTCAAGTGCAATTAAATCCTTTCTTAAGAAAGGAGAACAAAACTGTACACAGTTCTCCAGATGTGGCCTCACTAACATCTTACACAGCTGCAATCTCCCTATTTTTAAACTTCAACCCTCCAGAAATGAAGGACAAAATTTCATTTGCCTTTTTAATTACCTGCTGCACCTGCAAACCAACTTTTTGTGATTCATGCACAAGGACACCCTGTCCCTCTGCACAGCAGTATGTTGCAATGTTTTACCATTTAAATAATAGTCTATTTTGCAGTTAAAATGGATGACCTCACATTTATTAAAATTGTACTCCATCTGCCAGACTTTCGCCCATTCACATAAACTACCTATATCCTTTTGCAGACTTTCAGCGTCCTCTTCCCACTTTGCTCTACCATCTACCTTAGTGTCATCTGCGAATTTCGACACACTACACTTGGTCCCCAACTCCAAATCATTGTGTAAATTGTAAATAATTGCAGTCCCAACACTGATCTCTGAGGAACACCACTAGTCACTGATTGCCAGCCAGAGAAACATTCTTTTCTTTCTGTTAGTTAACCAATCCTCTATCGGTGCTAATACTATACCCATAACACTGTGCATTTTTATCTTATGTAGCAGTCTTTGGTACAGCATCTAGTCAAATGCTTTCTGGAAATTCAGATAGACCATATCCACAGATTCCCTATTGTCCACTGCATATGTAATGTTCCTAAAGAATTCCACCAAATTAGTCAAATATGACCTTCCCTTCCTGAACCTATGCTGTGTCTTACTAATGGGACAATTTATCCAGACGTCTCGTTATTTCTTATCTGATGATAGATTCAAGCATTTTCCCTACTACAGATATTAAGCTAACTGGCATATAGCTACTCACCTTTTGTCTACTTCCTTTTTTAAACAGTGGCATCACATTTGCTACTTTCTAATCTGCAGGAACCACCCTAGAGTCCAGCGAATTTTGGTAAATTACCATGGTGCATTTGCTATTTCTCCTGCCATCTCTTTTAGTACCTGGGATGCATTCCATCAGGATCAGGAGACTTGTCTACTTTTGGCCCCCATCAACTTGCCCAACACTACCTCTTTCGCAATAAAGGTAATTTCTAGGTTCTCATCTGCCGCAGCCTTCCTGTCATCAATTGTTGGCATATTATTTGTGCCTTCCACTGTGAAGACCGACACAAAATACCTGTTCAATACCTCAGCCATTTCCTCATTTCCAATTATTACATCCCCCTTCTCACCCTCTAAAGAACCAAAGTTTAATTTAGCCACTCTTTCATTTTATATATTTGTAGAAACTGTTACTATCTGTTTTTATTCTCTGAACTAAATAAGTCTCATAATCCATCTTACTTTTCTTTATAGCTTTTTCCATGGCTTTCTGCTCATCTTTAAAGATTTCCCAATCCTCTGGGTTCCCACTAAGCTTTGCCGCTTTATATACAGTTCTTTCAATTTGATACCCTCCTTTATTTCTTTAGATATCCATGGCTGATTATGTCTTTTTCTATAGTCCTTCCTTATCACTGGTACATACTTTTGCTGAGCACTGTGAAAGATCGCTTTGAAAATCCTCCACTGTTCCTCAATTGTCCCACCATAAAGTTTTTGCTCCCAGTCTCCCTTAGCCAACTCCTCCCTCATCCCACTATAGTTTTCTTTGTTTGAGTACAAGACACTGATATTGGATTTTACCTGCTCACGCTACATCTATATGTTAAATTCAACCATACTGTGATCACTTCTTCCAACAGGATCTCTAACTGCAAGATCATTAATTATTCCCATCTCATTACACAGGATTAGATCTAGGATAGCTTGCTCCCTTGTCAGTTCCATTACATACCGTTCAAAGATGCTATCACGGGTGCATTCTATGAACTCCTCCTCAAGGTTGCTTGACCACCTGATTCGCCAATTGGCGTGTAGATTAAAATCCCCCATGATAATTACTGTACCATTTTTACATGCATCAGTTATTTCTTTATTTATTTCTTGCCCCACCATGATGTCATTATTTGGTGGCCTATAGACTACACCTATCAGTAACTTTTTCTCCTTACTTTTTCTAATTACTGCCCAAATGGATTCAACCTTTTTTCCATAGAACCTATATAATCTCTCACTACCATCCTGATGTCATCCTTAACTTTCAGAGCTACACGACCTTCCTTACCTTCCTGTTGGTCCCTCTGAACAATCTGATACCCCTGGATATTTAACAGCAAGTCGAGACCATCCTACAATTATGTCTCTGTAATGGCCACCAAATCATGCTCGTTCGCAATGATTTGTGCTGTCAACTCACTTACCTTGTTTCGAATGCTGCGAGCATTCAGGTAAAGTGCACTTATGCTAGTTTTTGTACTTTCTTTTTGAATTCTAACAGTTCCATTAATAACATCTCCTGCATTCTCCTTCCTTTTAACTTATTTCCTGATTTTTGATGTAGTTGGAATATTCTCCTCATATTTTGTCCTTGCTACCTCCTTCTTGGACTTTTTACGTACGTTCCAATCTTCCTGGAATATTAGCTTAAACGGTTCCCAGGCACTCTAGCAAACATTCCCCCAGGACATCACTCCTAGTCTTGCCCAGGTGTAATCCATCCAATTTGTACATGTCCCTCATACCCCAGAACTGGTCTCAATGCCCCAGGAATCTGAAACCTTCCCCCTGACACCATCTCTTCAGCCATGTATTTATCTGATATATCCTCTCATTTCTACTCTGACTAGCACATGGCACCAGTAGTAATCCTAAGATCACTACCTTTGAGATCTGATTTCTTAACTTTCTTCCTAGCTCCCTATATTCTGCTTTTAGGACCTTATCCCCTTTTTTAACCAATGTCATTTGTACCAAAGTGTAGTACGACCACTGGCTGTTTGCCCTCCCCTTTCAGAACATCCTGCACACTCTGAGACTTCCTTGACCCAAGCACCAGAGAGGCAACATATTATCCTGGAATCTCGTTTGCAGCCACAGAAATGTCCAATTCCTTTACAATTGAATCCCTTATAACTATTGCACTGGCACACTTCTTACTCCTTCCATCTGCAGCAGAACCAATTGTGGTGCAGTGAATTTGACTGCTGCTGCTTTCCCTAAAAAGGTCATTCCCTTAACAGTATCCAAAGCAGGGGAATGGTTACAGGAGATTCCTGCACTACCTGCCTATCTCTCTTGCTCTGTCTGGTGGTCACCCATTTCCTTCCTGCTTGTGGAGTCTGAGCCTGCAATGTGACCACCTTTACCTATACATGCTATCCACGATACTGTCTGACTCACGGATGCTCGATTGTGTTCCCAGCTGCCACTCCAGCTCTGAAACTCAAATTTCTAGGAACTTTAGCTGGAGACACTTCCTGCACTCATGTTAACACAAGGATCTGAAACGTTTCCCAACCTGCCACATGGAGCAGGAGAAGCAAACCATGGTTTGGAGCTCTCCTGTCATGTCCTACCCCTTTAAATTAAACTTTTGAAAGATGTTTTGTTTCAGATTATGTCCATTTTTCTAGGTCCCTTCTTTCCTGCTCCTTGTTAACACCGACTACAACCTTTTCAAACTATAAACTACAGAAATTGCACAGAATCACTATAGTAGTGTACAACAACTACAATGCCAAGAGCAAAAAGGAAAAAATAACATTTACTCAACAATCAGCACTCTCGCTTGTAGCCTCTGCTATCTGTTTCACCTAACTCCCTGTTTTCATCCAACTCCAAAAGCACTCCTATCAGTCAAACAGCACTCACCTCTAACATGGACAGAGGATTGGTTAACTAACAGAAAGCAAAAAATGGGAATAAATGAATATTTTTCTGGTTGGTGATCAGTAACTAGTGATGTGCCTCAGGGATCAGTGTTGGGACCACAATTGTTTACAATTTACATAGATGATTTGGAGTTGAAGACCAAGTGTAGTGTGTCAAAATTCGTAGATGACATTAAGATGAGTGGCAGAGCAAAGTGTGCAGAGGATGCTGAAAGTCTGCAAAAGGATATAGACAGTCTAAGTGAGTGGGTGAGGATCTGGCAGATGGAGTACAATGTTAGTAAATGTGAAATCATCTATAGAAATAACAGTAAAATAGACTAATATTTAATGATAAAAAATTGCAGCATGCTGCTGTGCAGAGGGACTTGGGTGTCCTTGTGCATGAATCACAAAAGTTGGTTTGCAGGTGCAGTAGGTAATTAAGAAGGCAAATGAAATTTTGTCTTTCATTGCTGGAAGGATGGAGTTTAAAAACAGGGAGGTTATGTTGCAGCTGTATAAGATGCTGGTGAGGCCACACCTGGAGTACTGGGTACAGTTTTTGTCTCCTTACTTGAGAAAGGATACTGGCATTGGAGGGGGTACAGAGGAGATTCATTAGGTTGATTCCAGAGTTGAGAGGATTGGCTTATGAGGAGAAACTGAGGAGACTGGGGCTATACTCATTGGAATTCAAAGGAATGAGGGCAGATCTCATAATAAAAGGAATAGATAAGATATAAGCAGGAAGGTTGTTTTCATTGGTGGGAGAAACTAGAACTAGGGGGCATGGCCTCAAAATAAGGAGGAGCAGATTTAGAACTGAGTTGAGGAAGAGCTTCTTCACCCAAATTGCTGTGAATCTGTGATTCCCTGATCAGTGAAGTAATTGAGGCTACCTCGTTGAATAGTAAAGGAATAAAGGATCACGGTGAATGGATGGGTAACTGGGGCTGAGTCCACAAAAAGATCAGCCATGATCTTATTGAATGGCAGAGCTGGCTCGAAGGGCCAAATGGCCTACTCCTGCTCCTAGTTCTTATGTTCTTACGTTCTTAATGCTCAGCTCCCAACCATTACAGGTGTGTAAATAATGACAAAACAGCTGAACTCCAGAGGTGATAGCTCTTGTCGTTAAGACACATTTGACTGAATGCAGAATCAAGAATCCTTCACAAAATTTAAATCATTGGAGATCAGGCAGAAAACTCTCCACTGATTGGAATCATCCCTGGCACAAAAGAAAATGGCTGTAGTTGTTGAAGCTCAATCATCTCAGTTGCAGGATATCACTGCAGACATTCCTCAGGCGAATGTCCTAGACCTAACACCTTCAGCTGTTTTAATAGACTTCTCTCCATCATAAGGTCACACGTGAGGATTTACTGATGATTGCTCAATGTTTTGCCACAGTCACGACTCTTCAGATACTGAATAGTCTGTGTCCACATGTAGCAAGACCTGGACAATATTCAGGCACAGACTAACAAGTAGCAAGTAATATGTACATCACAAAAAAGCCAGGCAATGACCATCATCAACAAAAGACTATCTAACTATGTTCCCATGTCATTTAATGATACTGTGGCTGAATCTCCCACTATCAACATACTGGGGGCGGGTTACCTTTGACCAGAAACTGAATTGGACTAATCATATAAATACTGTATCTATAAGTTATGGTCAGAGACTGGGAATTCTGCAGTGAATAACTCACTTCCTGAATCCCCAAAGTTGGTCCACCATCTATAAAGTACAAGTCAGGAATGTGCTTGGAGTATGCCAGAATAGCCTCCACCTGATAAATAACATTTAAGAAGCTCAACACCATCCAGGACAAAGCAGTCTGTTTGATTGGCATTAAAACCACCACTTTCAATATTCAGATCATTATTCCACTGAACCTACCAATCAATGTCTAGCCTGTAACAGGTGGATTATGAAGATTTATTTGATTCCAGCTTGAGTTCATTAGAAGATTATACTGGCAAAAATTTGGTAGGATCCATTTCCAAGGAGTGTGCAGAACACTTCTTGTTCCAGTCCTTTTCAATGCAGTGAGACCACAGAATCCGATTAGCGTGAATAGCTGGAGAATTCCACTCTTTGTCTTCAATTTATTCATTTACAAGAAAAATGTCTTCATATCGGCTTACAGTTTTAACCCATTGTAGAAGATGATGCTGTCTTATCTTCATATCTTCTAAAACTCTGCTAAAATTGCTCATTATAGAGCAGCCCGACACAGAAAAAATGTTACCATCACTTACAGAAAGAAAATGTTCTTTCCAAAATACCACTTGGAAAACATCTCTTTGTTTCCTGAAAGGCCTACTGCAATTTTGTTGCTTTCATTCATATCAACCAGATTCAGTGGAATCTCAGATCAAGGCAGATGGAGTTATGAATGTAGCCAAGCCCATCACGCTAAGCAGCCTCTCATCCATTGATTCTGACTATACTTCCCACTGCCTCAGGAAAGCAGCCAACATAACCAAGGATCCCACACAACCGAAACACTTTCTTCCGTCGAGAAAAAATACAAAAGATTGAAAAATTGTCCCAACAGACTCAAGAGCAGCTTCTTCTCTGCTGTCAGACTTTTGAATGGCACTATTATATATTAAACTGATCTTTCTCTTCACCCTATTGGTAACTGCATAACTATATTCTGCACCCTGTCCATTCCTTCTCCCCTATGTATTCTATGAATGGTATGTTTTGCCTGTATAATTTGCAAGAAACAATACTTTCCATTCTATTGCAGTACATGTGACAATAATTAATTAATCAATAAATTCAATGGCTTCAGTGCAGCACTAGTGATATGGCTGTGACAGTATTCATGGAACTTGAAGATGAGGACTTTGCCCAGTGTGCTTTGAGGCAGCAAAAAATTAGTCTCTCATGCATCAGTCTCTTGTTGCGAAAGGTCTCTTGTTGTCCTGATGTCTACACTCCAATAATCAGCACTACTGCAAAGTTACTGTCCCATTTTACTCATGATGATATTCTTCAAAGAAAAGCAAAGAGTCCACATTACTGAAATGTCTTCCCTCATGGTTGAGAATGCTGTGGGAGACTGAATCCTCAAAACAGTGACTTGGAGGATATGGGGGTGGGGGTAAAGGGGAATTGGCAAGGAAATAGTAAGAGTAGAAATTGTGACAGAATCTGTAGCAATAAGTGGAATTACAGAAATGTAATGTAAATTGTGAAAAACATCATTTCATTTTGTTACTAAGTAGATGATAGAATGCTGGAGAAGAGATATAGTGTTAAAGGTTAACAAAATAGATATGCTGATGAACAATGTAGACTTTGATGACCAGTAACATCAGCAGTTATGTGCTAGACTCCTGAGAGAGAATTGGAGCACTACTCAGGAGCGACATACCTACACTGTAACCTATCTTATACATAGTGTTAATAAACCAGTTGAAAGCAAGCGCCAGAGTAAGACTATAGTCTGACTCAGGAAACTAGGTCACATGTACCAGTAACCAAGAACTGCACCAGCAATCCACCAATCATGGTGGTAACGCAATCCATATTCTAGCAGACTTTTGGAAGAAACACAATGCAAAACTTTTTTTTGCCCTAACAGTTGTTATTGCTGTGAAAGGGATTAGATTTAGTTGGCTGTATGTGAAAAAACAGTATTTGTCATATCATTGATTGCACAACAAATTAAATTGGATATATCCCCAAGGGATAGGGGACAGATTTTGTCATATAGTAACTCAGCACTGTTATTTTTACTGCCAGTGGGTTGGCAGATCCAATCATTGAATGCACCTGCAAGTATTGTTCTAAGAGGTGGCATATTTCACTGACAGCCACCTTATTTGGTTTAAGTTTTCTCTGGCACTGCTTCACTGACTGAGTGATGTAGCTGTGTTCTGTGGCAAGGTACATTCTGTGAGTCCTTTCCAACAGCCTCCCCATTAAGGGCAGACAATGGAAATCAGGATGGTTTCTGGGTCATAAAGTCCCTCCTTGGAGAACAGGAATAGGCCTCAAGTGATCAACTGATGATCAGTTAATTAGTGTGCAAATAGGTTTGGCAGCCAATTCACAGCTATGGGAAAAGGAACAGAGATAGATCAAGGATCCAAGTGTGGGACTTATTTAAACTCACATGGCAACTACTGCTGTGGCTCCTACATGAGTTCTAAAAATGAATATCGAAAATGCACAGGAAACTTCTAGTATAGATAGTGATAACTGAGGAGGGCCATAGGCCTCAAACCCAGGGCAAGGCAACCTCGTTTTTCAGTCACAGATTTGGATGCCATGAGGGAGAAGAGAGAAGTACTATTTGTGTGGATGGTGAGAGAAGGATACCTGCAGAGACCTAGGAGACCTTGAGAAGAACCCAAATCCAATGGGGGAAAAAATTCAATGACCTGATGTGCTCTAGCAAGTGCCACCCCCCAAACATCAGGTCTGACATCTGTGTATTCACTTTCCAACAAGATACCCAGCTAAGAGAGGATCAGGGCTCATGCTGCTCCGGAACTTGAGGAAGATCTATGCCCAGGTCTCTTCCCGACTCGTCAGAATGCCCCACAGCTATAATACTGCTAAGGATCATAACTGTAACATATATATTGACCATAGATGACTGCAGTGCTGACTCATTTTTTAAAAACTCATTCGTGGGATGTCAGCATTTGTCACACTTCTCTAATTGCCATTAAAATGCCATTTCAGAGGGCATTTTAAGAGTCAACCACATTGCCATTGGTCTGGAGTCACAAGCAGGCCAGATCAGGTAAGTGGTGGAAGATTTCCTCACCAAAAGGACACCACTGAACCAGATGCATTTTTAGGACAATCATTTCTTAGTCATCATTAGACTTTTAATTCCAGATTTTTATTGAATTCAAATTTCTCCATCTGCCATGGTGGGATTTGAACCTGTGTCCCCAGAGGATTATCTTGGGTCTCTGGATTATTAGTCTGGTGACAATATGACTATGTTGCTACATCTCCTCATAAGAGGCCACAAACAAGTGGAGGGATGTCCTGTGTTCACATCATCATCACACCACTAGAAGATTGAATGATAGCTATAGCCAAGATTGCAGATGGAGGAAGTCTGCCCTGTTAAAATGACAGTCAAGTTGAGACAGTGTACAGAGGGAAATGCATTCACTAAGGAGGTTCACATTGCACTCCACCTCATCTGAAAGCATTCTCCTAATGGTGAAGCCATTGGAAAGGACATACAGAATGTACCTTGCCACAAAATACAGCTGCATAGTCCACCAAATCACTCACTCGATGAAGCAGTGCCAGAGAAAGCTTAGTGTAAGTAAGGAGGCTGTCAGCGACATAACGCCACCTCTTAGAAAAGTATTTGCATATGCTCTCAATGATTGGATCTGCCAACCCATTGGCAGTTTAAAAAAACTGCATTGAGAAGCCTCAGCAGAGCAAAAGGTTTTGCTCTCTAAGTGCTCTTTGTCTTGCATGGGTGTAGATGACTTGCCCCTGCCCCAGACGAAGGTGACCAGCAAAGCTTCAAGCAGATCATCCATCTGTACAGATTCAGTAACCTTGCACTCAGTTTGATAAGGTGCTGCTCAGCTTGTACCACCCTATAGCACAGGTGGCACAATGGCACAGTTGTTAGCATTACTACCTCACAGCTCCAATGATCTGGGTTCAAGTCCAGCCTTGGTTGATGTCTGTTTCCTCTCGTAGTTCAAGCTGTGCAGGTTAAATGGATTGGCCATGCTAAATTTCCCTTTAATCTTCCAAGATATGTAGGTTCAATAGGCCATGATAAATGGATGGAGTTGTAGGGATTAAGTTGGGGGGAAGGGCCTGGATAAGATACTCTGTTAGTGAGTTGGTGCGGATTTGATAGGCTGAATTTCTTCCTTCAGCGTAGTAAGGATTCTGTGAATTTGTTATTCTGTGATATGGATGTGCAGGAGGAGATACCAAAGGCAGAAGCAGCTATGCACAGTTCCCCCTGAGGCTGGAAGACAGAGTCTGATGTAAGACAATAGAAGCAAAATACTGCTGATGCTAGAAATCAGAAATAAAAACAGAAAATATTTCAAACACTCACTGAAGACAGATAAAGAGTTAATGCTTTGAGTCCATATGGCTCTTCTTCACAGCTGAAGAGGAAAAATGTGTTGGGTTTTGAATTATTGAAAATGGAGGTGGGGAGGAGGGGGTGAAGTAGGTGGGAGCGAAACAAAGGTCAAGAATAGCTTGGAGATCAGGACAGATTAAATGATAAAGGAGTCATAGACATAAGACAGAGGGAGTAGTAATGATAATATTGTAGACTAAAGGAGGTATAAAGTAGATACGAAGGTCAGCCGAGCTTGAAAGCCCAATAGCAGGATGTGTTAATAGTAGAAAAGGATCAGTACTGCCTGAAAGCAAAACATGGCAATAAAAACAATCACTGGGGGTGGGAGTTGGAAAAAAATCAAACTACAAGACAGATTCATGACCTGAATTTGTTGAACTTAGTGTTGAGTCCAAAAGTCTGTAAAGTGTCCAATTACAAGATGAGATGCTGGTCCTTCAGTTTGTGTTGGGCTTCACTGGAATACTGCAGCATTCTAAGAACAGAAATGTGAGCATGACAGCAAGTTAACGAATTGAAATGCCAAGTGTCTGGAAGGTCAGAGTCGTGCTTGCAGATGGAGTGAAGATGTTGCATAAAGTGATAATCTAGTCTGCATTTAATCTCCCAATTAAAGAGGGGGAAAATTGTGAGCAATGAATACAGCAGAATAAGTTGAAAGAAATGCAAGTGAATCATTGTTTCATTGGAAAAGAGTCTTAGGAAGCTTGGACAATGAGGAGGGAAGAGGTAAAAGAACAGGTATTACAGCCCTGATGCTTACATTGAAAGAGCCATGGGAAAGGGATGGTGAAGAGTGGATCAGGGAAGGAAACAATCTATTTGGAATTCTGACTGGGGAAGTGAAGGGAAAATATGTTTGGTAGTGGCTCAGACGGAAAACAAATATGTTGGAGAAAGTGGGAGAATGGGATAGAATCCTTACAAGAAACAGGGTGCGAGGAGATGTAGTCCAGCTAGATGTGGGAGTCAGTGGGCTTGTACTGAATATTGGTAGGTGGTCTATCACCAGAAATGGAGACAGGGAAATCAGGAAAGGGAAGTACCAGAGATGGATCGTGTTAAGGTGAGAGAGAGGTGAAAATTGGAAGCAAAGTTCATTAATTTCTCCAGGTCCAACGAGAACAAGAAGCAGCACCAATATATTCATTAATGAACTGGAAAAAGAGTGAGAAGGAATGGAACAAGGAGTGCTCCACATATCCTATAAAGAGACAGGCATAACTGGAGCCCATGTGGAGTACCTATAGTCGTACCTTTTATTTGCAGGAAATAAGACAAGTTAAAGGAGAATGACAAGTTGAGCCAGGTGAAGGAGGGTGTGGTGGATGGGAATTGTTCAGGCGTTGTTCATGAAGAAGTGGAGAGCTGTCAGACAATTCTGCTGGGGGATAGAGGTGTAGAGGGGTTGGACATCCAAAATGAAGAGGAGGCAATTAAGGCCAGGAAATGTGGAAATGACATAGGAAATCAGAAGAATCATGAATGTAGACGGGAAGAGACTGGACAAAGGGAATCAAGTCAAGGTAGGGAGAAATAAATTGAGTGAGGCAGGAAGAGACTGAAATGATTTAAAAGGTTCATTGAATGCAGGCGAGGATCCCTGCCCAAGAAGTGAGCATGGAATCATAGACAACAGAAAAAGTGTTCATTGCCATGCTGAGACCAAAATACATTGAGGGGAGAAAACAGAATCCTTCCCTGAGCGCAGAATGATCTTGGGGGAAACGTCTGTACTGAATACTGAATACATGGCAAGAAATAGAATTAGAAAGGGGGATGGAGTCAGAGGGACAAGAAGCTGAGAAAGGATCCAAATGGGCATCAGTACCAATAACTTGTTGGAGCTTGCATTCCTTAACATCTGTAAGGAAGAGAAAATGTTCCTTGTTAAGGTGTCAGATGAGGCAAAGCTTGAAATGGAACTTGGTAGAAGGACTCTGTGTGTGTGTGTGTGTGTGTGTGTGTGTGTGTGTGTATACATGACAGTGCATGGCACTGAGTGTGAATCTCAGGATATAGCAGGAACGGCAGTCCAGGGACGTTGTACACCTTAGAGATACTTGTAATCCCAGGTGATTCAAAACATGATGGATGGAACTTCAGTTGGAATCCATGTCGGACAGGTCAGAACCAGAAACAGTCACTGAGGAAGGAAATATGGCTGTGAAAGCAACCTTTGGTTAAGTACTTTTAAATGTGAGTTTTTAATTATACAGATACAAAGCCTCAGGTGCCAGTGGACATGCATTTTACTCAATCAGGGCATTATTGCATCCCCTAAACAAAAGGGATGATTGGAGTGTTAGAGAAGTATTAATAATGATTGAGTAATACATGGCAAGAACAATATGTTGATTGCCTTCACCCCCCAGCTTCTTTGCTTTGTCTGCAGTTCTCCTTTTATGTCTATCTGGCAAATGGCTTCTTTTTGAACTTCTTTACTATAGGTGCTTGTCAGGCAAAGGTCAGTTGGTCACTTGGACCACATTTCTTTCTATTCAAAAATAATAACACATGATTAGTTCATTTTTTCTTGCAAAGTTGAAAGCTTTACACTGAGAGAAGGGCTTTCATTAAAGTCAATGTCTAAAGGAAAATTCAGAGAGCTCTAAAGCATCAAATCATATTGTCTGAGATAAACTGTAATTCTGTGGATATTGCAAGACAGAGGGCTGTAAGGAATGGAATTGACCTGGTAAAGTAATAGGTATGGAAGTGGTTATCCAATGTGGTAATCTAACTAGTAAGGTTCATTCCTCCCAGTGAATTGGGGTTGATATACAACTCTCAGAATCTGAGCCACTGATTGAAGGTGATGAGGCACCCAGTACCTCACATACTCATGTGTATTGCGATGACTGCCCTGGGAAACAGAATATAATATTTCAGGGCTGGATGGTGATAGGCTGTGAATCATGACACACAAGACAAGGATGTCACACCCAAAGGCCGATCGCCTGAAGTACATACTCAGTTGACAAATATTCTGGAAGAGCCCAGTGAGTAGAGGGATGCAGCTATTGTGGATGTGTAGGAAAAGCTATTGGCAAGTTTAAACATTGGTTAAGTTTTTAAGATCATGGCAACAAAGTGAGATCCATAGCCCCGCCCCCTATATTTTTAATGAGATTCCCGATTGTGACCTCTGCATTGCACACAGTGCGGAGATTTGAGTCTGAAGTTACATTGAAAAATAGTTGTGATCCAGAACAGTTTTCCCATCAATTCAGCACTTTTGGAGAATCACCCCACATCTAAAGAGGAAACAGAGCAGTTGAGAAGCTTGTTTGCTTAGTTGAGTTAGTTCTGCACTCAGACAAGATCAGTCTATGACAGTGAATGGAATTCATACAGAAGATGTGACCACAAGGGCTTGGGAATATGCGTGCATGAGGTTCTCCATCATGAAAATATGCCATATATGACAATACTTTGAGTAGATGTAGGAAGTGCACATTGATGTGCACAGCGTGTATGACACACTGTAACCTGGACTGATCACTGGCACTGACAGTGCAGAGATGTTTGGGGTGAATGCCAGTTGCACCCAAATTGGTGCTCTCTGCCAGATATCCAGAGCACCAACTAACCTGGAAGGAAAGAACCATCCAAACTAATATTCCTATTTCCCTATTTTACTGCTGTTCCATATTAAGGTATACAAGACCAGTTCAGACTAGTGTTCTTATTTTCCCATTTTGCTGTGTTTTCCTTCTGGGAAGGGCTGAGAATGTGGTTGAGACCTCTCATCATTTTCAGTATTACTCATGATAAATGGAAGAATCATTTTACACTGGTCTTTAGGTTCAAGTTACTTTATTGTCAGAGCCTCAAGCATACAAAGAACACAAGTCCCAAGGTGTTGCATTGTTTCTATTTATATCACAGTCGACGTTACAGGTTCTTTTGGTAATTCTGTTAACAAAGTGATTGCTACATTCTGATTAGTAGTACATTGACAGATTCCCGTCCTTTCTTTTTAAATCAAAGATTTGGAAGAAAAAAATAAAATTTTTAAGAACATTCTTTTGGGTTCAAACAGAAATAAATGTCCTCACATTTATAAATCTGTAATTCCTTTACCAAATATACATAAGCAATTATAAAAAAGCTTTTTTTTCATTTCATTAAACATAAAATACTCCTCTTCTAATACATCTAATAATTTTTTAGGGCTGACAATTCTTTTGGCAAAACAGTCAGACAGCTGGTGACTTGTATCAACTTGATTGGATTATGGAGATTTCTCTTCTCTCCAACATTTCTTTTATGCTGACTAGGTCTATTCTTAGCCTCTTCTCTGTTACATTCTTTGTTGAATGAACATTGTTCAAAGTGATCAGCTGTCTACATAACATTCTATGCATAAACGCTTTTCACATTCTCCTTTATAAACCAAAAGAAGGCCATTTGGCCCATCAAGCTGCACAACAATATCATCCAGGCAACCCCATTTATCCTGCTAATAAGCCTGACAATAAGGGTCAATTTAGCATGGCCAATCAACCTAATTTGAACATCTTTGGAGTATGGGAGGAAACCAGAGCACCTGGAAGAAATCCACGCAGACACGCACACTCCACACTCCTGAGGCCGGGTTTGAATCTAGGTCTCTGGCGCTGTGAAGCAACAATGCTAACCACGGTGCTGCCATGTCACTTACATAAGTTTCTGACAATATCATGTTTAAACAAGTAAAACCCCATATCCAGCTACCAATGTCAGTGTTTCAGAAGCTAATGTGTTTTATATGATTGTTTTCTTGGTTTCCCAAGCTAATGGACAGCATATCTCTTTTTTTCCCACCAAGAGTAGATAAACCCTGCTGTGCTAGACTATCCATCTGTGAATTTGGCATCTGAAACATCACTATAAATAACCAACCTCATTTCTTCTAGCTCACCCAAAGCTAGGAACCTAAATATGCATCTTTCTGAATGTAGCTTTTTAAGAGTTTTATTTGCTCTCAGAATACCCTAAATTGAAGCATGTTTCATCATGGTACTTAGCTGTAACACATCAATGCAAGTGCCAGGTCTAATCTGAGTGCATAACCAGTTCAACTGCCCTATCGAATTTCTCGGTTGTTCCGTTTGTTTGCTTGGCAGTTGGATATTCATTTTGTGAGGATCTAACATGAGTTATAGGGATAAAATTAAATTTTCTAGACAAAAATATTGATTCAGTGTCACATATAACTTGTTTTGTTTAACATCCAAACCTATGCATTTAAAAGCCTGACTTCCTATCTTGAATTCCTTCTCAATTATCTCTTGCTCAAATTCAACAGAATATCCCCATAGAAATCATCAACAGGCATAACAAAAATTCCAGCGAGCTTTCCTTGATGGTGCTAATCGAACATTATGGGGTCCACCTTTAACTAAACACTACCTGTTTTCAACAGAACAGACCTCACCGAAAAATACCATACCCTTAACAAATCATTTAAGCTATAAGCACACTTTTTCAACTTCCATAGCTTTCCTTTATATCACTAGCTTCTTTGGGTTTTAAAAAAACTTCTTCCTGAAGCTTTTCGCCTTGTAAAACACAGCTTTTATGTCAATTGATTTACACTCCCAGGAATGATGCCAAGAAAATCCTCAAACTTAGTTTTCCTACAATAGGCAAGTCCACCCTAATATCCCGATCCTCTAATCCCTCTTCAAAATCTTGGACTACTGATCTCACTGGCCTGATACATCTTTCTTGGACATCTGGGGGTACTTTTTCTATACAGATCCACCAGTGAGATAAAGCTATCTGTGCCCTGTTAAGTGCCTCAGTAAATATTCCAAATTCTTGCCAATTTTATAATTCTTTCTGTTTGACATCTTTTATGAGCTTATTTTCCAATTTGGTAGCAGCTACTAAAATCTCTTGGTTATGGCATTTCTACCTCAATCTAGAATGTTAACCTGCTCTCTGAGCCTCATTCTTATTAAATTACAGTCCCTATTTCCATTCCTGTCCCTTTCCAGACTACAATTATATGAACTTTCTCCTGGATAACAAGTTTATGATCTTTTTCTAAGGTCGCCGTTATTTTCTGATTCTGAGTCAGAACTGATACTATATTTTTTGGGTTTCCACATCTTTACATTGTTTTACCAATCCAGAAATCTTCTTTCTTGTCCTTCCTCCTGTACATTCAGCTAACTATCATATTTACCATTTGGAAGGTTTAACACAGAGAGGAAATATACAATAAATAGCAGAATCCTTAGGAATATTGATAGGCAGAGGGATGTGTACAGGTACACAGGTCACTGAAAGTGGCAATGTAGGTGGAGAAGATAGTCAAGAGGATATATGACATTCTTGCCTTCATTGACCAGGCACTGAGTTTAAAATTTGACAAGTTATATTGCAACTTTATAGAACCTTAGTTAGGCCACACTTGGAATATAGTATTCAATTCGGGTCACCACACCACCAGAAGGCTGTGGAGGCTTTGGAAAGCATACAGAAAATATTTACCAGGACGTTACCTGGTGTGGAAGGCATTAGCTATGAGGAAAGATTGGTTTGTTCTCACTGGAACCATGGAAGTTGAGCGGTGACCTGATAGAAGTCTACAAGATTATGAGGGGCATGGAAAGAATGGATAGTCAGGGTGGAAGAGTTAATTACTAATGGGCATAGACTTAAGGTGGAAGGGGCAAAGTTTAAAGGAGAGTACAAAGCAAGTTTTTTATACCGAGCGTGGTGGGAACCTGGAATTCGCTGCTGGGGACGGTAGTGGAAGCAGGTACAATACTGACTTTAAAGGGCCATCTTGCCACATACATAAATAGGATGGGAATGGAGGGATATAGTCCCCAGAAAAGTAGGGGGTTTTAGTTCAGCATGGGCAGTGCGGGCTTGAAGGGCCAAAGGTCTGTTCCTATAATGTTCTTTGTTCTTTGTTCTCTACTCTTATCTCTGGCAGGACTGGAAAATGCAGCCCAATTTACAGTTTTACTTCCTCCTTTAATATTCCAATGTGTTAGCACTTGCTGTTTTGTCCATGCTAATGTGGTCAAAGGGAACAAATCACTCAAACTAATGTGCTACTGTGGACTTCGTATCAGTTTAATCAGCAACAAAAAGAGGTACAAAACAAGCTCTTATTTGGAGAGAAATATAAAATCAACATTACCCGGATACAGCTGCTGAATTTAAGTAGATTTGCATTTACTGACATGCTTTAGAAGCTTAATTTGCTTTGGAACAAATTGCTAACATATTTTTCTGTTCTGCGTACATTGGATTGTGTGGAAAATTAGGCATTGCTAAGGCAACAGCTGATAGTAGATGCCAAGCTGTTCAATTTGCAGAAGGAAAACTTGAAACAACTGCCCTCATGTTTACTTTTTTGCAATTTGCATTTTATGAGGAGAGGTTTAGAAATTAAGAAATTATGTCCCGCTGGTAATAATTTTATGGTAAAGTGAATGTTCATTAAGAAATAGGAAAAAAATTAATAGAATTACACTTAAATATGTCAATGGCTTCACAAAGGACCAATACTTTAAAACAATTCCACACAATCTTAATTTCACTATCTTCAGAGCTAATCTTTCCCATTTGTTCAGAATTTAAGATCTATAAATGTCCAGTAACTTTTACCACACTGTGCCTTTAATTCTATCACGTGGTGTCCTCTGAAGTTAAACAGCAGGTAGTTTTTCCGATCTGGCTTCATTCACACTGCCTGCTGGGAGTTTGGCCAGTGATTCCTTCTGTCTGTTGAGCTCTAAAACAGCTATACCTATAATATTAATTATCTCCTTAAATACGTTCTTTCCCTTTGATCTCACCATTATCTCACCGAGTATCATTACAGCTGCACTCTCCCAGAATTGATTAATTTAATCTTTTTACTTTAGCAACAGAAAAATTACAATTTCTTGGGTTTTCCTGACAGTTTTTTTAACGATGATTTTCAAGCTATGACAAAGAATGAAAGATCAAGCTGGCTTCTTAACAGACATACAACGTTTTTCTATCCAACTCAGATGAGTTGATCTGTATACTTCAGTGGAAGATAGGAAGTCTACCTCCTCATAATATCAAAGTTCAGAGGGGTCACAAAATATGGACCATACCAAAATATGTTGAGGAATGAGGGAGGTTGCAAGAGGACACAAACACTAGTGACATGGGCAAGTATATCGCATAGAGATGTGCAACAATACAGCTTGATGGTAAAATGTTTAAATTTATCATAAAAGTTTCTGTTCGCTCAGAAAAGTAGTGCCAAAGGGTAGCCTTACCCTAGGGCTGAATTTTGCCATGAAGACAGAACACCATTGGGGCTTAAAGCATTAGACCAGCCAAGGATGCATTTCCTGGTGGTGTTACTGCTTTGGCTGCCATCTCGACTGAGATAAAATTCTAGCTTTATTGTAATCCAGGAGTGTAACAATAGGACCCTCTTATGATCTGGATTGATTATTATGTCTTTCACAGGTACTCCTCCAATCTTTCAGCTGACAGGTTCAAAACAAGTGATTAGGAGAGAGCTGGACCTAAATTGTTAAACTGTCACATTAAGGATCACATCATAGCAGTGCAGAAGGAGGGTGGTATGGCTGAGTTAGGAATTGAGTCGCTATGGGTGGAGTTGAGGAATAGGAAGGGAGAGGTTACTATGTTGGGTGTGTACTACAGACCGCCCAACAGTCCGCGGGCCAGGAAGAAGGGATATGTAGGGAAATTTTAGATAAGTGTAGGAAGAATAGGGTAGTTGTAATGGGAGATTTCAATTTCCCTGGGGTAGATTGGAAGGTGCCCAGAGTGGAAGGTGCGGACGGGGAGGAATTTGTACAGTGTGTTTTAGAAGGGTCCTTGGAGCAGTATGTGGATAGCCCGACTAGAGAGGGGGTTATTACTGGATCTGGTTCTGGGAAATGAGCCAGGGTAGGTGGTTGATGTTGTAGTAGGAGAGCATGTGTCTAATAGTGACCACAACTCTGTCTGCTTTAGGGTATTAATGGAAAAAGATGAAGCCTGCCCTAAGGAGAGGGTGTTAAACTGGGGGAGGGCTAGATACAGCCGGATTAGGCAGGATCTTAAGGATACCGACTGGGATAAGCTGTTCGAGGGTAGGTCGACACTGCACATGTGGGAGTCTTTCAAGGGAAAACTAAAATTTTTGCAGGAAAGACACGTGCAGGTAAGGAGGAAGGATGGGAAAGGTAGGATTAGAGAACCATGGGTTACTAGGGATGTTGAGGACTTGGTCAGGAAGAAGCGGGAGGCGTACGTTAGATCCAGGCAATTGGGGACAGAGGCAGCACTGGAAAAATATAGAGAGTGTAGACGGGATCTTAAAAGGGGTGTCAGAAAGGCAAAAAGGGGCCACGAAATGGCTTTGGCAGGTAGGATTAAGGAAAATCCTAAGGCATTTTACTCCTATGTAAGGAGCAAAAGGATGGTTAGAGGGAAGATTGGACCTCTCAGGGACAGAGGAGGGGACCTATGCTTAGAGCCTGAGGGAATGGGGGAGATCCTGAATGAATACTTTGCATCGGTATTCACGCGGGAGAGGGGCCTGATGTCTGATGCCGGCTTTGAGGAATTTGAGGACCCGTTAAAGGAAATAATCATTACGAGGGACGAAGTGTTGGGGCTTTTAGGTAGCATAAAGACTTATAAAGCTCCGGAGCCTGATGGTATTTATCCCAGGCTGCTAAGGGAGGTGAGAGATGACATTGCTGGGCCTCTGACGCAAATCTTTGTCTCTCCTTTGGACACAGGTGAGGTCCCAGAGGACTGGAGGATTGCAAATGTAGTACTGTTGTTTAAAAAGGGTCAGAGGGATAACCCAGGGAACTATAGGCCGGTGAGCTTGACTTCAGTTATAAGTAAGCTAATGGAGAGGATCCTCAGGGACAGGATGTGTGTGCATCTGGAGCGCTGCGATCTGATCAGGGATACGCAGCATGGCTTCGTCAAGGGGAGGCCGTGCCTTACGAATCTAGTGGAATTTTTTGAAGAGGTGACAAAAACGGTTGATGAAGGACAAGCCGTTGATGTCGTCTATATGGATTTCAGTAAGGCATTTGATAAGGTCCCTCATGGTAGGCTGATAGAAAAGGTGAAGGCGCATGGTATACAGGTCCAGGTATGTAGATGTGTTGAGAACTGGCTTGGGAGGAGGAGACAGCGGGTAGTAGTGGAAGGCTCTTTTTCCAACTGGAGGTCTGTCACTAATGGTGTGCCACAGGGCTCTGTACTAGGACCCCTTCTATTTGTGGTGTATATAAATGACTTGGAAGAGAGGGTAGGTGGTGTGATCAGCAAATTTGCTGATGACACTAAGATGCTTGGAGTGGCAGGTACTGAGGAGCAGTGCCTGGCAATACAACATGACATAGATAGGCTGGTAGATTGGGCAGATAGATGGAAAATGGAATTTAATCCGGATACATGCGAGGTGATGCATTTTGGCCGGAATAATGTAGAGGGGAGTTATAGGATAAAAGGTAAAACTATCCGGAGTATAGAGAGGCAGAGAGACCTGGGGGTGCAAGTTCACAAGTCTCTGAAAGTGTCAGTACAGGTGGAGAATGTGGTAAAAAAAGCGTATGGTATGTTAGCCTTCATAGGAAGGGGTATAGAATACAAGAGTAGGAGTCTGATGTTGCAGGTGTATAGAACGTTGGTTAGGCCTCATCTGGAATACTGTGTCCAGTTCTGGTCGCCGTACTACAGGAAGGATGTAGAGGCCCTGGAGAGAGTGCAGAGGAGATTTACCAGGATGCTGCCTGGTAGGGAAGGGCTGTCTTACGAGGAAAGATTGAAAACACTGGGGTTGTTTTCCCTTGAAAGACGTCGGCTGAGAGGGGATCTTTTAGAGGTATATAAGATTATGAGGGGTATAGATGGAGTAAATGGTGGTAAGCTTTTTCCACCATTAGAAATGGATAGAACGAGGGGTCATGGGCTCAGGGTGAGGGGGGCTATGTATAAGACGAATATTAGAGGCCAGTTTTTCACACAAAGGGTAATGGGGGTGTGGAATGCACTGCCGAGTAAGGTGGTGGGAGCAGGCACGCTAGGGTTGTTTAAGGGTCTCTTGGACAGCCACATGAGCGGTCTGCAGATAGAGGGATATAGCAGGACTGTTTGAATATCGGGAGGACCAAATAGTATAGACTATCTTTTAGTTTTGTCTCGGGAATGTCTTAGTTTTTTTTTAGCATGTTTAATTAAGTCTTATTTGTTTCCGCAGGCAATTCGGTCCACCTTGTTGACCAACAAGGGGCATGCATGCGGCCTGTCGTGCGAGAGCTGCTCTTGGAGGTTGCTTCAGGAGTTGCCTAGTGCTTCACGTCGTCAGTGTATGCTTAAACTGGACCATCTGATGGGCAACATGACAGCTCAGAGACTATCGCTGTTGCTGTGCAGACACATGGATTTGGGCCTGTGTCTGCAGGAGTTTGCGTGTTCTCCCCGTGGTTGCGTGGGTTTTCTCCGGGTACTCCGGTTTCCTCCCTCATCCCAAAAATGTGCTCTTAGGCTGATTGGGTAACAAATTGTCCCTATATTGGTCCCTATATGGGAATCTTCCACAATAGGCATAGCCTAAGGTCATGGATATGTCATTAAGACGTTAGGACGGTGGCGCGGGCTCGTTGGGCCGAAGGGCCTGTTTCCCGTGCTGTGTTGCTCTTTGTTCTTTGTTGTTCCTTTGTTTATTTTATAGACAGAGTTGGTATCAGAACAACAGTAGGCTGTGAATCAATGATTTGCCGAAACAAAGGATAGCTAATTTTTATGGGTCCTCAGTAACGCATTCAGATGAGACAGATTAAGCCTAGAAGATAAACAAAGACCCAGAATGTATGTTGCCATGCAAAGTTTAACAAATATTTGGGCCCCAACACTAAAGTAGCATGTTGAGTAATACTTTAATTAAATCCTACATACTTCATTTAACATCACCCTCTGACTTATGAATTAAAAATACACTGCCTTGCTCTTGTACAGTACGCTGACTAATATTCTACAGTGCTGATTTTTGTAAGGCAGGAAGATACTTTGTAGGAGGCTAACTACAAGAGGCAGTGTCCACCAATGGGCGGTCAATGAAAGGAACAGGCTTAATGGCCTAACTAGCCTTTCCTTGTTCAATGCTTTGTTATGTTCTTTAAGGGATTATTTTTCACTTTTCACAAGATATAGTGCATATTAGGAATAATAGCAGCTATCAGGCATGGACAATAACATGCTTGTAACAGGCTAGTTCCCAGTCTAGCCTCTGTTGCCAGCATTTTCATGAAAATTGTCACTGGAACAGACTCAGTTGTATACAGAAGGCAATTAGACCATAAGACATAGGAGCAAAAGTAGCCCATTTGACCCATTTAGTCTGCTCTGCCATTCAATTAACAGCATTGTTGGTACATTGATGATTCATCTCTGCTAAATTATTTTAAATTTTCAGGGAGGTGGCTGGATTTTTGCAGCTGACTGGTTTTACACCAGCTGGATGTAGACTTGACCAACATCCAGAAGGCAGATAAAGTTTAAAAGGTAGGTAAAATGGTGTCCCCCTTTTAGAATTCATCGTGAAAGGCTATAGCATAAATTGTATTCATTTAGACAAGTCATGGTGTGATTGGGAGATGTAATTACCTTTTAACAATAACCTGGAATTTTGACCCGGTTCAGGAGGACAGAGTTGAGACAGCTTCCAGCTACTCAAAGCATACCAGGGAAAGTGGCTGGAAGGTTGGCATTTTGTTTCAAGATGGCGGGGTTTCTCCAGGTTCAGCCATCTCTGCTGAGATAAAATTCTAGCTTTAGTGTAATCCAGGAGCATAACAATAGGACCCTCTTATGATCTGGATTGATTATTATGTCTTTCACATGTACTCCTCCAATCTTTCAGCTGACAGGTTCAATACAAGTGATTAGGAGAGAGCTGGACCTAAATTGTTAAACTGTTTATTTTATAGACAGAGTTGGTATCAGAACAACAGTAGGCTGTGAATCAATGATTTGCTGAAACAAAGGATAGCTAATTTTTATGGGTCCTCAGTAACACATTCAGATGAGACAGATTAAGCCTAGAAGATAAACAAAGACCCAGAATGTCTTTGTTCAGCCAGGTGAATCGAGAATGGGGTTATGAAGATGCAAGGTGCGGAGGCAGGATGGGAAGAAGGCCTACTTCAATGCATTGGCACTGTGCTGAAATTTAATTAAAAAACAGAAAAACATAAAACAGCACTCTAACCCTCAGCCTTGACATGTTTTCACCACTCAAAACCCTCTCCATGCCCCATCCATGCCAACCCAAGTTACGTTCCCCACACCATTCCCCACAGCCCCTCATATCCTCCATACTACCCTATGCCACTTTATCCACCCCATGGCCTTTTATAGCCCTAAGACAATTTAGTGCCAACTCATACCAACCCATGCCCTCACACACCACCCTTTGCCCTTGCGCCTACATGCCAATGCATGCAGTATCCAGCATGGGCAGACTTTTGGACCCATGCTGAGATTTAAATAAAAGGGTCTATTCCAGAATTTTAAAAAATTGCATTCAGAAAAACTAATTTACTAAATTCACATTCTTTCAATTGACTTTCCTTTATAACAATACATATTTAATTCAGTTGCATAACCCCTTATAAAAATAAGTATTAGAATCCATAGAGTCACTTAAGTGGGTTGATAATCACCTAGAGCTGTCAATCAAGCTATAAAATGATAAGAACCCTATTGTGTTAATGCATTGTATGGAATCCGTCCTGCAGCACTAATCCTGTCATGGTAACCATAAGGGTTATGTCAACAGACAGAGTGAAATAGCAAACAGTCTTGTCTTTTAATACTTTGGACAGTTTTTCCAACATGTTGAATGGTTGGAGTTTTAAATGCCTTGACAGCTTGATAATTCCCAATAATGTTCATTGTTATGATCTTGTTAGAGACAAGTAACATTTTGTTTAAGGTAGATAAAAGTTTGAACTCACAGTTAAGTGGAAAGAAACCACAAGATTCTATGGTTTATAAATAAACAAAATAATCTTTACCTTTCCTTCTGAATTTTCATGTCAGAAAAGTAAAACAATTTAAATATCCATATTATACTAGATATTTAGACATGATGTTATTGCTTTTGATGGTTGTTTTTGACAACTCGCTTTGACAGTTCAGCTTGAATTTTTGGCAGTTGTTTTGAATGTTCCAATGATCGTCATAGTTTTGAAGAGTTTATGCACATTTTGCAGTCATTCATGCCTATTTTTAGAAATCCCTAAGGGAACTGGACTTCTCCTAAAGATCACTTGCCTTTCCCCAAAGGTGTCCCAGAACAAAACCCAAAAGGGTATCTTATCTTTTCAAATGAATCCACAAAGTTCAGACAGGTCAAATTTCATACGCTGGGCTACAGACACCTCTCACACCAAAAGCCCATATAAGCAGAGGCAGTAATTTCTATGAGCAGCTACCTCCACAAATTGTTCATGCACAAATCACAATCCAGGTCCATTCTGGGTTTACAATGGCGAATTTATTCCTGCCTCCCAAATTCTACCACCAAGATGAAAATCTGGCCCCTTGTCTAATTTTCCATCTATTAAGGGAAGATAATATTTAGGAAGTGCAATAATGGAACCTCTATACCAATGTGCTTGTCTACTGGGAGGCTTTACCATTTTCTAATCTAAAATCTAATTACCGAAGCAATTACCCTGAGGTGGAACTAATCTTCCTCAGGTTGCCTATTTTGAATATAAACTCCCTAGTTATGTGGAATAATGCTACATGCTTGCACAATCGTTGATTCCAAACTTATATGCTGTTCTTTTGCAGAGCTCAAGTATTAAATGCCAATCCACACATCATCACAGTAAGAATACCAGTGGACTGGTCTGATTCATAATATTGCTGTAAAAACAGAAAGTGCTGAAAATACTCAGCAAATAAGGCAACACTTGTAAAGAAAGACTGAGTTAATGTTCCAGATTGATGACCCTTTCACTCTTTCTCAAGGAAATGATTTCTCCATCTAATCCTTGTGCAAGGGACAGGGCCAACACACGGGGTGGAATTGATACAGACCACGGCAGTGTCCTGCTGATTCTATACCACTTTTGCTAGAGCTTCTGACTCCAGCTGAGGCTCTTCTCACACTACACTTGGCAACCATTTGAAAATGGCTGTAAACAAAAATGTTACATTAACAATGTTCCCTGAGGAGGAAACAGCCTGGTGTCACACCAGGTCACTGCACTACAGAATTATTCTGTACTGGTTTTCACCCACAGAAATATAATTATCCAGCCTTGTGTTGTGAGGGGATCATTGGGTGGTGTAAAACTGAAATGTGATAACAGATTAATTTAAAATGTATGGAAATTAGGCAGGGTGCTTACTCAAATTTCTGATTTACATCATCAGCAGGCCCGATACCTTGCTAAGAGTGTGAGGTTGTTCAGGTGATTGGGCTTTGCAGATTGGGTCAGGAGGTTTCGATGGGAGGGGACTAGTCAAGCCATGTCAGAAAGGTGATCAGGTTAGGCTGCAGTATGGCCAAGTCATCATGTTAGGCTGTGGGGAGCATTGTGGGAGATAGTCAGAATAGGCGGGGGGTAGCTGAAGAGTTGCAGGGAGAGTCATGTCAGGAACCAGACGTCAATGCATACTTAAGTTTTAGACTAGAGTTATTCTCAAACTTTTCTTGGATAACTGTCCAGGTGAGGAAATATCCAAAGTCACCATCTCTAACTAAAAGCTGGAGAGTATGGGGTGCAGGGGACTTGCGGATCAGAAGTTCAAACTGTTTAGTCTTGAGTTTGGAGTTTTGTAAGGTTTTCCTGTTAATCTAAAAATGCTACCAAAGACTATGTACACTGAAATGTATTTTAAATTAAAAAAACATTTTTTATTTACAAATCTATGTGCATCTCAGTACTCTATATGATATTATACTTCCGCGACATTGCATTACAATTACATCAGTATCAGATGGTCCTGTTGTTAATCCTTTGCTTTATCTCCCCAAGTCTTTAACCCAGCCAAATACATTATCCTTAACCAGCAGTTCCCAACCTTTCATATGTCATGACACACTCAAAACAATAAAAGAATTTTTTCTGACTTTGCTTTTAACTTCTCCCTGTCCTCCCATCTGATTTTTTTTAACCTCCTCCTGTCTCTCTTGCTTCTCCCAGGGCTTGTGCAGACTTTTTGAATTTTTGCTTTTTGTGCAGATGCATGGGACCTTTGCCTTCAGTTCCAAGTCCTGTTGGTCACACGTGTGGGCCTAACTAACATAAAAAAATTAAATTACATTGTGGCTCTTTCTCTGCTGGTGCATGCATGGGAGGCCCAAGATTCGTTGGGTTCCAGAGATGCCAACCACAGAGCTGTAAATGAAAGTTAGTTTTTCTTTAATTTCATGAATTTTGAACCATTTTAAATCTTTTTCTTTAATGTCATGAATTTTGAATCATTTTGAACTTCCTTTTGCAGCACATTCAGAGAATCTTCATGACACACCAGGATGCTACGGCACTATAGTTGGGAACCACTGTCCTAAACCTCACTCCCAGGTCTCAGACTTCACAGGGTTAGTCTCTTGATGCCTTGACCAATCTCCATAATCTAGTCCTGATTTCATTTTAAGGTTGAGAATGAACTTCACTTTCTCGATCAATAGGATGTTTCACCTGCAGGTTTGTAGAGTTTCTATCTGTCTCTGGTTCTTTGTCTCCATCCAGATTTAAACAGTATGTCCAAGGATCCATTAGCTCCTTCCCAATAATGTCAAGGTTCTTCAATTCCTTCTGATACTTCCCTGGTCTGCCTCAACTGCCTCAATTCTGTAATATCTCAGTTCTGGAGAATGTCTTTTACAATGCCTTCTTTGTGTTGATCTCATATCCACACTGTAGAATTGGAATCTTCTCCAACATAGAACATAGAACATTACAGCGCAGAACAGGCCCTTCGGCCTTCGATGTTGCGCCGACCAATTAGGAAAAAGCAATGACCCTCTAACCTAAACCATTCCCTTTTCTTCCATAAACTTATCTACTAACCTCTTAAACGCCACCAAACTTGGCGCATCTACAACTGCCGCAGGCAGGGCATTCCACTCCCTAACCACCCTCTGGGTAAAGAACCTACCTCTGATATCCGTCCTATAACTATCACCCCTTAATTTAAAGCTGTGTCCCCTCGTGCTAGCTTTCTCCATCCTAGGAAAAAGGCTATCACTGTCCACCCTATCTAAACCTCTAATCATCTTATATGTTTCAATAAGGTCTCCTCTTAGCGCCTTCTTTCTAACGAAAACAACCTCAAATCCCTCAGCCTCTCTTCATAAGACCTGCCCTCCATACCAGGCAACATCCTGGTAAACCTCCTCTGTACCCTCTCCAATGCCTCCACATCTTTCTTATAATGTGGGGACCAGAACTGCATACAATACTCCAAGTGCGGCCGCACTAGAGTTTTGTACAGTTGCAACATGACGTTGCGGCTCCGAAATTCAATCCCCCTACCAATAAAAGCTAAGACTCCGTATGCCTTCTTAACAACCTTATCGACTTGATTGCCAACTTTCAGGGATCTATGCACATATACACCAAGATCCCTCTGTTCATCAACACTATTAAGAGTCCTACCATTAGCCCTATACTCTACACATTTGTTATTCCTGCCAAAGTGAATTACCTCACACTTTTCCACATTAAACTCCATTTGCCACCTCTTGGCCCAGCTCTGCAATTTGTCCAAGTCTCTCTGCAAACTAGAACACCCCTCTTCACTATCTACCACTCCTCCGACTTTGGTGTCATACGCAAATTTACTAATCTACTAATCCATCCTTCAATAAAAGCCCAAAAGCTTCATGAGTATATATACTGCAAACAAGCCAAACCTCAATTGTACTGTAATCGGTTAATCTTCAAAACATGTCAATACCAAAACCAAGACATTGGAATATTGTCATATATGAGATAAAACAATGGCCATCAGACAATCTAATTAAATAAACTGGGCGACTATTAGAGTTGTTAGCCCCAGGCAACTGTCACTCTACAAATTAGCATCAACAATAGCTAAGGAAGGAAAATGGACTTTACCGCATACATATCAATGTGCAAGCCAGAAATATTGCACCTGAATGGGGTCTGTAGTTTGTTCATGGAAACAACATCACAATGAATGGTTTGTCTAGACCAGATATCAAAAAGACTACAAATCACAAATCCACTCAGGTACTTCTTATTTGTCTGGACTAAGACAGGAACCAGAATAATAGAGATTAAAAGGTGATAAGTGCTGACCATTCTAACTGGCTGTCTCCAGAATATGCTTTGATATTTTTGATAAAAGTTTTGTAATTAAAAAAGGCAAGACAGTTGAGTCTGGGGCTCCAGTCACGAAGAAGAATCAGGAACAGTCATCCTGATTCATGGCCTATAGCTCCTACCAGAAGGACAAAGCAGCGAGTTGTAAGCATCAGCCAGAGCAAGAGATATTCAGGCTGAGGTTTAAACTTAGCAACTAAATCCTGAGAGGTTAATGTTTAGGCAGAAATGTGGGGTTTCTATGGAGGCTTTGATTAGTGAGTCATTGTTTTGAGTGTTGTGTGGTATAATCACACTAGTTTAAAGCTCTTGTATTAGGGATTAAGAGTATTTTTCTGTTAATAAAAATATTTATGATGAACTCAAAAGCCTGTGTCTAAAATTTTCTAAATTCCTAAAGTCAAGGACTGAAGCACTGAGGTAAACAGGAGCATGCATCCCTTACAATTTGCTCTCCCTGGGCTGTAATGTTTTCAAGTCTTGTGCTCCAAGCCTGAAGTTGAAATTATGAGCTACTTTGTCCCTTTGCTCCTTGAATGACTTAACTTTCTCACAATCGTCTGAGGTAATGTTAGGCTGATGTTGCAAAACTGAGAGTTGTGTTTGTAGCCATCTTCCCATCAATCATTCTGATGGCAGGAACCTATATTTTAGCAGTGAGTTCTGTAGTTGAGAAGGGCTAAGTTAATAGCTTTGTTCTTTTTCATCAATTTCTTGATTGTTCAAACTTTTCTTTTTACTTCCCCTTTAGATTGAGAATATCTTGGCAGACTAGTTGCTTTCAATTTTAAACCTTAATCCCATGACATAATCAGAGAACTTCTTGAAGACCTGTATGGCCGCTAATGATTCTTTCTTCTCTGTCTCCATTAGAGAGTTGGAGATGTAATAAACTGATCCTCCTTTTTCATCTTCCTGAACTTGAAACAGCACTGTGACCAAACCTGTATAGGATGGCTGGAATTTTATTGTCCATCTGCCACAAGAATTGGAACAGGCGAGAGGTGGAGCACAGAAAAATCCAGGACAATTTACAATTTCAGGAGGAGTGAGACCGGAGATATTGCACCTGAACGGAGTCTGTAGTTTGGTCATAGAAACAACATCGCAATGAATGGTTTAGACTAGACACCAGAAGAACTACAGATCACGAACCCACTCAGCTACTTCTATCTTTGAACTGAGGCAGGAACAAGGATAACAGAGATTAAAAGGTGATAAGTGCTGACCATCCTAACAGGCTATCTCCAGAATATGCTTTGATATTTTTGATAAAGTTTAGTAATTAAAAAGGGCAAGACAGTTGAGTCTGAACTCCAGTCACGGAGAGGATCAGGAACAGTCATCCTGATTCATGGCTTACAGCTCCTACCGGAAGGACAAACCACTCCTCGTCTCAAGAGGAAACAAAAGAAACATTCCAGGCTGATATGAATCAATACCCATTCCTGAAACCAATTCAAAGGGATATTTTCAAGTTGAATGGGTCATTCACAAACAAAGTCACTGGCTGTCTCAAACCCTCAGATGTTAAATCACAACACAGTATGTTGGAATCAACATACACACCACGTTTTTTGTAATAAAAGGACTTTGTACTTTTAAAAGTTACATGATGTGTGAGCCATGTTGTCTGCTTTTAAAAAAAGGTAGGAGCTTCATGAAGATAGTTCCACCAAAGGCATCAAGCTAGCTACAAGTAATTTACATAGCCAGGATCATCAACAGCAATATCTTGTAGTAGAGAGAGAAAAGGAATCCCTTGGAGCTTATCTGAGATCAAGCCCCTGTAAATTTGACTAAGTTGCAAACTGAGGGTCAAGCATTCAAGAGAAGCTTCTTTAACCAGAAAGTTGTTGAGACGACTAGGGTAAGCTAGAATGTACATGCAAGATTAAGGCATGGAAGACTATGTAGTTGTTGTTATAAGCAGCACTGGAAGGAGGCTGTTGTGGAACTTGGGTACTGGTATAAATCTGTTGAACCAAATAACCTATTTCAATGTTGCAAACTCCATGTATCTTTGCGTTGGCAGAAGATGAGATACCTGCCTCATATGAGGAGAAAAGGAATCTTGCCAGAGTGTAAATGGTCCCAGAATCGCAGTTCAAAATGGTTCAAGCCATCAAAATTGGCTGTTTTTGCTGGTTCTATAGAAAATTATTTGATCAACTGTTTTGGTAAATTGCAGGCTAAGAGAGTTGAGGGCTGGTTTTGTTATCCAGTGCTCTCAGTATGAACCACACTCACTGAATATGTATCTTGGTAAACCGTGAGTTGTGTTCCCTGCATGTGCTGTTTCCCACTGGGAGCAACAGCTTATGGAAATGCACCTATGATATCAATTACTATGTTTATTTTCACTAACAAATTTTTCTATCTGTGAAAAAGTAACATAATTAAAATCAGTTGGCTGTTTTAACCATTTATTCTGTGATAGTAGAGCTCGCAAAGGCTGTGTGCAAAATCCTACTATTACAAACTTGTTACTTTTTTGATTCAATTTCCTGTAAGTATCAAATTTAAGCCAACATTGTTTCTTGGAATGCATCCTCGCTTATGAGAGAAGTAAGTGTGGACATTTTAAGAGCCACGTCCACAATCTTTTAAGCTTCATTGGATATGGGAGAAGTACCCATATTTGCCCTGCCTTGCCAAAACAACTTTGGGACCTTCTCAACTCATATAGAAATCTTTAGTTTCATGGATCTGTTCCTTCACAACCTGACTCCACCCGAAACATCTTTAACTTTACATGTCACTGTATTGTTTCCACTCTTCTAACTCTTGCATTCCCTTCTCTGTACTTCTCTTTCAAGATAGACCATTTAAGGCCCAGCCCTTCATTCTGGAATCCCATTCCTAAAATTCTTTCTCCTTGCTACAATTGATCTCTTTCAAAATCCTCCTCAAAATCTCTTTGCTCTTGCCCAGACGTTATTAATGCTTGGTGTCCAGCAGTTGTCTTTTGAGTTTCTTTACATTAAAGGTGCTATAAAAATCGAAGCTATTGTTCCATCATGAATAATTTAACAGAGATAATTTTACAAAAGGACAGCGTATTGGATAAAGAATATTGAGTTGGGGGGGGTGCCTTAAATTTCTGACATATTCACCTTACATGTTGCGCTCCAAAGTCAGAATATAAATTTCATTCAGCAGTACTTAGATATCTATTACGAGGGTTAGAAAATGGTTGAACAGCATTACTGCTGTTTTTTTTCCTGTCTGCCTGCTTGGTTCATGTTAATTAAGCAAGCTTACTGAATAAATTTGTTTCCTGTCAATGCACTATAGCAAATGGGAGGGATGCTAACTCTGATTTAACACGCTGCACCAAGTAAATTAATTCCCTGAGGTATTAGCAAAATAATCTCCTTGCATGTAGGAGGAATTTCATTATGAAACATATTAACACAACCTTCTGGAGTCTCGGCAAAAAGCCTCTCAGCAAATACCACCTACGGATTTTAACAGCATGAGGATCTCAGATTTTATGGGTAACTCTATCCTTTTGGCTCAGAGAGCTGATTGGCAGGCTTTGAGGGGGAGCGTTGACACTTCAATACTGTGCACTTTTGTGAATTGGGTATCCTTTTAAATATCGGGAAGATGGTTTTCAGCCATAATACAAACTCCAAGCCCTTGTTGTCAAGTCCATCTTCAGAGAACATTTCTACCTGAGGCAAATGAAGAATATTGTGTTAAGCTAAACTTCACATTCAGGAATTGTGTTATCAGTCAACTGACTTATACCCAGTTGTCCATACATTATTTTACTATTAATTTATGGGATTTGGGTGTCGCTGGTTAGGCCAGCATTTATTGCCTATCCCTAATTGCACTTGAAAAGGTAATGGTGAGCTGTTTTCTTGAATGGTTGCAGTCCTTGTGGTGTAGTTACACTCACAATGCAGTTAAGGAGGGAGGTCGAGGATTTTGATCTAGTGACAGCGAAGGAATGGCAATATATTTCTAATTAGGAGGGCGAGTAACATGGAGAGGGATTTTCAGGTGCTCCCATGTGTCTGCTATTCTTGTTCTTCTAGATAGTAGTGATCATGGGTTTAGAAAGTGCTGAGTAAGGAACCTTGGTGAGTTCCTACAGCTCATCTTGTAGATGATACACATTGCTACCATTGTTCATCTGTGATGGAAGAGGTGAATGTTTCCGGAAGGCTTGCCAGTCAAGCAACTGCTTTGTTCTGGATGGTGTCAAGCTTCTTGAGTGTTGTTAGAGCAACTAGCAGTATGTTGACAGCTGAGGATTCATTGATGGTAAAACCAGTGAATGTCATAGGGTTACAGTTAGATTTTCTCTTGTTGGAGATGGTCATTGTCTGGCACATGTTGGCATGAATGCGACTTGCCACATTGCAACTTGACAGCCAAAACCAGGACATTGGCAAGTCATATTGCATTTGAACATAGGCTGCTTTAGTATCTGAGAAGTTGTAAATGGTGCTGAAAATTGCCTGGTCATCAGTGAATCTCTGACCTTGTGATGGAAGGAGGTCACTGATGAAGCAGCTGATGATGGTTAGGCCTAGGACACACCATTGTGCCTCCAGTGTTAATAAAAATAACAATGTCACGTAACATTTACACTACAGGTCCTTCTAAACACAGTAGGAGATTTTGACATGATTATAGATTTCATATACTTGGATGTACAAAAATTTAGAAAAGGCCTTTGATAAAGTACCAGAAGGCAGACTCATGACAGAAGTTAAGGCACATGGAGTCAAGAAACAATAGCTGATGGAAAACAAGCTATTTAAAAATAGAAAGCAAAGAGTAATGGACAGTTATTCTAATTGGAGGAAGACAAAAAGCAATTTCCATCAGAATTGATCTAGGACTTGTGTTATTAATAATACATAAATGTCCCACCATTCGCAATTTGTTCTTTTGTGAATTTGCTTACACAACAAAACCAGATTGTACACCAGATTGCCCATTGAGGGCCCAAATGTTCATTTATCCGTGATTTTAAAAGTAAACAATGGAAGCCAACTTCAGGAAAAAGGAAAACCACTGAATGAAAATAAAAGAGGTGCTCGTGACTTATTATCTGCAGTAGAAAATATGTGCTGCTCATATGTCACAGCCATTGTTTATAGCTGTTCCTTGTTGCTGTGATTTAATTCTTGATTGCAGTGCAATATCTGGGCAATCTTTATGACTGTATAGCACAGTATTTAAAAATAAGTGAGTCAGAACCAAGCAGTAAACGTCCTTGAAAAGTGATGACACTTAACCCAGAAGTGATAATATTAGATAGACTGAAAAATGGTACAAGTGCTACCTTGCTGCCAGAGAGTACAGCATCAATGAATCTGCAACATTAAGGCAGTCTGAAGATAAGATAAGTGACACTGTTAGCATTTATGGTAGGTTAACTTTTGTTTTTTTTAAGTTGAAGAACTTTATTTCAGGAATTGAACCAACACAGTGAATAAATAAATATTTGGTCAAATCTCTCTGATATCAATTTTTCTTTGAAATGAGTGAAAGGTAGTTTTAAGGCTTGCTCAGTGATGTGAAGTCACTGGTCTCAGTTTAAAAAAAAATTAATTGCTAAATTCTTTGAGTGCCAGATTCTTTGAGTGGACGAACTCCAGGATCAAGTAGTTTTCCTCAGTAGAAGAGATTCACACTTGGAAGATATTGAGGCATTACTAAATACGTAGAGAGAGCACCAGCAACAAAGGAGGACCCCAGTTAATGGTCCATTCATTAGCAATAAGGCACTTGAATTGTACCAGCACATAAAAAGTAGTAGAGGGTAGTGCTAATGATAATAATGACAATGAAGATGACAGGATAAGGGCCTTGCTTTTGCCTTTCAAGGATTTTCAGCAAGCACAGAATTGCTTGATCACTTTAAAAAGTATTTTCGTCCGCATAATATAAAGTTGATGGGGGAGGCTGCATCAACTGACAGGCCAACACTCTATCAACCAACGTGGCTGGTTTTAGGTGTAAACCAATGTTGAGTTTTTGGTCAAAAATTAATTAATGGTTTAAACTTAGGGACAAGTAACTCAATTTCAAAATATTGTCTACCTAAAGATAGAGGTAACAGTGAGGAAGAGTGCAACATAAAGAAAGGAGATATAAGGAGAAGATTTAAATTAAATTGGGAACCAAAACAAGAAATTAGAGGAAGGGGAAACAAAGATAAGAACAAAAGATGGAAACAAAAAATAAGTAATAGGCAAGGAAATCAAGGGCCAGAATCAAACAGTGAAAAATAATGGAATTGGAGAAGAAATGTTTAAAAAACAAGCCTTAAAGTTTTGTGCCTTAATGTGTGGAACATTTGCAAATAGATGTAAATAGGTATGATGTAGTCAGGATTATGGAGACACGACTGCAAGGTATACCATTGAAATTGGCCGGTACAATGTTATGGGCATCACAGAGAAGTGGCTGTGAGGAGATTAGGGCTGGAATCCAAATATCTGAGGATATGTGTCCTATTGAAAGGACAGGCAGATGGCAAAGAGTTGAACTGTTAGTAAGAAATGAAGTTAAATTGATAGCTTGAAACAATATAAGATCAAAGGCATAGAATCTCTGTGGGTAGAGTTGAGGAATCACAAAGGTAAAAAGACCCTGGTGGAAATTATGTACAGGCGTCCCAGCACTTCTGTCAGGGTATAGGGCAGAAAATAAATAAGGAGATAGAAAAGGCATATAAAAATGGCAATATTACAATAATCATGGGAGATTTCAATATGTAAGTGGACTGGGAAAATCAGGTAGGTAATGGATTTCAAGAAAAGGAATTTGTGGAATGTCTAAAAGATGGTTTTTTTTAGAGGAGCTTGTGACAGCCTATAAGGGAACAAGCAATTCTAGATTGATGATGTGTAATGAGTGCCAGCTGGGGACAAAAGATGGACAAACCGCCCCAAAAGGACATGATATGTTCCTCCACCAAAGGTATTACCCCTCCCCAATACCTCATACACAGCATTTTCTCTAGGGGGTTATGGGGAAAAGGCAGGAGAATGGGGATGAGAAAAATATCAGCCATGATAGAACGGTGGAGTGGACTTGATGGGCTGAGTGGCCTAATTCTACTCCTATATCTTATGGTGTTATGCGTGACCAGGAATGGGAACTGATCATCCAGAGGTATGCCATATTTAGGAAGGGCAGATAAAAAGGAAAAGGTATTGGAGTTGCATTTCTAGTTAAAGAAGAAATTAAAACAATCGTGAGAAGGATATTAGCTCTGATGATGTGGAATCCATATGATGATACTGAGAAACATCCACCAAAAAAATTATTGGGTGTTTTTATATAGACACCTAAAGTGTAATGATGATGTTGGGATAGCATTAAACAGGAAATTAGAGACACATGCAATAAAGGAACATCCGTAATTATGGGTGACTTTAATCTTCATATAGATTAGATCAAATTATTAACAATACCATAGAGCAGGAACTCCTGGAGTATGTGCAGGATGATTTTCCATTCATCAACACTTGCGGTCCCATCACAAACTCCACTTTCTGGCAAACGACTCTATCCCTTAGCCTGGTAACTTTCTGGGAATGGCCCAGCCTCTTACCAATGTTTTGTACATATTTGATCCTGTATTTGGCTATACCATCAATAAAATTACTTAGTTGCACATCCTTAATATCACTTTATGTGGTCCTGCCCTCAGATCTACTGCTAAAACTATTGTCCACGCCATTCAAATCTCCTGATTTAACTATTCCAATGCACTTTTGATCAGCAGGCCATATTCCAATGTCAAGGTCATTTAAATCTCTGCTCTCTGTATCTTAATTCACACCAAATTCTGTTCACCCATGTGTTTGTTAATTTACATTGTCTTGGAGTTAAGCAACTCATCAATTTTAGAAATGTCATCACTTGTTCCCTGGCCATATCCCTCCATACCTTTGAATTACCTCTATTCCTACAATCTCACATATCTGCAATCTTCAATTCTGGAATTATGCTCAACCACAAGTTGAATTGCTCCACCACCGAGAGCTGTGCCTTCATTGCCAAGATTCTAACCTCTGGAATTTCCTCCCAGAACTTCTGCCTCCAGCTCTCTCTTCCATCCTTAAAGATGTTCCTGAAAATTGATCTCTTTGATCAAGCTTTTTGTCCTCTGCCCTTTTATCTCCTTTTGTGATTCTGGGCCCGGTTTTATTATTATGTTGCACCCGTTTTCAGGCACGAAAACTTAGTAAAGACAGGCGTGGGATGAGTAGGCAATCCATGCCCACATCAGTTCTCCCTTTACCCAGGCCCAAAAATGACTACAATCGAGACTGCATGCATTTAAATTGACTTAATGGGCTGCATGCCCAACCTTATCAGCACTTCCCCCTTTACCACCGCATTCACCCATCCAGATTCGGCGTGAAACAGACATTGTCCACAAAAGTCCAATTAGAGCGCTCTAGTGAGGAGGTAAGTGCTGAGTGTCCAATGGCTCTCTTGACATCAGTGGAGAAGCGGGGGGGGGGAGGCACCACTGCCACTCTGCCTCAGATCAGTGGGGAAGGCGGAGGAAGGGAGGAGAGGTCCATGATTGGTCTGGGTGGCAGAGGGAGTGAAGGGATGAGGGCGATCAGTAATGTTGTTGTGGTGGGGCAACATCTGTGGGGGCCAGGAGGAGGCATGATGTGGTGGGGAGGCGCATTTGAAGGCACTGATCAGAACTGCAGGATTTTGGGTGTGTTAAGTCCCGCCCACAGGCTTCTGCAGAGCAACTTGGAATTGCTATTAATTTTTCAGGCAGAGTGTGTTATGGGAGTGCCTGAGAATGGGCCTAAAAGTTGGATCTGAAACATTTCCAGTTTCAAGTCCACCCAACACTTCGAATTAAAATGGTAAAATAGGGCCCTCTGTGTAAAATGAGTTTGGTAGTACTCCTGTGAAGCACCTTGGGAAATTTTACTTCATTAAAGGCTGTAAAAAAGTGCAACATTTTGTTGTTTTGTCATATATTATATATAATGTAATTAGCCAGCAATCAAAAAGACAGGCACAAATAGGAATATTTGCAAGATTATACAACTTCTCTAAACAGGAATGTGCATCAGTAAAAGGATATGGAACTATAATCTTGATTCTACCATTCGCACCAGCATCTAGCAAGGCTCTAATTCTAAATTGAAGTTTTGCTGAATTTGCCCAACTTTCCATCAAAAGTGTAGTATTTCTACATAGCAGAACTCCATGGATCACAACTTACTGTCAGCACATGAAATTCAACAGTGATGAACTTCCAGATTGTGTGCACTCATCGATAGGCACTCACACATAGCACTACACATTAGTTGTACACACTAGTATAAAACCGAGTTTCTCAGCATTCAGCTTACAGCCATTTGACAGATATCGGTAGTCCAGAAAGCACATTTCGACTGCTTAAAGAGTAGCTGAAGTTTTGGAATTTCCAAGCACTCTATAATAAGCCACCAAAAGTTTTTAAAGAGTATTAGTGGCATACAATAACAACGATGAATATCAAGAAACAAGAGAAGTGTCACCCCAGGAAACAGCATAGGCACATTAGGCACAGATGGAGGATTTCATCATTTGAGGTCAAGGGAAATGCTGGAAGAATTGGCAACAATTTATGGAAGTCATAAATATTTATGCTTCACTTCAGTTGTTTTCTGTTACGTGTTACTATCCAGGTATCATTCATTATTTCTCTTATTAAAAATGAATAATTGACAGGCTATATGAGTTCATTAGTCGATTGTCCTTGCACCTTGAAAATAACACTTTGCTGGGCCATCCACTGCCTACAACAAGCCGCAGGCCTTTCCTAAATCAAGCTTTGCATGAGTTATGCCTCCGTTTCCTGAACGCTAAGAATAGCATACGATAGCTGTGCGAACCTATCCTGTGATATTTATACTGACTAATTGGTTTTTTGGCTCAACATTGAGTGACTGTTGGATTATTGAAGAAAGCTTCATTTGATGATTCTGCAGTGCATTAGTGATAATGAACCCAGTCTTGTGGAAAGTGCTTTAAAAAGAAGAGCAAAATTAATTGTCATTCAGTGCATTCTAATTGTCAAGAATAGATTTAGTCTGTCAGTTCATTTGGGTGTAATACTGATTTGTTACAGCAATTAATGAAGAGGGATTGAACACATGATGTGTGGTTTCTGTGACACTTCTGCACTTTTGGTGTTGTCTCCCTGAATTTCATATAGATTGCCAATTATTCACTTCTGTGTAGACCATCAGCTTTTTTAAGGTGATATCCATAAGTCAAAATTGGTTGCCAAAAATGATAACATTTCAAAAGCATACCTAACACTTTAGTACAAATTCCTAGATCTACACTTCAATGAAACAGAAAAAACTGAATCTTTAGTGATGAATAAACTTTCAAAAACTTTGGAAAATCCAATTTCCAAAAACTTTGGAAAGTCCAATTTCCATTAGGAACTTTTGGACCAACTCAGCCCAAAGAAGTTCCAAGTGCAGATACAGAAGAGAGATGAGTGAATTATGTTTAACCCACTTCTGTGTGACAGCGGCATGTTGTGTCTATATTACGTTTCTGTTTAGAATGATGTTACAAGTTTGATGTAAGACCCACATAACAGTACTATTTAGCATTTGAGGACATATATATTCATTTAATCTTTATTACAAGGAGATTGGAGTATGAGAATAGGGATGTTTTGTACAGAGTTCTGGTGTGACTGCATCTGAAGTACTGTGTGCACTTTTGTCTCTACATTTATGAATAGACATACTTGCATTGGAGACAGTATAGCGATGGTTCACTAAATTGGTATCTGGAAAGAGGGGGTTGTTCAATAATGAGAAGCTGAAAAAATTACATTTATTTTACCTGGAGTTTAGAAGAATAAGAGGCAATCTAATTTAAACCGACAAAATTCTGAAGACATCTGATAGGGTGGAAGCTAAAAACTTGTTTCTTTGGTAGGGGAATCAAAAACACAGGAGCAGTTTCAAGATAACAGGTCAAACATTTAGGACTGAGAAATTATTTCATTCAAAAGGTTGCAAATTTTTGGAATTGTCTGAACTAGAGGGTTGTGGACACTCTGCTGTTGAAGTGTCTTAAATTTGATTTTTAATCCATAGATCTATAAACATAGACAGGGATCACGGATGGAGGTGGGAACATCGGGATGGTGGCGCGGGCTTGTTGGGCCGAAGGGCCTGTTTCCCATGCTGTTTTGCTCTTTGTTCTTTGTTCTTTAAATAAATTTAAGGCTGGAATGGACAAATATTTGATCTCTCAGGTAATGAAGGAATACACCGAGTGAGGAAAAAATGGAGTTAAAGCCCAAAATTAGCTATGAACATATTGAATGACAAAGCAGCCTCAATAGACCATATGATCTACTCCTCCTCCTATTTTTAATATTTTTACTTTCTTACATATGCTGAAGCATGAACGCCAGCATGTACAGGTTGGGCCAAATTCTTATCAGACCTTCTTCTTATCTGGAATTTAAATCTGGAATTTCTTCATTTATGAAGCTCCTTGAAAACAACTTCCATGATGAAGATTTTGATTATCTATCCTGATAACAACTTCCAAAGGTATTATATAAATGCATATTATTGTAGTTGTTGGTTGCCTGAAATATCTACAGAGATTTGCAAGTGTAAAGCTAACATGGTTAAGTATGCTTTGAAACCATATTGTACTTCATTCCAACTTTCTAACTTGGATTTTAACTGGAGATTTGTTAAATATTCTGTAATGATTTAATATTGGATTTGGAGTATGAGCTCCCTGATTAAGGATCCAATTGATGGACTAATCGGAGAGTCTTTGCCTTGGGAAAAGTTTGTCTGACACTCCCAGAGATAGACTAATAACTGTTACTAATAACTGTGTGCTGCTGTTAGAGTTGTAAATAAAGAGATTTTAGTGAAGGGACTTCTGCCTCTGAAGACCTAGTGCACATCCAGAGCATCATGTTCTGTGTTAGTGTTTTGATTGAGTGAACATGTTTCTCTGGGCAGTCACATCCTTGATCATAACACAGAGAAGGGGTGGGCAAATTATTGTAGTTATTCTTATTTATAAACAAAAATCTATGGAAATTGATTATAGAAAGAATGTAACTTTTACACAAGAACTTTAAAATTATTTTTAGTCAAAGAGCAGAATCCTGTGAATGCAGGAGATCTGAAGTTAGAAAGAATGCTAGAGATACTTAACAAGTCAGGCAGTATCTATGGAGAGAGATACAGAATAAATATTTCAGGTTGGTGACCTTTCATCAGAACTGGGAAAAGTTAGAAATGTAACAAGTTTTCAGCAAGGGCTGGGTACATCAAGGACAAAAAGAAGGCCTGTGATAAAGTGGAAGACAGGAGAGGTTAAACAATTAAGAGTCTTCCAGGGCCAAAGGGAATGGTGACAGGACAAGAAAAAAGCCAAAGAAACAAAATATGTGCCTAGAGAAGGTGTGTTACTGCCTTGAAGCAAAAATAAGAAAAAAAAACATATAAAGCAAGAGAACCAAAAGTTTATGGTCTGAGATTGTTGAATTCTATGTTGAATCCAGAAGGCTTAAAAGTGCAACATTCAGATGCATTCCTCTAGCTTACATTATGATCACCGGAAACAATGCAGCAGCCCAAGGACAGAGATGTCACAGTGAAAACAAAGTGGAGAATTAAAATGACAGCCACCAGAAACTCAAGGGCATACTTGTGGACTGAACAGTGGTCCACAAAACAATCATCCATTTGTGTTTGATCTCGCCAATACAGAGGCAACCACATTGTGAACAGTAAAAACTGGCTTAAAATGAAAGAAGTATGCATAAATTCGTGCTTTACATGAAAAAGGTATTTGGATTTTGAGGAAAGGATATAAACGAGGAGGTACTGTATTCCCTGTGTTTTTACAGAGAGAGAGAGACAGAGGAACATAAGTAGAGGCCATTAAGCAAGCACCCCAGTGGGCGCCATCGTCACTGCACAGATTGCGCAGGTCACATTTGCGGCATCGTCAGTTCTGGAAATTGGCATGGAACTGATTTAAATATTATAATTCTCATTATACTGTTATTAGCAGGCTCGGTCTGGAGTCTCCAGGCCAGCTAGCCTTCCCACCCCCCGCCAGAAGTAGTTCACTTCAGAAGAGTTTACAACATTTCCCCAATAACAGGGAGTTGGTGGTCCGACACCGCCGGAGTGAAGGGAGGCTAAGGAGGCCCTCCAGAGGTCGATGGTAAGGGAGTATTGCCCTCTTAGCATTGCCAGCTTGGCAGTGACAGCCTAGCCCCTGGCAATATCGAAGGGGCCCCTTGGTACTACCCATTGGGCATCAGACAGTGCCAAACTGCGCAGGGCCAGAGGGGTGGGACCTATTGGGGAAATCGGGACTGGTGGGAGTGGAAGGGGAACATCGGGAGATATCTGGGAGGCCAGCGACTGGGGGTGGCGGGGGAATTAGAGGGACAAGGTTGCAATGTCGTGGGACTGAGCAGTGTGGTGCTATTATGCTTGCACCAATCTCTGCTACAATAGATCAGCACATGTGCAATGGCTCTCTTGGTGCTACAATGTTGACCTCTCCAGTGGGAATCAACTGATTTTCAATGTGAATCTCCCTAAGGCATTCTGCAGTGCTCTGAGTGTGGGACACTCTTTTTGAAAATCCTACTTAAAAAAACAGTTCTTACGTAGATTCAGCATTAGAATGTTTTTGGAGAATTCCGGCCAGGGAAGCCAAAACTGGACACAGTGCTCATATACAATTATAATAACACTTCTCTACTTTTTATACTCCGATCCTTTTGCAATAGTTGCCAATATCCCATTTGCCTTCTGTATTACATGCTGCACCTGCATACCGATTTTCTGCAATTCATGAACATAGATACCCAGATCCCCACCCGGACACATTTTGAATCTATTTCCATTTAGATAATATTTAGCCTCTTCACTGCCTGCTTTCCCATCTATTTTAGTATTATCCACAAATTTTGCTATGTCCTTGCAAATCATTTATATGAATTGTAAACAGTTGCAGTCTGAAGACTGACCTCTGCAGCACCCCATTAGTTACATTTCGCCAGCCAGAGAAGGACCCATTTATCCCGAACCTCTGCCTTCTATTGGTCAATCAATCCTCAATCCAATCCAGTCCTCTACTCCCAATTTCCCATGATCTTACATCCTGGATCAGTATTTTATGTGGCACCTTGTCAAATGCCTTCTGGAAGTCCAGATATATCACATCCACAGGTTCCCCACTGTCCACTTATGTTGGTTATATCATCAAAAAACTCCAGCAAATTTTTCAAACATGATTTACCTTTCATAAAACCATGCTGACAATGGTGGTTTGAGCTTTGCCTTTCCATATGTTCATTTGTCTCTTCCTTAATGATTGATTCCAGCAATTTCATCACCACAGCTGTCAAGCTAACTGGCTTACAGTTTCCTACTTTTTGCCTCTCTTCCATTTTGAATAAGGGCATCACATTAGCATGTTTCTAATCAACCGGGATCTTACCAGGATCAAAGGAATATTGAAATATTATAACCAATGCATCTTTCTCTAGTGCCATCTCCTTTAATACTATAGAGTGCAGGCCATCAGATCCTGAAGACTTATCTGCCTTTAATTCCATTAGCTTATTCAATATCTTTTCCCTGATGTTTATTGCATCACATTCTTCTGATTAACAACAAATTTTGGAAAATCTTCATTATTCTCTACCGTGAAGACAGAGGCAAAATATTGATTTAGTGTCTCCGCTATCTCTGTGTTCCTCATTAATACCTCACCAGTATTGTCCTCTAAAGGGCTATTCTCTTCTTCATACACTTAAAGGAGTTTTTGGTTTCTGTGTTTATGGTTTCTGATTCATCTTAGCTCTTTTGAATCTCTTTTTAGTAGCCTTTTGCTGAACCTTAAAGTTCTTCCAATCCTCCAGCTTACCACTAGCTTTTGCAGTTTGATGTACCCTGGTTTGTCCCTTTATGTTCTTGTCTACCCATGGAACATTTTTCTTTCTTTTACCATTCCTCTTCCTCTTAGGAATATACTTCAAAAATAAAAGGGGTGAATAGGAAGAAACTGAACAGGTGACCAACCAGGGGTCATAGGCAAGAGATTTAGAGGGGATTTGAGGACTTTCACCCAGAGGATGGTGGGAACCTGGGATTCACTGCCTGAAAATGTGGTAGGGACAGGAACCCTCACAATATTTAAGATGCATTTATATTCGCAGTTGAAATGACATAGCATATAAGGCTACGGACCAAGTGTCTGAAAATGGGATTAGAATAGATAACTTAATGGCTGGCATAAACACAATGGGCTGAAGTGCCTTGTTCTGTGCTGTAAAGCTCTATGACTCTATAACTCAAAGAATCAGTACATTATCATTTCAACAATAACCTATTAATTCATATTTATAATTCAGCCTCTGTTTATTTTAACAGATATTATTTTTTGAAGAATGGGAGACTATGGAAGATTCCTGGGTAAAGTTCACTCACAGTCTACAGTGATTGAGAAAATCTGACTCGCTACATTATTTGTGTTCAGGATCTTACTGCCTGGGGCCACAGCAGAGAAGGTTCGGGTTGATGAACAGTTTGGCTTAGTTGCAATATGTGCCAACCTGGCTGTGAAAATGTCTATAACAATAAAGCTTTTCCAATTTCCCACATCCACTTTTGGGTTCTTCAGTTTATTTTTGTCTCAACCCCTTGATATACCTTTAACATGCTTTACATGTAATCTACACAGATGGCAAAAGAGAAACCAATGAAGCTGAAACCATATTCAGAAAGGTCAAGAAGACGAAATACATTATAACCTGTGGGAAAGCAAAGATGCGAGGAATCTTATTATTCACCTACTTTCAACTAGTTTTGTGTAAGTTGTATCTGAAGTTGCTTTCATTTTGGGTCAATGGTATCTGTTTGGATCTTCTTTGGGTCTCATTTATATGACCAATATCCCTGTTCACATAAAGTAGGTTGCTTCATTTCATGCCCAACAGAAATGGCCATCTTCATTATTTTCATCTTGGTTGTGAGAGGTCTGTCACCTGTTCTAAATTTAACTGAAATAATTTACCTAGTTTTCAAACAAATTGCCTTTTCCACACGTAAGATGTATCACTATCAAATTCACTCTGGAACTGTTTCCGATAAATCTGTTCTGTCTGAAAATGTGTCTCCATCAGGTTTTTGAAAAGAAAGAAACAATGCCAGGACTCTGATTCTCAGAATAAGTTTAACTACAATTTCAAAAAGTCTAAAAGAAACCGAAGAATGATCAAGAAAAATCTTTCTAAGGGAGAATGGTCGTGTATTATTTCTCAGTCGAGGAAGCCTAGAGAACACCAAGAATGCAAGACAAGAACAAAAGCAGACAAAAGTAATAATTTTTGAGCTTTCGTATTAAATGCATCAAAGTGATAAAGTAATTCGTAGTTAATTATTGTAAAATAATTTCTGCTGGCTCTACAAGAGGCAATGAGGTCTATACGAATGACTTCATAGGCAACTGAACCAAAATTATACACCTTTAACAACTAAGCCTATTTTTCTCTGACATCTTGAAGACCTCCTAGCTATAGCATTGATTTGTCTTGGTGGCTTTTGACAAATATCATTCAGCAAATAAGTGCAGGGATGTACCTCAATATAACAGCATTTTTCAAACAGCTATTGTGGGCCCTATTTTACCATTTTGATTTGAAGTGCTGAGCAGACTTGAAACTAGGAGTGTTTAAAATCCAACTTTTAGACCCATTCTCAGGCGCTCCCGTATGCATTCTGCCTGGAAAAATTTCAGCAATTCAGAATTGAGCCCGAAATCTTGCAACTGCAATTGGCACCTCCAATTGCGCATGAGCAGAAAAAAAATAGAATGCGGCTGTCCTGCCACATCGCTCCTGCACTGGATAATGCCTCCCCCTGGCTGCCACAGACATTGCCCCACCTCACAACATTACTATCCCTTTATCCTCCCATCCCCTCCACCACCCAGACTGATTGCAGCCCCTCACTTATCCTCCCCCCAACCCGATATCAGGCAGAGTGGCAACAAACCCTCCCTTCCCCCTCACTGATCCCACTGATTCCCAGCAGAGTGGCAGCGGACCCTACCTCGTCCCCCCACCGATCTCAAGCAGAGAGATGTTAGACACTCAGCACGTACCTACTCTCTAACTAGAACTTTTGGTTAGTGAGGACTTTTGTGGGGTATATCTGTTTCACTCTGATTCTGGGCAGGCGATTGCTGTGGTAAAGGGGAAAATGCCAGTAAGTTGGATGTGCAGCTCATTAAGTCAATTTAATTGCATGCAAATGAATTTAAATGGCCGTTGCGCCCTTTTCAGGTGTGGTCTCAAACGCAGCCATTTTCAGGCCTGCGTAAAAGGGGAATTAGTGTGGATCGCGCTACTTACCTCACACCTGACTTTACCAAGGTTATTCCCAAAAATAGGCATAACTTGAGGGTAAAATCGGGCCTAGCGTTTGCCAATTGACAAGTGATGGTGTTTTGTAATAATCACATGGACAAGTGATGATGACAACTTATATGGATCATAGAACTGTATTTTAGATTGTGTGTATGAATGTATCAGAAAATCATGTTTGCAATCGAGTTATGATGAATCTTGAAATTATAAGTTGCGTTCTAGTCATATGTATGGTAGCTTATAAAATCATAAGGGTTTGACATGAAATGCTGTTCAATTGTTAGTCTTATTCATGACTTAAGAACCAGAAAATACTTCCGTTGATAATTAGTTATTACATGATAAGTCAATTATCTGAATGTTTCAAATTTGGAAACTGGAATAGAGAATAAAAAAAATTATCTTAAGTGAATGATTTTTTTTTGAGAAAGATACAAAAAAAAATGCATTGGGCTTCTGTTAATGCTTCTGTAACAATTATTTTTTAGAATCTAAGAATGCTTTTTGGGTGGAATATGACTCACAAATGCTGGAAACCCAAACCCAACAGAATATTTGAATTCAGTGCTGAATTCAAGCAGATTTCATTTTCAATGAAGCATTCTGCAATGTAAAAGTAGACATAAATGCAAGTAAAAATGGATGACATCTGTAGAACTGTCAAGCTATTAGGTTATTTAAATTCTACCATTTTAACTATAAAAAGGCTGTCTGTATCTCAGAGTTGAAAGGAATGTTGCTTGCAGTTTCAATTGTTGTTGGCTGATGTGACCCTAATTATCACTTTTGTAGAGTTATTGGCTAACTTAACAACCTGGCATTATCACAGTTGGTGGGGAACTATAAATTCACAGTTTGAGTGACAGCTCTAAGAGGTTACTAAGAGATTAGCTGGCTTTGATATGAGACAATGCATACAAATGTTTGTTTTAATATGGGATTAAATACTTGAGAGGAATTAAATGTTTTAAACAAGCTTTCATAAATAAGAGAGGTTTTATATAGTAATAGTTGTATTAGCTATTTTGAACTTTTTTTATTTCATTTTAGAAAGGCTTCTGATATCTGCCTAAGGTGGATACAGGGTGAGTTTGCATGAATGGTATAAAGCATGTTGGGTGGAGTGCATGGTGTTTGCATGAAGGGGCATTAAGCTAACATATGGGCTATAAAGTACCATGAGGTGGATGGGGTCATGCATTGACTTAGAGAATATGAAAGGTCATTGGGAGTGGATTGGCATGGAAGGGTAGTTGGTAGTTCAGGTGGTTTGAGGAATGAGTGCCACGGGTTTAATATTCAACCACACGACTGGGACAAAGCTCCAGAGCACTGAGGTGAGACTTTTAAACAGACCACTTTACTTCTGAGTAGCTCCTGTGGCCAATTTCAAACTGTTTCGGGCAACAACAGCAGAGACCTGGCTCCAGCATACAATTGTCCCCTCGAAAGAAGATTGCGTGACTCCTGCACTTTTTCCTGAGGACGGTGCCGACAGCTCATTGTAAACACAGAGACCCTGCAGCCATTATCTCTAAGCAAAACTCCCTTTGATCTCCAGCAAAGAGACTACTTAAGTCCACTGCTAGCCAGAATGCAGAACAGGATATATGACCCTTTCATTTACCTTAAATATAAAGATTCAGTTCCAAATTATAATAATCTTATAAACTTCATCATTATAACAAGTGACTCAAATACCTTATAAATATATTGAACTTGAATATATCATTATGGATAAGTTTTACATGACTTGAGCTCTGACCTCACTGTTCCTTACTCCAACCAGAATACCCAGAGCACACATCTCAAAATGAACCAGCAGCCACATCTCAGTAAAGCCAGCTCTATCTGCATTACTGGCACCAGCTTAATGTAGAATTCTCTTGCGAACAGGCAGATTTTGGAATCGGGAATGGAGAAAGCATGTGTCAGAGATGCACAAACCAATCTAATGTAATTGTGTAATCATGCAATATTCATAGAATTTTACAGTGCAGAAGGAGGCCATTCAGCCTATCGAGTCTGCACCAACCACAATCCCACCAAGGACCTGTCCTGCAACCCCATGCATTTACCCTAGTTAGTCCACCAGACAAAAAGGAACAATTTAACGTGGCCAATCCACCTAACACAGGGAGAACGTGCAAACTCCACACAGACAGTGACCCTAGCCAGGAATCGAGCTTAGGTCTCTGGTGCTGTGAGGCAACAGTGCTAACCACTGTACCAGAGCACCGCGTAAAATGTAACTACCTGGTGTGATGGTGCACTTGGTGTTTATTTCTTGTTACATTTCATAGCTACAGACTAAAGACATTTCAATTGTATAGCTGCATTGTGCTTTTGTAAGGAAGCCTGTGTATTCAGGATGTACATGAACTGAAGGTAGAGAGCTAGGTATTACTCCTATGTGAGGTCACATCACCAGACATAGGCATCCAGTCTCAACTTTGCATTAACTTTGTGAATTTGTAAGTTTAAAACGGGAATTTTTGGTTTTGGAAATAACATAAGAATTTAATATCGGACTATGTTTTTTTGAAGCTGAATTAATGCTAAGTTATTGACTACTTGCCAAGCAGAAACAGGACCAATTCCCTAATAAAGATGAAGCATTTAAAACAAATTTAACAAACTACAAGCTCCAAAAAGTCAAGCTGAAAAGGCCGGCAGAATGAAATTTGGGGTACGTGGTTTTGTGGGAAATAGAAGCAGCGTTGTGCTGGTCATTGGCAATGTTCCCTGAAGGTTGCGAGGTTACAATTGTAAAGGCACTTCGCAGCCACTCACAAGCTGTCACCTTTAAGGTGGCATGTATCACTGCACAAAAAAACATATATGTTCCATGTATTAAAATAAACAGGCTGCACATATCAAGGAGATTTAGAGAGAGATTGATCATTGGTATCTGCAGAAGTAAGATTTTTAAATTTTCTTTGAATCTAGTTAGTTTCCACAATCCAATGAATTCTTGAAATGCAGCATTTAAAGATTTGTTGTTATTCTATAAAATTATAATCCTGATTATCCTAACAATTTTTCAAATACTTAGTGAAATATAATTAGATATTGCAGAAATTCTAACTATGCCACCAACCAAAAATACCTCCTTTAACACTTAGATATATAAATCAACCACTAAATAATAAATAATTCTTTCAGAAAATAATCATTCTACATCTAATTTTATGCCATGGGTGATTGTTTAAATCAGAAGAATAATTTAATAGGGAAGTATTTTCTTAACTTTGAGAAGTAATTATTGCCATTAAGGTGAACGTATTATTTTGTTTAAATTACTTGAGATATTAATCACATAATTTATTGTAATTTAGAAACATGGCATGAGGAAGTATTTTAAGTTATTTGTCTCACACACACTCATCCATTTTCCAACATGAATCTTACAAATGTATACTATATATCCTGAAGCTGTGACTATACTACATGTATTTTTAATGTATGCCATGTAGGAGTCAAGCCTTATTTTTTATTTTACATACATTTATCAAGATGCTGGAGTTGGATAATTAATGCTACCAGTTATATATTGTACAATTAACACATTTTTAAAAACATTCCCAAACTTTCATATTACCAGCTTTGTTTCTTTTTCATATATTATTAAGGCTCAAACATTTTAATTAGATTCTTGGCAGTTCTCTAAATAGCTGAATAGATATTGGAAAATCAGGCAGAGCCTGTGTCCTTCTGAACTCTTCCAGTTAACACAGTGAGATATTTTGCATTAGACAAATGGAGAAAGCAAACTTACACCTGAAGGCCCAATCCCCCAAAGCAAGATTTACGCTGGATCAGAGGAATTCTGAGACTGGTCCATAAATTCTGCCCAGTGCACTCCTGGTGGGCCTCAGATAGAATCCTTGTCAGTTGAGAAGTGGTGTGAGTCCCAAGAACTGAGGCTTTCGAAATGGGACTTGGACAGAGGAAGCCTCACTTTTATCGTAGACTTTAATTTAAATGACATCAGTGTTCCTTCATCACAATGGCCTCCCCAATCCACTTGCTACTGCTCCAATTTTTCAGGTTTCTTTAGAAATGTTTTCCCCAAATATGCTTTTTGAGGCATGGGTTTCATATTCGGTTATGGCTGATTAATGATTTGTATATTCGTTGCAGTCTTGGTTAATATTCCCAATTAGTTTTCCACACACAGGGTGACGACATGAAGTTAATGTCACTACAGGAGGTTCAGTAGACGGACTGTAGGCGTTTTGGATTCCTGTTTCTTGATGCTGAAAATCTGATACTCTCCTTTAGTTGGTTGCTAACTTTTTAAAGGATGAATCAGCTCCATAATTCTATCTCTCTCAGTGGCAGTAACACAGGCAGGAGAAATATTATTCCTTTTAACCTACTCTGCAAAACTAAAAAGGACCCTGGAAGGTATCGTCACTGTGGTATTGGCAGAGTCACAGACGACCCACTCCACTGCCAACCCACCAACAGAAGAATAATTCATTTCAGTTTCCCAGAAGAAATAATTGAAAATGAGAGGACAGTTTAGACTAAGGGTAGAATTTTTCCATGTTCTCACTGGCTTGATTAATGGCAGATATGGTGGGGAGGGGTCAAATTTGCAAAAATCAGATCTTCTACTGGTGCCCGCAATGGCAGATTGAGAAATTCACGAGAGATTGGTATGAAACTGACTTACATCCCACCAATGGAATGCAAATGAAGATTCAACCAAAGTCTTTCCTTTATGTCCAATTATCCGTTACGCTGACAGGACAACATTCCGATCCACAATATATGTGGACCAATGTGGCATTCAAACGTTAGGACTTAGCTTTAGGGCGTTGCTCAGAACACGGACATCCAAGAAGAAGATGATGCTGAAGGCCTGCAGCTACCATACTGTGGAGGAACATATCATGCATAAGAGTCATCATGCATAAGGCATGAAGGTGGGAAGTCTCCGCGCACCAGTTTTGGCTTTGCTAGTGTCGGACGTGCTTTAGAACTTCAGGCACTCTGTCATGTGCTGGTAAGGATGTGGTAAAGTTGGGGGAGGGGTGGATCAGGGTTGGGGAGAGGGCAAGGGGAGCTTGGGTGTGGGTGTGGGTGGAAGATCTTGGTGGAGGAGAGAAGCTGAGAGGGAGGATTAAGTACATTGTGGTGGTGAAGCTGCAGGGGGAGAGTTAAAGATGTCAAGTGAGGATGAAGGTTGGATGGAGAATTGGGGTAACATGAGAGAAGAATGCAAATGTGAATGTAGGTGTAATGGGAGAGGAGACAGTAGGCGAGGGAGTTTGGAAGGGGGAAGATATTAGTTGTAGGAAGGAGTTCAGAGATGGAAGGAGTAAGGGCAGGAGAAAGGTGGGAGGAAGGAGTAAGGGGGGAATAGAATATCCAGATAAAAAATGCAAGGAAGGGATTTGAACAGTCAGTGACTGTCTCCTGGGGATGAACTGAGAGTGGGAGTGAAAGGATGGAGTGATGAGAGTGAGAGAAAGCAGAGGGAGTTGATAGAGTATATCGGTAACAGTAGAACAAGTGGTGAGTGTGGTTGGTAGGAACTCAGAGATGGACACGGACTCTGGGAATGCAAAGGAGAAGGTCAGACAGGTCATGTGGATGGGAGTGGGGAGTTCAGGCTGATAGGGAATGTCCACTTTCACATGGGCAATATTGAAGGAGAAGGATTCGGGCTGAAAAGTAACAAAGGGAGTTTGAAGGTTATGCTAAAGGCAGTAATGGTGATGGGAAAGGAAATGGATGATGGAGGAGGGGCATGGAAGAGGGTGCTGGTCAGGAACTTAACTATCAACTGTTGCTCTCTTTCTGAAACAAAAATGACCAGAGCCTCATATTGCTGGACACAGGAACTGCCTGGGACTGGGTGGTTAGAGATACAAGTCAGCTTAGATGGACAACTGAAAGAGAATCCTACCAGACAGCATTGGAAAAGCTTGAGATGGTCTTTAATATATTTTCCACTACTCCCAAATCTGTTCCGCATATTCAGTCGCTGCTTACAATTCTAGCACTTTTTTCCATTCTTCAGGTTGGTATACTTCACTTCATAATCACTGCACTGCTGTCTTAGGCAGTACTCAATCATCAGCTATGCTTCATATCATCTGGTCCATTCACAGATCAGTGCTTCATTTCATTCACTAAAACAACTTCTCTTCTGAGTTGCATAAGCCAAACCACGCTCCAGTGCCTCAAGGCTCCAATTCCAATTCCTTCCAATCTTCAGTTTCTTTCTGTCACATGTTATACCAACTCTTAGTTGGGTTGTCATGGTCCAAACCTAGTGTTCGCTTCTGAACCTAGTAATGTTAGATGCCCCGTATGCATGCTCTGTATTTTAACAAGAATATGATGTAAAATTTAACAACATCAGTAAAAACAGTAAGAAACATACACAGACTTATGAAAAATACAGAAGGGGCAGGGGACTGAGGACAGGAAAAAGACTGGGAAATAGGCTACAATAAAGAAATAGGTACAAATAGGTACAATAGGACAGCTATGCCACAAACAGAAAGAAAGAACTGAAGAAACAGAGAGGGAGAGGTAAACAAGAGGAAAGAAAAGTAGAAGTTATTTGAAGAGAAAGACAAATGTTGCTTTAAGCCCTGCTACTAATAGATTTTTAAAGAATCATAATTTGGCAAAATCCAATGAGAAATAACTTCAAGAATTAGATTACATAAAACTGTTGTTACTCAAGTGAAGACGAAGCTTTTTCAAAAAATGTGAGTTATCAGAAACACCAAAATTACCTCTTCATGTGCTGGACAAATTATCTCTTCTTGAGTTTCTTTTTTTAGTTAAACCTTTTAAGATCTTACAGCAAGTTTTCCCCATTTTGTTAATAACAGTTGTCATGGGCACTCATGTAGTTCTGCTGAATCTGTAATGATGCATTGTTCAAAATGTAGTGAAGTTTTACAAATTATATACCTGTATTCTACAAGCAAAAATGTAGTCAGCAGCAACTATTATAAAGGAAGAAAAAAATATAATGAAGCCAATGAATTTCTTTTATTGTCACTTCCCACTCTGTGCCATTTCTGACATTGTCACTTCCTACATATTGCCAATTACTTTTCTCTCACTACCCACACAGGTATTTCTTTACCTCTTCCTCCTTACTGCACATGAAAGTATAGAATAAAATTAAGCCCTAAAAGCTTTCATACGTACATAAGCAAAGATAAAGCTCTAAATGTTGTGATTCTCTGGGGAAAGTGAATAAAAGGAATCATCAATTCCAAGAAAAGAATATTAGGCATTTTCACAGTTTATCATCTCTATTCACTTAAAACTGGTCTTCTTTCCAACTGTTTTTTAAAAAACCTTATTTCTCTCTTAAAGCTGATTAATTGTACAGAGATATAATTTCATCATTTCTAATGTGTGACCCAATTTTTAACTGGATAATGAAGCAGGCTGGACATCAGTGAAGTCAGACCATTAACTTGTTCAACACATACAAGATCCCAATATAGGTTCTGAATAGTACCCAAAAACAGTATCTTGGCAGATTTCAGCATTTATGTTGTTGCTCCTTTAGTTAAAACTAGGTAACACAACACAGATCAAAAATGATGACTGTTGACATGTTTCAATCGTACATACAGTGAACTTTTATGCTTCATTTTTTGCCACATTCTCTATTCTTTTACAAGGATAATCTACTTTTCCTTGACAGTAAGAATATCTGAAAGGATTGCAGACTAATTGCTAGATTCAGGATTTGGTAGACACTGCCAGAGATTCAGAGGGAATATACAAACGACTATAGCTGATCTTGGGTTTTGAACTCCATTTTCCTTCCTGTTCTTCATAACCCTTGATTCCTTGGGAGACCATAAATCTGTCTATCCCAGCTTTAAATGTATCCACCAATGGAGAATCCACAACCCTCTGAGGCATAGAATTCCAATGGTTCACAACTCTTTGAGAGAAGTAATTTCCCCTCATATCAGTCCAAAGTGATCAGCCTCTTATCTTAAGACTGTGCCACTGTATCTTAGACTCCTCAACCAGCAGAAACAAGCACCTACTGTATCAAGCTCTTTCAGAATCTTGTAGCTTTATTGCTTAAGTGGTACTTTCTGATATAACGCCAATCATGAGGAATGTCTCCACCTACTTTCATAGAGTTACTTTTGTTTCAAACGTATTTATTTTCCAACTGATCATCCTCTCTTCCCTCGAAGACACTATCAGATACAGTTTTATAGCATCAGCAGTGCTCCAATGCTTTGTCCAGATTACCATCCTCTACGTGTGGGCCTGGACAGTGAGTACTGGCAGACCATTGGAAGGTATCAAAGTCCTGTCCAATTGTATCTTTAGTCAGTGAGGTGGATTTTATATGCCCCTGTAGGTGTGTTCTCAGCATAAGAGCATATAAAATATGGTGGGTGCCCAGCCCACCACCCTCCCACCCACTCTCAAGATCCCTCATTACATGATAGCTGAAATCAGCAACCTATTCACCACATTTAAAAAAAATTCAGCATTGGTTAAGCTTGTTGACAAGCCAATTGATGCCAATTACATGTTGCTCAGGCCATAATCCAGTTAGCATGGGTAGGTCAGATTTCAAAAAATGTTTTTAAAAGAATGAGGAGGCAGCTACTATCTTCGTCAGGAGCAAGAGTGGGTGCCCTTTGCACCCCATCCTTCCTTCCTATCTACCTGTTTTCCAAATCCCACTACACAACCCCTCAGTTCCTTCCAAACTTGGTCAAACCCACCCTTACCCCAGTCTTACCTCATTCTGGGATCCTCTGCGTCTTCTTCTTAGGAGCGTTCACCATTGAGCTCTCAGCAATGCCTGGAGAGCTGGCGCTGCAGGTGAAGCCATTTGATGGCACAGTGTCTCACAGTACCAGGGATACAGGTTCCATTCTAGGCTTGAGTTATTGTCTGCGTGGAGCTTGCATGTTCTTCCCATGTCTGCCTGGTTTTCCTCCAGTGCTCTGGTTTCCTCTCACAACCCAAAAGGTGTGCATGTTAGGTGAATTAGCCATGCTAAATTGTGCCTTAGTATTCCAAGATGTATAGATTAGGGGGATTAGTGGAGTAAAAATGGTGGGGGGGGGCTATGGGGATAGAGCAGCGGAGTGAGCCTGGTTAAAATGTTCTGTCACACAGAGTCAGTGAAGAGTCAATGGGCCAATTGGCCTCCTAGGCCATAGGGGGTTCTATGATTTTATGACTGGCTGATAGCTCCCAAGAGCAAGAATTCTTCATTAATGATGGCTGCAAGTTCCATTGTTAGCCAATTGAGCATCCCTTCTCCCATCTCCCTCCCACCTCCATCCATTAAAATGCAGGCTAATAACACGCATATTTTCACTTTCTGGCAGGGCTGACTAGATTATCAGAAATAATAACACTTAATGATTTCTTTTCCATCCAAGCTCAGTGGCATTGATGTCAATTGCAGAATCTCAAGTATTGTGGTCGTGATAGCGAACTCAGCAAAAATAGAACTTTCTGGCCTTGATATTTATAGTACTTGCAGAATCAATTGGATAACAGACAGGATCTGTTGGGAGAAAAAATACTGTAGCAATTACATTCCAGGGTCTCCTCTAGAAAAGTAGTTATTACACTACCACAGTAATTTGAATGTTTATTGGACATGAGATATCAGGGAATGCCTTTAAGTAGTGAACTAAACTTTTGTTTCAGCAAAAACTTGATGACAATTGAGTTTAAAAAAAATAGCTAGTGATCAACAAATAAGGTCACCTTACACACTGACATTGAAACTAGAAAGCATTCATGTTTGAAAGATTGTTATCATTATAATGCATGTGTTTGTCCTTTTTACACAGCATATGAATTGTCTGAAAGTGCTTTCAGAAGAGCCAAGAAGGGGGGAAACAATGTAAATGTAATGCAAGTATACAATAAACCCTGAATGATAAAAGGTTATTCAGTCTGTCAGCGCTTTCCTACCAATTCATAAGCAATATTCATTTTTTTTGGATTCTCCAAAAACCTATTTAAATTTGTACAATCATGTTTCAGAAAAATAAAAATTGAAAGAAAAATTGCTGTTATACAACTTATTCCATTACTTAAGGATGTCACAAATTGGTTTACAAAAAATGAATTACTTTTGAAGTATATTCATGGTTGTCATGTGGAAAATGCAGCAGCCAATTTGCCAGGAGCATCCCTGTCATTATCTGCGAATGCTTTCCAATGTAGTGCTATTCTTATCGAGGTACACATGATGACAAGGATGTATTCAACACTGGAGCTCCTGATGCATGCTAAAAGCGCATGTCTGAAAAAATGAAAGTACTTAAGCCATGATTTTCCATCCATTATTTTTACTGATCAGACAGTCATGATCATGGACTGTGGAATTTCCAAATACTATGCCAATAGGAACACTAAAGCTGAAAATCTCAACTCAAATTCTGATTGTGGTCTCACCAATGATCTACGAGTGACTTATGGGAAGTAATTTTCTGAGTATATACTGGCAGTGGGAAACCTCATCTGCATCATGAGTGTATCATGCATGCCTGTCACTTTCTTTTTGTGCTGGTAACAGAGTGCACTTAGAAAATTGCTACCTAATGCAAATGTCCTCAAATGCATTTGTTAGATGGTTAGCCTGGTTAAAAATAATTTCTCATCCACTGGATGCTCTTTACTATGGTAGTTGAATCCCATGCCATCAAGTGTTAGGAGATTAAAGGAACGTTGGAACCCAATTACTAATTACATGCAAGCACCATAAGTGATACAATTGAGTTTGAAAATCATATAGTGTCAGTAGAACAGTATTCATGCTGTATAATAGTTTTTAGAAGTCAGTGGTTCTCTGATTCCTCATTCAAATGCCTAACCTTCTTTTGTAAGGCAGGCTAGCAAGTATTACAGTGACAGCTGTTGTAAAACAACTTGAGTCTCTTGATTTCCAAAACTACATTTTCATTACTAGTCACTGAATAGTGATTAGATATTGGAATGTTGCCTAATTCCTCACTTCTTCACATACGCCGAGTCTAATTATATCACTCTGTTATCCTTGGATTGAAAAAATACTGAAGTTGACCAAGTGAATGGTGTGTGCCATTGCTGTTAGCTTGAAAATGTACCAACTGATTTCTGTATCCACCTGCGACCCAAGCCTTTGACATCTTCAACCTAAAATTCACTATTTTCCACTATACCCTCTACGCCAGAGAAATGCTTATGCTGTGGTGATATAGGAAAATGTGTTAGTGCAGATACCACAATCTCTTCTGCTGCTTGCAACAGTGATTGTTAAGCACGTAGAACTGAATTGTGTGGCGTGTGTTTGAACTCCAGATGGTACAGGTTCACAGGTGGGAAAGTATTAAACTAGGATTGTATCACACTACAATACAACCATATGCACAGCAAAGATTATTTATGCTTACTGGCAGTAAGTTACTACATCAAATAATGGACAACAGATGCAGTCTATATGAATTTTAGCAACAGATTACAATGTTGATGCGAGTATTTTTCCTGTCGTGCACTAGTAAAATGCTGAAAATGTCTTCATTTGAGTGGGCCAAAACCATTGAATAAGTAAAAAGGCTGAACAACAGCATTTTAAAACGATCTAAAACAGCAGTTTCAAAGATGGCCAAACATTTGTATAGTTGTGCCCACCAGCGACAATGTGGTAAATGGAATTCAACTCTGACACTTATGAGGTGATTAAAGAATGGAAGGATACTGAGAGTAGAGGAAATGAGAGATCTTGGAGTGAATCGCTGCAGATCTCTGATCATAGCAGTAGAAGTTGATAAGCTGATTAAGAAGGCACATGGAATCCTTAAATTTATTAGCTGAGGCCTAGAATACAAGAGTTGGAATTATGTAAAATATGAGTTAGCCCATAACATTGAGTACTGTGCGCAGTTCCAGTCACCTCATTACAGAAAGGATGTAACTGCAGTGCAGAGATTTATGAGGATATATCAGGACTGGAAAATTGCAGCTTTCAGGAGAGATTAGATAAGCTGGGGTTGTTCTCCTTGGAACAGACTTGATTGAGATGTGCAAAATTGTGAGGAGCCTGGTAGAGTGGATGCTAGAAGCCTATTTACTTTAGCAGGAAGATCAATGACTTGGAGGATGGTCATAGGTTTAACATGATTGGTTAAAGATTAGAGGGAAAAAAATGAGAAAAACAGAGAGTTTGTAGGGTCTGGAATTCACTGCCTGAAAGGGTTATAGAAGCAGAAACCCTCAATTAATTTAATATGCACCAGAAGTCCTGTAAATTTCAGGGCTACAGACCAAATGATGGAAAGTGGAATTAGGCTCGGTGGCTCACTTCTCAACTGCCACTGGAATGAGGAGCCAAGTGGCTCCTTCCTGCGCCATAAATGTTTTGTAATTCTATGAATAATTCTTCTTCTGAATTATTCACAAAACATCCAAACGTCACCTGTGCATTCAGCTAGGTATGGAACAACACAATAGAATGAATCCCTTTGGGTAATAGACCCTGGCTAAGAAGGAAACTCCTCCAGCCAGAATATAACCATTTCTAAACAATGCACTTGGAATCTCATTATCATGACCATGTGTGGATAACTGGTCAGTTTGTAAGAGGAGATCATGTGATGAGTAAGCTAACCATCTTTGTGTTTTATGAAACTGTTTCTTTTGAGAACAGTCGGAGTAAGAAAGTGAGATAACAAAGACCCTGAATAGGTACTTTCTCTCTCACACACACACACACACACACACACTCTCTCTCTCTCTCCTCGCTCCCACTTTACTGTTAAGAGCACGGCTGATGTTAAATGCTAGGATGTTTCAAACCCCAGAAGGGAAATTTGGAAAGCCTGCTGTCAACTGTATTATGTAAATATAGTACAATATAAGGAAAGGTGTGACGAACAGTGAAGGTTGTCCCAGACATTTTTGTGATAATTTTAAACAAAATAAATACTTATTAAATGGTAAAACATACACAGGAAAGTCAACTAAAAATACACTTAACTACATTAATGTCTGTAAATTTACAAAGTTCCAAATACCTCCATTTTCCTAATCATAGAGCTAAATCTCCCCAAACAACATCCCATAGCCATTAAAACTATAAGCAAAATCCAATAATACCAAGCATTAGTATCTTTTGGGGCTGCTTCCGACTTAGGATAGAGACAACTGGCTTCTCAAAATGGGGTTTCTTCAGGTACAGCTTGTTGGAAGTTTACACACTTTGCTGCTGTGGGCTGCAGTCTCAAAAAAGCTTCCTTGAATAGGGTGAACTTGCCTCTGAATTATTGTTTTACCTTTTGATTCTTCCTTATCTGATCTAACCTTCTCAGAAGTCATTCATAATTACTTCTATTATGTGAGGTCACCTTTTAGGATGTAAATGTGAAATTCATTCCAGTCTTCTCTTTTGAAATTTTACTATTTTTACTTCAACTTTTGACACTCTGGGTGGAAGTTTCCTGTCCCACCCACCGTGGCAATTGTAGCAGGCAGTGGTGGATTATGTTGAACTCGGCTGGTAATTTCCATTCTTGGGGCGAGCGTGGCCGGAAAATCCCGTCCTCTATCTCTCATTGCCAACAACTTGTCTGCTTGTTTTTAATGTTGCTAGATGAATCAGAATATCAAAACATTGGTTTTATCATCGCTGTCAATCTGTTTTCTCTACAATTTCCATTTTAAAATAGTTTATTCTTCTTTAAACATACACACATGGACTGTTTTGTTTTAGATTGAGTGTTAATTGCAAAACTACCTGTATGTATATGCCTTTTATAGTCTTAGCATTTAGACAGTTAAATAGTCTCTGAATTGGCAAGCAAATTCTTTAAAAAAAACTTGTTCCAATCAATCAAGGAATGGTAAGAAAGGGGGACAATTCTACCACTTTACATCTGACTGTAACAGTACAAGTTAAATCTTTTGAAGAACATAGGCATTTACTTGTTTTCGACATGCCAGTCATTTGCCACAGAATCTTCCCTGGGGCTTTTTTCATTTTTGGGATGTGGGTATTGCTGGCACGGCCAGCATTTATTGGTTATCCCTAACTGCCCTTATTCACTGAATGAAGATTTTGTTTGAAATCTGAGACTACTGATTATTACTACTATGATCAAAAAATGAATTCTTTGTTCAATAATCAAACCTTTGTTTTTTTTGTTCATCATTTGGTGAGCTGCATAATATTACTGCAGTGTTTACATATAAGGCCCATAACTCTCATTACCTTCTCATTAATTGGAACAGGTTTTAAGTAAAGTGACTAGGCAGAAAGCTTGCTTTCATCTGTCATTCTTACTCCAATAAAATGTTCACTGCTTCTTTGGTGACAAGAATACCAATGCCCTTTTATGTTGCTGTTGATATTTAAGATCTGCAGCAGTATCACAGGATCACAGAATTGTTACAGCACAAAAGCAGATAATTTGGTCCATCATGCCTGCACCAGTTCTCTAAACAGACATTATGGCTTAGTGTCAATCCCCTGTCTTTTCCCCGTACCTCTAACTATTGTTTGAATTCAAATAATCATCTAATGCCCTTCTGAATTGATTTTCCGTCCACCACTCTTCCAGGCAGTGCATTCAAGATCCACACTACTCATTGTGTGAAAAAGTATTTCTCCCATCACATTTGCTTTTTTTACAAATTACTTTAAATCTGTGGCCTCTTGCTTTTGATCCTTTTATGAGGATGAACAATTTCTCCCTACCTACTCTGAGCAACCCTCCACCTCATGATTTTGAACATCTATCAAATCTCCTCTCAGACTTCTCCCCACAAGAAGAACAGTTCCAATCTCTTCAATCTATCCTCATAACTGAAGGAAAAGAAAGATTCATTATGATTGGGAAAGTGACTTAGGGATTGCCAACACTGATTAGACATATTTCTGGAGATCTGGGCATGTGACATTTAATCACATAACATTGAAATTCAAATTGTCTAAGGCCCAATCAACTTCAGTTGCTTCATCATCTTCCCTTCAATATAAAGTCAGAAATGGGGATGCTAGTGACTGCATCATGTTCTGCAACGTTCACAACTTATATTAAAGGGTCGCTGCCCACATGCAACAAAGTTTGGACAACATGCTGGGCTTTAGCTAATAAGTGGCAATAACATTTGTGCCATACAATTACCAGGCAAGGACCATCTCCAAAAAGGGAGTGTCTAACCATCTTCCCTTGACATTTGAAGGCATTACAATCGCTGAATCCCCCACCATCATTATGCTGGGGTTACCATTGATCAGAAAAATAATGCGTTTAGCAAAATAAATACTCCAGTTACAAGAACATATCAGGGGTAAGAATTCTGTGATGAGCAACTCACCTCCTAACACTCCAAAGCCTGTCCACCATCTACAAGGCACAATCAGGAGTATGATGGAATATTCTTCACCTGCCTGGATGACTGTGCTCCAACAACACTCAAGAAGCTCAACATCATTTAGCACAAATTAGTCCACTTGATCAACACTCCATCCATCTTCTTAAAATTCATTCCCTGCACCATCTACTCTCTCAGTGGTAGCAGTCTAAACAATATACAAGATGCACTGCTGCAACTCACCCCTGACAGTCCAAATTGGGACCACTGAGAAACATAAGATCAGCAGATATTTGGGAACATCACAACCTGCAAGTTTCCCACCAGTCACCCACCATTCTGACTTGCCATTCCTTCACTGTCACTAGGAGAAAATTCTGAAACTCCTTCCCTAACAGTACTGCGAGTACTCCAGTGGACTGTAGCACTCATCTGATACTTAATCACATTTCATCATATTTGTGCATTGTTTGCAAATGCTATTTATTTACCTAGTTGACTCTCAGCAAATCAAGCTTCAGTTAAATGTGACTTTTTGTTTCATAGGGAAATCAATAGCTTAATTAAAAATCAAAGCAAGAATACAACAAACAACAGAAAGATTTAAGGACATGTCTTACTCAAATAAAAGAAAACTTGGCATGATTCGACAGTGTCAACCGCAATTAGAAATACCAAATAAATTCAACTGATTCAGCACAACAATATTGACATAAGTCACATCTACTTAAGGTTTCATGCAATTGTTACAATCAAGTGAAGAGAGGTAGACTGACTCCCGTCTTTTGGCACTCCTCATCTGACTGCAACTGGGTTTTTAAAAAATATAACCAATTCATTGTGTGTTTAATCGTTTAGATGCTGTGACTCTAAAGTACACAAACAGGCAGATTTCATAATAAGCTTCTAATACAAAAGGACAATAATATTTATTATTTGCTTGTATTTATTGTATTTATTTGGGTTTCTTTGCTTCTCTCTCCCTCTCTCGTCTGTCTTCCACGACAGGACAACATTTTGATTCAATATTTGCTTTTAATTTGTTGTCTACATCCTTGACCAGAATTTTCAGCTAAACCAGTTTCAATTTTCAATGTGCTATTACATATTTTTTGAAAATTAATTAAAATCCTTTTTTTGAATATTTGCTGGAGGAAATACATTTCAAAATATGCTGAGAAATAATTACTCTCCAAATTGTTTAGATGTTTTCAATAAATTAAATCAATGTTCTATCCTTCTTTAAATTTAAAAATAGTCAATGCTTATTGAACACTCAGAAATGTTTGAAAATACAGAAATGTCGAAAACCAGAGTTTTCCTGGAGTCATGTATATAGATACTCCACTGAAAGAGAAATATTGTGACGAACAGTATTATCCTTCACATCCCAAGCACTTTTGAAAGTCAATAATACCATGGTTGCATGTAGACATCAAGTTCACAATGTGCCTGCAGTGCTCAATAGTCCCAGTGTCAGCAATGAGTACACACATTTCTGAAGGTAAAGTGTATAAGATTTACGTTGAGATTTTTAAAAAATACTTTTATGGGATGTGACCATTGTTGGCAACATCAGCATTTGTTGTCCACCCTTAATTATTCTTGAACTGCCTGGCTTGCCACATCATTTCAGGAACAGTTAAGGGTCAACTACATTGCTGTGGATCTGGAGTCATTTGTACGGCTGACCAGATAAGAATGGCAGATTTCCTTCCCTAAAGGGCTACCAGATGACATTTCACAACAATTTACAATGGTGTATCAGTCAGCATTATTAAGATTAGTTTTCAACTTTCAGGCTTTATCGACTGAATTTAAATTTCACTTTCAATCATAATGCAAAGTCCATCAGGGCAACTCTATTTATCCTACCACTAGCCCACTGTATCCCCAAAGTTCATTAGCTCAAATTGTATTTATTAAGTGCAATGTCAATCCATCACATGTTTGGGATTTGTCAGTAGTGATGTAACTAAACACTGTTCCTTTGGAATAGGCATTAAAAATGAATCTTTAAAAAAACTTCAAATTAAAAATAATATGAAGACATCTTAACTGTTGTCTATCAATGCTACTTTCCTTAACAGCGAAGAAAGATCCACAACTCAAAATACAATCCCATGTCCGGCTGCATGTCTAGGGTAACTTCTCACTTTTACATTCTAAATCTATAGCTAGGACCATTCATAAATCATAAGAACGACATTCTGGAAATATTCAGAAAGTTTGGTAATATCTTTGGAGGAAACAAAATTAACAATCTTTCATCAGGACTGGATTTTATTGTCAATTTCTGGAAGCTCACTTCTCAGAATTATTTCCTGGAGGCTGGTGCCCACGCAGTCATTATTTGATTTGAATTATTATTGTCTCATGTATTCAGATACAGTGAAAAGTATTATTTCTTGTGAGCTGCTACAGACAAAACATACTATAAAAGTTTTAAAGTTTATTTATTAGTGTCACAAGTTGGCTTACATTAGCACTACAATGAAATTACTGTGAAAATCACAAGAGTACACAGGGGAGAAGGAGAGGATGTAGAATATAGTGTTGCAGTTAGATATAGGATGTAGAGAGACATTAACTTAATATATAGGAGGCCCATATATCAGTTATGCATTGATTGAGTGTGTGCTGACTCTGACAAGCTGGAGACAATTTGACACAAACTCGAAAGGCCAACACAGTCTGTCAATCGGGGGGAGAGAGGCAGCGTGCTTGCGTCACCTGGTGCACGCCTTACGCAGGGCGAGCGTGGTGGCGATGGCGGGTAACGTGGAGCAGATAGCGATGGTGGGAGAGGAGGAGGATCGGAGCATCTCCAGGTCAGACAGGTACGGGCAAAAGCCATGGCAGGAAGAGGGATGTAGAGTGTGTCCCCCCCCCCCCGTACAGTCATGGCGGCTTTGGGAGCCCCGGCGGTTTCATGATGCCCTGCAGCCCCGAGCCCAGGGAAGAGGCGGTTGGCGAGGAGCAGCGGGCCCGGCTCGAGCGGACCGTTACCAGGGTGGCCGGCTCGTGCCTCCTCCGGGGGCAGGGTGGGCGCGCGTGCTTTTGCCTCCCTCCCCTTTGTCACAGCGGGAGCTGTAGGGGAATGGCAGCTGAACTCCACTGTTACTGCTGCAGTTTATTGCTGGGTATCCAGTTCACTGTGTCTGAACTGAACTGAACGGTGTGGGTTTGTTGTCCCAAATGCACTTGGTTGCACCGTAGACACAGCTAACTCGCGGGAAGTCAATGGAGAGTGAAGAGAGAACACGTGGACTCTGAAATCACACCGATTCTGCTATTTAAGGATTGCACATAAAGAAGCCAGTCCGATATTTGGTTTGCATTGAAAATATTCGTTTCATTTTGGCCTTTTTCTCCTCTGAAAATGAAATTGAACCACGTTCCCGGAAGTGACTGCAGCACGTCAGGGACGTTTTTTACATGATTGTCAATTTCAATATTCGCTTGTATTTTTAAATTCACAAGCCAGCATGAAATTAATGAAATCAAAGACTTTTTTATTCCTATCAAACGCACTATCTAAAACGTTCCGACAATTCTTGAATCCCCCTTAAGTTTGTCTAAAATCTGCAAAATGCTCATTGGGTTGGATTAAAACAACAGTTTACATTTACACAATACCTTTTAAAATAAATAAAAGTGCCAAGATGCTTTGCGGAGACTTTTGAAAATAATGTGATAATCTGACACATAAGGAAACATTAAATCAGATGATCACAGGCTTACTAAAGAGAGTTTTAAAAAGGTAAGCTAGATGGCGAAATGTGAGGAGGGGATTCTCTATCTTTGGGCCTAGGCATTTAAAAGCATACCACCAATAGTGGAGTGACTAAGTTTGGGGATTCACTAGAGGCTGGAATTAGAGGAATGCAGATATTTTGGAGAGCTGCAGAAGATTACAGAGATAGTGAGGGGACAGGCCAGTAAAGGATGAGAATTGTAAAATTGAGGTGTTGCTTAACCAGTTGTTGCAAGTTAGTGAGCATGCCTTTTGATGAATGGGATTTGGTGCAAGTTAAGACATGAGCAACAGATTTTTGGATGTCACTTCAAGTTTATATTGGGTAGAATATTGGAGCCTGCCTAGGAGTGCGTTAGAATAGTCAAGACATAGTAAACGTTTCTGCAACAGAAAATCTGAGGCAGAGCAGAGTTAGGAAATGTTATGGAAGTGGGAATAGGTTGATTTAGTGGCAATGTGAATGTGTTTGAAAGCTCAACTAGATCAAATATGATTCACAGCTTGCAAGCAATATGATTCAGCCTTAGACACTGCCAGAAAAAGAATGGAGTTGATGGCAAGACAGTGGAGTTTATGGTAGGTGTCAAAGACATTTGCTTCCAGCTTCCCAGTATTAATTTGGAGGAAACTTGTGGTCACCGAGTAAAGGTGTGCTGAGTGTCATCATTCTGCATGGGGAAATGGATGTGTTTTCGGGTGAATAAAAATAGAAACTGCTTAAAATATGGAAAAGATCAGGCAGCATCCATAGACGGGGAAACAGATTGAAAATTTCAGGTCAAAAACCCTTCACCAGAACTGGTTTTTGACATGCAACATTAATTGTTTGTTTCTCTTTTCACAACACTTGATGGGGGAGAATCATATTGAAATGTGGAGCAGTCTTTTGGAGTAGGCCATTCAAATCCTAATTACTGTGTTAACAACACCAGCTAACATGCTAGGGTCTCAACATTTTACGATTTATATAAATGATTTGGATGAAAGGACCAAAGGTGTTATTGCTACATTTGTTGATGATGCAAAGACAGGTAGGAAAGTAAGTTGTGGAGAAGATGGAAGTCTGAGATTATGAAATAAAAAGGAAAATTAAAACATTCCCGTGAAAACTTTTGTCATTCTGAATTTATTACATTGTCATGAATTGGTATAAGAATATCATCCATAAATAAATAATGAAAAAAAACTTAATGAATTATGGAATGAGGCTAGTTGAGAGATTAATAATGTCTGAGGAAATCTTATGGGTCATTTCTCTTAGGATTAGATACAAAATGAATGATCTGTCTGCTATTTCTGCAGATCATTTGAGTAATACCTTTAAAAAGTAATGGGTTCTTTATTTTCTTGAAGACATTCTAGCCTATTGGAGGGTGAGAGGAAACATGACACAGCTCTGGCCAAGTCTGTCCTCGGTAACCTTCAATTCACCCTTGACCAGCTATCATTGTCTGTCGAGCTTCCACCCCACACACACATGGTGGAACTGGCCCCCACCTGTCGTTAATCTCTGCCTTATCCTTCCATCCATTGTTCTCAACACTTCCACAATGTACCACTTTTGACATTGCCCTGCCCTACATACAACAGCTTCCGTTCTCTGTCTCATGAGACTTCATCTCCCTCCTTGCTTCCCACTGCAAACCATGCCTTGTTTTCCTTTCACTGCCACGTCCCTCCCTCCGTCAGCAATGCCTCATTTCCCTTTTTGCCCTTTGACTGCAATCACTTAAGGCAATTATCAATGGCTCCTCTCCAGTTATTGACATAGCTCCCCGTGGAAGAAAGAGCCACTCCCACTCAACCTAAATCAAATAGGAAGATTACCTCCCACGCTGCATGTCATTAAGAATTGTGAACCCAAAGGCATGTGTTTCTTGTTTGGTAATTGGAAAGGTGCAGTTGAAGTTGGTATTAAACTAGCATGCGTGACATGCAAATTTATTAAAGCACAGTTTCTCATATTTGTCATGGGAAGATTAATCCATTGCCAACTTAATTCTGTAGTTCCATCTTGCCATTTGAAGGTTGACCTTTTGTTTCCTGCTCAGCGAAGTGTCACCTCCTGTCTGACAGGAGTTTCACAAGATTCTGCCCAAGAAGTCAAAATTCTGTTAATTGTATGCCTGGAAAAACATTGTGCAAGCACTGCCTACAGAGCAAAGCAAAGCAGTACGCATGTTTGTTCCTATGCAAGCATCAATACAGCCAAGAATATCCAGGATGCAGCTATAAGGAGGAGGAACTAGTGTTATTACCAAAAGCAAAGCAAGAACTTTTATTCCTTATAAACACACCATACATAGGCTAAGGTCCCCCCAGTTTCAAGTTTCATTGCCGCCTTGGTCCAAATATGGCTAAAAGAACTGAATTCCAGAGGTGACGTGAGTGCCTTTAACATCAAGGACAGCATTTGACTTAGTGCAGCATCAAGAAGCCCTAGCAAAATGGAAATCAAAGAAAACTCTCCACTGGGTGAAATGATGCGTATCAGAATAGAAGATTGGTTGCCCTTTAAGAGCCACAGTCAGCTTAGCCCTGGGGCACAGCTGTAGGAATTCCTCATGGCACTGTGGTAGACCCGATCATCTTTAGTTACTATTTCTACTATCTTTCCTCTAACGGAATGTCAGAACTGGGGACGTTTGCTGATCATTTCAGTATTTTGTACAAACTACAACTCCTCAGGTACTGAAACAGCCTGTACCTGCATGCATCAAGTCCCAGTCAACATTCAGGTTTGGGCTGATAAATGGCAAGTAACATTCACTTTCCCTTGACATTTAACAGCGTTATCATTATTATATCCTGGGTTTTACCGTTGACCAAAAACTAAACTGGACCAATGATGTAAATTCAGCGGCAGCAAGAGCATATTAGAGGCTGGGAATTCTGCGACAAATGAATATCTTCTTGACTCAGAGCAAAATCCACCATGTAAAAGATGAAAATCAGGTGTATGACAGAATACTGTCCTTGTTTGGAAAAATGCAGTTCCAAAAACACTCGGGAAGCTTCAAGTCAAAACAGGTTCATGCCACATTCATCACCTTAAATATTCGCTGCCTCCTCCAGTGACTGCAGCATATATCATCTGCAGCATTCACTGATGCAACTTGCCGAAGCTTTTTGAGCAGCAACATCCAGACTCATGAGCTCTGAGTAGAACAAAGTGCAAGAGAACACCACCTGCAAGTTCCCCTCAAAGTTACGTGAGTTTATCATTTGAACCTCAATTTTTTTTCACTAAATTCGAAGCACTTTTTAATGAGGTCATGTGAACCAGACACTCCTAACAGAACAAAGACAGAAAACGCTGAAAAATCTTAGCAGGTCTGACCACATCGGTAGAAAGAATAGAGCTTTGAATCTGATGACCCTTCATCAGAGTTCAGTATGAAATGTTCTTTTACCCAATTTATGTTTGCAAAGTTTGTGAAGCTTTCAACCAAAAATCATTTCCATTAACTGCTGCTGTGCTATCCTGGAGTTACTTCCCTAAATGCCTCAGTTTCCACCACTGATTTCCTGAAAACTACCATTTCAATCTAAATCCCTTTTCATCCACACCATTCAGCCATTTGATATTTTATCCTTCTCTAAAGTGCCTTGGGAAATGTTCATCCTGGAGTCAGTTACTAGTGGTAACATTTGATAACTTAAAATGCTATGAAAATGCCTTTCCTTGTCACTGCACAGAAATTCTTTACTTTGTGGTTTGGGATGATGTGGCATGGTTGCTTCAAGACAGATGAAACTACATAGCATGTCAAGTATAACTTTCACCAATTTTTATAGATGCACCATAGAAGGCATTCTTTCTGGTTGTATCACAATTTGGTATGGTTCCTGCTCAGCCCCAGTCCGCAAGGAACTACAAAAGGTTGTAAATTTAGCCCAGTCCATCATAAAAATCAGCCTACCATCCATCAACTCTGTCTACACTTCCCTCTGCCTTGTCAAAGCAGCCAGCCCCCTGGACATTTTCTCTTCCACCTTCTTCCTTCAAAAAAAAGATACAAAAGTCTGAGGTCACGTACCAGTCAACTCGAGAACAGCTGCTGCTGTCATACTTTTGAATGGACTTACCTTGCTTTCTCTATACTGTAGCTATAACTGTTATACTACATTCTGCACTCTCGTTTCCTTCTCTATGAATGGTATGTTTTGTCTGTATAGCCTGCAAGAAACGGTACTTTTCTCTATATTAATGCATGTGACAATAATAAATTAAATCAAAGTATTATATCATTCACTCCAAAATCAGTATCATTCCAAACTAAGTTGTGGAGCTTCAATATGCTGATGACATGTGTGTGCACAATCACTTAGAAACTGAACTCCAGGTCTTTGTCAACTTCTTCTCTGAAGAAAATGAGAAAATAGATCTTTCGCTTAACATCCAGAAAACTAAGGCCCTCTTCCATTCATCTTTCACAGCATGCCTCTTCTCATTGATTTTAAGAGCAACAGGTGTGATCTTGGAAAAGAATTTAGGAGCCCCTTATCAACAAAGGCAGACGTAAATAACGCAATTCTCATCACCTCCTGCGTTACTTCAATCTTCAGTTGACTGGGGAAGAGCATTTGAGGACTGAATCTCAGACCCAAGTCTAAGGTCATGGTTTACCAGGCATCAATGATCGCCACATTCTCAAATGCTTTTGGAGCCTAAGACAAACCAAGTACTGGGCAACACAGTGGCACAGTGGTTAGCACTGCTGCCTCACAGCACCAGGGACTGGGTGACCCACCTTGGGTCACTGTCTATGCAGGGTCTGCATGGGTTACCTCCGGTTTCCTCCCACAGTCTGAAAGACTGCACTGATTAGCTGCATTGGCCATGCTAAATTCTCCCTCGGTGTACCTGAACAGGCTCCAGGGTGTGGTGACTAGGGGATTTTCACAGTAACTTTATTGCAGTGTTAATGTAAGCCTACTTGTGACACTAATACATAAACTCTATGTATCGCCATTAAAACCTTTGCTAAATCCTCCAGCTGCCTTAATTACCCTGGACTGGAAACCATCTGATATTGCAATTTAAATTTCAGTTTTCAGGTGGTTCTAGCTGTTTTATAAGTAATAGCTACCTAGAAAAAGTTAGAATTAAAACCAATTCTAACATCTGTCAAATTCAGATTCCCTACCCAATTATCTTACAAACTTACCTTCTCCCTGGCCTCTCTGAATAACTTGCTTTCTTTTCAGTAGCTTGTGCATCTTTTAGAGGTTATGGCTTTCTTATTTCTGACTCAGTTGGCCTTAATGCAAGCCCTTTAGGAACTCACTGCACCTTTCCCAACCAGCCCAAGTCAGAAAATTGTGCAAGAAAGGAACAATTTTGTTTTAAGGTCAGTAGCATGGAGCAGAGTGGCAATTGAACTCTACCACTCCACAATTCCTGAAGCAATTGCTTTATTCTGAATGCAGTCGTGGCAGGAGAATTCAGGGAGGACTGCAGAAATTCTTTGGGGATATCCTCAAAGCAACCTTGAAGAGGTCAAACATCCCCATCAACTCACATGAGTTGTTGGCTTGTGACTGACCAAAGTGAAGAATGGTTCATTTGGGATGAAACAAAACACGTCAAGAGACTTCACCAAGGACACAGAGGCAAACTCAAGGCATTGGAGAAAAGAGTTCATAAACCTCCAAATAGCTCACCTACTCAACTTTTAAAGCACCAGCTGCTCTGCACCTGGTAGAGTCTACAGATTTGCACATTGATTTATTAATCATCTTGAAACCCATCAAACCAGAATGGAAGCAAATCACCCTTGATCCTGAGGAACTGCCTAAGTGAGAAGAATATAAATTATATGAGGTTTTCTTTTTTTTCTCTATCTGTACAACCACCCTATATGTTCAGTGCGTATACTTTTGGACAGATCTTATGAGCCAATTGTCAGAAAACATTTATTCATTTTGAATTGAGGAGCATGGTAACGTAAGAAAGCGCCAACACAGCATAACCTTCTTGGCTTCTGCATTGTTTATTTATTAGTGTCACAAGTAGGCTTACATCAAGACTGCAATGAAATTACTGTAAAAGCCCCCTTTTCTGAATGCAAAGCACTGCAGTGTTAAGTTTGCTGTTCTCATATTTTCTTTTGAAGACACTTTAAGCTTAATACCATTCTTGTGAAAAAATAAGCCATAGCCAAAAAATTGTAGGGCTCTGAGAAAGCTATCAATGCAGTTTCATTTCCTTGTTTTTTTTCCATATCGTGTTCAATTCTTAATTTTCAGACACCAACTTGACTTAATTGTGTTTGTGTTCTTTAAAAACATTTGGATTTTGCTCCTCTTACTGTTTCTAATGGGATATTCCATGTAGTCGCAATTTTATGTATATAAAAATATTTATTTACATCTCCCTTCATTCTTTTGGCGCTCTGAAATTTCTGCATTTTATTTACTGACTCATCTGCTAGCATACATATATTTTTCTCATTTGCCTTATCAAAACTTCACCTAAATAAATGTGTTTTAAATTATACCTTACTGTAATTATCTCTGAAGAAACAGAGCACCAGTTTTTCTAAAATGCATGCGAAACACTGCAGATGTTGTGGCATGATAGCACAGTGGTTAGCACTGCTGCCTCATAGTGTCAGGGGCCTAGGTTCAGTTCCTGGTTTGGTTCACTGTTTATGTGGAGTTTGCACATTCTCCCCATGTCTGCGTGGATTTCCTCCACATGCTCCGGCTTCCTCCCGTATTCCAAAGGTGTGCCGGTTAGGTGGATTGGCCGTGCTAAATTGCCACTTAATATCAGGGGGACTAGCTAGATAAACACATGAGGTTATGGGGATTAGGCTTGGATGAGACTGCATTCAATGCAGATTCGATCAGCCAAATGGCCGCCTCCTGCACTGTATGATTCTGTGAAAACAAAGTGCTAGAATCGCATAGCAGGTTTATTGGAATCTGCAGAGAGAGGATTAGAGTTCATGTTTCTTGATGTGGATCATTGAGCTGAAACATTAACTCTTGTTTCCATGTCAGTGGTTGCTGTCGGGCCTGAATGTCTCTAGTATTTTCTGTTTTTTGATCTCACTCTTTTTCACTTTTTATTATCTTGGTGAATCTATTAATCACCCTCTCTGTGACTTGATGTCATTCCTGAAATAGGGCACTCCAAACTAGACACAATTTTTTGGCTCATAGTCACTTCAACTGTCCTTTGAATATTGAATCCAGTAGCCTAATTTTGTTTTCCAAGTTACAGACATGACAGCACAGACAGCCTAGCTAATGATTTATGTAGATTTTATAAAAACATCAGAAATAGGAGCAGGATTATGCTATTTCGTCCTTTTGAGCCTGCTACTCCATTCAGCAAGATCCTGGCTGAACTTGTACCTCAACTGCAACTTGCTGTACTATCCCCATTTCCCTTTATTCCTTTAGTACACAAAAAATCTACTGTCATCTGACTTGAAACTGAATAATCGTAGCCTTCTGGGGTTGGAGAATTCCACATAACACGGACCATTAATTCAAATTTCCGCGTTTGTTGGCTGCTGCAACAGGAAATCTATGTTCAGATGTTCAGGATATCAATGTTTCAGTGAGATTTTTGTCAGGTGCAGCTGCTTACTCTGCTGGTGAAATGAATTTGTAATGCTGAGAAGAACTGGCAGGGAATTCTGCTTTTAGATACAACTACTTCACTTGAATCCAGAAGGTAATATCTCCACTTTGGGGTGCCATGTTAAATTGCACATATTTCTCAAATTCCAATAGCTTGGAAATTATAAATGGCATCTGCATTGAACTTGCGCTGTGATCTGAAAAAGGTGCCTTCAAAATCTGAACCAGGGTTGAATAAGGCTGTGTGATAGCCTCTGTACTATTTACAATCTACCTGATAGTGACTATTCATTTCATCAAAGATCAATTACTCTGACAATGTTAATGACTGCCAGGATAGAAAAACCTTTAACCTCCATTGGCTCCCTGACAAAATTGAACCATAGATATATCTGATCTATCATCTATTTTTAGATACTAAGTGAATCAAAGAAAATGGGAAAAGTACAGGAAAATACAGTTGAGCTATATCAGCTGTTCTTGTTGAATAGAGTAACATGCTATAAGGAATGATATTCTTATTTTGATGAAACCTAGAGAAACTATGAATGAGGCTCTCTGTGCTGCAAGATCTGTGATTTGGAAAGCTTAAAATGATGGTGTTTTGACTGTGCTGCTGGGTTGCAGGTGACTGCACAGCTATTTCCCATTCTGTGACAGATTACCAAACATGTTCAATTCCTTCAGTTCTGCATGAAAGAAACTCGCCTGTCCTTGAATATTGCCAAAACAAAACTCATATATAGCCGCTCATGTCCGGACAGCTAAATATTCCATGTGACAGAAACATGTGACCTTGGTTGATGTCATCCTTGAATTGACAGATACCTGGTGATGGTGTGAACTTCCAAAGTGCCAGGATCCTCTCCAATACTGTGTGTTTGAAATTATCTTTGTAGTTTTAACTCAATTGTCAAGTAGCATCTCCCTTTGCTTACCTGCCCCCTCCATTTGCCTTATCTTAAATTATGCTTGGTAGAATGCTCTCTACATTTTGGGGAACATTATTAAAGTAGCGTCATTCATTTAAGTGTTGTGCAACAAAAAACGTGTAGTTATAAGTTGCTGTACTGTGGCTGTAAGAGGAATTTTCCATGGTGTCCCTCTGTCTTGTCTTATACTTTTGCTAACGCACGCATCAGGAGAAAAGATAGTCAAGAAACACTAGCTCCCCTTTCTGGCGTAACCGTATGTATGTGAGATTGATATATCTTCTGAACACATTGATTGCTTACCCACCTTGTCATGAAAACTGGAGGGTTCAATTACACGATTACATATTATTATCTCAGCCAGTAGCGTTCCACTTGTCTGCAAGATTAAGAGCTCATTGGTTAACCCTTCTCCCTAGCAACCTTATCTATGCACGTGTGACAGACTCAAGGTTCCTCTCGCCATTTGCAGGCTATGGAAACTGAAAGGGACTCATTCTGTCTAACTAGCTATACTTTATCATTATAGTGCCCATAGAGAGGTCAAGATTAATTTTATTTTAATTAGCAATTAAATCTTTCTATTCATACCACTATCTTCATACCTTCCAGCTACAAGGTCTTCCAAAGCCTTTCACTGATTATGTTCTATGCTTCGTTGTTTGAGTAAATGTGGTCTGTCTGGTTCTGCTTTTTCCCATTATGTTTTTAGGGCAGGCTGCCCTTGGCCAAAGCTTACAAAAATTCAAAATTATATTTTAAAATTACATTATTTGTTTACAATTTACTACTATTGATTATATTGTATTTAATAGACTATACTTTCATAGTACATGTGGGAGGAACATGGTGAATACTTATTCCACATATAAGGCACCTTGTAATCTTTACCTTAACATTGTCTACTTATTATAGTAAATTTTAAACTAGTGGCTTTTATACAATGAATTTTATACTTACCCTCCTTCAGTGATGTAGATTTTATGAGAATACATGAATGAATTGTTTGCGTTAACTGTTCTAAAGATAGTGGTGTATTATGTATAGATAGATTTTTCTGAAATGATTGGTCCTGAATGGAAGAATGGTACAACTGGTGTATAAAATAGTATATTAGAGTTCAGAATAATTACACTTTCATCATTAATTACACATTATAGGACTTTTAAACAAATTTTAATGATGGAAGAGTATTTGAAGATTTGACGGTTTTCTGTACCAAAGTACATTTGCCTACATGGGTGTTGAAGTTTACTGTGACTAATCACCCTTGCTTGGGAGTTAAGGCTGTTGCATTTTGAATATCTTGCAAGTATTACATAACATTCATGTAATTTAAGAGTGAGAATTATTAATGCTAGGATGTGAACTAAAAAAATATTCATTTATATTATTTATATTCATTTAGATTGGTATTGTGGCAAAAAAGATCATTATTTAGCAAAAAACAGTATGCAAAATTATTGCTTTTAGAGGCACAAATGTTGTTTTGGGTATTTAGCTAGACTATAAATGCTACAAGTTCAAGTCTAAATTTGGAGAAGAATTGCAAGTGAAACTACAAAATAGTATATGTCTAATATTATATATGTTCTATTCTAGTGGCAGTGGTGAAGATTCTTTGGATAGTTTGTTCTCCCGGCTACCATTAACGCCATCTCTTTCTCCACGGAAAAGAACAACAAGCCAAAGTAAATCTGAGCCACCACTTCTGAGGACTAGCAAACGAACTATTTACACTGCAGGGCGACCTCCCTGGTATAATGAATCGGGAACTCCATTTAAAGAAGCGTTTGTCATTGGTAGGTGATACTCGGAGATTTACTCAATATCAAAAAATATAGTAAAATGGAGTTTTAAACCCTTTGGAAGTAATGCACAATGCTGTGGAATATAAAACTACAACGGGGGACAAATTAAAAAGCAGAATCTCAAAGTTAATAATTTCAGTGTTATTATCTGAGCCACAAGCAAATTGACTTATCGTAAGTAAGATTAGTGAGATGAATGCATAGCTGAAAGGGGAAGTAATGGCCTAGTGATTATGGGGAGGCGATGGCCTCATGGTATTATCACTCAACTATTAATTTAGAAACTCAGCTAATGTTCTAGGGATCTGGGTTCGAATCCTACCACAGTATATGGTGGAATTTGAATTCAATAAAAAAAATCTGGAATTGAGAACCTACTTGAGAACCTATTGTCAATTGTCAGAAAAACCCATCTGGTTCACTGATGTCCTTTAGGGAAGGAAGTCTGGCCTACGTGTGACTCCAGGACCATATCGAAACAACAACTTAACAGCAGAGTAGCAGTTTTGATAAAGCAAACCAGAGTCTGGTAGGAAGGGACAAAGTGTACAAACTTGAATGATCCAACAGTTAGGCATGCAATAATAGTAAAAAGGCAGAGTTAAAAGCTCTGTATCTGAACACCACACAACATTCATAACAAAATGCATGAATTGTTAACACAGCTGCTGATAGCCTTATGAGATATAGTTGCAGGATGACCAGGCTTGGACCTAAATATTCAAGCATTTTTAGCATTACACAAAGATAGGAAGTTAGGAAATCATAGTGAGGTAACTGTTGATAGTACAGTTATTAGAGATGACCTTGGTTTGAAAGAGTAAGATGTAGAATCAGTTTGGGTAGAGATGATATCATGAAAAGATAAGACGTCACTTGCAGGAGTAGTTTATAGGATGTTAACAGTAGTTGCACTGTAGGGTAGAATATGTAGGAAGAAATAAGATGGGACATGGATGAAAGGTACCACAATCATGGGTGACTTTAATCTAATCTGCACAGAGATTGGGTGAAACAGATTGACAAAGAAAGTCTAAAACATGAGTTCATGGTTTCTCCGAGCAGTATGTTCGAGAGCCAACCAGGGAGCATGCCATTCTGGACCTGATAATGAGACAGGATTAATAATTAATAGTAAAGCAGTCTCTAGGCTCCTTTACTACTAATTAGTAAGTAAATTAGTAGTAAAGGACTACTACTAGTAGTAAGATTCTATCTTATGATAGAATCATCTTATCCTATCTTATGATAGAATCATCTTATCCTATCTTATGATAGAATCATCTTATCCTATCTTATGATAGAATCATCTTATCCTATCTTATGATAGAATCATCTTATCCTATCTTATGATGATAGAATTTCATGTTTAGTTTCAAGGGGAGAAGTGTGAGTCTAAGAAAAGTGTTTTTAAACCTGAATAAAGGTATAATAAAGATATGAAAGCACATCTGGCTAAAGTAAATTGGGAAACTAGTTTCAAAAAGAGCACGGTAGAGACTCTTAAGAAAGTATTCAATAACTTGCAACAAAGATTTATCCCAGTGAGAAAGAAAATCTCAGAGGGATGCATCATCTAAGACTGAGTAAGCAAGTTAAGGATAATATCAAATTGAAAGAAACACTACAAATTTACAAAAGTTAGTGATAGGTCAGAATTTTAAGAACCAGAAGCTTAAAAAAAGGAGAAATATCAATATGAGAGAATCTTGGATAGTAATAAAAGCAGTTTCTACAAGTATTTAAATAGGAAAAGAGTAAAAATAGTGTTGATCCCTTTCAAGTGTATCTGGGGAATTGATATTGGAAAACAAGGAGAGGTATTGAACAGATATTTTGTGTCAGTCTTCATGGTAGAAGAGTTCCCAAAGATACAAAAATCAAGAGGTGAATGAGAGAGAACAATTTAAAATAATCATCATCACGAGAGTAAAGCTGCTGGGGGAACAAATCTAATGACTGAAAGATCCCCAGGAGCAGATGGCCAGCATCTGAGATTCTTAAAAAAAAGTTGCTGCAGAGATAGTACTTGCATTGTTTGTAATCTTCTAAAATTCCTCTGATTCTCAAAGGGTTCCAATAGTTTGGAAAATAGTTAATGTAACACATTTATTGTGGACTGGCCACAATAAATAGTCCCTTAGTGTCCAAAGATGTGCAAGATTACAAGGATAGGGCGTGGGCTTGGGCCTGGGTGGATCAATGCAGACTCAATGGACCAGATGACAACCTTCTGTTCTGTAGGGATTCTATGGTCCTAGTCAAAAAAAGAGACAGAAAGCAGGAAAATACAGGCCAGTTAGCTTAACATCTCTCATAGCAAATTGCTGGAATCCATTACTAAAAAGGTTACCTAGAAAACCATTTTGATCAAGCAGTGTTAATAAGGATTTGTGAAAGGAATATTAGGTTTAACTAATTTATTTGATTTTTTTTGAGTAACGAACAAGGTTGCTTAAAGGGGAACTTGTAGATATGGTCTACTTGGATTTCCAGAGGTATTTGATAAGGTGTGACATCAAAGCTTACCAAATATGATTGCATAATGTAGGGGTAACATATCAGCATGAATAAAGGGTTGGTTACTTAACAGAAAGCAGAGAGTAGGGATAAATGATTGTTTTGAATTGGGAAGCTGTAACTAGTGGCATGTTAGGGAGATTGGTGCTGGTGCCTCAATTATTTACAAACACATCAATGACTTGGATGAGGGGACTGAATGTCTGGTACGTAAATTTGCCAATGGCATCAAGAAAGGTAGGAAAGTAAGTTGTCAAAAGAAATCTGCAAAGGGATGTAGGCAGGGTAAGTGAGCGGGCAGATATTTCACAACATAAAATGTAAACTTGTCCACTTTGGCAGGAAGAATAGAAAGCAGTATATTGGAGAGACACAGTCATATGGAGAAGTATCTGGATGTCCTGGTAAATGAATCACAAATGGTTAGTGTGTGAATACAGCAAGTAATAGGAAGACAAATGAAATGTTAACATTTTATGGAATGGCATGTCAAAGTAAGGAAGTTTCTGTTGCAGTTTACAGGACATTGCTGAGAGCACATATGGAATACTGTATATAGTTTTGGTTGCCTTAGTTAAAAAAAATTGCATTAGAAGTAATATAGAGATGGTGCAGTACACTCATCTCATTCCCGTGAGATAAAGGGTTTATTTAATGAAGAAAGGTTGAAGAGGTTAGGCCCATACCCATTGTAGTCTTGAAAAATAAGAAGTGACCTTATTAAACCATAAGGTCCTGTGGGGATTTGACAGGGTAGTTACTAAGAGGATGTTTTCACTTGTGGGAGAGACTCAAATTGGAGGACACATAAGAATAGGAAGTAAGGGGAAACTTTTTTCTCAGGGCTTATTAGTATATGAAGTTCTCTTCAAAAAGCAGCTGAGGCTGGCTCATTGAATTTATTGAAGACATAGTTGGACAGATTTCTGACAAGACAAGGGAGTTGAAGATTGTTGGGGGGGGGGGGGGGGTGGAAGCAGATGGCAAAATGGAGTTGAGACCATAACCAGATCGTCTGTGATCTTAATGAATGGTGGAGCAGGCTGGAATGACTGAAGACAGGTCTTGCTCTAATACCTGTATTTTGGTAAGTAGGCATCTCAAGCATATTCTGCCATTCATTTAGACAATGGCCCAACAACTTGTATCCATCTTGGTTCCATACTTCAAATTATCTTTATCTAACCAAAATCTGTCAATCTTGAGTTTCAGGTTTTCAGTTGACTGCGTTCTAACAGCTTTTTGAGGGATAGACTTCCAGAGGGTGAAGGAATGCTTCTTGACATCACCCTGAATTATTTTGCTCTAATTTTAATGTTTACGCTCCTTTGTTCACAGAAACCCTACGATACAGAAGGAGGCCATTTGGCCCATCGAGTCTGCACTGACCACAATCCTACCCAGACCCTACCCCCATATCCCTACATATTTACCCACTAATCCCTCTAACCTATACATCTCAGGACACTAAGGGCAATTTTAGCATGGCCAATCAAACTAACCCGCACATCTTTAGACTGTGAGAGGAAACCGGAGCACCTGGAGAGGAAACCCACACAGACACGAGGAGAATGTGCAAACTCCACATAGACAGTGACCCAAGCTGGGAATCGAACCCAGGTCCCTGGAGCTATGAAGCAGCAGTGCTAACCACTGTGCTACCATGTTCTGAACTTCCCCACTAGAGGAAATAATTTTGCACTGTAATTTATCAAATTATTTAATCATCTTAAACACTTGAATCTTCTATAGTTAGGAACTACAATCTGTTCTTTGCAACTTGACCTCATGTTGGAATTCTTTTAGTCTCAGCATCATTCAGTTGAATCATTGCTGCACCTATTTCAAGGCCAGTGTGTCTTCCTCAAGAATCAAATACACTTCTCCAACCTAACTACTGTGAATAATATCCATCTCTTTTATCTCCATCTCCCTGAGTTGAAGGTTGACATCCCATTACTCTTTTAAATTTATTTTTGACCTGTCCATGCTCTTTTAGTGATTTTTGTATGTGAAGCACTAAATCTTCTTGCCATTCCGCAGCTCTTAACTTCTGACTGTTTAGTAAATTCTCTAATGTTTCTTTTTGAACTCCAAGTGGGTAACCTCATATCTTCTTACATTAAATATCATCTGCACAGTAAAAAGGTTGATTTGCAAATTGAATTAATGCTGTTATTGTATCTAAACTATTAGCGCAAGTTTTTGCTCCTGAGATGATAGACCATAAGACATACGAGCAAAGTTAGGCCACTCAGCCCATCGAGCCTGCTCCGCCATTCGATCATGACTGTTTTTTTTGTCTCTCCCCATTCTCATGTCTTTTCCCCATAACCTCTAATCCCTTATTAATCAAGAACCTATCTATCCATCTTAATGACATTCAATGACCTGGCCTCCATAGCCTTCTGTGGCAAAGAGTTCCACAGACTCACCACTCTCTGGCTGAAGAAATTCTTCTTCATCTCTGCTTTAAAGGACCATCTTTCAGCCTAAGATTGTGCCTTCTGGTTCTAGTTTTTCAAACTACTGGAAACATCCTCTCCACACCCACTCTATCTAGGCCTCGCATATCCTACAATTTTCAATAAGATCCCTCCTCATTCATCTAAACTACCAATAAGTACAGATCTGGAGTCCTCAACCATCCCTCATATGACCAGCTCTTCAGGCCAAAGATTATTCTTGTGAATATTCTTTGGACCTTTTCCAAGGCCAGCAAATCCTTCCTTGGATACAGGGTCCAAAATTGCTCACAATACTCCAAATGGAGTCTGACTAGAGCCTTATACTGCCTCAGAAATACATCGCAGCTCTTGTATTTTTAACTATCTCGACATGAATGCTAACATTGGACTTGCCTTCCTAACCGCTGAGTGAACCTGCACGTTAACCTTAAGAGAATCTTGAACAAGGATGCCCAAATCCCTTTTTGTTTTGATTTCCTAAGCATTTTCCCATTTAGTCTATGCCTCCATTCCTCCTTCCAAAGTGCGTAGCCTTACAGCTTTTCACATTGTTCGCCTCTGCCACTTCTTTGTCCTCTCCTAACTTGTCCAAGTCTTTCTGCAGCCCCCACTTCCTCAATACTACCTAGTCCTCTACATATCTTTGTACCACCTGCAAACTTAGCAACAGTGCCTTCAAATCCATCTTCCAAATTGTTAATATTTATTGTGAAAAGTTATGGTCTCAGCACCGATCCCTGAGGCACACCACTAGTCACCAGCTGCTATCCTGAGAAAGACCCCTTTTTACCTACCGTCTGCCAGTCAGCCAATTCTCTATCCATGCTAGGGTCTACTGTTAATTTATTTAACAGTCTCCTGTGTGGCACTTTGTCAAAAGCCTTTTGAAATCTAAATAAATCGTGTACATTAGTTCTTCTTTATCTAACTTCCTTGTCATCTCCTCACAGAACTCTAACAGATTTGTCAGACATGACCTGTTCTTGCCGAAGCTGTGCTAACTTGGTCCTATTTTATCATGCACTTCCAAGTACTCTGCGATCTCATCTTTAGTAGTGGACTCTAAAATCTTGCCAATGACTGAAGTCAGGCTAATTGGCCTATAATTTCCTGTCAATTGCCTCCCTCTCTTAAATAGCAGTGTTACATTAGCTACTTTCCAATCCCCTGGGACTCCATTTGTCTCCAGTGATTCCTGAAAGATCACCATCAATGCCTCCACAATTTCCTCAGTCTTTTCTTTTAGAACCCTAGGATGTAGTCTAGATAATTTTTCTACCTTCAGACCCTTCAGTTTTCCCAAAACTTTCTCCTCAGTGATGGCCACTGCACTCACTTGTGCCCCCAGTTCTCCTGGAGCTCTGGCTTCTCCGTGAAGACTGGTGCAAAGTAACTGTTCAGCTCCTCTGCCATTTCTCTGTTTCCTATTATTACTTCTCCAGCCCATTTTCCAATGGTCCAATGATTCAATTGAATGATGCTGGGACCAATTTGCCTCTCTCTCTTATCTTTTATATATTGAAAAAAATCACTTTCTAACTTCTTTTGTATTATTAGCTAGCTTATTTTCATATTTCATCTTCTCCCCCCTTATTGTTTCTTTTATAGGATAAGTGTTTCAGTTGCACTGGTCATTTTGAATGCTATTAATTAGATTCTCTGGCTTTCTCTTGAATTTGTTTTACAACATTGCAGCAGTCATGAGTTTTAAGCATATGTCTGAGTGGCATTAGTGCCAGACTCCAAACACTGTTCATAAAATATTTAGTGAGTTGGCCATAATTTAGATTGGGGAAATGAGAGACAGAAATTTATCCATACATTTTAATAAAACAAGTTTTAAAAAAACTAAGTAACCTAAGCCAATGGTTTTTAAACTTTTTTCCCCCAACAACCACCTTTCCGAAATGGCCTCTTCTTGATATCCATTGACCAAGTGAGCTGCAGTACTGCTGTGACAGTCACAATCTAAACTAGATTTATTGTATGTTTAAAAATGCATCTCATTTTTTCCTTTCATAACATGCACATAACTTGAATTGTATCAGGCAGTACTAAACTTTTCTTTCTGGTAGCTACTTCATTGTCCAAGTGGAGATATCCTCTTTATCATACCAACTTCTATAGAACATCCTGCTTTTCTTTTGAATTGGGTCATGGAACATCTCGCAATGTTTTGAAGAGGAGCACAGAATATCCCATATTTCTTTTTAACAGGATACCTGCTGCCCCACCCCTGACCCAGGTCATGACCCCCACTTTGAAAAACTGACCTAAATGTCCATCTGTCCTCCAAGCTCAACAATTACAGTTTCACTTTTTAAAACTATATGGGTTTGTAAACCCATTATTACCCCATTTAAAGATGCACTTTGGCTCATTGTAATAAGCACAGACACCTTTGAAGGAAACGTCATAACTTTCATTATAATTCAGAATTTAGAATGCACCCCAGTCATGCATTTCTGCCTTGTTGATGTTCCCTCTCCATACTTATTAACCTCATGTACTTAAAGCTAACTTTCCTTTCCAGGTTTGTGTGGAGGAAGTTCTTCAGGCAAAACCACAGTGGCTAACAAGATCATTGAGGCTTTGGATGTTCCCTGGGTGGTTCTACTATCTATGGATTCCTTCTATAAGGTAACATAGTTTGGCTTCCAGTGGTTGGTATTGAATGTGCTCTTTAAATTATAATGCAGGATGCTACAGTCTCAGTGTGAAGTTCTTTCCTTTGCTATTTTGGCACTCTTAATGTCTTCAGAAAAATGACAATGTGACACAAATTTTGTTACAATAATGAGTTAATTACTGTCATGAATGGATGTGGCATTTCACATCATCAGAAAGCCACTTTTACATGCCTCTGCCTAAAATGATTTTGGTTTGCTAATCCAGCCACACTGCTGGGTTAATGAAATCCTACTATGAAATCCTAAAATGAATCCTACTTCTGTGAAAACACAGATTTTCAAATCTGTGTTTGAAAAACACAGATTTTTCAAAGTGGGCTGTACCTGTCCAAGTCATTGATTGTATCCAAATTTACTGAGCTGGTCATTTCCAACGATTGCTTGCAATTCCAGCAGGGCTTAGAGCCTAAGAATAGGGAAGGAAAGTCAACTGCTCATGCAAATTGGTGTGGCCTGTAATAAAAGCAATGACTGTAATAAATGACCTTTTAGCCACTTTCTAAAACCTTCAATGATTCTCAAAAAGAGAGAAAAGGGAACTTGTCTGCAGAATCTTTGCATGTAACACTCTAATCTTACAATTGGTAAGAGCGGGGTAAGAATAGGAGGAGGCAAATTGGCCCATTGTCTCTGCAGTGATTCTCCAGTGCTTTCCAGACTTGGACCACTTACTGTGATTTTTTTTCCTCATATCGTGTTTGCTGCTTTTGCAAACCGCTTTAAATCTGTTCCCCCTCATTCTTGATCTTTTTTAGTTTCTTCTAATCTACTCCATCCAATCCCCTCACCTCAATCAAATCTCCTCTTGCCTTCTTTCCAGTGCAAAGTTTTGTGTTTTGAGATATAAAACTTGTTTAATTAAAAATTTCTCTTCAGATCTGAATTCTTAATTTCTAACACTAGGATCTCAGTTATGCTTGACCCACAATGAGATATGAGTAACTAGTGATTATAAGTTAAATAAATTTATCAAGCAAGATTTTATATATACAAGAAGCAATAAGATGTTATATAAGTTTCTTGCCTGTCAGGATCATAGGAGTTCTTGGTGTTGCCAGCACAACCAATATCTTTCTTTTATAAGTGCTGTTGAACTGTGTGCAGAATAGTCATGTCCCAGAAGCCATGGTATCGCTGTGCCAACAAAGACTACAATTTCTCAACTTGTATCCCTCAGTCTCTCATTCCTGCTTTTTTTTGGGAATAGTCCAAATTCACCTCCTCTATTGGCCATTGTATGTAAATAAGCTTGTGTCACCTCAGCCAGGTAATTAGAGCCATATGGACTAAAGACAAGTGTTCATCCCTTTTTCATAGGCCCTCGAGTTTTTGTATTGTGAACAATTAAAACACCATACGGCTGTTTCAACTCGAGATTCAAGGGACTTAGTCATAAACAATAAAATAACTTTGTTTCTCTGTTTTAAAATCCAAATTAGTTACGGATTCTAAAAGTTAGTATAATTATCAAAATCTTACACCAACCTATCCATTCTACCTTTGTAGCTAAAGTTTCTGATCCTTGGAGCCATTCTTATAAACCTCTTCTGCACTCAGTCCAATGCGTTCTCATCCTTCCTATAGTGTGGTGTCCAGAACTGAGCTGAGGTTTAACTGTTGTCTTATTTAAGTTCAACATAGTCTCCTTGCTCTTATACTGTATCCTATCAATAAAGCCCAGGATACTGAATGCCTCACGAACTGCTCTCCACATTTCGCACCTTCAATGATTCCTGAACATATACAACAAGATCCTTCTGCTCCTGCATCCTCTTAGGAATTGTATCTATTGTTTTATATTGCCTTTCCATGTGTTAGGATCCTAGGTCAGGACCCCAGGTTACATTAGGAAGTCAGACCAGACCCCAACAATTTTTCCTTTTTGCCATAAATGTGAGGATGTTTCTGGATATCTCTTTTCAGGAATTATTCTATCGACAAAGTAATGAAACAAGCTTTATTTAATAACCCAGTTTAAATATAACTCTAACAAATTAATTAGTTTAACCATTAACAGTTGAACAATATTTAAAAATTAAAGATAACAACTAAACTTTCTTGTTTATGACTGTTCCAGTTCCAAATAAACCACATGTAGATTAAACTTATTTTTAGATAACTACAGTTAGCAAACCCAAGCTTTAACATTTGTGAGCAGTCTTAAAGCCTTCAGAGAGAATGAGAAACCAAGAAGTCTGCAATTTCAACCAGGCTTCAACTGCTTTCTGCAAAAGCCTTTTTCTTTCTCTGCACACTGACTACGTCATCACATGACCTAGTCAGTCACACTAATCAGAAATCCTACAGGAACTTAAGTAAGTAAAAGTCAATTAGCTCTACTTAAATTAAGTATTGGCAAGGTTGAAGTAAGTAATTAACCTGCTCTCCCAAACTCAGCTGCATTCTTGCCAGACATACCAACTGACTGTAGCATAAAACTGAATTTTTGAACCTTTCCCTTAGCATTAGAAGGATTAGCAGGGTAAATAAATGGGGTTACCAGGATAGGGTCTGGGTGGGACTGTTGTCAGTGCAGTCTTGATGGGCTGAATTGTCTCATGCACTGCAGGGATTCTATATTAATTACACGACTATCATTGCTCACATGCTCTTGCTGTCAGAATGCATCATCTCACACTTCTCTGCTTTGAACTTCATCTGCTACCTTAATAGTCACTCCACCAACTTGTCTATGTCCTTTTGAAGTTCTATACTGTCCTCACAGTTTACAATGCTTCCAGGTTTTTTATCATTTGGAAATTTTGCACAGTGAGATCCTTCAAAATCATTAACATGTATATTAGAGAAAGCAAGAGTCCCAATATCAACCCTGGGGATTTTTACTGCAAACCTTCCTCCCACCTGAAAAATAAGCATTGACAATTACTCTCTTTCCTTATTACTTGGCCAATTTTTTTTATCTATATTGTCCTTATCCCTTTTATTCCATGCAATGTAACTTTTCTATGATAAATTAAGCCATGTTTATCTGTGAGCTACACTTTAGATGTTGAAAGAGTTGAATGCAGCTGTGAGCTGCAGGATGGCCGCTCCTGGAATTAATTTCCTCGTGCAAATGGAGGGAAAATTATGTTGAAAATATCATATACATAGTTTTCTTGTGAAAGCTATAGAAACTTCTGAAATGACCTTGGAAAATATGGGCTAGATTTTGGGAAGATGTTTTATTTCAGGAATAGATGTTGTTATAATTAATGCAATATTTGTCCCTTACTGATATTGGAAAAATAACTTCCTTGGAGGGGAGTCTGATTGGGGAAGTGAGGAGAATATCGATTGGTGACCATGGCAGATTTGTAGTACTCACTAGAAATTGTCTATTTTATTGAGTCCCTAATGACCAAGATTTTTTGAGAATTTCTAGTTGGAGCTGTTCTAATTGCAATTTGATACATCATTTGGTTTTTATTACACAGTTATAGGAAGCTTTTACCATAGTTCAAATGCATAGGTACTCTGCAAACCTGTTCAATTTTAATTGATCTCAGTGAGGTCTATAACCACATCCATCTCTCTTTCCAAAAATTGTAAGTTAAGATGGTTGTATGAGGGATGATTGGGTTGCCTGGGCCTCTATTTATTGAAATTTAGAAGAATGAAAGAGGATCTAATTAAAATGTACACAATTCTGACACTGCTGGACAAACAATGTGGGAATGTTTTTTCTGCTGGTTGGGAGATCTAGAACATGGGGCCACAGTCTCAGGATACAGGATAGTCTATTTGAGAACACAAGAAATAGGAGCAGGAATAGGCCATCTGGCCCTTTGAGCCTGTCCCGTCATTCAACAATATCATGGCTGATTTGAAGTGGATCAGTTCTACTTTCCTGCTTTCCTCCCATAACCCTTAATTCCCTTGTCAATCAGAAATCTATCTACCCGTGACTTAAATATATTCAGCGAGATAGCCTCCACTACTTCAATGGGCAGAGAATTCCAGTGACTCACCATCCTTTGAGTGAAGAAATTCCTCCTCAACTCCAATCTAAACTGCCCCCCTCCCCCTATTTTGAGACTGTGCCCTCTAGTTCTGCTATTTTTTCTGAGCGGGAAGAATCTCTATCTCTACCTTTGTAGCCTTTTCATTATCTTATATGTCTCTATAAGATCCCCCCTCAGCCTTCTAAACTCCAACGAGTATGGACCCAGTCTATTCAATCTCTCCTCACAGGCTAACTCCCTCATCTTTGGTATCAGCTTAGTGAACCTTCTCTGCAATCCCTCCAAGGCCAATATATCCTTTCACAATGTGGCGACCAAAACTGCACACAGTACTCCACTTGTGGCCTCGCCAGCTGCAACTGTGCTCTGTACAGTTGCAGCAAGACCTCCCTACTTTTATATTTTATCCCTCTCACTATAAAGGCCAACATTCCATTTGCCTTCTTGTTCACATGCACCTGCAGACTGGGTTTCTGCGATTGGTGCACAAGGACTGTAGCATGCTGCAGGTTTTCGCCCTTCAAGTTATAATCCCTCCTACTATTATTTCTACCAAAGCGGAAAACCTCACATTTGCTAACATTATACTCCATCTGCCAGGTCCTCGCCTACTCGCTCAGCCTATCCAGATCTCTGTGCACACTTTCTGCGCCTTCCATGCAATTTGCTTTTCCACTCATCTTCATGTCATCAGCAAATTTCGTTACCCTATACTCAGTCCCCCCTATGTAAATGGTAAACAGTTAAGGCCCCAGCACCGATCCCTGCGGCATTCCACTAGTCACCTCCTGTCAACCAGAATAGCACCCATTGATTCGAACTCTCTGCTTCCTGTTAGACAATCAATTCTTTATCTACGCTAACACTTTACCCCCCAACTCTGTGCATCCTACCTTCTGCAACAATCTTTTGTGAGGCATCTTATCAAACGCCTTTTGGAAACCTAAAAACACCACATCCACCAGTCCCCCTCTGTCTACCGCACTAGTCACATCCTCATAGAAATCCAATAAATTCGTCAAACACAACTTCCCCTTCACGAATCTGTGCTGCGTCTGCTTGATTAAACCGTTCTTTTCTAGGTGTCTCACTATTCCTCCTTTGACAGATTCTAGCATTTTTCCAACTACAGATGTTAAATTAACCGGTCTATAATTTCCTGCTACCTTTTTTAAACAGCAGTGTGACATTAGCCGTTTTTCATTCTTCCGGCACTCCCCCAGAGTCCAGCAAATTTTGATAAATAATTACTAAGGCATCTGCTATCACCTCTGCCATTTCTTCCAGAACCCTGGGATGCATTCCATCCGGTCCCAGGGACTTGTCTACCTTCAGTCCTGTTAGACTATCAAGCGTTACCTCTCTAGTGACAGTAATTGCATTCAGCACCTCATCTCCTACCATCCTTCTACCTTTAATATTCGGCAAGCTACTTGTGTCCTCCTCTGTGAAGACCAACACAAAAAACTTATTTAAAGCTTCGGCCATTTCCTTGTTACCCTCCTCTCGTCCTCCAAGCGTCCAACATTCACTCTAGCCAGTCTCCTCTTCTTTCTATATTAATTAAAACTTTTACTGTCTTTTTTTAATATTTAGAGCTAGTTTAGCTTCATATTCTATCTTTCCTTTCTTTATCACTTTTTTAATCATTCTTTGTTGTTTTTTAAATCTTTTCCAATCTTCTAATCACCCACAAATTGTAGCTGCTCTGAACGCATCAGCTTTTAATTTAATACTCTCCTTTATTTCCTTCAGTAACCACGATTGGTTATCTCTTCCCTTACAGTTCTTCTTTACCATCAGAATATATTTCTGCTGAGTACCGAAAAAGATCTCCTTAAAAATCCTCCACTGTTCCTCAGCCATCCTATCAACCAATCTGCGCCCCCAATCTACATTCGCCAATTCCGCCCTCATCTTATCATACTCCCCTCTGTTCAAACAGAGGACACGGGTTCGGGACTCTACTTTGTTATCCTCCATCTGCATCAGAAATTCAACCATACTATGATCACTCCTCTCAAGAGGATCCCTCACAAGAAGATCCTTAATTCTACCTGCCTAAGATAGCTCGCTTCCTTGTAGGTTCTGTTACATACTGTTCAAGGAAACTATCCCGACAGCATTCCAAGAACCCTTCCTCAAACCAACTGCGTCCAACTTGGGTCATCCAATCGATATGCAGATGAAAATCCCCCATAGTTATTGCTGTTCCGTTTCTGCACGCATCAAACATTTGTTTGTTTATAGCCTGCCCCACCTCAAAATTATTATTTGGGGATCTATAGACCACACCACCAGTGTCTTTCCCCCTTACTATTCCTGATCTCCACCCACAGCAATTTCACGTTTTGCTCTTTGAGCCTATATCTTCTCTTACTATTGCCCTGATATTATCCTTTGTTAACAGAGCTACCCCACCTCCTTTTTCCTCCTGTCTATCCTTCCTAAAAGCCTGATACCCCTGGATATTCAGTTCCCAGTCCCCGTTACCCTGCAACCACGTTTCTATAATGGCCACAAGATCATACCCATTTGTGCTGATTTGCGCCATCAGCTCATTCACTTTGTTCCAAATGCTTTGTGCATTCAGATAAAGTGTCTTTATACCAGGCTTTACCTGGACTTATTTGTAGAAATGCTACTAACCTCTCTCATACCTCCTACTCCTTTAATTAGTAGAACATCCTTAACATTTACCTGCACACGTACCCTCTCCTTTACTTTATATTTTGTAATTTCCCCCACCCCTGCACCTTACCCCCCACTAATTAGTTTAAAGCCCTATCTACACTCCTGGTTATATGATTCGCTAGGACTGTGGTCCCAGCACGATTCAGACGAAGACCATCCCATCTGAACAGGTCCCATCTGCCCCAATACGGGTGCCAATGCCCCATAAATTCGAACCCATTCCTGTCGTACCAATCCTTGAGCCACGCATTCATTTCCTTAATCCTGTTTACGCTGTGCCAATTTATGCGTGGTTCAGGTAGTAATCCAGAGATAACCACCTTGTCGGTTCTGCCTTTTAATTTGGTTCCCAGATTATCATACTCCCTCTGCAGATCCTTAGTTCCTATTTTGCTTACGTTGTTAGCACCCAGTTGAACCACGACAACCGGATTCTCACCCCCCCACTCCAGGTTTAGGACTGAGGTGAGGAGGGTGATGAACCTCTGGAATTTTGTACCACAGAAAGCCATGGTAGTTAAGTCACTAAATATATTTATCAAGGAAATAGCTAGATCTCTAAGCTCTAAATGTATCAAGGGGTATCAAGAGAGTGCAGGAGTATGGTCACGATCAGTCACAGTATTGAATGGTGGAGCAGGATCGAAGGGCTGAGTAACTTACTCCTACTTTCTGTTTCCTGAATCCTTTTATGGCATTGACTTTACCTAGTGTTTTTTTGTTTTTTTGTGCAGATTATTTATCTGAATTCTCTGTTTGCTTGTAATTTTTAAATTGTCCTTATCTTTAACCTGTGGTCTAAGTAAACAAACAATTTGGCTACTTCAAATACATCTTCCTAATTTTTAAAGCTTCAATTAGACCACATTGGTGGTTCTTCTGTGCTGAGCCCATCTTCTAAACTATTCTTGAATTTAGTTTCTTGAAATCGACTAGCATCTTGGAGATCCTCAGATTTCTGGTATTGTCATCGATCCTTTTTTTATTCATTCATGGGACATGGGCATCTTTGGCTGGTCACCCAAGTTGCCCTTGAAAAGGTGGTGGTGTGCTGCCTTCTTGAATCGCTGCAGTCCATGTTCTGTGGAATGGTTCACAATGCTGTTAGGGAGAGAATTCTGTAATTTTTGACCCAGTGACTGCCAAAGACTGGCAATATACTTTCAGGTCAGGATGGTAAGTGGCCTGGAGGGAAACTTGCAGGTGATGGTGTTCCCAATTATCTGCTGCCCTTGTCTTTCTGGATGGAAGTGGTTGTGAGTTTGGAAGATGCTTTCCAACAATTTTGGTGAATTGCTGCTGTGCAACTTGTAGATAGTGTGCACTGCTGCTATTGAGCATTGTTGGTGGGATTGAATATTTGTAAATGTTATGCGATCAAGTGGGCTGCTTTGTCCTGGGTGGTGGCAAGCTTCTTGAGTGTTGTTGGAGCTGCACTCATCCAGACAAGTGGACAGTATTCCATCACACTGCTGACTTGTGCCTTTTAAACTGTGGATCGGCTTTGGGGATTCAGGCGATATTCCTAGCCTTCTGACCTCCTCTTGTGTTATATGGTGAGTCCAGTTGAGTTTCTGGTCAGTAGTAACTCTAAGGATGTTAACAGTGGGGGATTCAGTGATGGTTACACCATTGAATGTGAAGGTGGTTAGAGTGTCTTTATTGGTCATGGTCATTGCCTGGCATTTGTGTGGCATGAGTGTTACCTGCTACTTGTCAGCCGAAGCCTGGATATTGTCCAGATCTGGTTGTATTTGAGTATGGAATGCTTCAGTATCTGAGGAATTATGAATGATGCTGAATGCTGTGCAGTCCTTGTCGAACATCCCACTTCTGACCTTATGATAGAGGGAAGGACACTGACAAAGCAACTGAAAATTATTGGGCCTCAGACTTCACCCTGAACAATTCCTGCAGAGAAGTCCTGGAGCTGAGATGACTGACCTTCCACAACCATAACCATCTTCTTGTGAACCAAGTATGACTCCAACCAGCGGAGAGTTTTTCCCCTAATATCCATTGATTCCAATTTTGCTAGGGCTCCTTGATGCCAGACTTGGTCGAATGCGGTCTTGACGTCAAAGGCTGTCACTCTCACCTTATCTCTGGAATTCAGCTCTTTTCTCCATGAACCAAGGCTGTAATGAGGTCAGGAGCTGAATGACTGTGGCGAAACCCAATCTTGGTGTCACTGAACAGGTTATTGCTGAGCAGGTGCTGCTTGATGGTGCTGTTGATGCCCCTTCTGTTGTCACTTTACTGATGATTGAGAGTAGACTGAGTGGTAATTGGCCGGGTTGGATTTGTCCTGCTTTTTGTGTATAAGACATACCTGAGCAATTTTCCATATTGTTGGATAGATGCCAGCGTTTAACTGTACTGGAAGAGCTGGGCTAGAGAAGCAGCAAGTTCTGAAGCGCTACTCTTCAGTTTATTGTGGGAATTTATCAGGGCTCATTACCTTTGCAGTATTCAGTTCCTCCACCTGTTTCTTGATATCGCATGGAATGAATTGAATTGGCTGAGATGCTGGGGACTACTGGAGGAGGCTGAGGTGGATCATCCACTCAACACTTCTGGTTGAAAATTACTGTGAATATTTCAGCCTTATCTTTTGCACTGATATGCTGGGCTCCTTCGTTGAAGATGAGGATATTTGTGGAGCCGCCTCCTCCAGTGAGTTGTTTAATTGTCCACCAACATTCTCAACTGGATGTGGAAGGACTGCAGAGCTTTGCTCTGATCCATTGGTTATGGGATTGCTTAGCTCTTTCTGTCACTTGCTGTTTTTGCCATTTATCATGCAAGCAGTCCTGTTTGGTAACTTCACCATGTTGACATCTCATTTTTTAGTATGGCTGATACTATTGCTGGCATGCCATCCTGCACTTTCCATTGAATCAAGATTGATCCCCTGGCTTGATGGTAATAGTTGAATAGGGGATATGCCGGGCCATGAGGTTGCATATCACTGTTGACGGCCCATAGTGCCTCATGGATTCCCAGTCTTGAGTGCTAGATCGGTTTGAAGTCTGTCCCATTGAGCATAGTGATAGTGCCATACACACAATGCAGATTATTCTCAATGTGAAGGTAGGACTTTGTCTCCATAAGGACTGTGCAGTGGTGACTCTTACCGATACTGTCATGGACAGATGCTTTTGCACAGCCAGCAGATTGCCAAGAATGAGGTCAAATATGTTATTTCCTCTTGTTGTTTCCTTCACTATCTGTTGCAGATCCAGTCCAGCAGTTATATCCTTTAGGACGCGACTAGCTCAATCAGTAGCACTACTGAGCCACTTTTGGTGGTGGATGTTGAAATTCCCCAATCAGAGTATACTTTACGCCATTTCCACTCTGAGTGCTTCATCCAAGTGTTGCTCAACATGGAGGAATACCAATTCATCAGCCGAAGAAGGACAATATGTGGTAACCACTAAGAGGGTTCCTTGTCTACGTTTAACCTGAAGCCATGAGACCTCATGGGATCCGGAGTCAATATTGAAGATTCCTAGGGCAACTCCCTCCCAACCTTAAATTACTGTGCCGTGTCCACTGGGTCTGTTCTGCTGGTAGGACAGGACATATCCAGGGATGGTAATGGTGGTATCTGGGGTATTATCTGTAAGGTATGATTCCATGAGAGTGACTGCCTGGCTGTTGCTTGACTAGCCTGTGAGACAGCTCTCCCAATTTTGGCACTAGCCCCCAGATATTTGTAAGGAGAACTCTGCAGTATTGAAACAACAGTTTGTTTTGCCGTTGTCTTTTCCAGTGCCTAGGTCGATGCCAGTTGTCAGTCCGGTTTTATTTCTTTAAGACTTTGAAGCGACTGTTACAACTGAGTGACTTGCTTGGCCATTTCAGAGGACAGTTGAGAGTCAACCGCATTGCTGTGGTTCTGTAGTCACATGTAGGCCAGACCAGATAAGAACAGTAAATTTCCTTCCCTAAAGGACATTAGTGAGCCAGAAGGGTTTTTCTAATAATCGATAATGGTTTAATGATCATCAGTAGACTCAATTATAGGTTTTTTATTGAATTCAAATTCCACCGTCTGTCGTGGCAGGTTTCGAACTGAGATCTCCAGAACATTAGCTAAGTTTCTGGATTTATGGTTGAGTAATAATACCACTGCGCCATTGTCTCCCCATTTTTACTCCAGATAGGAGTATTTCGAGAGCAACACCATTACTCTTTAGGTTTATTTTCTGTTTTTTTTGGCTAATGAAGCCCAGAATCTAGAATCTGCTTCGCTGTTTCCACAGCAGCTGTTCAGAGGTTAGTGGTTTCCGTGTTATTTTTCAGCAACACCTTTTCCAGACAGGTATTTGGTTTGACTCCTTTGATGTCATATTAGTTTGGCACATCTCCAATGGTGTCATTTTCTGATGCAGTTTTCTGATCTGTTCATATCTGGTTGTGTTCCTTATTACTTTCCATGCCTACTCTTTTATAATTTGTCAGCTCAGTGATCTTGTTTCAATCCCTTTCTAATTATATTAATTGCAATTAACAAAGATCCCAGTCATTTTGGATTACTTCCCAGTTTGAAAAGTTATTTGCTGTGTTCCTTGTTTTTATTTTTGTATTTGACATTCCAACCATTCTTTTCCTTATCCTCAACTCTGCACTGTAGCCATTATTTTGGCATAAAATCTTGCAAACCTACGTATTGAAGATCTATGTGTTTCCCCTCACTCATCATGGACATGGTGACTTTAAGAAACTTTAAATTACAGGAAGTCCTCAGTCACCCCAGATTTATATTGTTCGTTCTTTAAGACCCAGTTTTTCAACACCGTTTTTGTTTATATGTTGTATGTCTGCATTCTTGCCCTACCACGCCCTGTGCTGCATTATGAACCAGCCACCACGTGTTCAGATGGTGAAGCTGCTGTTGCCAGTGGCTGAGGCTGTGGGAAGAGAGCGATGCTGGAGATCTAGGAGCAGAAATGCAGGTCAGGGAACCTGACTCAGAGACTTGGTTGGGATGGGCAACTGATGACTTGGAGTTGGCCAGAGACTTTGGTGGGGACAAGGATGAGAGTGAGAGGATGGATTGGGGAAAGAGTGAACAAAAAATTGAACCAACTGACTTAAGAACAGCTTCTTTCCTGCTGCCATCAGACTATTGAATGGGCTTACCTTGCACTAAATTGATCTTTCTCTGCACCCTAGCTATGATTGTAATATTACATTCTGCACTCTCTTGTTTATTTCTGTATGAATGGTTTGCTTTGTATAGTGTGCAAGAAATCATACTTTTCAAAGAACAAAGTACAAAACAGCATGGGAAACAGGCCCTTCGGCCCAACGAGCCCATGCCACCACCCCAATGTTCCCACCTCTACCCATGATTCCTGTCTATGTTTATAGATCTATGGATTAAAAACCAAATTTGAGACAACTTAGGGAGAATTTGTTTTGCCAATTAGCCTAAGAGCACATTTTTGGGATGTGGGAGGAAACCGGAGCACCCGGAGGAAACCCACGCAAGCACGGTGAGAACGCGCAAACTCCCACAGACACAGGCCCAAATCCATGTATCTGCACGGCACAGCGATAGTCACTGAGCTGTCGTATTGCCCATCAAATGGTCCAGGTCAAGCGTACACTAACGACGTGAAGCACTAGAATACTCTCGAAAAAATTCCAGGAGCAGCCCTCTCGTGATCCATCGCGTGTATGCCCTTTGTTAGACAACAAGGTGGACCACAGCACCTGTAGGATAAAAACAAGTACATCAATATCATCATCTATTTACATACTTCCCAGGAACTCTCAAGGCTCATGATCTCTATTTTAAATCAGTTTTCTATATCCCTCCATTCCCATTCTGTTCATGTGCCCATCTAATTATTTCTTAAATAAATCCAGAATGCCTGCCTCCACCACTTTACTTGGCAGCGCATTCCATACCCTCACCACATCTGTGTGAAAAAACTCCCTCTAGCATCCAAATTATACCTTACCCCCCTCATCCTAAGCCCGTGACCCCTTGTGCTATTTGAGTCCATCCTAGGAAAAAGCTTAACCCTGTTTACTTTATCTATACCCCTCATAATCTTGTACACCTCTATTAGATCTCCTCTAAGTCTACGTCTTTCTAAGGAAAACAGTCCCAATTTGCCTAACCTCTCCTCATAACTCAGACCTTCCATACCAGGCAGCATCCTGGTAAACCTCCTCTGCACTCTCTCCAGAGTCTCCACGTCCTTCCGGTAGTAAGGCGATCAGAACTGGACGCAGTATTCCAAATGAGGTCTAACCAACGTTTTATACAACTGCAACATTAAAGGCCAGCTCTTGTACTCTATACCCCTTCCCATAAAGGCTAGCATACCATATGCTTTCTTCACAACCTTCTCCACCTGTTCTGCCACCTTCAGAGACTTGTGCACCTGCACTCCCAGGTCCCTCTGCGTTTCTATAGTCTTAATAGGTCTACCCTTTATCATATACCTCCCGCCTACATTCTTTCTCCTGAAATGCATCACCTCGCATTTATCAGGATTGAATTCCATCTGCCATCTATCTACCCAAGCTGCCAGCCTATCTATGTCCTGCTGCATCGCCTGACAATGCTCCTCATTATCCGCAAGTCCAGCCATCTTTGTATTGTCTGCAAACTTGCTGATCACTCCACTTACTCCCTCTTCCAAGTCATTTATACATATTACAAATTGAAGAGGTTCCAGTACCGAGCCGTGCGGCAAACTGTATAATAATTCATGTGACAAATTAAAAAGGAATGCTTAGAGTGAGATGCAGAAGATATGCTACTGAAGGATTGTTTGGGTGAATTTGTATAGTATTTTCTATTCATATTCAGTAATTTATTCTACATAGCAAGTTATTCTGGCTGGGAGTGCACAGTGTACCGGCTGGGAGTGCACTGTGCACTCCCAGCCGGTACAGAATTTCAACTTGCGCGTTGGCTTTTCCTAATTCCAACGTTAACATTGAATCCGATGAGACCAAGTTATTTCCCTTAAATCTGCGATTTTCAGAAATCATAGAGTCCTTAGTGTGGAAGGTGGTCATTCGGCCCATCAAGACTTCACCAACTTTCTGACAGAGTATCCCACCCAGCCCTCTCTCCACTCAATCCCTGTAACCTAGCATGTTTATCATGGCTAATCTATCTAACCTACACATCTTGGGACTGTGGGAGAAAACTGGACCTCCAGGAACAAACCCACGCAGACTTGAGGAGAGGATGCAAACTCCACAGTCACCCAAGGCTGGAATGGAATCTAGATCCCTGGCATTGTGAGGCAACAGTGCTAACAACTGTGCCACCAAACAGGACAATTTTTAACTAAGGACTTTTATTTATGACCTCTCCCAGTTCATACCAAATTGTCTTTACTTTGTTAAGCTGAGAATAAATCCTGAGCCCTGATTATATCACTGACCATAATTATGACTTATTTATTTTTGTCACCAGGTCTTAAATAAGGAAGAACAAGAACTAGCTGCCAGAAGTGAATATAATTTTGACCACCCTGATGCCTTTGATTTTGACCTAATCATACACACACTGAGGAAGTTGAAGAAAGGGAAAAGTGTAAAAGTTCCAGTCTATGACTTCACAACACACAGTCGAAGAAAAGATTGGGTATGGAAGAGAGTTTTAATTCCTTGTTTATTTTACAATATATTTCAGTTTGCAATTATAACATACGGAGCTATTTAAACAGCACATCAGCTTATAAAACATCTGTATTGTAAGGAAGCAAATATCTTTAGAAACAATTTCTTAGTTGATTCACTATTGTATGCAGTTGCCAGAAGACTCTGAGTAAATGTGCATGGCGCTGAGCTATAAAAACTTGCTAATGGTTGGATAATGGGAAAAGAAAAAACTAATTCATATTTCTGATTGACTTTTGGGGAGAACTGAAAAGAGTGGGTGTAAGTATCACCAAAAATGTAGCCAGGATTAGGCAACAACTTGCTTTTTTATAAACCTATTAATAAAAAGGAGGATTTTTCAGAGCAGGACAATAAAAATCATGGAAGCAGTGGAGTCTTTTGTAGTGGTAGAGATTAGGTGGAATGGCATATTTTGTCCAGAAATATATGTTACAAGAATGTTATTTTTCAAAGATGGAGAGTTTAAGGAGGGAAGTCCAGGAATTAGGGCTGAGAGAGATGATGACTGTGCTTCTTGTGAGTGGGCCAGGCAAAAGGTGGAGTGCACAAAGCCAGAATCTGAGCTCCAAAGAGTAAGAAAAGTGAAATGCAAGTCCGGAATTGCAATTGTAAAGGTTTTTTGGCATGAAAACATTGAAGATCCTTTGAGAATATTAAATTCAGTGCACTAGAGAAAACAGATCTAATGTAAATGTATGGACCTTGAAGTCATGTAAGATATGGAAGATTAATTTGTGAAGAACAGTTGCTGGGAAGCTGAGAATATATTGGGAACACATTGAAGAAGGTGAACCGAGAGGTGATAAAATAACAGACAAGGAATTCAGCAGCTGTGAACTGATAGAGAGGGTCAATGCCAGTGGTGACATGAAACTGAAATTAGGGAGATCTGGTCATAAACTGGAGGGTTTGAGATTCTGGTCTGAGTAAACAAATCAACTAGTTTCCACAGTCTGATGCAACAGGGAATTGGTAACAAGAGAACAAAATTTATTAGCTGTAATGATAGTTTTAGTCTTGATGCATTGTTGGGCACCTGTCAGATTGATCAAGGGATGCATAAAAAAGGTGAACCTAGAATCATTAGCTTACATCCAAATAACTCACAAGCTTACATTGTTTGAATTCAAATAGAGTGACCTTGAGAAGGATAAGCTTGAATTGTTCCATATTTAGGGATGAATTTCAATCTTGTTTTGACTTTGCAATAACATACCCCAGCTTGGGAGTAAAGCATATTTGAAATGTTTTATTTTTTCCATATTCAAACTCAGAAGATCAATGTTAGTAATTTAATTTTATTAGACCAAGATCTCATGATTTGTTTGTTACAAGCAAAACACAACATTTAACTCAATTATAACGTAAATTATGGTATGGAAATAAAATAGTAGGTAGTGTCAGTAGACAAAGCAGCACTAACTTTCTGATTTACAAGGTTTTCTGATTTGCAAGTTTAAGGTATACTGAGGTTTCTTGGTGCTTGATCAGGTATGTTCTATCATGAGTTGGATTCTGTTGAGAGAGGAAACTTCAAGAAATATAATAACATTTACAATAAATGAAAGGAAAAATTCTATATAATGTATTGCACATCACTGATTCACAATAGCTTAACCATTAGAAAGGAAATTCCCTGTAACCAAGATCAGAATAATGAACACACTATTTCAAGAAGATATTGTTACAAATGTGCCATTAAAGCCAGGAACATCATAATGTTAATTGCTCATACTGTCCCAAAGAAACTGAACAGTGTAATGTCTTCCCCAAATGCAGCCATGCTTTCCCTCTCGTCAAGTATGAACGCATGCTTTCCCATCCCTAACGCAATCACGTATTTTGTAATCTATCAATGATGCTGGAGAATTCGCTAAATGGTGTCTCTTTCAATTTGAAAAATATTTGGAAGTAAGTGGCTGTTTATGTTTCAAATGATTACCCACAGGCAGCTGCTTCTTGATTGACTTTTAGACAGCCCTGTACAGGCAAGCAAGCAAGCATGCATGTCATTTCACACCTGGTAACAGAAAGACAATGTATTTGTGTAGACTTGTAATTAATGGCAGACAAATGATTATATGCACAAATATCTACCAGTATTTTCAGCTTCTGGATATTCCACTTTACATATAAATTAGTTTTTTTCTCACTGAAAATATATGCAGCTGAATTTGATGTTGCACAGCCAAAGCACGAATCTTGTGGGTGTAGGATTGGGACTTCTGACAGGGAAGTGTTGCTGCTTTGAATTTTGCCATTAATGAGGGTTGTAACAGGTGCTTGTGAGGGTGGTAGTTGGCAGTTTGATATAACACATATCCTTGTGGTGATTTTTTTTCCCTGTTTAGTGTGATTGACCTAAATTATAAGACATAACTGTGACATTATCAAATGCACTCAAATTGAGCCTTTGATATGATTTAAATTCAGAAACCTCAGTTGAATTTTCATTTACAGTGACCTAGTAATTCAAATGCTGTTTTCATTATACAAATATTCTTGATTTGTACAAACGTTTTGGCAATTGCATTTGGAACTTCTGCTGAGTAAGAGGTATCACCATCTGTGCCAGTGTAACTTTGCAGTCAGCCAGTATCCTTATCCTTGTGGTTTTACTTTGAACAATTTATTCCCATTTTGTCAAAACCTGCTGAGAGATATGGGTTGTTGACAAGAGAATTGAAATTGCTCAAAGTCCTTTAAATTTGATTTTTCTTTTGGGGGGGGGGAATTATTGTTGAAACTTGACTTAAATCTCTGGTTATTGTATTACAACTCGCATAGCAAGACAGTGAAGTATAGAGCTGGAATCTAAAGTTCATTTGCTTACAAGCTTTTGTTTAAAGAGTCTTGCATCACAAATGCCTCTAATCTGAAAACCATAGTGCCTCTATGTCTGGTACTTGCCCATTGGAAGACTTCCCAAATACAATTAAGCAGCAAATTAATATATAATTAACATACTAGTCAGAATTTTCATAAGAATCATAAGAACTAGCAATATGAGTAGGCAATTTAGCCCCTCAGGCCTGCTTATGATTATGGCCGATCTCATCTCAGACGCAACTCCACTTCCCTGCCCGCTCACCATAGTCCATCAAATCACTATTAATTAAAAATCTGTCCAAATCTTTCTTAAATTTATTCAGTACCCCAGCATCTGGTATGTTCCGGGGGACTGAATTCCACAGACTGGCGACATTATGAGAGAAGTAATCTCTCCCCATTTTTTGTTTTCAATCTGCCACCCCTTATCCTAAAACTATGACTCTCTTATTCTAGATTGCTTTACAAAAAGAAACATCCTCTCCATGCCTATTTTGTTACTCTCCCTTATCATCTAGTACACCTCAATTAGATGTCCTCTTATTCTTCAAAACTCAAGGGAGTATAGGCCTAAGCTACCGATCTCACTTTGTAAGACAAATCCTGCATCTCTGGAATCAATCGCTGTAGCATACTAGTTGCCTTCTCGAGTAAGGAGACCAGGCTGTACCCAATATTCTAAATATATTCTCAATATGCTTTTTACAGTAGCATACACTCACTTTTATACACTTTTGTATTCTGAGAATCTTTTTCAGCTTTATGTGGTCCTGAAACTTGATAGTATGTGTTCATAGTAGATAAAGTATGTTAAAAATATTTTTAATGATTCAGGAAGTTGAAGGTAAGGAATCAGCCAATAATGACACAAGTTGTTATACATTATTACCATTTGCTGGAAAATAGTTGATTAGCTGTAATTGTTTATTTAGCGTTTATTACATTAACTGTTATAGTACGTAAAATTATTGAATTCCTACAGTGCAGAAGTAGCCCATTCGTCGCATCGAGGCCCTATCCCCATAACCCCAAGTATTTATCTTGTAGTCCTCTGGCACTAAGGGACAATTTTAAATGACCAGTTAACCTAACCTACACATCCTTGGAGTGTGGGAGGAAACCGGAACACATGGAGAAAACCCACGCAGATACAGGGAGAATGTGCAAATTCCATACAAAGTAAACTGAGGCCAGAATCGAACCTGGATACCTGGCATTCTGAGGCTAATCACTGTGCCATTGTGTCGCCCTGTACATATTAAATGTTTATGCAGATTGTAGTTCTTTATGTGAGCAAAAGGTAAATTAATAGAATATTTGTAAAATGGACTGATAATTTTCTAATATAATTCTTTATCCACATTTGGCTATTAAATTGCCATTTTTAGATTTCAAATGGCCTGGTTGATCAAAATGATTTTAATGATTGATTCCATTTCAACAATTTTTTCAAGCATTGAAATTTTATTGGCTGCACATGCATTAATATCAGGTCTGAAGTCCATAGTTCTCTTATGTCTGTTCTTTAATAAAGTTTGTACATTATATATAATAGAAAATATTTAGTATTATACTTGAAAGTTAAATTGTTAAATTTCCATTTGTGGATTCTGGAATATAGGACCAAATTAGTACAAATTCTTAAAATTTCTTACTCTTAAGAGGAAATATGAAAGAAAATAGCTTGTCCAATTTTAAGGACTAACTTTTTTGACCATAGTATTTAGCTGGGAAAAAAACATCAAAGATTAAAATCATAATATTTGTAAATGGTCCACCAGCCAGAAGTTGGAAATTCTGCCATTAATATTTGAGTAACCAGTTTCAATTTCATACGCTAAAAAACGATTACTTTCAGATTTAGTGAAACAAATGCCCATAATTTAACATACACACACAACATATATTCTTTGGCCAACAAATTAAGCAGAAATTCTTACCTCTCATTTGCATTAAATTGGATTTACTGTCAGAGGTAGAAAGGTGGTGTTCTAACTACTCCCCCATACCCCCCTGTGGCAGCCAGTGAACATAGAATAATACAACACCTTTGGCCCTCCATGTTGTGCCAAGCTATGTTCGAACTCAAGATCAAGCTGTCCCATTCCCTGTCATACTGGTGTACTCTATGTGCCTATTCAACAGCCGCTTGAAAGCTCCTAAACTGTACGACTCCATTATCACGGCAGGCAATGCATTCCACACCCAACCATTCTGAGTAAAGAATCTACTACATTTCCATCATGAACCTTAAAATTATGCCTCCTAGTAACAGCTACATCCACTTGAGGAAATAGTTTCTGTGCATCCACTCTACCTATCCCCCTCATCATCTTATAAACCTGTATTAAGTTGCCTCTCAACCTGGTCCGCTCTAAAGAGAAAAGCCCCAGCTCCCTCAACCTTTACTCATAAGAGCTACCTGCCAAACCAGGCAGCATCCTGGTAAATCTCCTCTGCACTCTCTCCAGTGCTTCCACATCCTCCTTATAGTGAGGTGACCAGAACTGCACACAGTATTCCAACTGTGGTCTCACCAAGGTCCTACATAGTTGCAGCACGGCTCTTAAATTCAAACCCCTGTGTTTGGACATTCATTTACATTATATTCCATTCAGTTTCAGAGGTGGTAAGGGGATGTTCTAATCACTTCACCATGCCATCATGGCAGCCACTGCTTGACAGCCATTTGTTAAAATCGACTATCTGCTTTAATTTGTGGTAATCCACAACGTAATCTAAAATGCAATATGTTAGTTCGCTGTGTCTATAATCTATAATACAATGTGTGCTGTTCACTAACTTTTGTTTGCTTTATAGAAAACAGTGTATGGAGCAAATGTTGTGATCTTTGAAGGAATTCTTGCATTTGCCAACAAGGAACTCCTAAAGGTACGCAGCTATTTTTTGTTACAATATTTAAACAAAACATCATAATCCATTGAAGGTTACTGTATCTAATATTAAGTGGTAGTGTGTTGAAATTAATAATACTAATAGGTTTTTGAACTTAATGCACTGAATTTCTTAAGTTGAAATGTAATACCATTGAATTCAAAATTGAAGACCTAATAATTAATAGAATGAGAATGATGTAAATTCTGTATTCATATCATATGCTACAGTTTTCTACATAAAATATCTTTCTGCTGAGCTGCTTATCATTCCACTTAAATAGTGAAGTCCTCATTCCTTCTATTTGGAAGTTTAAGGTGTGTGAAAAAGTTCAATGTGGTCGTTGTATCATAGGATATACTCCTCTAAATTCAGTACAAGAGCTGAATTTTCATTTTGTATTTTGCAGTCTATATTCTGTATCATGGAATTAAAACGATGTTCTACTTTCATGCACTAATGGTGGCATATTATCTAATGTACTGCAAAAACATTATGAATTGTTCTTTCTCTTCACCCGTGAGTTTATTTTTTAATGGCAATAGATCGATGTAAATAAGACATTGGAACAGAAGAAGGCTAGGCTATCCAGCCCATGTTGTCTGCTGTGTCATTCAACAAGGTCATGACTAATTTGATATATATTCAACTTCATCTTCCCAACTTATCCCTCTAAACCTTGATTCCTTTACTGATTAAAAATCTGTCTGTCTCAGCTCTGAACATACTTAATAACCCAGCCTTCGTGGTTCTCTGTGGTAAAGATTTCCACATATTCACTACCCTTTTAGTGAATAAATTCCTCCTCCTGTCTGTTTTACATTAGCAACCCTTAGTCTGAGATTATACCCTCTGGCTCTAGAATCTTCCACAAGAGGAAGTGTTTTCTTAGCACTTACCCTGTCAAGCTCCCTGAGAATGCTATATCTTAATAATGTCACCTCTCTTTCTTATGAACTCCAGTGTCTACAGGCCCAACCTACATAATTGCTCCTCATAAAATCCCTCCATACTGGGGAATCAACCTACTGAATCTTCTGTGGACAACTCCAATGCCAGTATACAACTAGTGCCTTGGATAGTTTAGCAAGACTTCCCTATTTTTATACTCCATTCCCTTTGAAATTAAGGACAACATTGCATTTGTCATCCATATTACCTGCTGAACTCATGCTAGCTTTTAGTAATTTATGCATGAGGACCCCTAAATCTCTGTGCTCCAGTTTTCTGCAGTCTTTCTCAATTTAAATAATGCTCAACTCCTTTATTCTTCCTACAAATGTGCATGACTTCCCATTTTTCTGTAATCCATCTGCCAATTTTTGCCTGCTCACCTAATCTATATATATATATCCCTCTGCAGACTCTGTGTCATTCTCAATACTTCCCACCAATTTTTGTATCATCTGCAAACTTAGCAATAGGATATTTATTTCTCTTATTGAAGTCATTAATATGTATTAATAATTGTGGACCCAGCATGACTCCACTAGTTACTCTGAAAATGTGCCTCTTATTCCAACTCTGTGTTCTGTCAGCCAATCCTCTATTCATGTTAATATATTACCTCCAACACCATGAGCTCTTATTAAGAAGCCTTTTGAGTGATGCCTTATCAAACATTTTTTGGAGATTGAAGTATATTACACCTGCTGATTTCCCCTTTATCTATCTTGCTTGCTATCACTTCAGAAGAATACTAAGAAATTATAGAGACGTATAAGATAATGAAGGGGATGGATAAGGTAGAGGTTGAGAGACTCTTCCCGCTTAACAAAGATAGCAGGACTAGAGGGCACAGCTTCAGGATTAGTGGGGGGCGGTTCAGATTGGAGTTGCGGAGGGGTTTCTTCACACAAAGGGTGGTGAATCTTTGGAATTCTCTGCCTGATGAGGTGGTGGAGGCTTCCTCACTGAATGTGTTCAAGTCAAGAGTGGATAGGTTTTTAATTGACAAGGAAATTAAGGGTTTCGGGGAGAAAGCGGGAAAGTGGTACTGAACCACTATCAGATCAACCATGATCTTATTGAATAGCAGGGCAGGCTTGAAGGGCTGTATGGCCTACTCCTGCTCCTATTTCTTATGTTCTTATGTAAATTTGTTAGACCTGATTTCCCCTTCATGAAGCCATGCTGACTCTGCTTGATTATATTATGTATTTCTAAATGCTCTACTGTTACATCCTTTATAATGGATTCTTAATATTTTCTCATTGACAGAAGTTAAACTAACTGGCCTATAGTTACATGTTTTGTCTCCCTCCTTCTATGAATAAAGGTGTTACATGTGCAGTTTTCCAATCCACTGGGACTTTTCCAGATTTAAGAATTCTTGGATGAACACTATCAGGGCATTCATTATCTCTGCACCTACTTCCTTTAGTATCCCGGGATACAATCCATCAGGTCCAGAGGATTTATCGACTTTTAGCCTCGTTAGTTTCCCTATAGCATTTTTTCTTGAGTTGTTGTTACTGTATTTGTACCCTCTCCCTTGATTATTTACTATTTTTGGAACGTTATTAGTGTTTTCCACTGTGAAAACTGATGCAAAGTATTTCTTTAACTCATCTGTTATTTTCCCTCAGGGAATATTCTCTAACAGGCCAATGTTCACTTTGGCCTTCCTCTTTTTTATACATTTAAAGAGGTTCTTGTCCATTTTTATATTACTTGCTAGTTTACCCTCAGTTTATCTTTTCCCTGTTCAACAGTTACAATTAGGTAGCAATAAAGAACATTTAACTATTTTCAAATCAAATGCAGTCTTGTTAATGATAAGTGAAGTAATAGACTCAATCTAAAATTACAGAAACATGATTGTTACTCAATGTTTATATATCAATATGCCAGGTCCACAAACAGAACTGTTTTAATTCAATCCAGCAGTTATCAAGATTCACCACCTCCTTATGATTAAATTCAACTTACTTATCCACACTAAGCAACTTCACACATCTGATAAAAATATATATAGCCATCTTAAAAGCAATCTTTCTTGGGTTTTGGGTAATTGAGAGCATTTGCCCAACTAATTGGAATAATATTTATTCCTACATTGAAATTGAAATTTTTAATAATTACTGCCCATCAAAAGCCATTGTTGCTAGGACAAATAGCATATTGGATATTTTTCCTCTGATGGACTTAGATGACTCTTTACTCATTGCATGTGTTACTAAAGTTAATATTGGTTCATTACATCCACAACATGATTTCAATAGGAATAAGAACTGCATACGTGAGTGTCAAGTGACCTGGTTTAAACACTCACTGTTATGAATAGAAAGCCATAGGTACATGTTCCTATCTTACTTGTGCAATGCAAGATAACTTAAAAAGAAAACCACAAAGAGAGTACACGATAATACACGATACAAGATCTTGTGGTGGGTGGGAATTTGAAGAGTGATGTACTATTTATATCATAATATACAAAGACTATTTATCTAATTTGATTTTTCCTTGTTATAAGAAGACGATTCAAAAATAATGCAATTTTTTCCTATACTTAATATGACTGCAAAAATTAATAATGTGCTATGGAATAATAATTAACATCAATATTTGTCATCTCTTTTCCTGGATAGGAAGAGAGAAAAAAATATAGCCCAAGTTTCTGGTTACTATCATCCAATGATTCTTGCTGAAATTGTTACAAAATTGTCTTTTTGGATGAAGAAGATGAAAAAAAGCAGCATTTGTGCAAACTTGTTAATTTTCATGAATAATTCAAAACCTACATGGATCATTTGCGGGGTATAATAATTAATGGTAATAATGCATCAAACATATTTTGTTAGACCAGATGGCCTCCTGTATCATTTTATGATTCTGGTTTGTTTTCTGTTAGCTAGTTAACCCATAGACTCTCCTTTGCATCTATTATAGAGGTGAAGTATTTTTGTACTGTTGGGTTTCAGTAGAAACAATATTGTGGCAATGTAAGGTAAAATATGGTAGATTTTTCGCTCCTTCAAAATGATGGATTTTTTTTTGAATTATAAGTTTTGCCTTTGTCTTCAGCTTTTGGATATGAAAGTTTTTGTGGATACCGACTCTGACATTAGACTTGTCCGACGCTTAAAACGGGACATATCCGAAAGGGGTCGGGACATAGTTGGCGTCATCAAACAGTACAACAAATTTGTCAAGCCTGCTTTTGAGCAGTACATAGAGCCAACTGTACAGCTGTCAGACATTGTAGTTCCTCGAGGTAAGAATCATCTATACAGTTAACTGGGATTTCTTCCATGTAGCCTTTGAAAAGCATGCTAAATATCTTAAAACTACTTTCATTCTTTTTGAAGTCTGGAAGACCTCTTATCTCTGAGGCTATTTTATCTTTAAATGACCTCAGCAATCCTTATTGCAAACTACACTTAAATTGTACTCACTGCATCTGGGTCAATGTTTTCAGAGGGTATACTCTTTAACAGTTTAATTGCTGTTGCAAAGTCATCATGTTTCTTGTGCTTGAAATGCAGGCTGTTCTGTTGCCAATATGATGGGGCCATATAATCAGCCTTCACGTATGGTATCATCAATCTGAAATGTCATAGTCCTTTTTTTCCATGTAGTCAGCATTTTTATTCCTTTATACTTTTCAAGATAAACTGTTGTATGTATGGAAAATGCAAGTGGTTCTAGATTGAGCATGTGACAAATTTTCCTAGAATCTTGACATTATACCTGATCTGTTTTTTGGAAGACAGGGTTAATGGATATTTGTTAATGATTATGCTGCCACGTATTTGCTCACCAAATTTTTTTAACTTCAGTTTCAAAAAAATGTTCATATATCTGTTGTCACTCGATCGGTTGCATCTTATAACTTAAAAATAAGAACAGTCATCTGATCTAACTGAATTATTGTCCTGGATTTTGCAATGCAATATGACAAAATCGTAAATGTTCACCACTGTTATTCTGTGAAGTTGATGTAAGCTCTGGTTTCAGTATACATGTCATTAAACATGAATTTAGTAGTTACTATTAGTGTTGCACCACTTCATCAAAGGATATATGATTGAAGTCCTCACAATGGAAATCAAATTGACATCACTGAATTCATGAGTTTTCATATTTTACAGTCTATTTTTATTGTAAATAAAATTTCCCTTGAAAAGCATTGAATCATGCTGAATGATGCATACATGAGTTTTTAATGGTATACTAAGTCGTAATTATTGATAATCTCTCTGGCCATGAAAAATTAATTCTTTATTTGTGGAATGTCAAATTTCTCCATTCCATGCTAAAAAAATTCCATAGAATTTTAAAAGGAAACATTTTTTTAAATTTACAATATTTCAAATTCTACTTGAAGTTCATGTGAATCTCCCAATCTTTATTTTGCTTTCAGTTAAATTATCAAAAAGTAATTGTGAAACCTTGTTTGCTGTCTGTGAGATTTCTTCAGTACTTTAATGTAATTGATTGCTTAGCCTGCTTAATAACATCACTGTTACTAGATGCTCCAAATTGCTGTTGATTGGTGCCAGAATGAAATTACTACCATTTCACACACCTTGCTCGTTCTTTATGTGTATCTTTTGTTAAGGTCAGCAGCAAGCATCATCGCTTTATTGCTGATCCTGTGGGCTCTTGTTTGTCAAATTTCAAGTTTATGTTCTGTCTATTTCAACAGGTGGAGAAAACTTTGTTGCTCTTGACCTGATTGTTCAGCATGTCCATAGTCAGCTTGAAAAGGTAGGTGTGGCTCGTGACTATTTTAAATCGTTAATCTTTTCTGTCTGTATTTTTCTTTACTTAATATGCATGTATTTAATAAAACACTGTTTCCTTGCATGCCTAATCTTTTATTTTGAAAATTGCAGTAACATTTTTCATTATTATTTGTTCACAATTAAATTGTTACATCGACCAAAATATTTGCCGTGAATTATGCTCTTCTCTCACTAATGTACAAATCTAGCCCAACATCACAAAAAAAGCCTGGAATTAAAAGTCTAATATCTGGGAAACCATTGTTGATTTGTCATAACAATCCATCTGGCCTGCATTTGATCCAGATTCACAGCAATGTGATTGACTGTTAAATGCTTTCTGAAATGGCCTAGAAGGTTCAATGGCAAATAGTGATGGATAATAAATACTGGCCTAGCCAGTGATGCTCACATCCCATGAAAGAATTAAAATAGCTAATATAGCAGATTATTTGCATGTAATTTTCTAATCTGAATTCTTAAGGAGGTCTAATTAATATTGTGAATTAGTAATTGCCTTGCTAATTAATCAAAAAATACAATAATAGATTTTTTGCTGTTGTGCTTCTGATATGAAAATTCAGAGGCTGGAAATTAGCCAAAATAAGGCTGGAACAAATTGCATTCTCAAATAAAGCAAAGCTTTGAGAACGGATGAACAGTATTGTCATAATATCTGTTGCTAGAACAGTTATAAATGTCTTCATTCAGCATCCTAATCACATTGCCAAAGTAGATGGCAGAAGACCAGATTCTCTTGGATTAAAATCATGTAAAGACAACTGTTTTTGAAATTACCAGGCAAAATTTAACATTAAGGATACAAAACAGATGTGGTTTTTCTGACATTCTCCATACATCTCACCGACCTCTCCTTTCCACTAAGTGATGATCGTAGTAGTTCTCATCTTGACCAGCCTTGACCAACAATTGCTATGCTGCTTTGCTCTCTTCTGTTTTTCTCCTCAGGTTGTTTTGAGATGTGCCTCTTATTTTTTCCATCCAGCTCCTGGCCACATAGCAATTGACATCATTAATGCACATCCCCCACCACCATTTTTCCAGTCTCCAAAACTGGTATTGTTCTTCTCCGTAGAAAGTCGACCCCTCATCTTCTGCCGCTCTTTAACCTTTTATTTTAAGATTTTCAAACATACCATTATCATGAGGTTCCACACTCACCTTTCCTGATACTGAAGAAAGCAGCCACAGACTGTATTAGAATATGCATTCTGGCTTTAAAAAAAAAATTATTTGCAACACATATGTTCAGTCTGCTACCACTCAGACCAATACCAGGTAATATATAATGGAATATTTTAGGAAGAATATTCTCCCTCATAACATCAATCAAAAAGAAAGTGAAGATGAGCTTTATTCATGGCAAAATGCACACAGATTGCTTTTTTGTACTTGAATAGTTGCAGCTTGATATTGAATGATCCCGTAAATGAGAATGACTTTCATTTTTATTTCTTTCCTCCCATGTGTGGTAATGAAATACTTGATAAATCCCGAACGAATTTACTGTAATCACCACAGCGTGAAATCACTGTAAGGTATGACAAGAAGAGTGATGTTTTAAACCTGAAAAAAGGGAGAAGGAACATGATGAAGCCATAGGCACCACTGATGGCCTTTCAAAAAAGACTAAAATTTCATCTGACTGGAATTTCTGTGCCTCAGTCTGTCTTTGTTTCAAATGCCTCCTCCTTCCTTTTTAATAACATGCCAAGATATTTAAATGCAAGAGCCAATTACAGATACTGGTTATTTCAATGGTATGTTTTCAGCTGCAAGTACCTGTTTTCTATGTTCAAAATTAATTGCCTATGCTAAGTGTCAAAAGAAATGCTGTATTCTGCCCAAACTAACTAAAAATGATCATTAAATCAGTTTTGCTTTCAAATAATTCAATTTTATTTAATGTAACTGAACATTTTCAAAATGAATATATCTGAATATTGTAAATTAGGTTTGAATGTTGTATTTATGCCATAGATTTATACTTCCTTGATGCAGAAATATCATTCTTTTCCACCAGCATAGGTTATAAATAATCATGTTATAAACAATCTAATTTGCATTTGTGTTCCAGTAAAATATACATAATTTATAAGTAGCACCTACAAAATTGCAAAATACCATCAAAATAACTAGCACTTGGGTTGTGTCCAAAATAAATGTCATATCGTTCTTCTCTTTAGAATACTAAAAATGGGCAATTAATGCAGCCTTACATGTATCGCCTACACCCCAGCAGCAAATTTAAAAAAAAACTTATGATTGTGAAGTAATACCATTTTTTTAATATAACTCATGCATTTAATGAGGAACTATATGAAACACTGAGTAGCACCTACTATAAAATTGGTGTTGTGTTTTCATGAAACCAAATATATAGAGAAAATTATATCCTGAAGGATTTTATGATTGATTTTCCTGAATCTGAAATTTGGAGGATGGGGAAGAAAGATGATGTTACTCCTGATTTCTTTACAAAATTTAATAGACTATATCAGGAAATTGGTCTCTTTCTCTTTCCAGAAATGTCTCATTTCAAAAATGAATTTTGGACAGCTCCCTAATGCTTTTTCTTTTCACGTGTGCTTTTCTTTGTGCTAGCACCTAATATAGATGTCTTCTCTTTCTGTCCATGACTATTTCATCAATTGTCCCGCATTGAATAATTCTGAACTGAACAGAGGAAACTTCGCTGGGATATGTGAGGACAACTTGTGTATTTTGAGTTTTGTTTTCAATACTGAAATGTTAATTTGCAGTTAATTTTTTTTCTAGTTATTTGGCTTCTTTGCCTCTTAAGTTGTTTCTTATCTTGACGTTCCTCACAAGTAGTTTTAATAAGTTGGAAAGTTTTGAACATTAAAGAACAGAATGAACATAGCAGTTTGGTATCCAGATATGTGTGGGTTGAATTTTGAAGGTATTTTGTATTAGCTTGTCTTGTCTTGTGTTTAAATTATGTGTTTAAATACAATTGGTGTTCATTGTGTTTTCTTAGTTTTGAAAAACAGGTTGTAACTAATTATATTATTTGAGGGCTTTTATGAATACTTATGAATTCTTGAATACTGAAATGAATCTAAATATTTTGTGTATCGTAAAGCTGTTCTTTGGTATTTAGTTGTTAAGGAGAAATTACCCTGGTTTATCATTTGAGATTTCATAAAGTTCCTTTGTTTATACTAATTTAAATATGTATTAATTAATAAGAAATTATGGTCAGTTTGCACAGGGTGGTTAAAAATCATTCAAGGGAAATTTTAGATATTAGTACTTGGGAACATTAAAGAGAGAGAGTCTCACCCATTTCATATCAAAAAACAGCCAGCCAGCGTGGATAAGTGCAACTTAGTGTGACATCAGTGGACATGTGTAGTTACTTGTGTCAACAGATAATGTTCGGAGGAGTAACATGTAATTAAGGATAAATCCTTGATAGACTATATGAAAGTTGTGAAGTTATTTCAGGAGATTTGCTTGCTGTATTGGAATACAGAGAAGGGGAACTATGTAAATGCAATCCCACATACTGGAGAGGTAGTAGAGGGAAATGGCATAGTTGGCTAATTGTAGAGTGGTTAGGGAAACCAGGAGGGCTATCATGTCAGTCGCAGTGACTTTGAACTAAAGTCAACTAATTGAATGAGTTTAGGTGAAAACTGCAGGGAGCTTAAATCCAAGAGCTTTGGCAGTGAGAGAGAGGAATAAATATGGAGTCAGCAGTTAGAAATCATGGGCCATGGATGAGCTTTTTGGGAGTGGAATGGTAAAAGACACTGAAAACTATTTTGGGAAATGAAGGGGTTTGAGAAATCTTTGGGGGTGCAGGGTACAAGGATACCAATCACAAGTGAGGAAGCTATCGACCTCCCGAACACATCAGTTTAGTATTTACATTTGTTGATTCAAATTCTTCCCTGTAGCTTTTTGTTCCTCTGTTTGCTTTGATAAGAACCACCTTTTTGCGGTGTGTCAAAAGGTGGTTCCTATGCTTGATGGATTTTGTAGAAAAGTGCTTTGGAATTCAAAAAATTAAATCTATTGAGGCCATCTTTTACTGCATTCCTCCCTTCAAAGAAAATTGTGCATTTCAAATACAGGATTCCATTTAAAGATGCTTTTCTTGCACTTGAGATGTAGAATAATTGGTGTATGAAGTAGTTATTTGCATATATTGCTTCACAAATCATTTTAGAGAACAATTCCATCTCAGATTGTCCTCCAATGTAGAAACAAATCAGAATAAAAATGCGCACATCACTCTAACCTCATGACACAGTGGGCAGGCAAATCCATTTATAATTTTTTTTAGTGCAATACTTGCTGCAGAATGCACTTATCTCTAACTGATTAACTTGTCCATCTTGCATAGCAAAGCAACAATTGATGTTTGTTTATAAATTATTTGCAAAAGCTGAAACAGGTTGGAAACCACACATTAAGAACGAAAATTCCGCAAGTGCATTTTGTTATCATGTATACTCCGATTGTCTGCCTGTTAAACATCTACATAGCAACAGGTTCCATTTACGAAACATCTTCAGCATAGAAAAATATCAAAAGGCATTTCAGATGTATAAGGGTAAAAATTGAGCACGCAGCCAAACATAATGGGAATGACCAAATGGTTGATCAAAGATGTAAGTTTTAAAGGGGATCTTAAAGATGGAGAGAACATGGATGAGATTTCGTGAGGTAATTTTAAGTGTGGTATCTGTGGGGCTGAAACCTTGCTGCCAATGATGGGGGAAAAAGGGAGGATACTTATACGTTTGACGTGTTGGGGCCGAAAATCATAGAATCCCTACAATGCAGAAGGAGGCCATCTGGCTCTTCGACAGAACATCTTACCCAGGCCCACATTTACCTGTCCTTACAACCCCACGTATTAACCCCACGTATTTACCCCACTAATCCCCCTAATCTACACACATTAGCACACAAAAATGGAGAGGGTTGATGGTGAGGGATTATGGTTGGTAATCCTGGGCACGAGTCTCCTGGCACTGTTGATAGCAGCCCAAGAGAATGTTGTCCTTTTAAATCTACCAGAGCAGCAGCCCTACTAAACCCTTCCTCTCCTGACTTCGTGGCCACTCTGGCTTCTCTATACACACGCGCACACGTGCGGTTGATTGCTAGGGTGAATTTTGTGAGAAAGATGTGGGGCTAGAGTGAACAGAAACTAGAGATCAAGGAATTGTGGAATGAGCATCCATTGGGAGAGTGGGAGGAGGTGGTAAGACTGGGAGATAGAATTGGCACTGAAGAGAGAAGTTTTGGGCATCCTGTAAATTGGGAAGCAGCATGCAAGGCACTGAGGGAATAGCCATTAAATGGGTGGGGGAAACCTGTGAACCTCACTGTGCATATTGTATTTGAAAGAATGCAAAATTTATCGAAAGAGAAAAAAATTGTGTCATCAAATCTGAAAATAAAGAAGATTTTAGGAAGTGATGCTTTGTCAGATTCTTCATCTTCACATAATAAAATCTCATTTATCCAATTTATAAACATGTTATAATATATAGCATTAGAAAACAAATACTACTTTGTTAAATATGTACGCATATCTGCAGTCCGACGTAAAAGTAGCTACAGTCGGCATACAAAACATAACAATCACTACTGGGTATTGGTGTGTAGTGCCCTCTGCTGACAGCTAAAATTATGCCCTTTCTTGGCATGAGAAAGCTGCAAGATTGAGACAATTTTGCATGTGTGTGACACAGTTGCTACATTTTCAGCATTAGTTTTTATTTTCTCTATCATGTCCTTTTCCAAAGGCATTGACTCCTTCCTAAAATGCCACATGTTATCATTTCCTTATCAGTCTCAACAGTGAGTGTTTAGAGGTGATTGGATAGTGGGAGTGCTGTTTGGAGTCTAATACTGTTACTTGATATCAGCTTATAGACTCTACAGAAGACATGACTAGAAAATAGATCTGGCAAGGGCATATTGTAACTGGGACTGCCATTGACTATTGTATTAATCAAGTTTATAGAATTTAACTTTTAGTATGAAATTGAATTAATGTAAGATATTATTTGAATGCAAAAGCTTGATGCAAGTTTTTACTGACTGTTTCATGGAAATAGCCTAACTGGGATGACCCTTTCAAAGATAAAAAGACTGAGTGCCAGCAAAACTGTGGTTTTGCTGTTTTGGCAAACTAGATTTAAATAGTTTGTGACGAATGAATGTCTTGCAGTATTCTGTAACAATACTGCTAAGAAGATTTGATTCTGCATTTATTAGAAGTGTTGCTTAAGGTAAAGATTTTTCATAGTGCTAATTTTTTTTTATTTCTACAGAGCAGCTCTGGCCTCTGCCCACCAAGGACAACCACTGCCAGATAAGCTAAGTGTCCTTGAAAGCACTCCACAGGTTAGAGGACTACACACAATTATCAGGTAACTTTGGACGTGCTTTAGCATATTTAAGAAGTGTATAATTTATAAGAGCAGAGTACCATAACAAGAGGGGAAGAAAACCGCTGACATATCATTCATTCAGTTGATGGAGGAATAGTTTAATGTAGCACTACAGCTGTTGTTGAGTCCAAGGCCCAGTTACCGATTGGTTGAAGGATCCAAACCATCAAGGAGTTGGCCACTGTAGGTCCTCCCACTTTGCTGAAAGGAGGTCAGAAGAGTAAATACTGGAGAATCTCAGCAGATTTGGCAGCATCTGTAAGGAAAGAAAAGAGCTGAAGTTTTGAGTCAGATGACCTTTTGTCAAAGCTAAAAGGGCATAGAATATCTCCTATTTTCTATTTTTGTAATATCAGGATAAAGGACTTCAAGATAACATGCCTAGTAAAAACAACTCAACCTCCTGTTGTAGGTTTGATTATCCAGTACATAAACTAGTTGGGTCAAAGCCATTCCAAGATATTGTGAATGATGGATCAGTCAAACTGCTCATGAAAGCAAACTTGAGAAGTAGGCATTTAAGCAAATGATGGGTGTGAGGCTGTGTCAGGATTCTTCCCACTAGAGTGCACATAATCTTGAAAATATATACCTTAATAGGTATAGTGAGATATTAGTTGGACAGGCAATGAAATCTTATTAGTGTTGTCTGTTCATATTCTAGCAGTGCCCCTATATACACTTAAAAATTTTTAAGCAGAAGTTCTGCCAATTTGTACTTGAGCTATGTGGATTTAGACAGGTGGGATACAAGGCAATAGTATACGTGTGTAAACAACAATTCTACTAAACTCAGAGAGTCAGCTAATCTAAAATAAGTCTGTGCAAATTATAAAACAGTAATCTAACCATGTTTGGACCACTTAAAGAAAGAAAGGACCTAAATTTATATGTTACCCTTCATATTCTCAGTGTATTTAAAGTAATTCACAATCAATAAGTAATTTTGAAATTTGGTCATTGTTGTAGTGAAGGGCAACATGATAGCCAATTTGCAAGCATCAATTCTCTGATGTGGGCATTGAACCAGTGATCTTTTGACTTGGGTGACAGTGATACTGCAAAACGAAAGCTTTTTGAAGTTTACAGTTTAGCCTTCAATTAATTTCTCTGTACCATCATTCCATTGTTCTTTATATAATTAAATTTGATTTAGTTTTGCTTTAATTGGATGAGTAACTTAATGTCTGCAGTTTTCAATTATTATTTTCAAAATTGTCCTGTAATCTCTAGTTAATTTTTTGTTTAAAAGTCACATGCTGCAGTTGGTGTTTCAGAAATGTTATTGCATATATAATTTTTTGATCTTTTTCATTGGCTGTTGAACAGAAATAAAGATACAAGTCGAGATGAATTTATCTTCTATTCAAAGAGATTGATGAGATTGCTGATTGAACATGCCCTTTCTTTCTTGCCACTCAAGGTAAGATTGTCAGCTGTACTTGTCTTGAAATCATGAACATTAGGTCTGCTGGGTAAGAAATATATTGCATTTGGCTTGATACTTAATCTGATTAGTTTCATAATCATTAATCATTCTTGGTAAAACTAAAACCTTGGTCTGTTTTCATTTAAACAAATGATATTATGGAGTGATTGAAATTATGAAGAACTGGAGCAAGTATTGTAAACATTTGAATAAATTTTACCAAAAAGTGTCTAGAATTTTATAAATTTCTAATCAGGGTTAAATAGGGTGGATTCAGAAAGAGTGTTCCTAATGGTGAGGAAGTCCCAAACTAAGGATCATAGTCTGAGGATAAGGGATAAACCTTTTAGGACTGAGGTGAGGAAAGATTTCTTCACCCAGAAAGTGGTGAATTTATGGAATTCACTACCACCGAAAGTAGTTGACACTAAAATGTGTGATTTTGAGAAAAAATTAGATACAACTCTTGGTACTAAAGGAATCAAGGGATAAAGGGGGGGCGGGAAGATGGATCAGGGTATTGAATTTGATGATCAGCCATGATCAAAATGAATGATCATTCATTTTGATTGTTCAAAAATGATCAAAGGGCCGAATGGCCTCCTGCTTCTAGTTTCTATGCAAGTGTTACAACAGTGAGAAAATGGAATGATCTGCCCCCGGTTTCTCGGGTTTTTTTCACCACAATCCTCCCACACTCGATTGCTTTTTGATTTGAGAAATTTGGGAGTTCCACACTAGTACTGGAGAAGGAGCCCGGCTTCAGAGCTCTCAGGTGCCGTTTTGCAAGGGTGCCCCAATCTCTAGTGCACTGGGAAACTCCCTCCTTCACTGAACGGACCGCTTCCTTGTTGGCAGTAGCATGTTCTCTCTCCCCCTTTTCCCTGACATGGGTCACTGGCATCAGGGCCATCCTGGTGTGTCCCTTGCCTGATCTCTGACATTCCCTCTATCAGGATCCCTCAACATAACTGACCTCAGCATGACCCTTCCCTTGTCATAGCCCCCACTCAGGCTCTACATTCCTGGCATTGTTGGTGCTTGTGGCTGCTTGTTGGCCCCGTTGTACTGCCCAGTGGCCACTGCGTGATGGGCACTACCTGATCAAGCCCCAGATCATCAGAGGGCTTCATTAGCCTTCAAGCTCCCCAGTGTGACCATTGCGCCATGTCTGCTTGTGGAGGCCACTAATGATTCTCACCATTATTGTGTCGTGCCCAATAGCCGGTGAATTCCGTGCACTGAGACTTGAATGATTTATACTTACTTAAACACTGTTTTAAATATGCTAATCTGACTCTCTCTTTCTGGGAGCAATCTGGCTTGTGCCATTAGGCAGAGTTCAGGAGAATCACAACCGATTTTTAGGCTCTTGCACTATTCACTGGGATCAGCATGATCTGCACCAAGTGCAGTGAGGTCGGTGAATTGCCTCCTGTGTTTCTAGTTGTTGAGGGGTCTATCATAAGAGGACGTGAGATTTAACATAAAGTATTATAAAGAGCAAGAAAAATATTTTTAGAACATAGAACATAGAACATTACAGCACAGAACAGGCCCTTCGGCCTTCGATGTTGCGCCGACCAATCTAAAAAGCAATGCCCCTCCAAACTAAACCATTCCCTTCTCTTCCATATACTTATCAACTAACCTCTTAAACGCCACCAAACTTGGCGCATCTACAACTGCTGCAGGCAGGGCATTCCACTCCCGAACCACCCTTTGGGTAAAGAACCTACCTCTGATATCCGTCCTATAACTATCACCCCTTAATTTAAAGCTGTGTCCCCTCGTGCTAGCTTTTTCCATCCTAGGAAAAAGGCTATCACTGTCCACCCTATCTAAACCTCTAATCATCTTATATGTTTCGATTAGGTCCCCTCCTAGCCGCCTCCTTTCTAACGAAAACAACCTCAAATCCCTCAGCCTCTCTTCATAAGACCTGCCCTCCATACCAGGCAACATCCTGGTAAACCTCCTCTGTACCCTCTCCAATGCCTCCACATCTTTCTTATAATGTGGGGACCAGAACTGCACACAATACTCCAAGTGCGGCCGCACTAGAGTTTTGTACAGTTGCAACATGACGTTGCGGCTCCGAAATTCAATCCCTCTACCAATAAAAGCCAAGACTCCATATGCCTTCCTAACAACCTTCTCGACCTGACTGCCTACTTTCAGGGATCTATGCACATACACACCAAGATCCCTCTGTTCATCTAGACTACTAAGAATCCTACCATTTGCCCTATACTCTACACATTTATTATTTCTGCCATAGTGCATTACCTCACACTTTTCCACATTAAACTCCATTTGCCACCTCTCGGCCCAGCTCTGCAACTTGTCCAAGTCTCTCTGCAAACTATAACACCCCTCTTCACTATCTACCACTCCACCGACTTTAGTGTCATCTGCAAATTTACTAATCTATCCTTCAATACCCTCATCCAGATCATTTATAAAAATTACAAACAGCAGGGGCCCCAAAACAGACCCCTGAGGTACACCACTTGTCTCCGAGTTACGCGGGCTTCTGGAAATGCAGTGCCAATGTTAGTGATTTTTACAAAGACCATCTCAACATTTAAGAATACATTAAATTGCTAGTTGAAGGCAAATAAAGAAAGCTATTTGGTGAACAGAATAAGCATATGGAATTGGGACTGCTGCTAAAGTGCAAGATAAATATCAACACAGACTCATTGAGAGGAATAGCCAGTTCTGTATCATCACATCCTCTATGTATTTCTTTGTAAAATATCAAAAGGAATGAAACTTTGGGACATAATGTGGCTCACAACATGAGCTGTGTCATAGTCTGGCTCAAGTCCAGATTTTTATGTTGGTTTTATGCTATCAGAAAATAATTGAAGGAAAAGTGCTTTGTTACTGATTATCAATTTTTCTTTGAATGTTTATAGCCTGTTACAGTGGAAACACCTCAAGGAGAACTGTATGAAGGGAAGAGATTTGGTGGAAAAAGGGTGAGCACCTCACTGTTTTCTGCAAGTTTTTAAAAATGTTACTGTTTATTGTGGATTTGCGTTGTTTGCCTCAGACAAAACCTTCACGAATATTGTGCCTTATTTTCATTAGTTATTTAGAGGAAGAAAACTTTTGTTCTAGAGAGAATGAGGAGGTAAAAAGTGATCAGGATTTATGGGAAAAGGGTGAGCTGTTTAGGAAGGAGGGGAAATCACACTGATCTGATTGCAAAGATTATTAAGAAAAGCAACAAAACTAAATCCTGAAAATTATTCATTATAGTAAAGGGCACAAAAACCAGGCTATGGGTTTTTAAATTTAAATTTAGAATTTTAGAAGCAAGTTAGAAGGATTTATTTTAACCAGAGTTATAATTGTGGAATAAGTTATGAGAGAATACTGTTGAAATGATTCATATAACTGGCCCAAAGTACATTCCTGGTGAGAGAGATCAAGGGATATGGTTAGGAACCAGATTTATTTAGTTAATCTTCATAAATTGGGCAAGCTTGTTTGTCAAAAATGCCTTTCATTTATATAGTGTCTTTATGACCTCCAGATGACCAAAAGTACTTTGTAGCCAATTAAGTAATGCTTAGAAATATAGTCACTGTTGCCATTATGAAGCCACAAACCCCTGTACATGCATGCTATGCCAATGATCTAATTCTATTGTGCTTAGCTTGCCAGTACACCAGGATTGGCTGATTAAGAGCCATTAAATACTTTATATGAAGCATTCCTTATTTCATGATTGGACTTTCAAGCCTGTTCTTAAATTACACTTCAATGATGTGCCTAGTTTAAAAATAAAACAATAAAACAGAAGAAACCCTTTTTTCTGACCACTTTATTGTTCTGCTGCTAACTGAAATATGAAAAATTGCAAATGCAAGAAATCTCAAAGCCCAGATATTGAAAACACTTAATAAATCTCTTGTATCTGAAAAGAGAAGACAAAGTTCCAGATATAGAGTCTTTGTCAGGGCATCAATTGAATAGAAACTTTCTGGCCCAGTGTTCTATGGAATGTTGTATTAGATGAAAGTAGCATCACTCAAGTGTAACATGCATGGACTGTGGTATGTACATTACAGTTTTTTTGGTTTGTGTATGTATACATCTGATAGCACACGCACGCGCGCACACACAAACACCACCCACACCCCAATTCAGACTCAATATGCTGGCATTAAATGACATTTAAAACAGCATTATACGTTATCTTTACAAACCATAGTGCAATAGACATATTTGTCCAGTGCATTTAATATTGACACCAGCTTCAAAATAAAGATTTAAGATTTTTGTCTTTCTCTAAAAAAAAAAATTGGTGAAGTAATTATTCATAAAGATAATTCATTAAAGTTCTAAACATCTTCAAAAAGGGTTTGGATTTGACTGTCGCTGAAACAGGGGAGAAACAGAGCTGTGATTATTGAGTGGTACCATTTTTGGTCCTGACTGCTGCTGAGACCATTGCTCACTATGACATAAATATGCAACAGAATTGTCTGTGCCTTCCTGGATTCAACTGTGACATTGGCAGCAAACATGGCCTTATGAAACATGGCAGGGAATTTTTACGTAGCATGGTCTCACAAATACCAAATGTGACGATAACCAGGTAATCTGGTTTTGTTGAGGGATATGTGTTCGCCAGAACACCAGGAGAACTCCTACTCTTTGAAGTAATGCCATGGCAATCTTTTACAGGGAAAGACAGGGCCTTGTTTGAGCATCTCAGCTGAAAGACTGCACCTCAGGCTATGCAATGCTCTGTTTTATCCTGGGTATGAAAATCATGGCAGTTGGAAAATTGAGAGAGTTCATTTTTTTAAAATCTCAAAAGCAGTTTAGAAAACTGAGAACAATGACTTTTGTAGAATATATTTAGAAATATATATATTTACGAGTTATCTATAAACATTTTGCTTAGCTCTGTCAGCTTTCATTTTATAAAGTTAGATGACTTCTTTAAAGGCCATTTTAAAATTTGGAAATTTGAAATAATTGTTACAAATAAAATAGTTTAAATCTGATTGTTGCATGCCTCTGCTGTAGTACATAAGTAACTATTGCATCCCTGTTAGCTGATTGACTTGTTGATGGCCTAGTGGATAAAGGTTAAGTCACAAGCCACAGACTAAAAATTCCCTAGTTTGGATTACTTATGAATGGTGAGTTAGGTGATCATTATGCTAGAAAATCACCCTCATATATTTGGGCTAGAGAGAGAAACATGATTAAAGTTCCTTTTACTGAGCACATGTCCAGTGGCTTTGTAAAGAGGTGTTGTGAATACTGAATTAAAATATCATTAGATTGTGAACTGTTCATACCCATGAGGAAGTATGCCTTTTTAGGAGAAATTAATAGAAAAATAAGATAAATTGCCAATTTTGTGCAGCAATTTTATCTGTAAGTTCAGTATTGCAATTAAATGAATTATTCCCCATTCTTTAGATAACAGGAGTCTCCATTCTTCGTGCTGGTGAAACAATGGAGCAAGCACTAACAGCCGTGTGCAAGGATATTAGACTAGGAAAAATTCTTATTCAGACTAACCATGACACCGGGGAGCCTGAGGTATGTAATGTACTGTTAATTAAGTAATGCTGAGGAATCTAGTTTAATTAAGCTTGTGACAATTGTCTCATGGATTTTTTAAATAATCTGTTTCATCTGAATTATTAGCCTTGTTAATTGCTTGAAGTCAGTCACATGATAAACAGTATTTTCTTAATTGATCATCAGTCTGTAATGGAGCTCCCAGTAAGTCAGTGGTTTTGAGAAATAATTAATGTTGAATGTTTTTATATAAGTTGATTGCGTAGTGCTTTTGTAAAATTGGCAGCACCCCTGATAGTTCTACCAATCATTAAGCCTATAATTGTAAATCTTTTCCAGTTTTTTTTTGCATTCCTAGACATTATAGAAATTCAGTACTCTTGGAAAGTAGTCCAATAGCATTAAGTACTGGTGAATTTAATACAATTGGCTTGAATTTTTGTGGGGAAGAGAAATAGATGATGCTTCATCATAGAAGGTTAAACAGCTTATTTTGTTTCACTTTCCTTCCTGCCTTAATTTTCTTTCTTTCATGCGTTAGTTCATGCACAGTATAGTTCCAACAACCTTGTAGTGCTTTGTCCAAATGGTTCTTGCGTGAGCCACCATATTGAGTGTTTGCGGCACAGAGTCAGTGGTTATTGACATGGCAGTATACCTGAGAGATTTGTGAAAGTTTGAATGCCCATGGTCATCCAGCGCAGAAGAATACTGAAAGGAGAGAGTGAAATCCTGGATGTGGATCCTTTGTGAAGGCATTTGAGAAAAGCATTGTTTGGAAGAATATTCCAAGGTGTTTCTTCAAGAGTGGAGTTTGGAAACATTTCGCATTTGCCCACTTTATATTCCATTTGTCAGATTTTTGCATGCTCAATCAATCTTTTTTTTTTTGTAGCCTTCTTATGTCCTCATAATTTACTTTCCTACCTATCTTTGTGTCATCAGTAAATGTATTAACCATACCTTTGGTACCTTCATCCAGGTCATTTATACAAATTGTAAAATGTTGATGTTCCAGCACTGAATCCTGTGGTACATTACTCAATACACCCTGCCAATCTGAAAAAGCCCCGTTAATCCCTTCTCTCTGTTTTCTGTTATCTTCATCGACTTCTCATAATTGAGTTCTGCATTACCAAGCTATTTATAACATGGTTATAGATTAGTACTCCCCACCTATAGATCATCTCATTGAGCAATCTCCCCTTTTTTTTTGCAAGAATGCTGCTAATTCTAAGTTATTAGCATATAAATGCTTACAACTGACCAATCATGCATGGATTTAAACGATTCTCAAATTCTCCCTTCACCTGTATCCACCTTCCCCTTAATTGTCCTATTTTTAAAAATCTCTTTTCTCTTTAATTTTATTCAGTTTGGCCACTATCTGTGTGTTTAATTCTATCCTGATTGTTTGTTTTTAAAGCATTTTCTTCTATGGAGTATGAGTTGGTTGCTTGATGATTTAAAATGTCCCATTCTACTGACAATATGAACCATTTAATTTCATGTTGTTTGTCAAGTAGTTGTGCAAGTCTGTAACCCATCCTTCAGTGTAAAATTGCCATGCATTTCCACATGTTAATTCCTTTACATAACAAATCACAGCTGCCCACCCACCTTCCATACATTCTTGACTTTCAAATTGATCTTGTCAAAAGATGAAAAGGAATCTGCCTTGAGATCTTTGTTTCTCGTCTCCCGACATGGTTCCTATGTTTTTGGTGGTGCCTGACTCTCAAATTCAGTTCTCTTAGACTCATAAGGACACAGATATCTCCAAGCTATCAATTTGCTTGATATATCAATGTGTTCCTTTTACTAGAAAGTAAATCGGTGCCAGATTGAGATGTTCCATTGAATTACACCCAAGGTGAGACATTCCATCTTCTGTTACATGGCATGCTCTTTCCTGTTTCTGTATCCCACCCTCTCACTCAAATTTGTACATTCTGTTACTTATTACACATTCTAATTCGACCCTAAATCATTCATATTGAATGACAGAGCAGACTCAAGGGGTTGAATTGCCTGCTGCTAGTTTTTCTATTGTTATGTTGTGGACTCTGGAAAACCTTTACTATCAAATACAATATTTTCATATTTTTAAACTGAAATCTGACAAATTCATTTGATGCCATGATTAGCAAATTTTGAATGTTGGTTCTTTTATTTTAGATTATATTTTATTAACCTGGCATGTTGTGCCTTTATAATATCAAAGTAATCCCAAATTCAAATAGCTTTGTTGGGCTGATAGGTTTCCTTGGTGTTCGATTTATTCCTCTCCAGAGTAAATCTCCTTTCATGATATTCAGAAAACATCTAGATTGCCTCTCCATCAATTGCCTTTCTGAAAATCAAAATGTGGCCATCACACCCAAACATCAGTTAAATTTCCCTTCTGAGTACTTGGACTAGCAGCTCATATCAGTATATTTTATCAGTTCAATTTTCGAAACCATCATGCTCATGGCCAGTGGTTCCAAATAATATATCTTTATCAGAGACAGAAATACTTGCAAACATTATGTGGAAATTAACAGCAAACTGGAGCCAAGCAATTGTCAAAAAGCCTGAATGGGTTAAACTAATACTTTGAAAGGCAAAGCCTTGGCTCAAAATCAGGTGAATTCATAATAGGCAGCAGAGATAGCAGACCAGCTGAACAAATACTTTGGATCTGTCTTCACTCAGGAGGACATAAATAACATTTCAGAAATACTAGGAGACAGAGGGTCTAGCATGAAGAAGGAACTGAACAAAATTCTTATTAGTCAGGAAATTTTATTGGAGAAATTACTGTGATTAAAACCTGATAAATCCCCAGGGTCTGATGCTTTGCATCCCAGAGTACTTAAGGAAGTGGCATTAGAAATGATGAACCATTGGTGATAATTTTCCAGCATTCTGTAGACTCTGGAAGAATTCCAGTGGACTGGAAGGTAGCTAATGTAACTTCACTTTTTGAAAAAGGAGGGAGAAAGAAAACAGGGAAGTATAGACTGGTTAGCCTGACATCGATGGTGGGGAAAATGCTGAAGTCAATTATTAAGGATGTAATAACTGAGCATTTGGAAAGTGGTGACAGGATCAGTCTAAGTCAGTATTGATTCACTAAAGGGAAATAATGCATAACAGATCTTCTGGAACTTTTTGAGGACATGACTAATAGAGTGGACAAGGGTGAACCAGTAGATATTGGGATTCTGGATTTTCCAAAGGCTTCTGACCAGGGTCCATGTGAGATTAGTGAGCAAAATTAAAGCTCATGCTATTGAGGGTAATGTATTGATGTGGTTAGAAAACTGGTTTGGTAAGCAGGAAGGAAGCAGAGAGTAGGAATAAACTAGTCCTTTTCAGAATGACAGGCAGTGACTAGTGGGGTACCGCAGGGTTCAGTGCTGGAATCACAGCTGTTCACAATGTGCATTAATGATTTGGCAAAGGAATTGAATGCAATATCTCCAAATTTGCAGATAATAATAAGTCATGTGGCAGTGTGTGCTGTCAGGACGATGCTAAGAGACTACAGGGTGACTGGGCCCGGCTGACTGAGTGGACAAATACCTAGCAAATGCAGTGTGATTTGGATAAATATGAGGTCATCCACTGGTGGCAAAAACAGGAAGGAAGATTATTATTTGCATGGTGGCAGTTTGGAAAAAGTGGAAGTGCAGTGAGACCTGGATGTCATGGTGGAACAGTCACTAAAGATTGGCAAGCAGGTACAGCAGGTGGTGAGGTAAACTAATGGCATGCTGGCCACAGCAAGAGGATTTGAGTAAGGATTAGGGATGTCTTGCTGCAGTTAAAAAGGAGCCTTGGTGAAACCACACCTTGAGTATTCTGTGCAGTTTTGGTCTCATGGTTTGAGGAAGGACATTCTTGCTTTTGGGAGTCCAGTGAAGTTTCACCAGACTGATTCTTGGAGTGGCAGAATTAACATATAATTCGATCGATTGGGCTTGTACTCACTGGAATTTAGCAGAATGCAGGAGAATCTCATAGAAATATATAAAATCCTGATGGGACTGGATAGGCTAGATGCAAGAAGAATGTTCATGATATTGGAGAAGTCTAGAATTAGGGGATCACGGTCTAAGAATAAGAGGTAAGCTATTCAGGACTGAGATGAGAAAGAGCTGAGTGTGAAACTGGAATTCTCTACCACAGGAAGCTGTTGGGGCCAGTTTGTTAGATACGTTCAGGAGGGAGCTGGACAGTGGCCCTTGTGGTTAAAGAGATCAAGGAGTATGGAGAGAAAGCAGCAGTGGGGTATGTGAGGAGTGCATGATCAGCCATGATCATATTGAATAGTGGTCTAGGTTTGAAGGGCCAAATGGCCTACTCCACCTATTTTCTATGTCCATATCCTGACTATGCCATGATAGTTGATGTCTTTAAATTTCTTGCTGAGGCACCAGTTAAAATAGTTTTCACAATTGGTACTTAATTACTAAAGCATGTCTTTAAACTGCAAAAGGATTCATGTGATCCTAGAAATCTTTTCTTTAAACACAAGAAGCAAAAATCTATTATGGCTCAGCCCAAGGACTCAATGGGTTAATATCTCAATTGATTTAGAAATTTAAAATTTGATAATGTCCACAAGTCTATATTTGGCAATACAAAGCTGTGATGACTTTTTTGAAAAGCAGCCATCAGCAGGAAGGGTTATTTTTTCTGCTCATTTTCAAGGAATGGAGCCTGCACGCAATTGTGCCACTTTGGGTAACTTTCCTAATCGAACAAAACTTTAATTGAAACTTTTTTCATAAGTTCTATTTTTAGACTTCCTTTTGCCCACATTTTAACATAAGGGACTGAAAACAATAAACATCATTAGTCATGTTAACATTTTCAAAGGAAAACAGCATTTTAGAATAAATTTCAGTTGTTTCAAATATTTTAATACTTTTGTAAGATGTTAAAACCAGGATGATTACACAACCAGAATCAATTCAAAATCTCAAATTCCTATTCACATCATTGATCATTTAAAGTTCAAAACTGCTAAAATAGAACCATAGAATTCCTAAAATGCAGAAGGAGGCCATTCAGCTCGTCGAGGCTGCACTGACAACAATCCCACCCAGGCCCAATCCCAGTAACCCCATATATTTATCCTGCCAATCCCCCTGATACTAAAGGGCAGTTTAACATGGCCAGTCAACATAAACTGCACATCTCTGATGCGTGGGAGGTAACTGGAACTCCCAGAGGAAACCCACACAGACATAGGGAGAATGTGCAAACTCCACACAGATAGTCCCCCAAGGCCGGAATTGAACCTTGGCTTCTGAAGTTGGGAGGCAGTAGGGCTAACAACTGTGCCACCTCAAAATGTCTGAACCTTATTATCTGGAATTGAAAGTCTCCCACATACCTTAACATAATAACTATAGTCACAAATTAAACTCAATTTCTGCGACTTAACAAGTTAGGTACCTTGAGTGTTCCCAATTTGATTCAAACCAGAACTTGTAACTAAATGCAGAATACAGTAGCACACTTTAAGAAGAAAACCTAAATGACACCATTCTCATGTTATTTCAGGTGCCTTTTCTAATGACTAATAAAACTATAGATAGAAAGAAAAAGTTAACTTTCACAGTTTTCAAATAAAATCTCTGAAGATTTTAGACCAAAAATTAAAACAACACCAGTTTAGAGACACAATGATGACATTCCAAATAGAAAGAACCTTTCTATATCTCTCTTGTTTATCCTTTCTTTCCTTTAAAACAGTTTTGAAGTTTGCTACTTACTACAACACCTTTAAACTGCAAAGGGATTGTAGTTTTTAAAAACACTATTCAAATTAAGGTAAAATATTTTGAACAGTTCAAATTGGATTTCTGTCAAACATTTTCAAGGCTGGAGCTCATCTCTGACAAGATTGTCCCTTTTCCACAGTTGCAAAAATTAATTTTAAAAAAGAATGACACAGAAACCAACTTTAATTTGAAACTTAACTCAATTATATAAGGGAAATGAACAGGCTCCCATTTATACTTACAGTGTTAAAATATTGGAACTCATAAACCATTAAAGGATTCAATTTCGTAGCCCAAGGAGCTCTGCATCAACAAGTTCACAATGTAAAACATAATCCAAATTCTGCCCAAAACTTACACCTGTACAGATAGAATGAATACAAACTTGTAACATCAACATTAAAGGCCAGATAACAAAGAGATAATAATGACTTTTAGCTCTGCAGATAAAAGCATGGATATGAACTGATTTTCATACACATTTGCATACATATTATGAAAACAAACTTTAGTTGCCATTACCTTGAAACAAAAGTAACACTTGGGGCAGAATTTTCCCATTCTGTCGGCCATGGGAATCGTGGTGTGAGGGGGTGGACCATGCATAGGTCCATTGTCCTCAGGCGGGATTTTCTGGCCTTGTAGAGTGCATGGCTGGAAAATCCAATGCTTAATCTTTCCTTCCAGCTGTTTTAATTATGGTGGGCTTCAAACTTTTTTTTCTTTTTCTTTTATTACCATTTGTTCTGCACAATCTTAAATTTTTCTCAGCACAGAAGATGATGTTTTTATTTTCTTCTTTTGAACTGTCCCCTCAACAGCTTGTTTTGGTATTCTGATCCTGTTTGTTAAGCAATCCTTGAATTTTTCTCTGTTTCAGCTGGTTTCTAGCTTCCTGAGTTTCAATCATGCACTAGTGTTCAGGTTAGAGATGCGTTATTACTTGGCTGCACGTGTTTTGCACAGTTCCAAATCTCAAACTCATTGGCTCTCTCCAGTTAATAATCTGAGTGTAAAAATGAACAGAATAAAGCAAGATTATCTCACCATATCACTTTTTTAAACTTCTTTCAGTTTATCCTATCTTGGATAAGCTATATTTCCTGCTTAAAGACCTGTTTGATCTTTTGGATAACGTAACTTTATTTATTGCAGTGTAAGTGCCTTTGACCTCTGTTTATCTGTCAAAGTTGCTTCACTCCCCAAAGGTTTTCTTTCCTGAGAAGAGTGCTGGCTAAACTTGCTATCTGGAGTCTGAGTTCCTCCCTAAAGATATTCACAACAGGCAGTCCCATCTAGGGTGCCATTGTTGGGATTACGGTTTTTCCAGCTACTAATTTTTATGGGAGTGGATTGGCAAGAAGTTCAATTAAGGGACTACTTTAGGGAGATAATGTCTGAGCAAGTTTAAGTTTTCAGATAAACTGTAGTAATAAACTTTGTTCTTTGAGTTACAGTCTGACACAAGCTGTATACTTGCTACACTGTGACTGGATGAGGGGTGCATAATGACTTATCTTCTTGTGGCCTTTGATCTTGAGGCTCTACTTCTCTATTTCTCTTTCCCTCTCCATTGTTGCTTGTCTTGATTATTCTTTCCTTGTACTGTAGATTTCTCCACTGTGTGAATCTGATCAGGAGATCTTTTTCTTTATCCTGGCTTTTATCCATTGAAACCTTTCCCCTCTTCAGTTATCATCATCAAAATGATGGTCAAGCTTTTCATAATTATGTATGCCCTTCATAAAGCATTTACATCCTGTGTTGCTTTATCTCAGAGAAAAACATCTATATTCCATTTGTGCACAAGCAGTTTCTCACAGACTTCAAAATGTAAACATTTTGCTGCAGTAAACTGGAAAGCTTGACACAAATTCCCAGAATCTGTCTGCCTTGGCATCTTTTCTACACTGTGCCATACTTTTAAGTTTTCCCACTTTATTATACTACCAATGCTTAATCAAGTTAGTTTCTCATAATAAAATTATAATAATAAAATGGTCATGCTTTCAAAGCATTTCATCTTGCACTCATCAGGACAGATTCAAGCATACCAAAATTCAAAGGAAGTCACAATTTGTACTGTTAGCTTCATGGCAAGGTGATTTGCCAACCAATCAGCATTCCTTTCTCATGTAATAAGTTGATGTTCCCTTTGAAATTTGGCATTCTAACTTCTACTCTGATGAGTGCAAGATGAAAAGCTTAGACAATCTCTCTTTTCAGGAGCACTCGAGTAACATAGTGATAAGTAACAATTAGTATTCTGGTTAGTTGTCTAATAATGTTACATCTGCTATGCAAATAAATTAACCTGCAATTTTTAAAATAATAAAAATCAAAATTGACTTTTTTGGTGGGTTGGATTGATTAAATTATGTATCTTTTGCATAGCTACATTATCTTCGATTACCTAAGGATATCAGTGAGGATTATGTCATTCTAATGGACAGTACAGTGTCAACAGGAGCTGCTGCAATGATGGCAGTTCGAGTCCTCCTGGTGAGTAACCTGTTCTTTAAAAAGGGACCTTTTACTCAACTGAATCTTTATACGTTTGAATTACAGTTTCTGGTTGGTAAATAGTCTGTGTGTGAGAGAGATCTTGTTGTAAGGGAGCAGTGTGCAACAACATGCTTTAAAGCATTGGTAGGCAACCTGCAGCCCACCAGGATGTTGAGTGCGATCCATGAGATATTTTGTTAACTTTTGCCTACACACAGGGTCATCACATTTCACTGGTTTTCATCCAGTGTTTTTCCTACCAGAGTGATTAAAATAATATGCTGGTAAAGCAAGGGCACATAAACTGAGGAATATATAGATTGCACACATCATTGACTGTGGGATTGTGCACTTCCTCTGTGCCCAAAGTGTATTTATATTTTAAACCATTTGAGGTTGATGACTGCTCTATTAATATGAATTATTAAACATCTTCAGTAACTCATTACAAAATATTTGTGTATTAAACACATTCACTCTTACTCATGCGGTCATGATTAGGGAACATGCCTGATTTCAATCTCGTGGCCTACTGAGACAAAAGAAATATTGAATGCATGAGGTAAGTACAAATTCTTGTCAGATGCTGATAGTTTACTGAGCTAAAGTGTCTAATTGAGAACAAACAAGTTAATTAACTTGAAAGTGTTATGGTTCAGGTCAGAAACTCCAAAGTGTTCTATGGAGCCTGCCTGGATTATAAGTTTTGCATCTTGAATTTGACTAGGTATGATTCAAGTTAATCACCAAGGAGCTTTCATCAAACAAAGTTTATTTAAGAATATAGTTAACATGTATTGTAAGAAAATTAGCAAGAAATATTATCAATTACAAACAAGAAACAATCATGATAATATTTAACCCTTAATAAAGATATCCACAATGTTCCAATCAACTCAATCCCATAGATGATAAACCCTTTTCATAGATTTAACACAGCTCAGACTAATGCTCACATTATATTGGAAATTGAGTCCCTTGGTTAGAGAATTGAAAACTCTTATCTTGGTACACTCAGAACAGCTTGAAATCAGAACAGCTTATCAGAACATCAGGGACTTAGGTAAGCTACTAATAGCAGATTTTTTCCTTCAGGAAATCAAAAGCTTGCTTTATGATCACCAACTGAAATTCCAAATAAAGGAGAGAGAAAAACTTTCAGTTTGGTATTTCTTTATAAACCCAACTGCAGCTCAGTGCTAAAAATGAAGTTGAACTCACTGGGGGAAAAAAGCCTGTCCAAAAACACATGACCATCCTCCTAAAAATACAGGATTGTAAAACTAATCTCAGAGTAAACACAGCTAAGGCTTTGAGCTGAGAAACACTGACTGTCAGAGCTGCAGAGATCATGATTTTAAAAAAATACTAAGGGTACACTAACATCACAAAAGGGAAATAAATTCTTGATTTTGGATTGTAAAATTTAATGTGTAGATATGTAACACTATATACAGTCTCTCCCAGCAAGAAACATAGTTGATATCAAAATATTGCAGATGCTGCAATCTGAAACAAAAACAGAAAATACTGTGAAGTCTGAGCAGGTCTGCAACATCTGTGGACAAAGAATAAAGCCAACGTTTTGAGTCCAGATGACAAATGTATTAGTATATATTTAGAATCAGAGTGCAGAAAAGGACTTCGGCTCATTTAGTCCAAATAGACACATTAGAAAAACTAGAACTCCCACCTAATCCCATTTTGCCAGCATTTAAACTAAAATTATTTCAGAAAATTGCCATGGATACCGCTCAAAGTAATGGGTATCATGCAATTAAATTTATGGGGATCATAGAAGTAGGTAATATAACTCAAATAAATGAACCGTACAAGATTTTCATGGAACTACTTTGCTTCTAATGGAACTAGGCCCAAAAATGTCAATACTTTATTACAAAACACAAGATTTTATCCAATATGTCAGATTTACCAGATATCAAATTCTGATGATTTAATTCTGAGTCCTTTGCTTAGAATAGGATACTAAATAGTGATAAGACAAGATAGTATTTACATCGTCACGCTAGATTATTATCACTTCATGAATAATCAGACATAACAGCAGCAATTTTCCCATCCCGCTGTGCAGCTTTTGCCCCACTGGCACAGGGCAGGGCATAATAGAGGCAGGGCCAGTGGCCACTCTGCATTTGGGCTGAGGAGTTGGGGGGAGGGGAAATGCTGAAAAATCTTTGATGAAGGGTCGTCTAGACTCAAAACATTGGCTGTATTCTTCATCCACAGATGCTGCAGACCTGCTGAGACTTTACAGTATTTTCTGTTTTTGTTTCAAATTGCAGCATCTGCAATATTTGATATCAACTATATTTCTTGCTGGGAGAGACTGTATATAGTGTTACATGTCTACATGTTAAATTTTACAATCCAAAAATCAAGAATTTATTTCCCTTTTGTGATGTTAGTGTACTCTTAGTATTTTTTTAAAATCATGATCTCTGCAGCTCTGACAGTCAGTGTTTCTCAGCTCAAAGCCTTAGCTGTGTTTACTCTGAGATTAGTTTTACAATCCTGCATTTTTAGGAGGATGGTCATGTGTTTTTGGACAGGCTTTTTTCCCCAGTGAGTTTAACTTCATTTTCAGCACTGCATTTGGTTTATAAAGGAAATAGCAAACTGAAAGTTTCTCTTTCTCTACTTTATTTGGAAATTCTTCTGGTGATCATAAAGCAAAGTTTTGATTTCCTGAAGGAAAAAAAAATCTGCTATTAGTAGTTTACCTAAGTCCCTGATGTTTTGATAAGCTGTTCTGATTTCAAGCTGTTCTGAGTGTACCAAGATGAGGGTTTTCAATTCTCCAACCAAGGGACTCAGTTTCCAATATAATGTGAGCATTAGTCTGAACTATGTTAAACCTATGGAAAGAGTTTATCATCTATGGAATTGAGTTGATTGAATATTGTAGATACCTTTGTTAAGGGTTATATATTATCATGATTGTTTCTTGTTTGTAATTGATAATATTTCTTGCTAATTTTCTTACTATACATTATTTCCAGTTTGACACCAAATTTAAAGTTGAAGCTCATGAAAATTACACTGCTTCCTAAAATTTGTCTGATTTATTTTAGGATCATGATGTGCAAGAAGATAAAATATTCCTGCTCTCATTGTTGATGGCTGAAATGGGAGTGCACTCGGTGGCTTATGCTTTTCCTAAGGTTAACATCATTACCACTGCTGTAGACAAGAAAGTAAATGATGAATTTCACATTATTCCTGGAATAGGTAAGGTTATATATGAATTAAAATGTAACCAAACAGCCTTTTTATTCCCCTACCCTTCATACCCATTAACTGTTTGACTCAAAGTAAAAAACAAGTCTCTGGGTAACTCGGTGTAGTGTTACATGGTAGTAAATGTGCCTCTTTATTTTTTTGTAGGTATGAGGGGAGCAGAAAGGTTGGTTATGAGTATGGAGGTTATTAAAAAAATACCATTTCAACAGAATCATGTAGTGAATTGTCAGTGTGCAGTCCAAGGCAATTTAGAGTTAATTTTTTAATGCAGAATGTGGGTGTTGCTGGCTAGACCAGCATTTATTGCCCATCACTTAATGTCCTGGAGAAGGTGATATAGAGTTATGTTCTTGAACTGCCATAGTCCATGCGGCATAGGGAGGGAGTTCCAGAATTTTGACCCAATGACAGTAAAGAAATAGCAATATATTTCCAAATCATGATTCTCTGTGGCTTGGAGGGGAACTTTCAGGTGGTGATATTCCCATATATCTGCTATTCTTGTCCTTCCAGATGGTAGAGGTTGTGGATTTGAAAAATGCTACCTAAGGAGGGTTAGTGAGTTTCAGCAGTGCATCTTGTGTGTTGGTGGTTGAGGGACTGACTGTTTGTGGAAGGAGCACCAATCAAGCACGTTGCTTTGTCCTGGATAGTGTCTGGAAAGTTTTTCCCTTGATTCCCATTGACTCCAGTTTGCTAGTGTTCCTTGATGCCACTATAAAATGTGATCTTGATGTCAAGGGCAGTCACTCTTGACTCGCCTCTGGATTTCAACTTCTTGTGTTATGTTTAAATGAAGGCTCTAATAAAGTTACGAACTGAGTGGCTCTGGTGGAACCAAACTGAGCATCACTGAGGAAGTTAATGCTAAGCAAGTCTCACTTGGTAGTACTTTTGATGATCTCTTCCATCATTTTACTGATGATTGAGAGTAGACTGATGGGGCAGTAATTGACTGAGTTGGAATTGTCCTGTTTTTTGTGTACAAGACCTATCTGAATTTTCCACATTGCAGAGTAGATGGCAGTGCTGTATCTGCAGTAGAACAGCTTAGCTAGATTTGTAGAATTGGCACACAAGTGGCAGGTGAAATTCAGTGCAGAGAAATGTGAATTGATTTATTTAATGGGAAGAACGCAGAGACAATATCAAGTAAAAGGCACAATTCTAAAGGCAGTCCAGTGGCAGAGAGACCTGGGTGAGCATATGCATAGTCATTTAGGTAGCAGGACAAGTTGAGAGAGCAGTTAATGAAATATGCATTACCCTAGGCTTTATGAACTCTGGTTCAGCCTTAGCTAATGTATTTTGTGTCATCCTGGGTGCTCTACTTTAGGAAGGATGTGGAGAAACTGGTGAGAATGTAGAAAAGATTCACAAGAGTGGTTGCTGGGATGTGGAATTTCTTTGTGCAGATTGGAGAAGTTTGGACTGTTTTCCTCGGAGCAGAGAAGACTGAAAGAAGAGTTGATGAAAGTATTTAAAATCATGAGGTGACTGGACAGTGTAGATAGAGAAAACTTTTCCCATTGGTGGAAAGATCAAGAACAAGAAGGCACCAATTTAAGATCATGGAAATACTTGTTTAGAACATAGAACATTACAGCACAGAACAGGCCCTTCGGCCTTCGATGTTGCGCCGACCAATATAAAAAGCAATGACCCTCCAAACTAAACCATTCCCTTCTCTTCCATATACTTATCAACTAACCTCTTAAACGCCAGAGAATGGTTGGGATTTGGAAGCAAAATGTAGGAAACTATAGTCCAATTGTTTAGTTTAGTTTCGTTGTTGGGAAATTGTTACAATCCATGGTTTAAAAAAAAGTAATAGCAGGACATTTGGAAAATCAAAAAGCAACCCATCAGAATCAGCAAGAGTAAATCATGTTTAACTAGTTTGCTTGAGTTCTTCAAAGTAGTAACAAGTAAGGTGGATAATGTTGATTCTGTAGAAGGTGCCACATTAAAGGTTAATACACAAGGTTGGTTCACATAGGATTAATGTTAATTTATTGGCTTGGATAGAGGATTGGCTAACCAACAGAAAAGCTGAGTGATGGGATAAATGGGTCTTTCTTGGATTGGCAAGATTTAACTGGTTGGATGCCACAGGGTGCAGTCCTTGGGGCCCCAACTATTTATAATCTATATTAATGACTTGGTTGCAGGGATAGTAGTTACCATAGCCAAATTTGCAGATCACCTTAAAATAGGTGGGATAATAAGTTGTAATAATGAAATAAATTTACAAATGGATATGGAGAGGTTAGGTGAAGATCAAAATTTGGCAGATAGATTTAACTTGGATAAATGTGAATTTATTTATTTTGGTAGGAAAAATATAAAGGCAAATAATCTGAATGGAGGGAAACTTTGCAGTGTTTCGGAGTAGAGAGATCTTATGCATAAATTGCAGAAAACTAGTATGTAGGTACTGCAGATAATAAGGAAGGCAAATGAAATCATGGCATTTATTACTAAAAGGAGCAAAATGTAAAAATAGTGAAGTGTTGCTGCTACTGTACAAAGCATCAGTGAATATTCTGTAGTAAGGTCCTCTCACTTGAGAAGGGATGTAATTGTATTGGAAGCAGTTCACTAAATTTATTACAGAGATGAGACTTGACTGATGAAGAGAGATCGGGTAGATTAGGCCTAATATCTGTGGAGTTTTGAAGAATGACAGAAAGATCTAATTGAGATCTACAAAATGATAATGTGGATTGTCAAAGTCGACATGGAGAGAATGCTTCCTCTTGTGGGGTAATCTAGAACAAGAGAGTAACAGTTTTAAGATGAGGGATAGCAGATTTTAAACAAAGATGAGAAATTACTTCGCTCAAAGGGTCATGGGTTTGTGAATTCACTGCCCCAGAGGGTGGTGCATGCTGGGATATTGAGTAAATTTAAGAAAAAATGGACATTTTTTAATTAGAATTTGAAGAGTTATGGTGAACAGGTAGGTAAGTCGAGTTGGGACTAAGATGAGATCAGCCATGATCATATTAAGTGGAGGAACAGGTTTGAGGGGCTGAATTGCCTTCTCCTCCTAGTTCTTATGATTTTCTATGAACCGTTCTGTAATTCTGAGCTGGAGTTAATATTGTAAATGTAGACTGTCAAATGGTTTCTGTCAACTTGTTAGAAAAACAAAAGTCCATTGAAATTAGATAAGCGGTGATGATACTGATTTGAGATTGACTAAGCAACAGAAAGTGGGTAATAGTTGTTTGTGGGATTTGAATGTAATATACAGTGATGCTGCCAGAGGCTAGTACATCAGATCCTTTTTATATTTATTAAAGACCTGCAGCTGGGATTACAGAGCATAATTTTAGGTTTACAAATAGAAGTTGGAAATATACTATGAGGAGAGTAGTAAAAGTCTGGTGAAAAGCTGATGTATGGCAGATAAAATTTAATAGGTTTATTTTGTAGCACAAGTATTCGGAACACTGCCCCTATATCACTCACCTGATGAAGGGACAGTGCTCCAAAAGCTTGTGCTACCAAATAAACCTATTGGACTTTAACCTGTGAGTCGTCTTATTGATTTTACTCCAGTCCAACGCCAGCATCTCCACATCATAGATAAAATTTAACGCAGAGAAGTGTGAAATGATAAATTTTGGTTGGACAAGTAAAGAGTCAGAAGCACTAAAGGATACAGTTTTAAAAGGGGGTGGGGATATGTAGATGTTTTAAGTTTGCAGAGCAAGTTGGCTGTTTAAAAACAAATGAGATCTTTGGCTTTATATAAAGCAGGGAAGTTATATTGAGTGTTACAAAACGCTGATTAGAACTTATCTTGAGTATTGTTTTCAGTTTGGAGAACTACGCTTTAGACTGGATGTCAAATCCTTATAAAGAGCTGAAGAAGAGATTTACCAGACAATATCCAGAATGAGGGAGTTCAGTTATGTGAAAAGACTGGGGAAGCTGTTCTCCTTTAAGAGAAGGAGTGGGGAGTATTCAAAATCATGAATGACTGGGGAATTTTAGCAATTCATAATTTGCAATAACATAAGTTGATATTCAATGTTGCCAATTTAGAAGACTCATGAGCAAATCTTTATTAAAGCCCTTTAATAAAATTCTCCTGGTATGTAACTAATGAGCATACTGATATGAATGCCTGCACTGTATTTATTAGTCTTAGAACTCTTGTCAGGCAGATGAGAATTATTTTGGGATTTGGAGTCTGACAATACATTTAGTGTTTATTATTTACTCTCTATTTTTGCATCATTTTGTACATTAGACTTTTAACTTCTGTGGTGGTTAAATAAGAGTTCAAAATATAAGCAAGGGACTAAAGTCCTTATTATCTCCCTTCCTAATGCAATTATTTGCAAGTTGGTCAAATAGCTATTATTGCTATGGATCAGATTTATCTTGTACACCAATGTAAATTTAAAACAGTACAGATTAAAATGTATGTTCTGACATTGAACATATTAACAATAAAAATAAGAAACATTTGATGGTAAAATTGTTTCTTCAAGCTCTATATTTGCACTTTCTAATTTAATTAGATAGGAAATTAGCATTTATTGTAATTTGATGAGTTCTATTTTGGGATCTCTCATTACTGGTTGTTTATTGTCCAGTCGTTGGATCCTTTCTGTTATTGAGATTCAATGGACTGTAACTGTAATACTTAGATTAAGTGTTTGGTGTCCTGCTGCGAAATAACACTTAAATTGATAAGGCTATACAAAAACATAGTGTAATACTGAGTTTTATAATGCAGTATAGAAAACAAAAGTTGAGTTGGAACAATGAATTGAAATAAAATTTAGGTAAAAACATAAGTGTACAGTTTTGCGAGCTATTGGGAAGATGTTGAAGCAAGGATGAGAGTACAGTGCATGGTAATTAAGATGCTGCCTAACGTAAGATTGCACATTCTCCATAAAAGGATAACCTAATGGTTATCATTTTTAGAACTTCTGGTTTAATGATTGTCATAGTGGGGGTCAGAATTGGACTGAAAAAAATAAAGTCTAATTTGAAAGGATATTGAGGAATGGAGAGGATTTGGTGAAGATTTGTTAGGATGTTATAGTGGTATAAGGAAATTGCGTTAAGAAGAAAGACTTGGGTAATGTATGTTCCTTTCATTGGAACAGAGAACCTTCAAAGGTGATTGATGAAGGTATTTAAAATTGAGGAACTTGGACAAAGTGCCTGGAAACATTGTATTTCCAGCTATTGAAGAATGTAGAACAAGGAAGCACAGATATAAGATTAAATGCAAGAGATTTAAGGCAGAATTTTTTATGGAAGCTTTTTGAAGTTGTAGAATGTACTGACAGTAGGTGATTGAAACAGAGAGCATCTCAACATTTAAAACTTGCTTAAATAGCTGTTAGAAGGAAAGGGGAAATAGAGATAAGAACAGAATAGGATACGTAGAATTATATGTTCCTACTTACATGAAGGATGTAAAATAAACTGTCTAACCTACTTTAAATGATTTGGAGGAAAATGTAACTGGTTTGATTAGTAAGTTTGCGGATGACACAAAGGTTTTTGGATTTTCAAATATTGATGAGGACATCAGAGGATACAGCAGGATATAGATCAGTTGGAGACTTGGGTAGAGAGTTGGAATATGGAGTTTAATCCAGACAAATTTGAGGTAATGCATTTTAGAAGATGTAATACAGATAGGAAATATACAGGAAATAGTAAAACCCTTAAGAATATTGATAAGCAGAGGGACCTGGGTGTACAGTTACATAGGTCACTGAAAGTGGCAACGCAGGTGGGGAACGTAGTCAAGAAGGCATATGGCATGCTTGCCTTCATCAATGGGACATTGAGTTTAAAAATTGGCAAGTCATGTTGCAGCTTTGTACAACCTTAATTAGGCTGCACTTGGAATATAGTTTTCAATTCTGGTTGCCACTCTGCAAGAAGGATGTGGAGGCTTTGGAGAGGTACAGAAAAGATTTATTAGAATGTTACCTGGTGTGGAGGGCGTTAGCTATGAGGGGAGATTGGAGAAACTTAGTTTGTTCTCACTGGAATAACGGAAGTTGAGGGGCGACCTGATAGAGGTCTACAAAATTATGAAGGACATGGATGGAGTGATCATCAGAAGCTTTTTCCCAGGGTAGAAGAATCAATTAGTAGAGGGCATAGGTTTAAGATGCAAGGGGCAAGGTTTAAAGGAGATGTATGAGGATGATTTTTTTATCCAAAGGTGGTGGATGCCTGGAACTCGCTGTCATGGGAAGTAATGGAAGCGGATACAGAAATAACTTTAAAGGGGCGTCTTGACAAATACATAAATAGGATGGAAATGGAGAGATATAGACCCTGGAAGGGTAGGGGGTTTTGGTTAAGTTGGGCAACGTGATTGGTGCAGGCTTGGCACGATGAAGGGCAAGTTCCCGTGCTGTAGCTTTCTTTGTTCTTTAATAACTGTTGATAACTATATATTATGTACATCTTCCCTTTTGTCTAACTTAGGTCCGTTGTTATCTGTCTGATCATAGCCGCTAAATTACTAACCACCCAACTTACCTCTGGTTCCCATGTTAGCTGACTGTTAACAGTTTGGTTCGTTTCTTCATATCTGCTATGAGTCTTTGACTCTGTCACTGCAAACTACTGCCCTCTCTCCAATATCCCCTTGCTCTTCAAATTCTTTAAGCATGCTGTTGCCCGCAAAATATGTACAGATCTTTCCTATTTGAATCCCAACAATCAAGTGTCTGCCCTTGCCCATAGTATTAAAACAGTCATAATAAAGCTACGAATGACATCCTGTTGGAGTGTGACAAGGTCGGACAATACCGTCATTGTCTTTTTTTAATCTGCCTGCAGCCTTTGATACAGTTGATCCCAATGTCTAACAAGAGGCATACACGCGATGGGTCATGAGAGAACTGCTCCTGGATCTTTTTCGAGAGTATCCTACTGCTTCACGTCGTTAGTGTACACTTGACCTGGACCATCTGATGGACAACACGACAGCTCAGTGACTGTCGCTGTGCTGTGCAGATACATGGATTTGGGCCTGTATCTGTGGGAGTTTGCGCATTCTCCCCGTGCTTGCGTGGGTTTTCTCCGGGCGCTCCAGTTTCCTCCCACATCCCAAAGATGTGCTCTTAGGCTAATTGGCAAAACAAATTCTCCCTAAATTGCCTCAAATTTGGTTTTTAATCCATAGATCTATAAACGTGGAGAGGGATTGCGGGTAGAGGTGGGAACATCAGGGTGGCGGCATGGGCTCGTTGGGCCGAAGGGCCTGTTTCCCGTGCTGTTTTGTTCTTTGTTGTTTGTTGTTTTTTACCCATGCCTGGGTGGGATGGAACTTGTCTGATATCATCATTCTTATCTGTCTGATTGTAATCAGAAAATTGTCAAAAATGGTTTCTATTCCCATTTCCCAACGGTCTAGCCATGGCCCCTTCTACTTCTCATCTACAGGCTGCCCTCAACACATCACCTGAAAGCGCATCAGTTTTTACATACACAGACAACAACTATCTTTAGTTCACCTCTTGTGTCATACTTAGTTTTGTGTCTTTATGAATTGCCTTAGGACTTTAGCAGTGCTATGTGAATACAAGTTATTGTTGCTGGATTTCTACCAATGGTTGCTACTCCTGCACCATTATTTTGGTGGCCCCAAAGATTTGTCCTTGGTCTCCTCTACTCATCTACTTTCTTCCTCTCAACAACAATCATTTGAGGGCATAATATAAGTGGAAGAAGCAGGAGTAGGCTGTTCAGCCCTTTGAGCCTCCTTTTACCTTTCAAGAAGATTGTGGCTGATCTACTTCAACTCAACTTGCGAATACTATTCCCATGTCTCTTTCTACCCAAATATCGATCAACATCTGTCTTGAATATACTCTAAACACCACAACTCTCTGGGTTAAAGAATTCCAGAAATTGACAAACCTTTGAAAATATTTCCACCTCAGTTCAAAATGGCCAACCACTTATTCATAGACTGTGATCTTTCTGTATTATAATTTTGCAGCTAGAGTTACTACTTGTCAAGTCCCTTTGAAGTTTATATGTTTCAATTAGGTCACACCTCATTCTTCCAAACTCCAGCGATATAGACTGGGCCTACTTCATTTCTTGTTATAGAACAATCCCCAGCCTGTGCTCCACCTGCATTTCCTACCAGTGGCTGTTATGGCTTCAACCTGGACTCCATGAATTGCTTGTCTAAAACCCGCTGACTTTCCAACTTATCCTTTCAAGGCCTTCGTTAAAACTGCATCTTTGATCCAGTTTTAGGTCAGACCTCTTAATATGTGTTCCTAAAACTTTTATTCTCTTCACGGCTTTGAATTTCTACATTAAGAAGACTGTATGTGCACTCATATACATTAATATTTTACTGTTCTCTTAATTGAAAATATTAAAATGCAAGTAAAAATAGAAAGTACTATCTGTATAGTTCTTGAACTAACTAAATCGTGTAACAAAAAAAGTATTAAAAATGTACTGCAATTGGAATATTGGTCATTATTGGTTTATAATAAAAATTGATTTAATAAATGTTATTAATGTGCAGGTAACTTTGGAGATCGATACTTTGGCACCGATGCACCATCTGATTGGTATGAGAGTGATGAGGGCATGGACTACTGAGTGCTGTTCTGAATAACTGAGGGACCCCAAGATAAATTTGCATGGAAGCAAAAACATTGCATCTGCTGTGTGGGAACATATTTTGACTGTATTTAAGAGCAAGCTGAACATTCTTTTCCTGACATCAAATTGTCAATTAAGCTTTATTTTGAATATTTTCAACTTTGTCATGGATTTAGGCAATATATAAAATGAGACTTTTTTATGTTCAATCAAAATTCACATTTGGAATGCCCACTTTTGCAAAATATATGATTTTCACAGGTTTATCTTCAATTATATTTAAATCTTTAGGTATAGAGGCTTCACTTGGAATCTCCTTCAAAGAGGCATTCCTCATAATGGTGGAACCTCATCCCTCTACCCCGAGATGTTGAATATTCCTAATTCAATCTTTTACTGGTCTAGCTCCATTATGAAAATAATATAAGAAGAGAATTCCCTATCTTTTTTTTTAAGAAAAGAGATTAGAGCTAATCATTTAATTCATATTTTTTGAATTAATTACACAAATCATAGACATCAGTTAGCCTCTGTAACAAAGAAAGCACTTTAGCAGTTGACCTTCCTGCTTAATTTAACCATTTTCAATTTTACATATTAAAAGGTCTGCTATTGTGAATAGGAACTATTTATTAAGACTATAGTATTTTAAAAATATACAATCCCTACAGTGCTTGTAGTCAAAGGATAAACCATATATCATTAGGTGTGATTGGTTTCCCTCTTCATGATTGCATTGATACACAAATCAATTTTGAAATTGTCAACAAATGGAAACGTACAAATACTGGAAGACTCACTAAGGAGCTTGATTCTTCAAAACTACACATCACATTGTTAAACTATTAAGGAAAAACTTGCATTTATATTTTGATATTCACATCCTTGGGACATGCCAAAGTTCGTTACGGCTAGTAAAGTATTTTTAATGTGCAGCCACTGTCATTCTGTAACTAACTTGCATACTTAACATATTAGTTAAATTTTGCAGAATCAGACTTCTAATCATTTTTAACTATCTAATTTTGATTAAAGAAAATTTCATTCTTGTATTCTTTGGAAATAGATATAAATCTGTTAAGACTCAGCTGCACTTGAAAATAAATGGGGCCTGAAGTGTGCACTATAATTTATTGTTGCTTAACTGGATGTTCATGTGAACTAATACGACCTATACATCTGAATTTAGTCAATTTTGTGGAGAGTATTTGATATTAACTGTTTAACAGTTAAAATTTAAAATATTGGAGTATTGAAATGCTATTGTTTAAATTGAGTATGGATGTTATGATCCAAAAGGTAGCAATAGCTTTAGTTTTGAGTGGCATATGGAGGAAGAGATCACTTGTTAAAATTACTAACTGAAAATGCTAAATTCCCAATAACTGTTATGTCTTGAGTTTTTTAAACATGGAAATGTTCAAATGTCACAAGTCGTGTAATGCACATGATATGCATGAACATGCAATCTATGCTGTTTTAACTGTACATTCCTTGATATGATAAAGTTTATATTGCAATTGTGCAACGTAGTGAATGAATAATGGATGTTACTCACTTTCATTCCCATTGGGAGACCTTCACAACACAGATGGATGATCATAACATTATGTTAAGGCTTGCACTGATTCTTGTAGCTATAAGAAAGCCTGTACAACATTATACTTTTAAGATCCTGGGAACAATTCTGGTTCTTGAACGGAAAGACTAAATTATGACAGATTATGACAGATGACCAGATTATGACAGATTACTTGCTGATTTTGACATAAAGCATTTTTAAATTAACATGATGCAGCAAATTTTGCCTGAGGTTCTTGGAACTCATGAGTTCATAGAACTGTGTGCCTTTTAAATACGTTAATATATTACTTTTTGGTAAAGCATCATTATATATTCTGAATGTAACAAAACTACTTTCTGGGCAAACGATGGGCCAAATTCTCCAACCTTGCCCCCTACTGGCATTCTTCAATCCGCTACCGCAAATAGAGATTTGGCTGAGCACCAAATTCCCTGTTCTTATTGGCAGTGGGGTGTGAACAGACGGAGAATTCTGGCCTCCATTATTTTGTTGTTTTGTGCATTGTGTTCTTGCAATTTTTCCCACTGAATCATATTACAAAGAGCTCCTGGCACACTTTTTAAAAAACAAAGTAATCCCATTAAGTTTTTTTCTTTTCATCCCTTGCATTTGTTCTCACTAAGTTGAGACATGTTTTTGTGATTGTTGGTCACGTTTATACTGCAATACCGAGAAAAGCAACCCACAGTGACACCTGATAACCACTTTATATGTAGCATTCATGACTAGGGTTACCAGCTATGATTAAATGCATTCTGAAAGTTTCATCATGTGACTTGCCTCCACATTCCAGCCATTAGTCAGCCAACACAACCATCCTTGTGACATGTTGTCTTTCTGTGTCAATTTGGAAAGCAAGAAGACTCATTACCCAATTGGATGATGTTTGACTGTCACCAAACAATCTATTACTCCATTTTAAACATTTTTGTATCTGGTAAAGAGAAACATTCAAAGAAAAAAAAGACAAAAAATGCAATCTCATTTAGTGTTCTGATGATTTTTCTCCCAAGATTGCATGCATTTCTTGAGTCTTCAGGTTAATCTGAAAGGTTGGCAACCCTACTGGTGGCGGAACCTGACTCACATGGATTGGTCTATTCGGCCATTAGTGGATGTGCACTATATAAAACTATCCCATCCCCAGTAAAGTATTTTGCTGCATGCTATGCATGCAGATAGTAGACTGTCACCTGATAATACTGCAATACAAGGGAATGTTTCCAATGCTGTATCTGTTTTTGACCTGGAACTGTTTTCTATGTGATACAAGATCCAGTGCAATAATTTATTCTAAGTTTTATGGCAAAACATATAAAATACCTGAGGCAAAAAAGCCTTTATTCTCACCAATTATAGTAGCAAATTCGTTTGTGTAGTCAGCCCTGTGATTGTTACTACGTCTTTTCCCATGCAGGATGGTAATGAAGAATCAGAAAGGAGGTTATTAAGAAAATTTGGTTTCGTAAAACCATGTGCATTAACTGCACATTTCTGCAATTGACCTTTGCCTGGAATATCACTGGTGTGGCAATAAACATTTATTGCAGATGCTATAACCATCTTGCACCTAACGCAGATTCCCCAATGGTTGTATGTACTATTAAATTATTTTACAGATGTCATTGCAAATTTTGATTACTTAATTGTACTTTTTTCAGTTTATTTTAATCATGGACAATTTTGTCGTTCTGCAGTGATCGAGGAAGAAAGTAGCTTTGTGATTTGCAATGTCTTTGCATATTTGCATAATTTTCCTGCATTTGTGGAATAAGTATGTTGCTTCTAAATTTTGGGTATCAAAAATGGCTAAATTGTGAATTTGAATGCAACATTCAACATTAAAGTTTTCAAATTGCTTTTTTTAAAAATTTCCCTTTGGACAGCCTTGCGACTGAAAGGATTTGCAGTAAAAGTTTTAGATCACCCATTTTGAGAAATCTAGAAATTACACAGTGGGTATCAAAATGAGAGTTCCTTTCTTTTCCCAAATACCATTCAGAAGGAAAAGGGCAATAGAATATGCCAGGTATGCAAAACTAAATTGAAATAATATGTCCATATGTTTCCTTCCAAATATTAGCTCAATGATAGGTTGAAACGAATTTTCCCAAGAACGATGCATCAATGGCAGAGATTGCCTGGGAATGTTGTGACTGGGTTATGCTGCAATGTTAACTATTCACACTCCAGCAGCAGCCTTTACACCATTTTAGCTCTAAACTTTTGAGTCAAGCCTATTTCAAGGTGGTGGGTAAAGTCTATATCTTCTCCAAGTCTAATAACAGCAGAAGGAGGGGGAGAAATCAGTGAGGCTGTCACAAAGCAGTTTATATGTAGCACTACCCATCTCTCTTCCCAGAATTTATAATTCAAGGCAACAGATGTTAATTAAAATGAGCTTTTTTTGATGATCTTCCTTCTGTTGCTTGATGCTGTTTTCTTTTTGTCCTTGTTCTTTACATTCTTCTTAACCGACTCCAACATTCTTATTTATGAAGAAAGGTTAAGTAGTTTGGGCCTGTTACTACTGGAGTTTAAAAGAATTAGAAGTGACGTTAAGGTGTATAGGATGCCAATTAACAGGGTAGATTCTGAGAAATGTTTCTTGTTGAGTGGTTTGTACTGCTGTTTCACAGTGCCAGGGTCCCAGGTTCAATTCTGTCCTTGGCTAACTGTGGAGTTTGCACATTCTCCTTGTGTCTGCATGGGTTTCATCCAATTTCTTCCCACAGTCCAGAGATATGCAGGTTATGTGGACTGGCCAGGTAAATTGCCTCTTAGTGCCCAAGATGTGTAGGTTAAATAGATTAGCCATGGTAGATATGTAGGGTTACAAGGACAAAGTGGGGCAAGAGCCTGAGTAAGATACTGTTTCAGAGAGTCAGTGCAGACTGAATGGGTCGAATGGCTTTCTTCTGCACTATTAGTGTTTAGTAATTATAATGTGAAAAGTTAGTGACACCTTTAATGTGGCCTATGAACCAGTGGTGTTCTGTGAGCATAGCTGGGATTCTGAAAGATTGCATGGAAGCTTGAATGCACATGGTAATCCAGGGTAGAGCAAAACTGGAAGGAGAGGTTGAAACCATGGAGATGGATGCTTTGTGAAGACATCCAAGAAAAAGTGGTGCCTGCGAGAAGATTCCAATGCATGCTCTTCTAGAGTGGAAAATTGCAGCACATGTGAAAGTCAGTGAGACAAATTGACTGTGACAAGCATCTGGGAGGAATTGATGCAGCATCCATGGAAGTTGTTTACAGTGGCATCTGCCACTTGGTTTCAGAGTGTGGTATATCTGAACATAGATGGCCGATTGGTTTACATGTGTATTTATTCTGAGCATTAGAATATAAAATAGTAACTTGTGTGATCCTAACAAATTTCTGTATATCTGTAAAGGTATAGCTTGGGTAATGGAGTAGTATTTTAGAGTTCAATTTTTTTTAATTTAATGTTTTATTCTTTTGTTAAAAATTTATTGGCAGTCCCCTGACTCTGTTCAGTAGTTGTCTCCCATGAATCCAAACAAAAAATAAAAGTAGGGATCTGACTTGTTCAGTAGTAACGTCAGCAGGGATCAAAAGCAGTTCCACATTAGATAGTGTGTGGCTTGGGGTTGTGTTCCCATGAATCTGCTGCTCTTAACCTCCCTGATAGTTGAGGCCATGAATGTGGAAGATGTTGTCCAAGGAGGCTTAGTGACTTGCTGTAGTGCATCTTGGGTTTGGTACACTGATAACACAGTGGTGGAGGGAATGAATGTTTAAATTAGTGGATGGGGCAGTATCAATCAAGCAAGCTGTTTTGTCCTATGGTTCTGCAATTCATTCTTTCACAGAAAGGGAGTGTTGCTGGCTAAGCCAGCATGGGTTGCCCATCTTTAATTGCCCTTTAGAAGATGGTAGTGGATCACCAGCTTGAACCATTGCAGTCTAGTGTATGTACACCATGTTGCTGTGTGGAAGGGGGTTCCAGAAATTTACCAAGCAACAATAAAGGAAAGGCAATATAGTTCCAAATCAGGATGGTTTGTGACTCGGAGGGGAATTTGCAGCTGGTGGTGTTCCCATGCATCTGCTGTCCTTGTGCTTCTAGTTTGTAGAGATCACAGGTTTGGATGGTGAGGTGCTGCAATACATCTTTTAGATGGTACACATTTCTGCCAGTATCGATGATGGATAAGGTGCCAAGCATGGACTGCTTTGTCCTGGATGGTGTTGAGCTCCTTGAATAATGCTGGAGTCCTAGTTACTCAAGCAAGTACGGAGCATTCTATCATATTCCTGACATACAGGGCAAGAGTTACTCTCTGCCGAATTCTCAGCCTGTGACCTACTCTTGCGGTCTACAGTAATCATGTGATTAGTCTGGTTCAGTTTCCAGTCAATAGTAATTCCCAGGTTGTTCATGGTGGGGGAATTCAGCAATTATATTTCTATTCAATATCATGGGGAGATATATAGATTCTCTCTCGTTAGAGATTGTCATTGCCTAATGTTACTTGCCAATTAATATAAACCTAAATGTTGTCCAGTTCTGGCTGCAGATGGACAGTTTTTAGGTATCTGAGGAATTGTGAATGGGTATGGAATGGTTTGCAATTATCAACAAATATCCCCACTGCTGACCTTATAATGGAGAAAAGATTATTGATGATGCAACTAACTTGAGAAACTCCTACAGCTGAAATGTTTGCCTTCCAACCATCACAACCATCTTCCATTGTGCTAGGTATGATTCTAACTAATAGAGAATTTCACCCCCCCCACCCCCCGTTCCAACTGACTTCAATTTTGCTAGAGCTGCTTGATGCTATGTTCTGTCAAATGTTGCCTTGATGTCGAGCAGTCAAATTCTCCTCACCTGAGGTGAATAATCATCTAGACAAGATCCAGGGCTGCCAACATTGCACATTTTCCTACATGTTTCATCATATGATCCTACCCAATACAGCATGCCTTTTGCCCCATTTTCAGTATTCTTAAGATGAATAAATGTGTTCAAAGAAAATGAATATAAATATTTTCAATGCAGTATAATTATTTTTCTCCAACCATGTCCAGGATATTAATGAAGATTACATAATTGTAAAGTTGGCCAGCCACCCTTATAAGATTTTGGAATATAACCATGGAATGCTTATTGGCACAGAAGGCCATTCAACCAATCATGTCTGTGCCACCTCTTGGCAACAACAGCTTGCCTTGTTCCATTGGCCCTGTAGCCCTACCAATTTTCCTTTTAAGGTAAAGATATCAAATTCTCTTGAATGTCTTGATTAAATTTGTTTCCACCAAACGCTCAGTGCATTCCAGATCCTAACTACTCGATATTTAAGTTTTTCCACATGCATGGTTACTACTTCTGCCAGCATCTTAAATCCATATTCTCTGGTTTTGAATATTTTCTCCAATGAAAACGTTTTCCCCAAAAGCCTTCATAACTTTAAACATCTCTATCAAATCTTTAATCTCCAATAGCAGACACAGCTTCTCTAATCTATCCACATAATTCAAGTACCTCATTCGTGCAGGGAGCATACTTGTGAATCTTTTCTGCAGTCCACACAGTTTATATGGTCAGTCTAGTTCAGTTTCTGGTCAATGGCAATCCCATTGGTGACTCAACAGTGATATTTCTATTCAATGTCATGGGGAGGTGGTTCGATTCTTGCTCTCGTTAGAGGTTGTCATTGTCTGGCACCTGTATGGTGTGAATGTTACCAGTTCCAGCTGCAGATGAACAGTTTTTAGGTTTTTGAGGAGTTGTGTATTTGAGGAGTTGTTTCACATCTTTTGTGAAGTACGGTGCCCAGGACTGAAAACAGGCCAAACCTGTGTTTTATCCAAGTTTTAACAATTTCATCCAAGTTTTAACAATTTCCTTGCTTTTGTACTCTATGCAAGTTTATAGAACAATAATGGCATTGGTCTTTTAAAGATTGGTGAAATTAATAGTACTGCAAAGAATTACAACAATGTTACCTGGTGTAAGATAGTAGAAATATGAGGAAAAAATTTTAGAATTGGGACTTTTTGTTACGACTGATTAAAGGTGAATAAACAGACATGTAAAACTTGGGTGACACAGGTTTGATTCCTGGCTTGGGTCACTGTGCAAAGTCTGCATGATCTCTGCTTGTCCACATGGGTTTTCTCCGGCTGCTCCAGTTTCCTCCCACAGTCCAAAAGATTTGCTGGTGAGATGCATTGGCCATACTAAATTCTCCCTCGGTGTACCGACGCAGGCACCGGAGTGTGGCGACTGAGGGATTTTGACAGTAACTTTACTGCAGTATAAGTGTAAGCCTACTTGTGACATTGATAAATAAACTTTAAAACTTTAACTTGATGGGTGGCATAAAGCAGAAGCTGAGTTTTTTTTCCACTAGCGCCGTCTGTCGCCAAAGCAAGGACGTAAATGCAGGATTTGGGAATAGAGGGTTCTCCTAGGAAGTAACATAGAAGGAGCCACTGGAACATGCTCCCAGATTTGATAAATGTTGAGTGATAAAAGGGCATTGATTTGCCAGGCGTTATGGGGCTGCTGCTGCCTTAGAGGCAGAGTGCAGAATCGGAGAAATCAGGGTCGGATTTGGCAGGCAACTGTTTTAACAATATTTCAATGATTTCTATTTCATGATGTGGAACAAACTCTCTGAATGAGATTGCACTGAGTAGCTGCTGGTCACATGGTACCAGCGGAAGTGACGTGAGACAGTTGCTAGACCGGTTGTTAGAGGAGATCTCGGGCCAGGTTTGTAGTGTTTTTGGAGTTTGTTCTGATAGTAATTTGCACTGCAGCGTATCTTTGGGCTTGGGATGGTTGAAACCAATCCCCGGGAATACTGGTCAATGTATTTGCATTATTGTGCAAATTTTAACAAGAGTCTCAGTGACGATTGAGTGTGTTGGAAAGCTGGGATGATAACCGTTACCGGAAAACTTTGTCAGCCCGTCCCGCAGCCCTTCTGCTTTAAAGTGAAGCATGTGAGATTTCACTGTTTAAACATACAGCACAATAAAACAAGCCATTGGCTCCAACCAGTCCGCACTCAGAGACTTGTTTTTGTTTTAAAAAGTCTCTCTTTTTTTCCCCTGACTTGTTGGCATGATGTTTCAGATGTTTGTGATTTGTAAAATGAAATGGTGGGAGTGTTCAGGTTATTGCAAGGGATTTGAGTTAACGTTTCAGGTTGATGACTTTACCAGGCCAAAAGGTCTGCGGTCGGGTGAAAGACCAGAGAGATTGAATGGCATAAAAGTGTCTTCCAGGACCGACGAAAATGGTGACGGGGCAAGGAAAGAAATAAATTATGTTGCTAGAACAGACATGGTGCGGAAAAGGGGGCAAAACAAAGAAAGAACAAAATGGAGCACAGATGATGGTCTGAAATTGTTAAACTCAATGGTGAGTGTGGAAAGCTGTAAAATGCCTAATTGAAAGATGTTCCTCAATCTTGCATTAAACTTCACTGAAAGAGTGCAATAGACCGAATGGAAGAAATGTCAGCATGAGAGTAAGGTTGAGAATCAAAATGACAGGATTTTTCAGTTCGTGTTTAGTGTTATTTCTTAATGTGAATCAACCATTCATTTAGGTTGATGTTGTAGCTTGGCCCAGTTTTAATTTTGCTCATGCATTATGTTTTTTTTCTGTTGTTTAAAACTACCTACAGACACATCAAGATTTTTGAAAAAATTTTGTGTAATGGTCAGAATAAGAACTTCATGGAATTTTCTTATGCCAACTTTGCATGACAGGTAGAAATAACATGCAAGTTGTAAGTCCATAATGCTGCCAGCTGAGTAATTAACCCTACTTATGCATGTTTCCAAACTGCTGTTAAATGAAAAAAGGATATCATTCGTCCCTAATGTCAGTGCCAGTGCATAAAATGCTTGCGCCATTCACAGATGCTAAGTGATTTCAGCATTTCATTTTTATTTCAGATTTCCAGCCTCTGCAGTTTTTTTTTGTTTTAATGTAGAGAGCTTGTAGCTAAGCTCATTTTCAATAATGTTTTTATACCATTAGGAAGTGATGCAAAGATGTAAGAAATATTTAAAACAAAATTTATTACTACTTAACCTCTGACATATTTACATTGTTGTTATTTAAAGTTATTGTCACAAGTAGGCTTACATTAACACTGAAGTGATTACTGTGAAAATTCCCTAGTCGCTACTCCAGCGCCTATTTGGTACACTGAAGGAGAATTTAGCATAGCAAATGCATCTAACCAGCACGTCTTTTGGACCGTGGGAGGCATCCGGAGGAAACCCACACAGACACGGGGAGAATATGCAGACTCTGCATCGACAGTAACCCTAGCTGAGAATCGAATCCAGTTCATTAGTTCTGTGAGGTAGTAGTGCTAACCTTTGGCCAACCATGCTCAGATAATACTATATTCACACAGGCACCACAATCTGGACTGTTTAAAGAGGGTCCTTTGCAGAAGAGATGTTAATTTAAAAAAAAGGATTTCTATTTGAATTTTGTTGTAGAGATTGACAACCATTTGAATGTAATCTTTTCGTACAGCTGTTGTAATTCTGGTATTTTAGGAAAAAATTCCCCTTGACTATTATAAACATGATGTTGATAAGTATCTATGGATTATTTTTCCTTGCAGATTTGAAAGAATGAAACTGGTATGGCGATTCTACCAGATGATGATGCATAAACATCCCTGGAAAGTCCAAATACTGACTGCCGGTGAGGAATTTTGATTAATACTTTTGTGATTTCAGTTTCATCAGAATTTCAATTGTTCCACACATCGAAGCAGATTGTGTTATCACTCAATCGGAGCAGTTTGGGATTTTAAGGATACAAATAGTGACTGGTGAAATCAGTATTTGTGCAGACATAAAATAACAGATGGAGTTAAAGCCTTAAGAATGGTTAAAGCATTTGTAGATCTCCTCTGGTATTTCATTGGTGAAGACATTAATGTTTATTCCATGCAGGTTTAGAATGTAGCTGAAGAGGGAGCAGATGGGAGGAGTGCTGAAGAATGGGGGAAGAAGGAAAGATGAAGTGAAACAGGAGGAATGTGTATTGGATTGTTGGTTGAGGTCAGGTGGCAGGTAATGGTTGAGGTCAGTGAGCAATGCATGGGCCCCAAATGTTAAATTCTTCCTGGTCAGGGGTGGGGATAGAGAGTACTGATTTAAATGTTTCCTTCCCTAGATGCAAAATTCTTTTTAATGAGAGGCTGTGGTAAGCTATAATTTCCCAACAATAAACATATGGCAATCTCATTGTGAGGTGAGGGACAGGGTATTGAAGTGGTCTGCTGGCTCTCACCCTTAGGGTGCTCAATTATTTTATCTGTAGAGAGCTGTATGTTTCCTCTACTGTATTTAATAATGTTGCCTTGGTAAAGCCTATCTCAGGAATTTATTTTCATATCAATGTGTGTTGTGTGGGGGGATGGCTGGGAAGGGTGCAAGAGGACAGGAGGGGTCTTCTTTCTGTCAATACTACCAGATTGTGAACTGTAGTTCATCACTTCACTGCAAAGGTTTCCTGGAACGCCTTTGCATTGATGTAACAAGTGATATTCAGTGAATTATATCCAATAGTTTCTCAGAAAGAAAGTTTAAACAGTTACATAACTCCATAACTCAAAACAGAACTTCTAGTGTAGGTTCTTTGATGGAGACCAATATTGTATGAATGTGGGTGGAGATGGGAAATACACATGTTCTGCCAGGGTTCCTAATGGTGAGAGGGGTCTGCTCTGGGAATTATCAGGCTGCTGCAGAGTCACCTGATAGGAAATGTGTGGCAGTTTGGGTTATTTTATTTAAACTGAATTGCAATGTTTGGCAGGATATATTAGCTGCTAGTTTTCTACCTAATATTGTCATGAAACTTTTACAGTGGAATCTGACCATTCACAATGCCATCTACAGGCATAAATGATAATTGTTGACGGTGTTGCTTGTATTAATATTTGGAACCTTGCAACCTGTTCAGCATATTTAATATAGTTTATTGCAATTAATGTTTGGTATTTTCTTGTGCCATGCTTTTTAAAGTTAAGATAGTATGGTACTATAGGAAACGATGCAATAGAGAGAAATTTCATACTTAATCCATGAAACTAGGTACCAATTACTTGATTTCTAAGGATTGACATATTTTCTAAACTGATTTTCATTTGATTCCAAATTATTTTCTGTTTAGCTGATTGTCAGAAACAATTAGAACATTACAGCGCAGAACAGGCCCTTCGGCCTTCGATGTTGCGCCGACCAATTAAGAAAAAGCAATGACCCTCTAACCTAAATCATTCCCTTTTCATCCATAAACTTACCTACTAACCTCTTAAGCACCACCAAACTTGGCGCATCTACAACTGCAGCAGGCAGGGCATTCCATACCCTTACCACCCTCTGGGTAAAGAACCTACCTCTGACATCTGTCCTATAACTACCACCCCTTAATTTAAAGCTATGTCCCCTCGTGCTAGCTTTCTCCATACTAGGAAAAAGGCTATCACTGTCCACCATATCTAAACCTCTAATCATCTTATATGTTTCGATCAGGTCCCCTCTTAGCCGCCTCCTTTCTAACGAAAACAACCTCAAATCCCTCAGCCTCTCTTCATAAGACCTGCCCTCCATACCAGGCAACATCCTGGTAAACCTCCTCTGTACCCTCTCCAATGCCTCCACATCTTTCTTATAATGCGGGGACAAGAACTGTACACAATACTTCAAGTGCGGCCGCACTAGAGTTTTGTACAGTTGCAACATGACGTTGCGGCTCCGAAATTCAATCCCCCTACCAATAAAAGCTAAGACTCCGTATGCTTCTTAACAACCTTATCGACTTGATTGCCAACTTTCAGGGATCTATGCACATATACACCAAGATCCCTCATCAACACTATTAAAAGTCCTACCATTAGCCCTATACTCTACACATTTGTTATTCCTGCCAAAGTGAATTACCTCACACTTTTCCACATTAAACTCCATTTGCCACCTCTCGGCCCAGCTCTGCAACTTGTCAAGTCTCTCTGCAAACTATAACACCCCTCTTCACTATCTACCACTCCACCGACTTTAGTGTCATCTGCAAATTTACTAATCCATCCTTCAATACCTTCATCCAGATCATTTATAAAAATTACAAACAGCAGGGACCCCAAAACAGACCCCTGAGGTACACCACTTGTCACCGAACTCCACGATGAATATCTCCCATCAACCACCACCCTCTGTCTTCTATCAGCTAGCCAATTCCTAATCAAATTAGCTAAATCACCCTCAATCCCATACATCTGCATTTTCTGCAGAAGCCTTACATGGGGCACCTTATCGAACGCCTTACTAAAGTCCATATATACCACATCAACTGCCTTACCCCCATCCACCTCTTTGGTCACTTGTTCAAAAAACTCAATAAGGTTAGTAAGGCACGACCTACCCTTCACAAAACCATGCTGACTATCCCCAATCAATTCTTTTCTCTCTAAATAACTATAAATCCTATCCCTAATAATTCTCTCCAATACTTTGCCCACAACAGAAGTAAGACTCACCGGCCTATAATTCCCTGGAAAGTCTCTATTTCCCTTCTTGAACAATGGGACCACATTCGCTATCCTCCAGTCTTCCGGCACTATACCTGTAACCAACGACGACCTGAAGATCAGAGCCAGAGGCTCTGCAATTGCCTCTCTCGCCTCCCAGAGGATTGCAAATTATCTCCCTTTTTAAAGAAAGGAAGCATTTATTCAGGACTCAATTCTTTGGTCCAGAAAAAACTTAGTAATTCTTATGCACAGAAGTGTCAATGTTTGTCATTTTTGCCCTAACAAAATTATCAAAAATGCTGCTTGATGTCCTGAATATTATCCTAACTTGTGCTAGTTTTTTATGCTGGGTTGGGCACTTATTGCGGTGTTGTGTGCTAGTGGCTTACTTGTGTTTTGTGCTATTACAACATAACAAACTTTAACTCTGTTTAAGTACTTGCGAGTATTTCATTGCATCTTGTCTTGAATAGGTAAGTGTCAAAATGATACCATGTGTACCAAAATACTGAATAAACCATTTCTACTGCACTTTGAAGGGGTTGTTCAAATAGTGTAATGTTTATCTTTTTCTGACCAGTCAAATTGCTGTACTTCTGTCAATCTGTGTCCAAAGTTTGCTTACATGGCACCAGTATCCACTGACTTTTCATTGACATCTATAAGTGAAATGTTTGAGGCATTAAATTGTTGGTAAAAGGAATTTTGTAGTAATTTTGTATTGTTTGCCTGCTGTCATCACAGGAAATAAATCATTGACACATTGTGTGTCAGAACAAGGGTGTGTTGGAGGACAAGGGTGCTTTTGAAGTGAGCAATTTTTTAAAAAAGGAGTGGAGAGTTGTGGAGTCTTTACACTCCATATTTTTTGTGCATTTTAAGTGGATGCTCATAATGCCTGCATATAGAGTTTAGCAGAAAGCAAGAAAAACTCCTGAAGTGTTAAAATAGACCTGGCATCGAGTGAATTTATTTGTTGTGTGCTTATCAGACTAGCCAGTCAGCCTTGCTGATGATAGTATTTTGCTCAGCAATAAAAATCATTAACAGTGTTATCAACTACATCACATCATCTGAGAATGATATGCTAATGACCAAGTTATGCTTCAATTTTCAGAATTTTGGATGACCAACAATGGTCATTTTATTTGCTTTGTTGCAGAGAAACCTATGCTTATTTTTTCAAAATTGCATTTTAAGAAAATAGAGAAATGGGCATTTAAACAACACAATCGTCAGTGGCAATAAGTAGCAGCAATGCAATGAAACTGCCTTCTACACAAAGTTTTTTTCTGGTAAAAATAAGTTACATCTTCTGTTTCTTCCCATTTTACGTACAGCCTGTCTCTTGTATGCTGTTCCTCGTGTAACAGGTAATCATTCATTGACTCAAGGTATTTAAATAAAACAGGAATTTATAATTAAGCCATTGGAAGCTACTAGAGAGTTCTCTGCTGCAGATACAATGAATAGTGGTATTTATCACATGCTAGCTCTTAATAAAACACTGAGCTTAGATGCTTAGATAGAAATGTGAATTTTAGATGTTTCTCTGGTCTTCAAAGTGAATGATGGGAGTTAACAAAACATTTCCAAACAGTTTAGAGATGCGCTTCACTAGAAACTGACTGTACAAATGATTCCCAGATGTACAGCCATAAACCTAATTTCAGAGCTGGATTGATTTATTGTATAAAGGTATTTTGTCCGATGAAAAACTGCTGGCAAGTCACAGATATGGCTATCCAAATATTTTAATTATGTGATTAACTTGTGGAAAGTGCCTTATAGACACTTGCATGATTCAGGTAAATATACCTCATGTGCATAGGAGTAGCAAACATCTATTACCATTGTATAATTAAGGAAAGGTGCTTTCACCTTTCTATTTTGCCAGCAAAACACTAATGTGTTAAAGTACACGTGTATGTATGAATATGAGAATTGAAATACCATGCCCAACTTGGGGTAATTTTGCTCTCAGCTATTAATCCAAAACACAATTGGCCATATGTAGCCACTTGTGGCTAATTTATTGAATGAGAATAAACTAAAAAGGAAAAGAGTTTCTTCATAAAAACTGGAGAACAATAGAAAAGCAAAAGGAGGAATGAGAGAATGAGCAAATGACAGTGGCATAGTGGCATCGCTGATTCTCAGTGCCAGAGACCCAGGTTTGATTCTCAATTTGGGTCACTGTCTGTGTGAAGTCTGTATGTTCTCCCCATGTCTATGTGGGTTTCCTCCAAGCACTTTGGTTTTCTCTCACAGTATGAAAGACTTACTGGTTCAGTGCATTAGCCACTCTAAATTCTCCCTCTGTGTATCCCAACAGATGCCAGAGTATATGTTAATATAAGCCTAATTATAAACTTAAAGACAAGTTTTTTTTTATTATTCCTGTTTAGTTTAAATATTACCAAAACCAGCATCTGACATTTTTGCTGCCAGAATGTTTGTTTCAGATTTTCAATATGTTGATTTAAAACTTCAGGAAGATGTTCAGTTCAGTGGGGCTGTTTTTGATGTTAAGAGTTGAAAGTGCAACACATTTCCTTATTTCTCACTTTGTGCTTCGCTCTGTCTTTCTTCTTTTCTCCCATCTTTATGCCATTTGCATGGCACAACAGATTTCCAAGGGGATGAAAAGAAATGGAGAAAGTATGTAGTCAAGGCTCAGAACTGATTCAGCTGCTGCCAATTGCATTTTCACCAGGAAAGGATTCTTCACTGGCCTGGTGTGCTTGTAATTTTAATTTGCTTACTTTTAAAACTAAAAGCCAAGGCATTGTAATTTCTAGTAATGAATTGGGGGGGAGGGGATGGAAACAATGGTCATTGCAAAAGAGTGGCAGGAATATAAGTTATTGTGCATCAAAACAAGGTCAGGTGGGCAACACAGCAAACTTCATATAGGCACAAATGTACATTTGTTGCAGCAGAGTATGTAAATATATTACAAATATAATGTGTAAATTCGTCACAAAAGCTGAGTTTGAATGGCATTGTCACCCCTTAGTTCCGACGTTCTGCTGTGTTGCATGTTCTCCCCATGTCTGCATGGGTTTCCTCCAGGCATTTTAGTTTCCTCTCACAGTCTGAAAGACTTGCTGGTTCAGTGCTGCTGGTTCACAGCAGCTCTTACAATTACAACCTCAACAGGACTAGTCAAACATGTCGACTAACTAGGAACAATAGCTGGCCCTAGGCCATCCAGATTGTAGTATTATTTGTTGTTTTACATTTTCTTTCTCGCTCTCCCAACCTCGCTTTCTCTCTCTCTCTCTATCTCTGTTTCTCTCTTCACCTCCTATCCCCTCCCCAACAATTCCCCAATCAGCCTTGGCTCAATAGTAACATTTTTGGCTCTGATTCAGAAGTTTCTGGGTTTGAGGCACGAGCTAGAGACTTTGAACACCAAATCTAGACTAGATGACCATTAAGTGCAATGTTGAGAGAAGGTGGCACTGTTTATGATGCCGTCTCTGAGATAATGTGTTTGATCAAGGTCCCATCTGCCCCCTCATGTGGATGTAAACAATCTCAGGAAACTACCTAAAGAGAACCCTGCTTTTCCCAACCCCATGCTGATATTTATCTCAAACAACACTAGATTGTCTGGTAATTTACCTTATTGCTGCAAACAAATGAATTGATGTATTTTCCCACGTTCCAGCGATAACTCATTTTAAGATGCTGCAGTGGCTGTGAAACCTCTGGAAAATTCTGAAGTTATGAAAGGTGCTGTATGAATACAGGTACAATACTGTACATTAATATACAGTATATTATTAAACTGTTCCATTATTAAACATTAATGGGAGAGTATAATAGTCTGTGCACATTTAAGAAGACAGCATCATCACAATATATGAATCAAGGAGATGAGCCTTTTGTTGGTGCACAACAATTTATTTGGACAATGGACAGATCTGAAGAACCAGAAGCTGGGCAGGGCAATTAAAATTAAAGAAAATCTCAGGAAATATAATGCAATAAATCAAAATCATTAAAAGGGGCAGCATGGTGGCACAGTGGTTAGCACTGTTGCCTGACAGCGCCAGGCACCCAGGTTTGATTCCCAGCTTGGGTCACTGTCTGTGTGGAGCCTGCACATTCTTCCCATATCTGAATCGTTTCCTCCCACAGTCCAAAGATATACAGGTTAGGTGAATTGGCCCTGCTAAATTGCCCTTTATTCAGGGGGATTGGTGGGGTAGATATGTGGGGTTGCGGGAATAGGGATGGATGGGATTGTTGTCAGTGCAGGCTTGAGGGCCGAATGATCTCCTTTAGCACTGTAGGGATTCTATGAATATACCTGCAGGTATACTGTCAAGTTAATAACTTTGGACCAAGTTATTTCGTAATTGAATTAGGGAAGACAATATCACTCAGCCTAATAAAATTTAAATATGATCAGAAACTCCCAGAAACAAACTGGTATTTTTGTTCTTCAAAAAATAAAGTTTGTATATAATTACCATGCATTACTTACAGCAATAGTGTTGCTGTCCTAATGAGTTGCTCTGAGTTGTCTTCCTGGTACTTGAGTGTTTGCTTGGAGGAGATGAGCATTTCCAGTTTAGGAGCTGCCACAATGACTTGGTTCAGGTCAAATTGAGCAGATGCGATTGCAGACTTTGATCCCTGAATTGGTACTGTGCTGTATTCAGCTGTAAAACAGCAAATAACAAACAAAACAAAGAACAATACAGCACGGGAAATAGGTCCTTCAGCCCAACGAGCCTGCGCCGCCACCTCGACGGTCCCACTTCCACCCATGACCCCTGTCTATGTTTATAGAAATCTGCACTGGAACCAGATTAGCAAGACGATTTAGGGAGAATTTGTTTTGCCAGTCAGCCTAAGAGCACATCTTTGGGCTGTGGGAGGAAACCGGAGCACACGGAGAAAACCCACACAAGCATGAGGAGAATGCGCAAACTCCCACAGGTACCAGCCCAAATCCATGTATCTGCACAGCAACAGTGATAGTCACTGAGCTGTCGTGTTGCCCATCAACTGGCCCAGTTCAAGTGTACATTAACGACGTGAAGCACTAGGCTACTCTCGAAAAATCCAAGAGCAGCCCTCTCACAACCTATCGCATGTATGCCTCTTATTGGACAACAAGGCAGACCGAAGTACCTGTAGGATTAAAGAGAAACACATCAATATCATGCACACCTTACGCAATTCCCAAGGACGTCCCAAGGCTCATGATTTCCTATTTTAAATCAGTCTTCTATATCCCTCCATTCCTATTCTGCTCACAAGCCCATCTAAGTATCTCTTAAATAACTCCAACGTGCCTGCCTCCACCACCTTACTTGGCAGTGCGTTCCATATCCCCACAACCCTCTGTGTGAAAAAACTCCCTCTAACATCCAAATTATACCTTACCTGCCTCACCCTGAGCCCATGACCCCTTGTGATATTTGATTTCAACCTAGGAAAAAGTTTACCATTGTTTACTCTATCTATACCCTTCATAATCTTATACACTTCTATTAGATCTCCTCTCAGTCTCTGTCTTTCTAAAGAAAACAGCCCTAGTTTGCCTAACCTTTCCTCGTAACCCAGACCTTCCATACCAGGTAGCATCCTAAACTACTTCTGTGCTCTCTCCAGGGTCTCCACGTCCTTCCAGTAGTAAGGTGACCAGAACTGGACGCAGTATTCCAAATGAGGTCTAACCAATGTTCTATACAACTGCAACATTAAACACCAGCTCTTGTACTCTACGCCCCTTCCTATAAAGGCTAGCATACTATAAGCTTATGGTGAGGGGAGGGAAGGATTAGCCAGGGATCCACTTCTGGAGTGCTATTCAGTCATTCATATTAGGAAGTACTCATTTGTGTTGAGTATTACTTTTAAATTTAAGTTTTTATATTAAGTTTATTTTATTAGTGTCACAAATAGGCCTACATTAACCTTGCAATGAAGTTATTGAAAATTCCCCAGTCACTACACTCTGCATTCCATTAAGAAATTTAAACTTTAATGTGGTGTAATATTGAGCCAATAAATTAGTTAAATCAAAAAATGATATACGAGAAGTAGTACAGTAAATGTTACAAACTCCTCTCATATTGTGGACAGACTATAATGAAGTTATTGAAAATAAATTCATTACTATTGTGTGGAATTCCTAACAGTGAAGCAATGTTTGTATATAATGGATCTGACCTTTCCAGGGTGGAATGAGGTGAAGACTCAACCCAGTTTATTTTGATCTAAGATTTCAGGATTTGCTCAAGGAGGGAGTACAAAACTGGCAATACAGTTTACGGTGCAGAAGGACGTAAGAAATAGTAGCATTATTTGGCCGTTTAGCACCTTGTGTTTGACCACCATTCAACAAGATCATGAATGAAATCATGGATGGCCTTAACTCCATTTTCCTGCGTGTCCTCATAATCCTCAACTCTCTTGGCCATCGACAATCTATCTAACTTTA